>CM063515.1:2255000-3455000 GCA_032199755.1 Ambrosia artemisiifolia
CGCGTAATCTGGGGCTCTCGCCAGATACTGACCCTCGGTTGTCGCCCTCGATCCCATCGGTAGTGCTTGGTGACGCCAATGCCCGGAGCATGGGGATCCTCTTCGAGGTCTCGAAGGGTGTGCAGCGGTTTCGAGCTATCGGAACCACCAGGGCTTTTGAGCCGGCCCCCCTTCCTACCTTCGATGATATGCCGGCCTACGCTGAGGTGCGTCCGGGATATCCTCTCCTAGTCTCCATGGCGGGTCAGGTCGACGAGCCTGAGGACGGTGACGCCCCCCACCTCCTCCGCCGCCACCACAGCAGCAGTACCCCCGCCATATATATGATGACCTCACTTTTGCTGCGCGTTTCGTGGCGGAGGACATCGATCGCCGCATCGGTGAGCTGCGGGATATTCAGGAGTGGACGGTCGACTTGATGCAGGCGATGGCGACGCATTGGCAGGTACAGTTACGCACACCACCACACCGTGGACCAGCACAGGGGGCCCCACCACCACCGCCGCAGTAGACTTTTTTTATTTGTACTTTTTTTTGTATGGACAAATTATTATTATTATTATTATTATTATTATTGTTATGCAGTTGATCTTTTGTTTATATATATATGTTGTCTGTTTTGAATGTTTAATTGTCTAATAAATATGGTCCATATTAAACCCATAAATAATAAATGAACTAACACCAAATTATAAATTGCAAGCCAGTAAAAACAATGACCGACACGTTTACAAACCGAAACAGTTCGACCCGACCGGCACGTGAACGATTATTACGATTATTATTTTTCCTTATTATTACTATTATTACTATTATTACTATTATTATTATTATTATTATTATTATTATTATTATTATTATTGTTACTATTAGTATTATTAATAATAATATTATTACTAATATTATTAATATGACCGACACGTTTACGAACCGAAACAGTCCGACCCGACCGGCACGTGAACGATTATTACGATTATTATTTTTCCTTATTATTACTATTATTATTATTATTATTATTGTTACTATTAGTATTATTAATAATAATATGATTACTAATATTATTATTATGACCGACACGTTTACGAACCAAAACAGTCCGACCCGACCGGCACGTGAACGAACCGGACTTTTCCGACCTGATCGGCACGTTAACGAACCGTACTGTTCCGACCCGACAAGCCCGTTAGAAGACATAAACATAACCAAAACGATTTTTAAGAACGTAAACAATGTTTAAATATTTTTACAAATTTCACATATCTAATCTAAATCTAGTATTTCGGGACTTTGATTGGTGTCCCGTTTCGGGAAAACTAATTCTTTGTACATATTGATTTGATTTTCAAACATAGTTGCCCATTCCTCATGATGAGCCAGTCGTCGCGGCACATACAAAACAATTTATAAACCTTAATTAACCTAAGTAAATAGGATAAGTAGGGTGTCGATCCAAGAGGAGCATGTGGTTAATACTACATCGAATGGTTGTTTGTATAGTTTTTATTAATAAATATGAAAATACAATTATGAAGTTATAGTTCTAACAATCTACTCTTTTTTCTATTTTTATATTTTTAGATAGAATAAGCGTCGATAATAGCCACAACCAACTATATCAAGGCTCGGTACAAAATATTAACTAAACTAAATTATAACTAAGTACTCACTCCCGGGATCGAATAGGCAAGTCCTAGAGTGCAAAATATATTGACAAGTACATGAAATTCTCTACTAGATACGCGAGGACAAGGAATCGCAACTTAGACATCAACTATTATCTCTAGGACGGTAGTATGTTTTATCGATTACGTTCACTAAATCCACTATATTGTGCTACGCCATAAGTGACGGGATTCATCTCAAGATCTTAAACACATAGACATATCTAAGCATACAATAAGTCCAATCCAACATCAAGACCACAACACAATAATTATATCATCACAGATTATAACAAAATACTTAATCAAAACATTCATACAAACCAAAACTTACAAATCGTCACCCAGAAGTGAAGCACAAATCTAACCGAACATGACTACAATCGAACAAGCATCGTTCCTACGCATTCCTAACTTCATTTTGTGGTTTGGGACTGATCTAGGATCAAGTCCCGTGAGTTACAATCGTTCCAGAAGTGTTCTTGGCGTTATAATGGCGAGACAAGTGCGATTTTGGGCTGGAACAGGCTGGAAAGACGAAGACAACCCATTCTGCGAATAATACACGCCCGCGGGCCGCGGAAGAGGTAAAGACTCTCCCCGCGCCCCGCGGGGATTATAATATTCTTTTGCTGGATCTTAACACGCCGCGGACCGCGGAGGACCTTGGCTACCTCCCGCGGACCGCGGCAGAGGTTTGTGTAAGCAAAATTGTTTCGTCTTCCGGTTTTAGTCGTTTCGAGCGTCAGTTCTCGTTCCGGCTCGGGTCTTTGCACTTTAAGCTCGTAATATCATCGTTTTAGCTCTTTTAGCTTGTCGTCTCACATCCTCGGTTAAGCACCTAATTCCGGGCAAACCTACACACAACAAACGATAAAAATACCAAATTAAACTATACAAATAGGATGCATGCGCCTTCGCATCACCTCACCACCATCATTTTTAAAAGCACTCCAAACTCTATTCGGGGGAGGCATCGGATATGATCCTTCAAGCGTTATGTTGACGTAATGTCGGTCCACGAACAAAACTGCTACCGTCAGAATAGGCGGTAGAGAAGCACTTGGGCCTAAAAATAGAGGGAAAACTGTATCAGAACCTCTAATGTCGAGTGTATGAAAAACACAACCAAACTTCTGTGCAATGATAAATCTCGCTTCCGGCGTCGTCATCCACTTCTCTTCTGGGGCTGCTGCCACCCCTCTAAAAGAAATGCTATCGCAGAGACGCTGATAACGTCCTTCGTCATTCGGATCAAACATTGACCTATACAAGCCTTCGTTATTGCGCAACTCGAGTAGCATTTGGGATCGGACCAACATATGATCATCTTTACTTAGGCCTAACCCCACAGCTACCGCTCGAAAACCGCAATGACCATCAGGTTTCACATCGGTTATTTTAGATATATATGGGTGAAACACAGATGGAATTCTATCCCCATATTTCCTTACTAAGTTCTCTAACTTTTTTGTCCGCGGAAGCAACGGGAAATTGAATTTATCCCAAATGCCGCCCCCCTGGGACGATGACGGTATGTAAGAGCTGTGACGGTGAAGCTCGTAAGGAGGGAATGGCTGGGACTGGGAAGGTCGTAGGAGGTCCTCCTGTGATGGTACGAAAGAGCTGTGCCGGGGAAATTCAAACTCCTCGTCGGACCCACTTTCTTCAGCAGGCATATGCAAGCTCTTTCTTGCAGATTGTTCTCTATTTTGTTCTTGCTGCTTCTTGGTTGGACGACCACGGGTTTTCTTTTGCACAACAGGCGGTTTATTGGGGGAGTACTTGCCTGTGACGATTTGTGCAAATTTGTCCAGGTAGTTTAATTGGGTAAAAACTGGTTTCGTATCAACCGTTTGCTTTAATTCTGCCCAGAAATTATCTACATTTATAGCTTCGCAACCAGTCGTCGCAGGTTTGAAGTCAAGCTTCCTCCAGAACACGTCTATCGATAACAAATGGATTTCCTCACCTGAATAAATAACATATGTTATAAAGTTAAATCATGTAATAAATTATGTAGTAATATCATATGGACAATAGTAATAAGTATCGTTAAGTTGTAACTGCTCGAGCCGACAGGCACATGGCAAAGCACAACTATTATAAAGCTGGCATCCACAAGTGTTATTGTAAAGGCGCATGGGCGTTCGAAGACGTTCGATCTCTTCGTATATCAACTGAATAGCATGTTTGCTAACCTTCCGAAGTAACTTATTAAGCAATGGCTGCCTCTTGTGGTGGTTCATTGTTTTTCTTAGGCTTTCTTCAAAACCTTTTTTAATGTCCCTGTATTGCTTATCAACCATTTGATCAACGGACCTCACAATTGTCGACAACGAGTTGCGATTGCCTGGAAGGTGACTTTTAATTTTGGCATGCATGCCCTCAACTCTGTTGGTAGTGGTCTGGCGGAAGTTCAGCGTTTGGTTAGTCCACGCAGACACAAACTTTTGACGGAACCGGTCCAACCAGTTATTCTTCGTATAGGAAAAAACGTCTGAAAAATATAACCAAAACTTGTCAGGCGTGTGTATGTAAACAAGTACGTATGTAATTATGTAAAACTACTTACCCAGACGATCCATCTTTTCCAGATATGACTGAAATTGCCCCAAATTGTATTCGTATAGGGCTTCCGTCGTAGAGTCACACAGCCACCAAAACATTCGAACAAATTCCTTCCACTCCCTATCCGTGAACTCCTTCTTGCTGTTCCTGTTGATATTCTGCGAGATATGAAACCGACATAGATACTTGTACGCCTTTGGGAAAACCACATCACACGCGTTCATCAGCGCAAGGTCCCTGTCTGTCACAATCACTCGCGGCTCCATACAGCTGTCCAACATAGACTTTATCCTCTCCAACAGCCAAGTGTAGTTACCAATCCTCTCAGAAGAAATAAACGCATGGGCAATCGAAAACGACTGGTTTGTCGACGACATACCCACTACCTGAACAAACGCCATATTGTACATGTTTGTATTGTAGGTGGCGTCAATCATCAGCACATGCGGGAATGCGCACCACATAGTATGTGAAAGTTTGTGAACGAAGAAAATATCCGTGAGAGCCTTCGTGGTTTCATCCGCACGCGTGTAGTAGGTGAATCCTCTCTCCGTCAGAAAGTATTCGAGGTGCTCCATGTCACCTTTGGGAATGACTCCCTTTCCAGCATTCATCATCTGAGCAGCATTGTGTATATCTTTCAGGGTAGTCTTTCTCTCCGGGTTCTTTGAAAGCATCATTCTCCAGATGCTACGCTTGGGAACATCATTCTCTGTCATCTCTCCCACGAATTGCTTGTCATCCACAGAAAGCCTTCTGGCATACGGGTGACCCTCTAAGTGTTCAAAGGGAGTGTGGTTGTGCGTCGGGTTTTTCACCTTTAACCTCCAAACCCGTGACCGAGTTTCAAACACCCCTGCCAACTTAAACGGGCAGCCAATTTTTTTGCTACCCGTCTTCCTCACCAAAGCCACACTCTTATGCTCCCCCCCAAGAGTGCATTGAAATACAACCTTAACAAAAATAAGTTTATTAGAAAATAAGTTTTTTTTTTATAATTTTTTTAAATAATAAATTATAAAAAAGTTTGTTAATTAAAAATTAACAATACTCTTAGCAAAGGAGAAACGTAATCCTAAAGGTGTGTGGCCCAAAAACCACTGGTGCACCCGTAGGGAATTCACCTTGACCAACGATAAAACACGTGTTTTTAGTAACTAATTTATAAGTTAAGTTTATTGTTGCTTTTTAAATAACAATATAAAAAATACGCATTTGTTAATAACTTAAAAACAACAGTGACTGAAATATATACCTTCACGAAATGTTCTCCTCTTTTCTTCGATCTTTTTATAACTATGACGTCACCATTTGCCATTCCCGTATCATGTACCCAATCGATCAACTCATCGCGTGTCGAAAATGTCCGGTTAGTCTCGAACCAAGGGTTGATCGGGTTAGGTCCTTCCTCCTGATCTTCTACCCGCTTCTCATCGACAGCGCTGTCTTCATAGTGCGTATAGTCTTGTTCTTCAGATGTGTCATCACCACGGTTAGCGTCGTAAGTATAACCGTAGGCAGGTTGACTAGGCTCGTCTTCAAATTCATACGGGTCCTTCCACTGTGTATTCAAGTCCAGTTGTACCGCATTGTCACGGTAACGAATGCCAGACTGACCCTCCTCGACATTACTACTAGACGGACCCTCCCCGACATTATATGACGGACCCACCGAAACATTATATGACGGACCCTCCGAAACATTATATGACGGACCCTGCCCGACATTATATGACGGACCCTGCCCGACATTATATGACGGACCCTCCTCGACATTATATGAATTATAGTCGTAAGAATCACCGAAAATTAAGTCGTAAAACGACATGTTATATATGTTTGTGGACAAAGAATTCAAATCGAACGAGTTTATAATGAAAAACTATGAAATCGATTGAATTTATAGCCAAAATCTGATGGAACCAAGCGCCTCGCTTAGGCCAAAGCGAGGCGCCTGGGGTAATTATTTCGAGGGAATATCAGGCTTTATGTTGAATCAAGGTTAATCAAACTCTCAAGCACCTCGCTTAGGCCTAAGTGAGGCGCCTGGGTTAATCGTTTTCAGAGAATCTTAAGCTTTATGTCTAATCAGGCAGTCTTAAGATTCCTGAAAACGATTAACCCAGGCGCCTCGCTTAGGCCTAAGCGAGGCGCCTGGATTAAGGGGTTGATTTAGAAGTTGGGGGGTTTAATTTGCACGGTCCTTTATGAAATCCATTCAGACCGTTATAGTTACACAGTTAAACCTTTAATAAATAGACATGTTTTCGTTTTGGAGGGGAAAACGGTTTAGTTATTCATAAGGATTAGGCACATGAGTATGGTGTTGAGCCTCCCTTTCACCACTATCTTTCACACCATCATCCTCTCCATCACCACTCTGCAGGGTGTGGTAACCATCCTTCCATCACTCTCTTCCATAAAAAGCATAACATCAACAACCTTTTAGGCTAGTGGTAGCCGTGGCTAGCAGTACGCGTGTGACATGCCGGCTCCATGGGGGCGGTGTCCACAGGCTTCCATGGACCACGTTCCTCGTGGCACACCCACGAGCCCTCCTACGTTTTCTACACCGGCTAGCCTTACATGATATAATTAATGTAAAACATTTATAATCTATTTTATATGATTGAATCAATTTTCCACACCCTCATGGACGAATTTAAATCGGTAGAAGGAAGAATACAAAGTCACTTGTAATAGGCTTAACAACTTGTAGAGTGATAAACAAGTGTGTGTTTACCAATGACAAGGTGTAATTAATTAGAAAAGGGATTTTAGAATTCATAACGAGGCACATGAAAGCATTCAATTTAGAGTCAACCAATGTACGTGTGCCCATATATTGAGCGACCTTTTTTATTTCATTATTAGGTTATATTTTGGGAGTTTCCCGGAAAAAACAAATCTAATATAAAGTGACAAAATGTGTGTTATGATGTAGTAAAGAAATTAATGTATTATAATATGAGAAAACAATAATTTTAATCATGTGAATAAAAATGAAAATGTATATTAAACAGATAATGTATGTTTGGATGAGAAGCACAGGCAGAAGCAACCATTGCAGGGCGGACTGAGATTTAAGTTGGGCCAACCTCTTTTTGGGTTTCCATACCTTGGGACTTTATGTTCATAATGATGTCGACAGTGGTCTTGAAGATGTGTTTTTTAGAAAGACTGACTTTGACCTATTCTGCTATGGATTAAAAGAGAACTCTCATTTACAGTTTCATTTAATGTAAAGAATTCATTAGAAACCTGTGTATTACACGGGTTATAACATTTTATTTTTAGAGTCGCATGTAGGACAAATTAGTTAAATGGTTTTTAGTAAGCAGGAATATAAAACGAATTAGTTAAGAAATAAATATTACACAAATAAGAGATAAGCGTGAAATTATGATTTAATAATATTATTTCATATGAGAGGGAATTGAGATAATTATAAGATTTTTATTTATTATATAGTAAAGTAATAATAAAGATAAAGATTATAAATTAATAAATATTGGACCGAAGCAGAGGATATCACATTTGCTACAAGTAATATTTATTATACAGATATTTTTTCTATGTTGGACCAAGAGGATATCACATTTGCTACAAGTTCGGTGGCTCTCGCTGAGCAAAGAGGGTGTGTCACTCTGTGTGTGTGTGGGGGGTGGGGGGGGGTGCTTTTACATTTTGGAACTTCGTTTTAACACAATTTCGTGGGTCAAAAATCAAAATCACCAAAGGCAGTGGCGCAGGTTTGTTGGGGCGGGGAGGGGCGACCGCCCCCCGATTTTCGCGCAGAAGTTCCGATTATATAGTATCCGTATAGAAAATTTTAAAAATATAGGGTTTCGACCCCCCGAAACCAGTGACTTCCGAACCCCCGAACCTTTGGGTCAAGCTTCGCCACTGACCAAAGGATTCGTGAGCTTCATGGTAGGTTTAGTGTCATGCAACTAACATTTATAAGTTTGAGGCACTCTTCAACCATGCCATGAACAACGAGAAGGATGTAACGGATGATGAGTTGATTAACGCAGTCCGTCAATAGTAGCAACACCGTCATGATTGGCAATTTCATCACATTTTGAAATAACGAATATTAAGAAGCCATACCGGGTGAAATAACAATGTTTAGGCCGTTTTTATTTTATTATGTATGTCTAATTTTAATCTTGTTATGTTTTCTAAATTATGTGATATTATTTCAATTATGATCTTTCTTAAATATATTTATAAATTATATATAGATTTAAATTAAAATAAAAAATAAATGATTGAAGAGTGTTTAGACTTTAGACAACTTATTTGTTTTTTTAACGGCATCTCGCTCATGGCTGTACATGAGCAAAGCCTGGCCGGTGTGAGATTCGAATGGGCACCCTAGGATAGAAAATAGGCTAAACCTTAAAACCTCACCTCCACTATTACGCTGTGGCTTCATTGCAGACAAAAATAAATGATTGAAGAGTGCTTAGAATTTAGACAACTTTTTTAAATGAGAGCTTTTAAAATCCTCGCTGTTTAAGTGACAAAAATATAACGATTTAAAGCTACCGAGGCTTTAAACCACACCCCTAACCTTGCTTTGATTATTGATCTTAAACAAGTCTAGTCTTTTTTTTTTAAATTCCCTTTCTTTCTTTCTATGTCACAAAAAACCCTATTGGCGGCGAACAACCGGAAGCCGATTCCGGGTGAGATTCTAGCAAGACTAACAAAGTTCTTTGTCAACAATCTTTCAGATCGATGTAGTGGGGTTGATGTTGCGGAGGCTCTTAGAGGAAAAGGTACGATTTACGATATCTATATTGCGCGGAAGCGGGATAAGGAAGGTAAAAGGTTTGGTTTTGTATCTTTTTTTGGACGTGAAAGATTGTAAGGAGATGATTAATGTTTTATCATCGGTAAGAATGGGGGAGTTTAAACTCAAGTTCAATATCGCAAGGTTTGTACTAGAGGAAGGTGAGATTCAACAACCGAAAAGATCTTTTTTTCGTCCAAAAGGTAGTTTCAGGAATGATATGGGGGCGGGTTTCAAGTTCCATGCAAATAAGGGTTCAGGGGTGAATCATGTGTCTTTCAAAGAAATGTCTACAGGAGAGTTCATGGGGAAAACAGTGAAAGTGGACGACTCGTTAGAAGCGTTCAAAGAACTGCATGGGAGATCAATTTACGTACGGCTGAAGTCTTTGGCTGTGCTACAAAATATTGGTAGTATTTTAAAAGAGATGAAGCTGGAGGAAGGGAGAGTTAGATGTTTGGGAGGTTTGACGATCCTGATTGAGTTCGTTTCTAAAGATCATGCGATTATGGCTATAGATGAACTCAAAGGCAGGAAGGATGAGTTTGACTGCCCTTTGATTTGGGAAGGGCAACCCATCCCTTTCGAGAGGGTGGCATGGCTCAAAATCAGAGGGGTTCCCTTGTGCGTCACAGATGACAAAGTTCTCAACGACATTGGAAACTTGTTTGGGACGGTGGTGAAAGAAGCGCGTGTGGAGAAGATGGCCTGTGACAATACTTTCCATTTCATCGGTGTGGTGGTAAATCATGGAAAGTTGATTCATGATATGGCTTGTCTTAGCTGGAGGGGTTCGTCGTTTAAGGTGTGGGTGTCGGAGGTGGATAAAGAATGGTTGGGGGATTTCGTTATGGAGAGGCAGGAGGAGGAAGGTTGTAACGACGATACCGGAGATAGCCATCAGTCACCGGAAAAAACGCCGGAGAGGAGTGGCCGGAATACGGATAATATGGAAAGTAGTTATGGGACAGTTAATGCAAATTCGGTTTCTGAAAATAGAGTGGAAGGGTCAAACTTGCTGTTTCGAAAGGGTGATGGTAATGGTAATGTGGAGGAATGTTCGAAGGGTGAAGTTAATGCTGAGAGGGCTTTTTCAAAATCATTAAAAAGAAAGAAATTTAAGACTTTTGTTCAGTTGGGCTTGGAGTCGTCAGGAGGGTCTTCTAGTGGGAACCAGAGGCCCATTAAGGAGCCCAGGAAGGAAGTAGATGATCTGTTTGGATTGGACCCTTTGATTTGGGCTGGTGATAATTTGGATAATGTTATAAATAAAGGCCCAATAAATGTGTCTAACTCTTTTGAGGTTTTAAAGTCCAACAAGGGTGATAATTTAACAACAGGGGGTATTGTAGGGGATCTGGATTGTAATGAGGAACCGGTGGTGATAGTCCAAGAGGATAGTTCGCATGTTGAGGTGGAATTGGAAGAACAAAGGCAAGAGGAAGTTGTCAATGCAGATGGTAGTAACCGGTCATTTGGGGATATGGAAAAAGAAATAGCGAGTACGGTAAATTTGGGCAGAAAATTGGGCGCTGAACTCCAAGATTTTCATGTTTTGATTCGTGACTCAATTGTAAATGAAGGATTACAACAGGTTAGACCATGAATTGCCTAAGCTTTAATATTAGAGGTATGGGGGTTGTGGGAAAGGGTGATTAGGTTAAGGAGATAAGAAACAAAAATGAAGTGGGTTTTGTTGTTATGCAAGAAACAAAAACTCAAGGGTTGGATAGTGATGCTCTTCAAAGTTTTTGGGGTAGAGGGAGTTTTGGTTTTGAATATGTCGATCCAACGGGTCTTTCGGGTGGGTTGGTTTCTATGTGGGACGTGAGTATTTTTGAAAAGGAGTATGTTAGAAAAAATCGGTATTATTTGTTAGTGGGTGGGAGATTGAAAGAAGATAAAGTGAAAATAAATGTTGCGACTGTGTATGGGCCCAAGACCAGAAGACAGAAACAAGAGCTGTGGAATGATATTCGAATGTTAATGGGAACTATAGAGGGAATGTGGATTTTGATGGGGGATTTCAATACGGTTAGGAGCCCGGATGAAAGAAAAAATACTTCCTTTAATGAAGCGATGGCCTATGATTTTAACGAATTTATAGATGAAAATGGGTTGGTTGAATATCCGTTGTTAGGGAGGAAGTTTACTTTTCTTGCGGGTAAGGGTTATGGAGATAAACAAAGCAAGATAGACCGAATGTTGGTGTGTAATGAGTTTTTCAACAAATGGCCGAATGTCACTCTTAGAGCTCTTCCAAGAGGTTTTTCCGATCATTGTCCGTTACTTTTTCACTTGGGGTCAAAAAATTTTGGTCCAAAGCCCTTTCGGTGGTTTAATTCTTGGGTTGAAAAAGAGGGATGCCATGAGTTGGTGCGCAATACGATGATAAGTTATGTGGGAAGTGGTTCGGCACAGGTCACTTTGTCTAGAAAATTAAAGCTGCTTAGTGTTGAATTAAGGAAGTGGTGGAAGGATATGTGTAATAAGGAGCAGAGTGAATACCAGGAGTGTTGTGAAGAGGTAGACAAAATTGAAAAATGGCTAGAAGAAAGAAACTTAACAGAAGAAGAGGGGTGGATATTGGAAGAATGCCGAAACCGTATAAATGTTTTAAATGAAGCGAAGAGTAAAGATTTGAAGCAACGTTCTCGGGTCAAGTGGGCATCGTTAGGGGATGATAATACGGGGTTCTTTCATCGGGTTATAAATGGGAGGAAAGCGGTAAACGCGATCCCGGGGATGGATGTGAATGGTGATTGGATTACGAAACCGTCTCTAGTCAAGAGAGAGGTATTACGGCATTTCAGAAATATGTTCAGGGAGGAGTGCAGCGATAGGCCGAAGATAAACTGTTTTAATATTAAAAAGGTGCCGATAGACATGGGGGTCCAGTTAATACAACCGTTCACAAAGGAAGAGATAAAGAAGGCGGTGGATGAATGTGGGAAAGATAAAGCGCCAGGGCCAGATGGCTTTAATTTCCATTTTGTACAGGTTTTCTGGGATGAGTTGGAAAGTGATTTTTATAATATAATGGCTGAATTTTATGAAACCGGGTTTCTTAGCCCGGAATGTAGTTCCTCTTTCATTACTTTGGTGCCTAAATGTAAAAATCCGACGAGTATGAAGGAGTATCGGCCTATAAATCTAATCGGGATGATAAATAAAGTGATTTCGAAGATTCTGGCTTTGAGAATAAAGAAGGTGATGGGTGAGATTATTTCAGAATCGCAATCGGCATTTCTAAAGGAAAGGTACATTCTGGATGGCCCACTTGTTCTTAACGAGGTTTTAGCTTGGTTGAAGCGCAAAAATAAAAGGGCTTTTTTGTTAAAAATTGATTTTGAAAAGGCGTATGACAATGTAAATTGGGGTTTTTTAATGTCGATGATGGAGCAAATGAATTTCCCGTCTAGATGGTGTATGTGGGTCTTTGGTATTATAAAGGCGGCTAGATCGAAGGTGTTGGTAAATGGGTCTCCTACGTTTGAGTTCTCTTGTCAAAAAGGGCTTAGACAAGGAGACCCGTTATCTCCATTCTTGTTTTTGATTGTCATGGAAGCTCTTTCCCTGATGATTAAAAAAGCGATACAGGAGGGTGATTTCAAAGGGATAAAACTCAATAGCGATGGTACGGTAATCTCTCATATGTTTTATGCGGATGATGCTCTCATTATAGGGGAGTGGGCAAACGAGAATATGGTAAACTTGGCTAGAATCTTGAGATGTTTTCATGTTTGCTCGGGGATGAAAATAAATATTTCAAAATCAAACTTGTATGGGGTGGGCACTTGTGTGGAGGAAACGGAAGAGATGGCGTTGACTTTGGGATGTAAACGGGATGTTTTACCTTTTGATTATTTAGGGATAAAGGTAGGCGCTAATATGAATAAGGTGGCGAGTTGGAAGAAGGTGATGGATGTGTTTGAGACTAGATTAGCGACTTGGAAGGCGAGACTTTTGTCCATTGGTGGTAGGTTAACACTCGTTAAAGCGGTTTTAGAAAGTCTTCCAATTTACTATTTTTCATTGTATAAGGCGCCTAAAAAAGTTGTGGAGAGACTAGAAAGCATAATGAAAAGGTTTCTGTGGTCGGGTACAAGTGTTGGAAAAAAGATTCATTGGGTTAAATGGGCTCGTGTCACGTCCCCTAAGAAGGTTGGAGGGCTGGGTATAAAAAGGCTGGAAGATGTAAACGAGGCGCTTATTTTTAAATGGGCATGGAGATATCGGCAGAGTAAAGATTCGTTATGGAGGAAGGTGGTCGAGGCTTGTCACAAAAGTAATAATATGTGGGAGTTTCTACCAATAAACAAGTACGCGACCGGGAATTGGAAGGCTATTGTAAAAATGGTGGCTGGAATAAAAACTAGAGATGGTCCGCTGCATACTCTTATAAGGGCGAAGGTGAGAAATGGGGAATCAACAAGGTTTTGGCTTGATATTTGGGTAGGAGATAGTGCTTTAAAGTATAGATTTCCGCTTTTATACCGGCTAGAGGAACAGAAAAGTTGTTTGATCTCGGACCGAACAAAGATTATCAATAATCAAAGAATAGTTGTGGCTGACTGGATTGACTGTTTGCAAGATACAGACGAGCTGATTCAGTGGGTTGAACTTTGCGATCTGGTGTCAAAGGAAAATGTGGTTATGGGCCCAGATGTGTGGTATTGGGCCGATGAAAAGAAGGTGGGCTACACTACAAAGGGAGTGATTGATTTGCTGATTCACAGAATAGATTTCGAACCCTGTTTCGTAATAAAATGGGTGTCTTGGATTCCAACGAAGTGCATGATAATGGCGTGGAGAGCGGAGATGCATAGAATTCTGACTAGAATGGAGTTGGTTAAACGCAATGTGGGCCTAGAGGATAAAAGTTGCCCTTGGTGTAAAGAGGTGGACGAAACCGTGATGCATATTTTGTCCGATTGCTTGATCGCTACAGTTGTGTGGGATTGGATTGGGAAATGGTGCCGGTTGGATCCTATTTATGCGTTCGAGATAAAGGATATCTTAGAGGTGTATAAAACGGTTAAAGGAGGAAAGAAATGTAAAAAGATTGTTCATGGGATTATTTTCGTTACGATGTGGTCGATATGGAAAGCGAGGAATGATGCAGTTTTCAGTGGGAAGAAGCCTAGTGTGGATTCTATAGTTGCGGTGTGAAGTCGATCACGTTTCTTTGGGTCAATAGCCGTTTTAAATGTGATAAGGTAGAGTGGAGAGATTGGTGTCGTTTCCCATTGTATATGTTTGTATAGTTTGTGCCGCCGGTCTTGATTTTTAGGCCGGTTTTGGCGTTGTGTTAATGAAAGCATTTTTTCAAAAAAAAAAAAAAAAAAAAAAAAAAAAAAAAACCCCTAACCTTGTTACAGAGTTACTTAAAAGAAAACAAAAAAAAAGGGAAAATGACCAAAATAGCCCGTTGACCGGGCGTTTTGCACAAATAGCCCTCTCCACCCTCTTTGGAAAGAGGGGTCACGGTTCCCAACATGCCTGAACCGTCTCCCAAGGGGGTTCCCATTTCAGCCAACCGTCTCCCGCCACGTGGCGTTGTGGATCCCGAGGCAGACCTTTCTCTCTCCTGAACCCTCTTTTTCTTTCTCTCTCCTCCTGAACCGTCTTTTTTTTCTCTCTCCTAAACCCTCTTTTTCTTTCTCTCTCCTCCTGGTTCCTATCAACCGATCCAGTATTCACCACCGTCATCCTCATCTTAGACCTCAACCCTTTATCGGAGACTTAACCCGAACCTGAAAGTTCACCACTGACCACCATAATCCCACCGTCGCCTGACCACCTCAGCAGCCATCAATAATAATCCTCCTACCCCTCATTTTTCCTTAAACAAGTGTATTTAACCCAATAGTAACCCTTACCGTCAACATCTTTGGACCTGCAGCCACCATCGGACCTAATAAGGGGTTGCGCCGCCGTGACCAGTGGCCAGACACCCTCTGTTTTCTCCTCCTTCTCTCTCTTCGTCGCTTTCTTTCTCTCTCTCGTCTCCCCCTCTCTGTCTTCCTCAGTCCTGGATCCGATTCCCTTCCCTCTTTCTCTTTCTTCTGCATTATTTCTCTCTTAGAATCCTTGGGTAAAGTGGGTGGTGGTGTGTGCGTCAGAAGGCGGCGGCAGCACCGCCATGGTTCCACCGCGAGCGCCGGAGTTCCATCTCCATCCCCGGTTCTCTCTCTCCTGTACAATATTGTGAGTGTGTGTGTTGTTTTTCATGTGAAGTTGGTGTTTTGATGATTATGCTGTTCAGGAGGAGAGAGAAAGAAAAGAGGGTTTAGGAGAGAGAAAAAAAAGACGGTTCAGGAGGAGAGAGAAAGAAAAAGAGGGTTCAGGAGAGAGAAAGGTCTGCCTCGGGATCCACAACGCCACGTGGCGGGAGACGGTTGGCTGAAATGGGAACCCCCTTGGGAGACGGTTCAGGCATGTTGGGAACCGTGACCCCTCTTTCCAAAGAGGGTGGAGAGGGCTATTTGTGCAAAACGCCCGATCAACGGGCTATTTTGGTCATTTTCCCAAAAAAAAAACCTCTTTATTAATTATTATTTTATTCCCATAAAACAATAAAATCCCAACGACCATACAATGATCATCTCCTTCACTCCAATCCTATGGCAGCACCATCTTCCCTTCCCGCCATTTCCAACACCTTCACTCCTTATAACAATCCCTTAAACATAAAAACACGTCCAACAACACTAACCCCACGTGCATCTCTAACATCCCAATCTCTCTCCTCTGCTAAATCCAATCTCCTTAATCTTATCTCCGATCAAAACAGAGGCATCACCACCCAATCCGACCCACAAAAGCTATCCCAGATCACCGAAGCCATTGACACAATTGCCTCAATCAACAGTGACCAGGTTACAACCGATAAGACACTTTCTGGTACCTGGAGGTTGCTGTGGACCACCGAGAAAGAACAGCTGTTTATTATTAAAAACGCGGGGTTTTTTGGAACGGAAGCTGGAGATGTGTTGCAGGTGATTGATGTTGAGAAAAGGAGTCTGAATAATGTTATTACGTTTCCTCCTCATGGGGTTTTCTTTGTCAGGTCTGATATGGACATTGCTTCCTCCCAACGTGTTGATTTTAGGTATATCTTTTTTTTTTTTACTTTGACTTTTGATGTCAAATTGTTGATTTATGTTTGATTGATAATCCGATGTGTTTTCGATTAAAACCAACAAGTTTTACAAGTGGGCGGCGGGTAAACGGGCTACAAGTTGCGCCGCTACCCCTTTTGAATAGAAAAAACCTACCCTATTAAAAATAAAACTTGAGTCTTTGGTTGCCATGGAGTTACTCTGATAAGTAGGAATTTCTTGGAAAAGCTAATAATTCATGTGGATTTTGAATTTGAATGTTAGTTTGAGTTTAAGAGTTCGTTTCATGGATTGCTATGGAATTGGAAATGGAATTGGAATTAACTATAATTTGATTTGGAATTTAGATGTGTTCGTTTGATAAACTAGAATGAAATCTCAATGGAATCGGGATGTGGATTCCCTTACATATGTTGTTCACTTACACTTCCTTCTTTTGTTGTAACGAACAACATAAGAAGTCAAATATACATTCCAATTCCATCCGAATTCCATTCCATTCCATTCAGAACATCCACAATTTTTGAAAATCTTGGGGACTTCCACAAACTGCCACCTCAGTAAAAAACCTCATTTTTTTCCCACAATGTACAAACTTCCACAAAGCCCGTTAAGTATATTGTGTGTGTGTGTCTGTGAGTGAGGGGTCCTACCTTCTCGTCCGGGATTCTGTGAGCCGGACGCCACCAGACTTAGGGCTTTGGGCACATTGTGGGTCACTGTTTTGACCAAAGTGATTTTGGTTAAGAATATGATTGGATTTTATATGCATATGTTGTATGTTGATTTTCTGTTGTCTTTGAAATCGAATTTTGAGGTTAAACATATGATTTCTCCTTTAAAACTTGACAGTCTTTGTACTTATCTTTTTTTATGAAATATTTCATAACCAGTTTTAACACTGAAAATGTAAAAAATCTTGACATTTAGACTCTTTTTCTGTTGCATATATTTTAAGGGTATTACCTTCTTGTCCGAACATGAATGGCACGTTATAACAATTAATGATCGGTCTACATGTTTTTATTTCAGGTTTACAAGTGCAGTTTTACGTGGAAAAGGCTGGGAATTTCCGCTGCCACCATTTGGTCAAGGATGGTGAGTTTTATTAACCTTGTTTGTTCCCTAGTTACTTGTGAAGGTGCATCTGGTAAAAGGCTATTATGTTTCTGCTTTTGTTATGTTTGCATGTGATGAACTACAATGAAATTCGCAAGGTGCCGTTCATGCTTAACTAAGGATTATATTCTAATCTATGTTTAATTTCCAAGAAAAAGGTTAACATACAGATTTTTAGTGTATTTACTTTTGTTTTTGTTAGGTTTGTGAGTTAAAGTTATCTAATTTTCTGTTATCATCGTTATAACACCACTAATAGTATCAATTGTTGGAAAAAAAATAGTAAAGAATATGTTTTTAGTAACTTTAGACACATCGTTATATGGAATTTTGTTATATTTATATGTAATATGTAACATCCGGCCTCTCTCACCACCAATATTGTCCGCTTTACCCCCGACGGGTTGCCCATCGGGGAACTCACGGCTTTGTTTTTGGTCGCCCCGGTGGAGACTTCCCAGGAGGTCACCCATCCTGATACTACTTCCACCAGAGCACGCTTAACTGTGGAGTTCTCCTCTCATCCACTAACATTAAGCCCCAAAACGCGTTGGTGATTTAAGAGGCTTTAGATTACTTATGAACCAAGGATCTCTCCTGGCCACGACCGATGTGGGATTTGCCTAGGGTACATGTTAATCTTCTTAGAAATCGGTACTGTTACATAATATATAAAGGGGCCTATTCAGTGCAAAGCCAATTATAAGTAGAGAACCGCGAGAGTTATATAAACACTTGTACTTACTGTTCACTCTGTATAAGTGCCTTATGTATCACATGTAAGTCAATAGGTACATGTGTTTATGGTGATCTCACAGTCCTGTATTTAAATTGGTTATGTATTGAATGGCCTCTAGATGTGTGTGTGTGCTTGGGAGGCAGGCGTGTGCCTATATATATGTATGAAGTACAATTTATGTGTTTGTAACTTGATGGGAACTTTACAATGAACTAAGATGTGTCCAACTTGTTAAAGTGAATGAGATACTTATTCTCACCGTTTAATAGTTGTGTCGTATGTGCAGCACAATCATTAGATATGCAAAATTTCTAATATTGATCTGGACTAAAAAGAAAATCTTCTATGAAGGACCTTATATATCTGACAAAGTATCACATATTTCCTTGAAACAATGTATCGATGCATAACTAAGGATTCATATTGAACTTCCCTTCTCTTATTTGGTGTGAAGTTCATGGCGTTTTATATTAGATTTTTGTGTTTTTTCACAAATAAAATGAAGTCATAATGTTTCTGTAGGTTTGAGTCTGTGTACCTTGATGAAGAGATACGGGTTGTAAAGGATATTAGAGGCGATTATCTAGTTGTTGATCGCGCTCCTTATTCTTGGACTGAATAAAGGTTAACTATTACATATTTACTCCATTAACCCACAAAGACTACTGCCATCTCAATAAAGAAAGATCCGGTCTTGAAGTCAAACACGCAAACTATAGAATCCAAAATCCGCATTGATTTTCATTCAAACTTACATGACAACTTCATTACTGTGGCATACTGTCATCTAACACGTTAATGTAGTTGTATCATCTGTCTAAAATGTTAATGTAATTGTACCATTCGTTCCATTTTCAGCTTATACTCGCCTGTTTGACTTCAAAAGTCAAAATGTACCTCTTCTTTTTGGTCAATTACTAAGATTGGTACTGATTCTTGTATCTTGGATCAGGTTTGATTCAGTATACTTGGATGATGATATACGAGTCGCTAAAGATATACGTGGTGACTATTTGGTTGTAGATCGTGCTCCTTACCAGTGGAAAGAGTGAAGAGGTAATTGCATGCTTAGTTCTATGTATAGTTGCAAAATGGGTTGGTCATGTAAATGGTCAAAACATGCAACTTTTTGGTACAAGTCAAAACAGAGCGCCTTGCGATGTGTTGATCAATAGTTATTCCTTAAAAGATTACAGTTATGAAGATTATACTATAGTGATATTACTATATTTAGGATAAGGAGGGTTGATGTTCACTTTGGATGATAAATGAGTAAATGACCCATTTCCTTCTAAGCTAATTTTATTGGTTTCACTTATTAATGTTTATAAATGTTTTTCTTTTCATACTTGTATGTGCTTGTTTTTCCTAGCATTGAGGTGTTTCAATTTAACTGTTGATCTCCCTTCACTTATTACCTCCCAAAGTCTTTGAAGACCTCATTGATAGAGAGCTAATTTGTTGGTTATACTAAGGTCATACTTATGTTCTGGTAGATTTTCAGTATATATATTTGTGTGGTGATATCAAAATCATTTGATATGTTAATTATTACAATGTTAATCTTATTTCTTTTAAATAAAAATCATTTATGAGATTGTATTGTAGAAGATATAAACTTGGTGGCATGTTATCCGTCGTAGATAAAAAAAAGTATGAGGTTAAATAATTGTACCCTTTGTTTCGTTAGATATAAAATACAATCAAAATTGATGAGCCAATAAGTTGTACTTTTTTCTATACTAGAATGAGAACCCAAACGGTCAATCATGTTAAATCGATCAAACATGTTAAATGGATCAAAAGTTATCAAAAATCAAATTAGCTTTTCTTTTTCAAATGCTTATATGTTGGTATTGAGATAACATAGTTTTACTAACTAGTTCGGTACCAACCCAGTTTAGTTAACCGGATAGAAATTTAGGGCATCACAGTTGAAATACATAAACGTAAAACATAAACGTAAAATGACGTTTGATGTTTGATTAACAAGCTCCTGAAAGAAAGCCAGTTGATTTTAGATATGGACATGTATAAATATCGATTTTTTTTATAAAAAAAACAAGTGAAGAATCAAGAACGAACCAAAATAATAAGTACAGGCTAGTCCGATCGAATTAATATGATACACAATCCTAGTACCCAAATTAGGAATGACCTCATGTTGAAGTGAAGCACACTCTAGGAGTCGTGTCGGGTCACCTTTTTTGTATGTAGTGGTTGAGATTAGGTCCCATCTTTTGGATTTGGGCTATTTGCACCTTTAATAATTTTCCACTAATTTTGTGAATGGCCTGAGAGGTGTACCATGCTCTTCACACTCCTCACAATTTCTTACATTGTGGGCCAATTGCCGTATGTGAGAGGGAATCTAATCATCATATTCATTTCAATTCCTAGGATACAGGATTTACAAACTTTAGTTTAATATGCCTTTATACTTAAATAAAAAAAAACAAAATAAAATGTTTATTTCGGGAACCAATTTTTATACTACATTAAACGCATCTTTACGCACTTTATTCTAATTCAGTACATTATGCATTGCACATTTTTGATTAATTGTACATTAGTTTTTTTTTTAATATAAACTTTCATTCAACCGCTACCGTAAAATTACCTCAAGGCGAGAAGACGTGAATAGAAAACTTACAACATATACAATGGACTCATGCCTCAATCCTTTCGAATAATGTTCTTGAACCTAGATTGACTTTTTAACCATAAGAATGATAATGTTTTACATTAGCTACGATTTCTTGTACATTAGTTTGTTTTATGTCATATTTCTTTTTGTCTATCCTTGCTAATTTAGAAAGTCACAAAGGATAATTTGTTAATCATTTAAGACAATATAATTGTTTTACTGAAAGGTATATCTATTTAATTGGGGTGGGGATTGGGTCAATTGGCAAAAACCATATAAGTTAAGATATTGTTCCCTTAGATCAACGGTTTGAGTCCCGTTGAAGGCGGATTTAATATAATTTAAGCCGTTAAAAAATTATCTATTTAATCATTATATCCTTAATTGTTTAATTGTACCAATATATATTTATTTAACCACATGCAGGCACACACAAAATATTATATGGTGAAACGATCAATTGCAAACTCAAAAACAAATAAACAAAATTCTGATCACACATTGTGTGTATAGAAATCAGTTGATTAATATTTACATAGGGGAGGGTGACGGAAGTGATTGCAATTGATCACTCCCCTATATACACACACATACAATAAAAGAATAAATTCAGAATTCTTATGTTATATCATTTCACTAGACAATAACATTACAAAGTTCTTTTCAGTTATAAAGTTTTGATCGATGATCTTATAAAACAACATATCCATAAAAGAGATTTGGTTCTTAGAATCATCTTACATAGAATAACACAAAAAAATGTACGTGAGGCAAATAGAAGAAAAGGCTACTTTAGAGTATATATAAAGTAAGAGCGATCAACGGTTCTTGCAAGCATTTACATATCTACTAGAGGTTAGTAGGGGTTTCCATTTTTTGAGGTCTCTTCTTTAGGTCACTTCTTTATGAATGGCTTTGGATTTTCAGGTAGCACATTTAGGTTCAAAGATACCCTAGATGCTTAGATCATATTCGGCACTTCTACTTAGTCTATTCGAAAGCAAATCCAACTATATCAGTTTCGTATCCCAATAAGAGAAAATCGAGAGAATTTCTAATTTATCAAATCACTATAACCTCACATGTCACAAGCAATTTTTGTTGTACATGCGAAGGAATATATAAACCTTGTAATATTTTTTTCTTCTTATCAAAAGTATTAAGAAATACCATGTTCACACAAATAGGTTTCCTTATACCCCTGGTACTTGATCATGTTTGTTGGACATATATGTATATCACATCGATCATCTTTGAACATAAGTGAAACATTTTTGCTATTAGACTACACAGTGTGGTGGAATCCTCCTCCTAGGCCAAAAAAAATCGCGGGGTGGTGGTGGCGTGAACGGTGGCTGAGTGGCCTTCACGTCAGCTTGTTTTTTTTTTTTCATTTTTGTTTTAAATTAATAAATAAAGTAAATAAAAAATATAACATTAAACATAATAAAAAAACATAACCAAGATTGACAAAAATAAACCTAACTTAATCTAAAAAACATAATAACTAAAAAACATATTAAACGTAATTTAGTGACGGCCTCAACATTTACCACGCCGAAATGTAGAGAACTTCTTCATAGTACCGAGATTGATACACAATTTGGGTGCTCCAAGTGCACGTCTTTGGGGCATCGGCAGCTACTGCTTGCAAGGTTGCTCTGTAGTGAACCTCGAATCGTTCACACTTGTTGCGAAGATCCGTCCATTTTTTATTGAGTGAATCAACCTAGCGAGTAGAACCATCAACTAAGTCTTTAAATTCACGATGGAAGGTTATTGTGGACTTCCATCCAAGTGGTTACGAGAACGATTTTCTCCTCTTCTGTCCAGTGTGTCATGATTGATAAATTTGAAAGATGAAAATTAATTGAATTTTGGGTGAGAAATTAGTCCAAAGAAAGATGGATGAATGGTTGAGAAATTGAAGAACGTATTAAAAAATGGTAAAAAAATGGTGGGTTTTATATACGTAAAATATGAAATTAATGGTAATTTTAGAAAAAAAAAATAGTTAACCTTACCGTCGACAAACGGTCAGATTCAAAGGTACCATCACCACTCGCCATGTCCCCACGGCCTCTTGCCCCACACTAATGGAGATTTTCACCGAGAGAGCCCACACAAGTGTGAATCGGTGGCTTGTTCCCAAGAAAGTCACATCGTTTCAAGGGTATAAATTATGTATAGATATATAGTGTGTAATATATAGTGATTGTGTACAAACCAATTTCTTGAAGTGAATTTCTGTACAAGGCCAAAATAAAATTGAAAACCGTATAGTTCTAAAAAAGGCACTTCAATCGTAGTTATGGTTGATTTTTCCGAACAACACAAAATATGAGCATTGTTAGTTTGTTACAAATTAGTAGAAACATTTTTTTTTCCTTGAAAATAATCCTTTCATTAAAACAAAATACGAAAGTTACATCACAATAGAAGATAGACGGGCAACAAGCTGCGCCGTCTCTCCTTTTTGAATAGCGAACCCTAGTCTACCAAAGACAAATGCTTAACCCCCTGGAGATGAACTGTTGCTGTAGAAACATTATTTCCTATTTTAACTTTTTTTGTTTTAAGGCAAACATCACTTCATCATAATACTCCTAAATTAACATCTTGTTCAAGATTTGAACTTAGGTCTTCAGAAAAGAAGCTTTGCTTCTTACCACTAGCTACCTAAGTGACATTTTTTTCCTATTTAAACAACCCACATATGCAGCCGCTTTTCTTATTTTAAAACCAAATGAAAATCAATCATTTTAATCACGGCTAATTAGGGTTGTAAACGAGCTGAACCCAAATCGTTTTAATTTAATAGAGCTCAAGTCGGCTCGTTTCGAGCTTTCTCTCAAATACATGAGCTTAACTCGTTTATTAGTTATTTTTTATGTATTATTTTATCTATACTTATTATAACTATTTTATAATTGTAATGTTTACATAAAATTTAATATATATTATTTAATATGTTTTATCAGAATTTTTATATAGTAATAGTTTCTGTAAAAAAAATATTTTAAATAAAAATTATATAATGCTAGCTCGTTTAAGTAATAGTTTCTGTAAAAAAATATTTTAAATAAAAATTATATATTAGTAGCTCGTTTAAGTTTGCGAGCCGTCTGAAGACTGATATGTTAAGCTATTAAATGAACATCAATAAAAAAAGCTCGAGCTAGGGTTTGAGCTCGCTTAAGCTCGGTTCAACTCAAGTTTTTAAGGAGCTAATCTTGAGTAGCTCACAAGTTGCTTTGCTCAATTAAAAAAAGTAAGTGTAATGATTTTAGACTAAAAAGATCTTAAATCGGTTATAATTTTCTTTTTATCTTGTGCTCGTGCATACTTGAATCCACTTCGATCAAAACTTTATAAAATAACGAGAGTTTGAATTACTGATAATCAATTTTACCAACTAAGGCCGGTGGGTATGGAGGAGCCCCATCACTTGGGGATGATCCTTTACATCAGCTGCCACGTCACTATAAGCAGACTCATTACCCAAGTGATGAAGCAAGGGTGTGGGTGATAAACCCCTCCCCATTTTTTTAAATTAACAAACTCGGTCTCTATTTATGGTCATTTGAAAGTAAATTGAAATTAATACTTAAATTAATAATATGGACCCCCTTTTTTTAAACTAACATATTCGGTCTCTGTTTATGTTTATGGTCACTTGCTTAGTTCGTGGTTGTGACGAGACTTCTTCCCGTTCTTCCTCCACAATGATATCTGCCGCCTACATTACAATGTTTAAAAAAAAGTTTACGGCTTCACAGGTAGATGACGATCCCAACGAAGATGAAGATGACATTGTTTAATTGTTTTTGAAGAGAGTTTGAGATATTTTAGAGAGAGCGTTGAGAGTTTTTGAGAGTGTGGGTAAGTGTATTTTTAAAAAATGAGGGTTGATTGGTTATATATATATTAGAAAAAAAAAAGTATCTTTTTATAGCTGTTGCTTTTTCAATGATAAAAAAAATTGAAAATCAGCCTTGTCCCTTTTGTTCGAGGGGTGTCCTGGTGGAGGCAGTGTAGACGAGCCACGACGGGGCTGTTCGACCTGGGGACGAGCCCACAGTACCGTATAGCCTAAGAATAATCCTCAAGGATTTATTTACCTTCAATTTAAGATTTGAAGTATTTTCTCATATTCAATTTAAGATTTGAAGAAAATTATAAAATTTATTTGACTATTTCTATTTTGTATTACGGAAAGCTATATTCTTTGCTTAATCATTGAAATTGCCAATAATATTTTAGGTAAAATATCCACTAATTGTACGGTGTACACTCATATACTCAATTAGTTTTGTAGATAAAGTTATTCACGGGTAGCTCAATTGGTTATTTACGGGTAGCTCAGTTGGTGAATGGACTAGGGATCTTTTTTGGAGAGCACGGGTTTGATTCTCACGAAGGACATAATGAGAAATGATAGATGACTCCTAGCCTATGGTCATGAGTTCGAGTCCTGATCTCGTCCGGGTTTTACCAATCCTTTATCGTCGTGCCTACGGGCGGGTGAGGGGTTGGGTTTTCCCCGGTTTCGGAAACTGCATGGGCGGGCCTGACTATGCCAGCCGCCCGAGGTACGTATGGGCCCTCCATTGGGTTGGTCGTGGAGGTCTGTCCATAGTGTGGAGACTCCTCTAGATAGTCGGGCAGAAATGTTTGTTGGCCATTCAAAAAAAGTTTTGTATGAAAACCAGGGTGCGGCTTAGGATCGAACGCTCCTTGGTGCGTTTGTCATCATCATGGCCCGAGTGCCATAGAAAATAATGAGAATAGTGGGAATTGAACCTGAATCACAAGGAACACCAACTCTTTCTACAACCATATCACCACTACCTCGTTTCCTACAAATATAGTACTTGGAAAGACAAACTGTGTAACCGGTTCAAAGCTAAACCGTTGATAAGTGATAACGGTTTAGTTTAATTGAGTCGGTTAATAAAGAAAATCCTTTACAACTATATAGTATGAGTTAAAAACCGTAAAAATAAACCATAAACAGTCATGTGGTGTTGGGTTTTGCAAGGTAGCATCCTTTTTATGTCAAAGGGGACACAAACAACGCATTTGTAACCTTTTTAGATTATTGTGATTGATGGTTTTACCGATACTTTCTCAATAAGACTTCCACATGTCTCCATCCATGGACATAATCGTCATTTTGAGCCAAATATTCTGGACTCTCTCTCTCTCTCTCTCCGTCCATAACTGAAAACGACTGCAATGAACCTGTGGTCGACATCGACCTGTTAAAGACTTAAACCCCACTCCCCCACATCTACGCTTTCTATACACACACGTATATATCTATATCTATATATCTAATATATATATACATACACATTCACACCGCCTTATTCTATCACTCTTCTTCTTCTTCTTCTTCTTCTTCTTCTTCTTATCTCTCTCTAGTTTCAAGTATTAAGTGAACAATGGTAGACGTTGAAAGAGTTTGTTGTATGTGTGGTGACGTTGGTTTCCCTGATAAAATCTTCCAATGCATCAAGTGCCATCATCGCTTCCAACACTCGTACTCATCTTTTCCACTAATTTTTCTTCATATTCATGCTATATATATACACACACACATATTCTCTTTAGGTTTATATGTACATGATAATTTTTTTTTATGAATCAAGACACACCAAATATTTATATTTCATTCTCTTTAATTAGGTCTCTATATATACATGATAAATTTCAAATAGAAATTTATTTCATCATTTAAATAGAAATTTGTCACCTAAAGTGTTAAGAAAAGTTGCAGTTCTATCACATCATAGCTTGCGTAAGTGAGAGGTGTTGATTTGTTACTATTACAACAAACACCACCGCTTCAGCCCACCCCACCTCCACCACCGCCACCATTTTCTTAACCAAGTAATTATATTTATTTATTTACATATAATTATTTATAAATTAATTACCTTTGTACTATTTTATGTTGACCGCTATTACAACCCATGTGTAGCTCCTGCTAATCTATTTGTTCTCCACAGTCCACATAACTTCTTGTAGCTCTTTTCTAGGTTAGTGCACATCGCACTTATTCACTTAGAAAATTTTTAACTATTTTATTTTTATCATACAACATCATCAGTATACTTTTTTTTTCACTATAGTAGGAAAGACCTTAATATTATACATAGGTTAGATGATTCTCAGATACATTTTCAAGTCGAAGAAGGTTTTAATTTTTATTCTTAGAATTTTGTTTTACTCCGTAAATCGCAGTAAAAAAAAGTATATTTAATTTCTAATGAAGTACAATATTCAAATAGGTATTGTAGCAACTACTACACGGAATCATCTGAACCACCTGAGTCATGTGATTGGTGCCAAACGGAGGCGATCCGGACCACCAAACCCGGTACTTCTTCAAAGAAATCAAGCTCAAAAGGCGATGGTAACCGGTCGGAATATTCGGGTTACAAGATCAAGCATGATCGTGAAGAGGGTGGTTCTGGAAAAGGCAAGTCAACCGGAGCTCCTTCACCAAAAACCACTACTCGAAGGTACAAGCTACTAAAAGATGTCATGTGTTGATAAAGATTGGAGTACGTACTTTGGTCCCAAAGGTGAGATCTTTATGGAATCTAATGTTCTCAGTGCACTACTAAAAAACTGGTCTGTTTCCGACCAAGGTTTTGGTCGGAAACTGGTCGGAAAACAGCGTTTCCGACCAGTTTCCGACAAAGTGTGTTTTGTCTGAAAAATCTAGTCGGTAAATTTTTCCGACAAGTTTCCGAGAAAATTTCCGACAAAGTTCCGACAAAAAAGCGTGAGAGATTCTCCGACAAAATTCCGACTAGTTTCCGATGAACTTTTCCGACCAGTTTTCGATGAACTTTTCCGACCATTTTCCGATGAACGTTTCCGACCAGTTTCCGATGAACTTTTCCGACCAGTTTCCGACAAAAAAATACAAACTCTGAGTGGTTTTTTATCAGTTTTTCCGACCGAATTCCGAGAAAAAAATTGTCAGTTTTTCCTACAGATTACCGACCAAACTGTTTTTATTTATAAAAAAAATAAAAAAAAACCCCATTTCTTTTCTGCTTAAAATGTTGAAAACTAGTAAAATGCCCCGCGCTTCGCGTCGGGTTTTGTGTTTGTAGTGATAAATGTTCTTTGTATTGTCAAAATTGAGATAATTATTAGGGAAAATGGCCAACAACGACACGGGATGGTCCTCTGTTGGCTGAAATGGGAAGCCTCTCGGGAGACGGTTCAGGCTCTTTAGGAGCCGTGTCCCGTCTCTCCAAAGAGGGGTCAGAGGTTTATTTTTGCAAAACACCCGGTCAACGGGCTATTTTGGCCATTTTCCCACTCAAAGGTTTCAAAGATCAAACAATGACCGTATAGCATCCCAACCAAAATGACAAAATGCATCCCTGTTGAGTTTGAAAGAACCAGCAACAGAACAGTTGAGTGTTGGAACTTTGTAATATCAATAATTAATTTCCTTAAAAAAGAACAATAGGACTAACAATTATAGAAGCTGTTACAAAATTACAAAATTATCCAACACAATTTCAAACAGAAAGGTCATAACAATTATAGAAGCTATTGTCATCGAAAGCCCCAATTCAATATCAAAATGCAAAAACTCATATTATCAATATACATACTATCGAAGTTTATACAGCACCACATCATCTGAAACAAATAGTCTTTTAAGCTAAAGCCCTATAAAATGAAATCCTATATCCATCTTGAATAATCAGTTTGTATATACTATCGAAGCCAAATAAATAGATATATATTCTTTAAAAATTACCAAGACCATCCTTGACAAACCCAACAACCAGCGCCGCACCTCCACCGTCTGAAACAACCACCAACCGGAAGCCATCTCAGCCGAACCGACCTCAACCCTGCTCAGTACCCCGACCCTAAACACCACCACCAATCGAGGCTATCCCCGCTCGTTGACTCTCGAATACCCTCACCTTCTTCAATACCCGACAAGAACCATCACAGCTCCTTCCACCAGCCAAAACACCACCGCCGCTGTCCTTCTGTAACATATACGAGAGGGATAGAGACCGGATGGGAGAGATAGAAAGGATGAAGAGAGTGACCCGAGAAGAGAAGGTGAGCGTTCGGGTTAGAGAGAGAGGGATTTAGGGTTTCTAGAGAGGGATAAGAGAGGTAGCGGCGGAAAAATGAGAAGAGGGTGAGGGAATATGAGGTATTTATAGCTAGGGTTAGGGTTGTTAGCTTGTACCGCGTATACGAACTCGTATTAACGTTTTAAGGCTCGGTTTTATTTTATGCTTAATAATTTATAAAAAATAGTCGGTTTTATTTGAAATTAAAAATGCAACTAAACCGAGCAACTACGTCGGACATTGATCAGAACTTGCCGGTTGTAGGGATAGCAAAAAAATCCGAACCCGTGGAGAAAACCCAAAACCCGAGACATTCGGGGCGGGTATGGGATCGGGTATGCTGGTATGGGGTCGGGTATGGGTTTCATTTTATTTTTTTTCGCGGGTACGGGTAGGGTTTGGGATTAGGCTATATACCCGATTACCCGACCCGATTACTCGATTATATACCCGTATTCCGACCTATTGTTGAGTTTTGTCGGAAAATGGTCGGTAATTACAAATAAAAAAATAACTTTTGTTTGGTCAGAAAATGGTCGGTAATTACCGACGAATTTCCGACCTAGTGTTGAGTTTAGTCGGAAAATGGTCGGTAATTACCGACGATTTACCGACAAGGGTTATCATTTTTTTAATTTTTCGAGCTTTAAACGTCGTTATTTTCATTCTATTTTTTGTACACCTTAATTATACATTGAATAGTTTTATTTTACCAAATTATACGTATTATACACATACATACGTGTGTGTACATTGTTAAGACTCGTTACTTAAAACAAACTTTTGTTATTACATAACTCAATGTGTGTGAGTGTGTATATATATATATGTTCATTTTTGTATGCATTACGACACATACACATGTATATAACATGTATATACTAATGAAAAAATATATTCACATATGCACGTACATACAATGCACATTTATGTATCCGAATACCAAGAAAATAAAGCTTTTGGTCGGAAAGTGGTCGGTAATTACTGACGAATTTCCGACCTATTGTTAAGTTTTGTCGGAAAATGGTCGGTAATTACAAATAAAAAAAATAACTTTTGTTTGGTCGGAAAATGGTCGGTAATTACCGACGAAATTCCGACCTAGTGTTGAGTTTAGTCGGAAAATGGTCGGTAATTACCGACGATTTAGCGACAGGGGTTATCATTTTTTTAATTTTTCGAGCTTTAAACGTCGTTATTTTCATTCTATTTTTTGTACACCTTAATTATACATTGAATAGTTTTATTTTTCCAAATTATACGTATTATACACATACATACGTGTGTGTACATTGTTAAGACTCGTTACTTAAAACAAACTTTTGTTATTCCATAAATCTATGTGTGTGTGTTTGTGTATATATATATGTTCATTTTTGTATGCATTACGACACATACACATGTATATAACATGTATATACTAATGAAAAAATACATTCACATATGCACGTACATACAATGCACATTTATGTATCCGAATACCAAGAAAATAAAGCTTTTGGTCGGAAAATGGTCGGTAATTACCGACGACTTTCCGACCTTGTGTTGATTTTTGTCGGAAAATGGTCGGTAATTACAAATAAAAAAATAACTTTTGTTTGGTCGGAAAATGGTCGGTAATTACCGACGAATTCCCAACCAAAACTTTTTTTTTTATTTTCTTCTTTTTTTGGTCGGAAATTAGTCGGAATTTACCGACAAAATTCCGACAATTTTATTTTTGGTCGGTATCTGGTCGGAAAGTTGTCCCTAAAAGCAGCGCTTTTTTTTTGTCGGTAGTTGGTCGGAAATTGGTCGGAAATACCGACCAAATTTTTTTGGTCGGAAATTCTAGTCAGAAATTGGCAGTTTTCTAGTAGTGGTGTGTTATTCTCCTTGTTTGAGTACTCGAGGGTAAAATGGTAACTACCAGATAATATTATGTACATAGAATGAAGGGTGTGAGGTGGTGAAAAACAGTAGTACTCTTTTACCATCTTTTTTTTTTTTTTTTTTTTTTTTGTGATGATATAAGTTTGGACGGTTAGACCTCCATCACCTAATGTTTAATAGTAATAAAATAATGATAAGAGCTAATATGTTTATATATCTATCTTGACTTCGATTGAATCAATTAATATTGCATGTGTCATGACTCATGAACTTACTTTTAAATAGCACTAAAGTTGCGATTGAAGTTTGGTTCAAAAGTAAACATGTGAGTTTGTTGGCATAGCATGCATCCTTGGATCATAATTAAGGTAGTTGGTTTGTTGAAATCCCTGATTTTGTAAATACTATAGCATGGGATGTGACATTATCATCCACGTACGTACTTTCTAGTTTTGTTTTTGATATCGAGTATGTCATAGTTTCACAGAAAGTATTACATTTATTTTCAATTACTTCTCTTATAATAATATCCCAACCCTACCACCCGGACCAACCTCTTGGGTTTTTAGAGGTGTTTTGTGAAGAACCACCACCAAAAACCTCCCCTAAAAACCAACCCCACAATAGCCACCCACCAAAAACCTCTTCTAAAAACCCTTAAAAACCTCTATTGTGAATGCCCTAATATTGCATGAGGATGATTTAGGGTTTTTTTCGTAACTTATCACTACAAATAGGAGGATTATCAACTATTTACGTGTTCGGTGGTGGTCCTCATGAGACTTTTGGTAGGAGCGGAAAATTTTCTTGCATGACATAAAAATAAAACAGGTTTTGTGTCACCTAGCTTAGTAGCTTGCACGACCCCTTTATTCGTGTTGCTAAATGCACTCCCTTTATTTTTATTTTTACTGGTTGCAATCTCCTTCTGAAGTTTTTATATTTTCTATCTTTTTAAAAAGATTGCATTAGGAAATATCACTAATTATTTTAGGGGTTTATCCACATCCCCTAACTTGAATTTAGAACATACATAACCATATGTTCCATCAATTTCTATAAACAATTCTGAGCATGTAGGGATTGAAAGAAGAAAATCAACAGAGAAACAATATGATAAATATGATCTTTTCCTTCTTGATATGTACTCACGTGAAAATAACAATTCAACTTCTTTTTTTTTTTCTAATTAATCCAATTCTTTTCCTTTTTGATGGGCTTTAAGAATTCAAACTTCCATACATATCATCGTTTGAAAAAAAAAGTGATAAGAATATATATATAGTATTAACATGAGCCCATCAAAACTGAAAACATTTTAAAACTTGGATTATTTTAAAACATTTTAAAGGAGGGTCGCCCTGTTAAAGGGTAGCTGCGGATTCGAGTTGAGGGGGGGGGGGGGGGGGTTGGGAATATAACTTTTTCTCGGGGTAAACACTATAAGCGTTGTGGTTTAGTGGTTGGTGTGCGTTCGAATCTCGGGTCGGACTTGTTTGTGTCGTTGTTTTCTTTCTTTTCTAGATTTATTGTTGTTCACTTAGGCTCAAATCCAATAACATGTTGGAGTGGTTGGTGTGCGTTCGAATCTCGGGTCGGACTTGTTTGTGTCGTTGTTTTCTTTCTTTTCTAGATTTATTGTTGTTCACTTAGGCTCAAATCCAATAACATGTTGGAGTTGGTTTCTACCATTTGTTTTTATGGTTTTCTACTATACCAATATTGTAATGAATTGAACATGTATCAACAATATATGTCAAAACCCGCAGAAAATCAAACTAGTTTAGATCTAATTGACTTAGTTAGGTTATAACTTAATTTTCTATTAAAATTAGACATTTATTGTCTTATTGTGATCAACAAAATGGGTCCCAGCATTGTCTTGGATTCTAGAATCTCGACGATACTTCTTACGAGTACAAATTTTCAAATCAATATTAACATGTTATGGAAAATTTGTCTACATCATATTTACAAACCTTTGAATTTCAATGGTTTACAAAATCATTATATTTTGTTTTTATTGGAGTACATCTGAACTTTAGGGCCATGCCCGTTGGGTGAAAACTGAAAAGTAAAAACATTAAGTTTTTCTAGAGCTTCCAAAGACCAATTTAATGATCAGTCAAAGATGTGAGATACACATATTAAATCAGTGACATTTAAATATTAGAAGTAATATTACGGTACGTACCGAAACAAAAAAATGTAATTATACAAGAAAATAGTATAACAACCTAAGCAAAGAGATATATAATTACGGATGCGGATTATTTTTTTATTTATAATATATGTTGGGAGTTAATGCTGTACGGTGCAAGTATTAATAGTTTTTTACAGCAAAAAAAATGGTGTTAATATTGGTACATCCACTTATTTCTATTTCTATAAAAAGAGAGATAGAGAGGAGGAGTTGTCCCATTATTAATTTAGAATGTCTACTAAGATTACCAAGAAAAAAGATTTCTAATTGGGATAATCACGATTTTAACACGTTGACCGACTTAATTACCAGAATGGCCCCCTCCCGTCTCTTTAAAGAGACAGGTTACCAATTCCGAGGCACTCAATGCCTCTTAAAAGAGGCTTCTCGTAAGGACCAATACAAAACCGACACCTCATTACACACACACTCTCTCTCTCTCCTATCTAGAACCGCCTCATTTTTCTCAGACACTCTCTTGCTCTCCTCTCTATCACCGCTTCTCTCCTTTTCTCCTGTTACCAACGCCTAGTTCTGACCTTTCTTACCAAGTACTCATCTCATGGCCTGCCTTTCCTTTGATCTCAGATGAACTTGAAACCAAACCGCATCCATCTTACCATGAAAGGATTTATCACGAAAACATCCTCCTCCTCCTCCTCATCAGGGGCGAAGTATATATGGGGCCAGGGGTGCCCCTGGCCCCCCTGTTTTTTTGCGCAGTAGTGGAAATTTGCGATTTTCATAGGTAAATTGAGTCCGGGTTGAGTCCGGCCCCTGCCGATTTTCCACTACCGATCGAAAAAAATTGAGTTTGGCCCCCGCCGATTCCGAAACCAAGCTTCGCCACTGCTCCTCCTCCTCATCATCATGTATAGTATCTTCCAAGTTCATCTGACAAAGAACAGAAAAGGTCAACATAAAGTGGGTCGGCTATCATCCGCCTTCTTACCAAGAAAGGATTTGTCGGATGAACTCGAAACCACACCGCCTCCATCTTTTCTACTCTCATCCACCGAATTGCCTCCCTCTCCTCTGCTCTCAGCCATCGACCTCGCCATCCCACTGCCTCCCTCCTCTCTATTATCATCTACCTTCTCACAAGATGTTTGCGCAATTAGGTCGTGTTGTTGTCTGCATGTTTGAGACGGTGGTTGGTGGCGTCTTTGGTGGTTCAGACGAGTTGGTGACATGTGTTATCCTTTCCCCTTTTCATAATAGCAAGTTATGTTTCTGTGTTTGTATTTGAATGTGTGTTTTAGGTGGAATTTATTATTAATAATTTGATGTGTTAGTGTTTGGGGATTTGAATGAGATGATGATCAATATTGAAGTTAAGTCCAATGGCAATAATAATCGGTGACGTCTTGAGAGAGGAGAGAGAGAGTGTGTGTGATGAAGTGTCGGTTTTGTATTGGTCCTTACTGGAAACCTCTTTGGAGAGGCCTTGGGTGCCTAGAAATTGGTGACCCGTCTCTCTAAAGTGATGGGAGGGGGTCATTCTGGTAATTGGGTCGGTCAACGGGTTAAAATCGTGATTATCGGTTTCTAATTTGTGGAGGGTGGTAGGGTTTAAAGTAGGAGTTTTGTCTTTAGTGACCAAAGAAGGATTGTAGGTGGCGAGTGCTGAGCAACCTCCCTCATTTGGTTGCCTTGCTGGCCATGCATCTATAGACATATTCAATGCGTTTTTATCCCATTCAATGTGTTTTTATCCCTCAAAGTTCAGTGTACAAAACTTTGCAGGTTCACCAAATATTTATTAGACCCCCTTTTTTGGTCAACAATAATAAAAACTTTCAAGAAGCGCATTTAATTTACGGAGTCATGAATAAGCTTGATACCACCTCTCAACACCGTCCTTCTGGGCGTCATAGAGGAAGGAAGAAGGAGAGACATTTCTACTATTAGCCCAAAGTGGAGAAAAAAATATAGAAAGTGGTGATTGAAGTGGCATTAAAGGGTGTTAACTATTACACATTTTTTAAATGAGAGCATTAATGCGTTATGATGTTGATGTAGTAAAAAAATGCCCACCAAAAGGCATTAACCATTATGAATAGTCTTAAAAACTCAAATACCACTAGTATACTAATTGACAACGTGTCGTCATTATAAGCTTTGCTGGACTATATGTCTTTGCCAAAGAGTTTCCCTGTATACATATGAGTTATCTTCGTATAAATGAAGCAAACTCATACATATTATACAACACTACTAGAAAAATACCCCTATCTTGACGCGCATTGTGCGTCATAAAAGGGTGTTTATGACACACAGCAAAGTGTCAAGGAAGAACATGTCATTAATTTTTTATGACATGCAAGCGCGTGTCATCTTTTAATGACACGCGTTAATGACACTCTTTTATGACACGCTTTTTGACATTCATTTATGACACACCTTTATGACACTCATTTTGCGTGTCATGGTTTTTTTTACCTAAAAAAAATTCTGCAAAATGACTAATATCCCTGGATTTATATTTATAATTACAAAATCAATAAATTTGATAACAAAAGTGCATATATTATACATACCACCATAAAACCCATTACAATCATTTGTCGAATCCTACCACAAGTATTAACGGTTACAAAAACATTGTGTCAATACGTTACGTTAGTCTTTCTAGACCTAAACATACGGATCACTTGAAAATGAAGGTCGCGGCATAACTTAACCATTCTTCACGGATAAAAGCAACATCCGCATCCGTGTAAACATCCACTCCTCTACCAGGCTGTAACACAATTAAATTAATAAGACTAAAGGTTACAAAAATTGTACTGAGCAAACTGAACTTTAAAAACCCCTCATCAGTAATCATTACAAAACAAACTTATAATTATATATTTAATCAAAACATTCTCAATATTGTTTATCCGTATAACTAATTTAAGACTTAAGATCTGCAATACAAACTTAGCATAACTAATTCAGTAACATACCTTCAAAGAAAGTCCTTGGATCCTCAAAAGCAAACCTAAAAAACAAAATCACGATTTGTGAGTGTTAATAGATTAATATATAACAATCATGATTTGATGACTTGTTTGAGGAGATTGGTTACAAGGAGATTGGGATACAACTGAACAGTGACTTTAATGGTTACCAATCTACTCATCTCGGACCTGTAACCAACCTTGCCCAAACTCCATCTCCACCGTCTCCCTCCCTCACGACCACCACACCATCTACATCACCGAGGACCATCATCTCCGAATCTAACATCTTACAACAACCGCTGGTCACCACTAACGTGCGGTCTACACTAGTACACCACCATTCACCACCCATATTCGCCCCAACCAACACCAAGATGAAGTGAAAAGAGTAGAAGCATAGATCTTCTGTGGGTAATGACCGATGTTTGAAGATTTAATGTCAATCAATTATAATAATATCTTAAATTAAAAAAAAAAACAAATAATAATAATAATAAAAGGATGGAAGTTGTTATACAATCAGTTGTCGGATCTCGACCGACAGAGTTTTTAACGGCGACAGTGGATCGCCAGGCCCTCTTCTTCTCGGCTCCGGCTTTCTTCTCGCAAGGCCCCAATTTTCATTTTGTAACAGTTTTTTTTTTGTTTGGTTTGTACAGATGTGTTTTTTAATATATAGCAATAAAATTATATTTTGTAAATACCAACACTAAAAGTAGCCGCGTGCCAGAACCAACCGCAGCCTCTTCAATATCACATGCATATCTATAATGTTCATAGATTAGAAAAAAGATTGATATATATTAAATGAGCATGACGGCTACTTAGTTTCGGTTAGTAGAATACATACCTGGAAATGTCCTTGTGAAGAAACCGTATGTAAAAGATGACTAGGCAAATGATCACAACGAAGATTGTGAAACATGAATTTGCAATCTAGTGAACATGCGCACACAGATCTAGATATGGGTGAGTGTTTGAGAGGGAATGAATATACATGGATGGGAGGGAAAGTTCAAATTTTCAGAAATTATATCATGACATAAAAAGATGACACTCAATTTTCGTACATGTCATGTTTTTTATTTCTTGACAGTACATTCTTGACATACAAAAATGGGTGTCGTTAGTTAACCAAATTTTACAAATCATGACAATTTTTTTATGACACTCGCTTTTGAGTGTCATATATGGGTGCGCGTCATAAAATGTGTGTCAAGAAAGGGTTTTTTTTTCTAGTAGTGCAAACAACGATGTAAATATAAGTAAGAGGACTTTTAACAACGAACATATTCATTGGCGGTTCTTCAATCAATGAAGGTAAAATACTTTGTTAATCCGTCGGTGGTCGAGGATCAACATTCTACTTTATCAACGTAAATCAACAACATATCACTAATACAATTACAATATGATATTAGTTATTTAATTTGTAAGCTTTCTTTAATACGCCTTCACATTTTAAGAGCATATATATGCAAAAAAAAATTGTTTGGGCTATGTATCCGTAATTGATGAATTTTAATATTCTCTAAACATTATTTCTAATGTTTTTATTTTTACAATTAGTATATGGCTCAAAACCCACGTAGAACTCAAAATCTCAAATCTTTGGTTTTGCAACATAATTGGAAACCAATCAACCATTGGTTCTAACAAAGTTTAATCATTAATTAAAAGTGATGATTCTAACCTATTAGATAGTAAAACACTAAAACAACCGTTGATTTTCAGAATTCATATATGGCTTCATAAACCTATCAAATTAAACCTTTACATATTAAAGGGTTAAATGGATCGAGGAAATCTTACCAAGTAAATTTCTGCATCCACTCTCTTGGTTTGTTTATTTCTCCATGAACACTCACACATGTATTGATTTTGAATTTTAGATTGTCAACAAAGAGTAGTGATGACTTTTAATTTTCCTAGCTTTCCAGATTTTATAAAGTTTAGAATTTGAAGGGGAAATGATACAAAATTAAAAAAATATATATATATATATCAAGTAATTAGTTTGATAGTTTTGTATGCACGTAATTTAAGCATGTATATGTAAGAAACATAAAATTTTGAAAATATGAATCAATTGATAAAAAAAATCCAATGATTTAGATTTGTTGTTCTTGTTCTTTACATAATTTGATGATTTTTGTTTTTTTTTTGTTTTTTAGTGTTGTGGAGCAGAAAAAAAAATGTGTTTGGTAGTGTAAGTGGGCTTAATGTGTAAGTGGTGAATCCACAACTTGAGATAGCGAATCCACGTGGAGGAGTCGACATGCTAGAAGATGAATAAGCATCCAAATGGTGGAACTTGAGCCATGCTGGAAGATGACCGGGCACAAACGGTGACATGGCATGGTTCGTTATCGGATATAGCGGATCCATTTCACGGTAGTGTAAGAAACCCGATATCTCAGATAGCTAAACTCCTTCAAGATTCTGCACCTTTGTTAGGTTATGCCAATACATGATACACATTTTTATGCGCTATTCCCAACAAAAACCCGTCTCCGTTAACAGATTCTTCTGATAATGATTTCACATAGTTTTACAATTTAGAAACAATGATATCTTGATCACTCTGCATTAACAACTTCTCACTGTACGAAAGTTCGATACTTGTTTAATTACCCAACTCGTTAAGAACTTAATGGAACCATTCAAATGTTTTTTTTTATTTGAAACACTCTTAAATCTGAATGATTAAGAGGTTAACAAACAGCCCCTAAGTCAAGGCCTTCACCTGTACTCTAAAATGACATTTTAGATATACATTTGATAATTAATCAACCGGCCAATATTGTGAGACAATAACCCATCTAGGTACATACTAAGTGTTTATTTTCTTAAAAGAGATTAAGACCACAACACTCCATATACAAAAGTACGTATTACTCATATACACAATAACTAAAGCAAATATAAGCGTACAAAAAAGACTATCTAAATAACAATTTTATACACATCCACAAAGTTTATACTTGCAATCGGTTACGAATAACATAAACTATTTATTTGTTTAAATGCAACTGCAAATCTTAATCAATTTCTTTGTATATATAAAATATAAACCGTATGTAGTGTTCTTTTTCCCTATGTTATCAAGAATTGTACCCCAAACTTACCCTCGTCGAGCAAATGAAACTCACTTATTTTGCAAGCTAGAATTATGTGATGTGAAGTTGGTTTGAAGATGAAGAAAATGAAGGCTTAAGTATAAATGAAGACATTATTATGACCACATAAAAACAATACTTTCCATACGTACTATTCTTTTTCCTTTTTGTCTCCAAACTATCATCAATACCCACATGATATGCTTTATACTTGCTTGTCTATCTTCACTTATCCAACTACAAAGCAACTTATATAAAACTCAAATAATTACATACATATATATTGAGATATATATAGGGATGAGATTAATTAAAAATACGTACCCTTGAGTTGTATAAACTCTATGGTGACCATTGATCAACCAACATCATCAACGGTTGAGATTGATCTGGTTATTTTATATTATTAAATTAGATGTTCTTTTTATTTGTAACTCTCCCGAAGGGCACTATCGTCCATATTGATAGTGAGTTTTGGGAAGAGAGATTCATGCAGATCGAGCAAACCATTCCCCTTACAAACCCGTCAAATTCTTACCATCAACCACGTTACACTGTGGTTTAATTAGAAAATATCTTTCATTTCTTTCATAGAAAATTTGTCATCTTCTCCTTATACAGAGATCTTAATCTGATCGGCGAGTTTAAGCTAAATTTCTTCGTCGGTCGGTTCAGGAAAGTGAATCATATTGTTATTTGATATACATATTTAGGTACATTATTAATAAACATCGTAGTTATTTGATATATTTTTTATAGTGATAATGCTAGATGTGATTAATTAATAGTTACCCAACAAGATTTGGGTCGTGTATACCCAACGAGTAATTTTTTTAAATTAACAAGTTTATCTAAACCCAATGAGTATACACGATATCCGATGGCTAATTACGCAAAACCCCGCAAGTAATGTTTATTAGATTATCTAATTGGGGATAAAGAGTTTGCTTTCAGAGAGACGGTCAACTCCAAATAAACAACATACCAACTTGCATGACTATAAATAGATATCACATCACTAGTTTATCTTCCAGGAGCTTCCCAGGATAGACAAATTCAATATGAAGTGACCAAATGTGTATACCATAAAAAGAATAAGTATTTTTCTAAGAAATTTTTTTGTAAAGGATCAACATTCGAGTGAAGTCTCCGTATAACTTTGTCATTTCCTCAAGACAGTCTAAAACTGCGACGTGACCGGATCAACAACCATAGCCAACTTGTCGCAAATTTAGCAACCAAAACAAAATGAGCCACAAAATTAGCAACCAAATCAAATTGATCACGAAAATTAGCAAGCATAGCGACACTAGCACTTAAATAAACTGGTTGCAAAATTAGTTACTGATAATGATTCGGTCACAAATATTGATGAGCATACTGCCCCGAATTCTGAACTGATACCCATCCCAAACCGATACCGTACCGAACCCATACCGTACCTAGGGTATTCGGTATCGGTACCCACATTTAGAGGTTTCCGGTTTTGGTATCGGTATGGTATCGGTATTTTAAGGTAAAATTCCGATACCATACTTGTACCGTACCGATACCGAACCGTATGTTTTATCAGTATTGGTTTTTAAGAGTTTTTGTGATCGGTACCGTAGCAATCCCGTCCCGATCTCATCCCTAGTCACAAACACAGCGACCACATTAGCAACTTTCTCTAATTTGAAGAGTTGAGATCATTTTGAGAGAAAAATCAAATATTAAATTAAGGAAATGGTATACAAGGAAAAGCCACATTTGTTGACTTTTTCTCTCCACATGCGAAGCACATGTCAATTGTCCCATCATTTTAAAATGTCTATAACCTTTTCATATGATACTTTTTAAAAAAATCACCATATTAACAAACGTTTTTTATCTTTAATATGAGTATCATATTTCTATACAAAAATTAAAAAACAAAAACATGTTAATTAGGTTTTTTTACTCCATTGGGTTACATGTGTGTTATACATATGTTCATTATGTTTTTTAGTCTTCAAATGATTTAACTTTGTCGATTGGGTTTTTAGTATAATTTTCATTGTGTTTTATTTTATGTTGTTTATTGTGTTTTACACAACTAGATTTTTTGTTTATAGTGTACATTATATTTTACTTTATTGTTCATTGTGTTTTACTCTACTGTTCAATGTGTTTTAGTAAGTTGTTCATTTTGTTTTAAAAATGTTTTCTGTTGTCTTTTAATTTGTTGTTCCTTGTGTTGTATACATTGTTATTCATTGTGTTTTTAATTGGATACTCATTATGTTTTACGTTTTCTCCATTATGTCTTACGTAACTGAGTTTTTTTTTCAAATGTGTAACAATAGGCTACTCATATTAAAGATAAAAAGGCACTCGATTTTATGGTATAATTTTGTTATAAAAAGATGGCGTATAAAAAGTTACGGACGTTTCAAAATGAGGGGAAAAGAGCATGTGACTTGTATGTGCATATACTTTTTTAATTTCCTCTCTTTTGGATTAAACTACCCTTCCCAGTTGTTTTTTTTCTTGGACACATGTCACTCTATACCAAAAATTAACTCAACGCTACTATTGAATACGAAAAAAAATTAAAGCAATTTTGTCGCAAATTTGGTCGGTATCAAAAGGACTCGCAAATGGTCGTTCGTAGTGTATTCTTCCCAAGCAGCCATCGTACTGGAAATTAACTAGCTGAATACGATGCAACACCACCTATTACATAGTCCTGGTTTACAAGTTGTTCAACAATGCATGAAAAACATGCATGTTTTTTTTTTCTTTTCAAAATCTGATGCAGGTGCCTGGTGGTATTGGGGAATTTTAAGCTAATATGGCAGGTAATGCAAATATATTGAAAGTTGAAGATAAAGTTCGAGGTTAAAAATTCTATATTTTAATTTTGAGTTAATGTATACATATAAACAAATTATTAGGGTGTCGATCTGTTTCTCAAATATGTGTGTTCTGCGTTTTTTATTCCATGCATTAAATGACTTCAAGTCGAATGCACATGATGTGAAGTTGTATGATGTGCTCATACGCCGTCCGTTTATGATGTGCTCTATGATGTCAAACGTTTATCCACATTTATTCATTGTTGATCGAATAAGTTTCATAAGCGTACTTGTAAAAATTTGGTTCTTATTGCTACACATATATATAACTCAGGTAATGGTAAGAGGGTTTATTAAACTAAGTTAATTGTTTATGGGATCCATGAAGAGTTCTTCACGTTTATATATCATTGGTTCCAACTCCCAAGCTTCATTCTTTTAATATGTGTACGCTTTACTCAATCGATCAACGTGATCTTGATCCAAGTTTCAAGATTAAAAAGTTAGTACGCCGGTTTTCGAGCTCCAAATTGCTTTCTTAAATGTATATGTAAATGTGTGTATTATGTGCAAACGAAATCATGATAGTATATTATTCATCTTCTTTTTTGCATTTAGAATCCATATACTACAATAGTTATATGAACAGAATATGATTAATGTGCATGGCTAATATGATGTAATTTAGGGGTGCAAACGAGCTGAGCGGCTCGCGAGCTACTCGAGATTGGTTCGTTAAAAAACTCGAATGAGCCGAGTCTTATCGAGTTCGAGCCCGAAATAAAGCTCATTTATTTATCGAGCTCGAGCCTCGAATGTAAAGCTCGGTTGGGCTCGTCGAGTCTTATCGAGTTTTGCTTATTTATGTCAACTAGTGTGAATGCCCGCGCGTTGCTACGGGTGTCCCGGCTGATATGAGATTTAATTATGATGTATTTTGTACCGAATTCACTTTGGTGTCGACATTGGTGATTATGTGAGTGTGGGGATCGATTTAGAATTTGTTAAATCCTTCAAAGCCAATATGAAGTTAATCAAAATCTATTTACATATTGCTTCAAAACTTCAATGCATGTCAAAATTCCAATGTATACATCTCCCAGTCAGTTACACTTCATTTTAGAAATGCACAAACAAACCTAGGTGCGAGAGCCCGGCATGGAAAAACATTGTTCCTTTAGACCGGTTGAGTCTGAAAGTTGCATATTGGTTCTAACATTTTAACCAAAGCTCCTGGCTAGGGCTGGTCGAAGGACCCTTTAGTCTCCGTTCCTCAAGCCAAAAACAATAAATTGTTTTTTCCAAGTCGTATATATTTTTTTTATTTTCATACACTATCTAATCTTTTTGTTAGTTGAATTATTTTAATATGTAAATATGTTACAAAAATATAACTTTGCATATTTCTATGGTCCATAAGACTAACTTAGGATAATGGAAAATGGTTGTTACAAACATCTTAATGCATTATGGTACAAGTATCTTAATGCATTTAAGGGTAATTTGGGAAAGATTTATATGACATTTGAGGGTTAAAGCATATGACTTTTCAAATGCCATCTTAAGTTTGCCAACATGGACACATTTAGCCATCACTCCTCCTTTATAATGTAGTAGAGATTAATACTATATAGCCCAATTGTATTGCAACTCATGCATTAACTAAATTACTTTGGGCAATGGACTTCTTAATTGTCTAAAACAAGCTCATTAATGTTCCAAAACGAGTCCTTAATAGTCCAAAACGAGCTCCTTAATGGTCCAAAACGAGCTCAAGCCGAGCTTGGGCTCGTTTAAACTCTTGCCACATACACTTTGATCGAGCTCGAGTTCTTAAATATATTATCGAGCCGAGCTCGAACCCAAAATACAAGGCTCGAATTGAGCTCGAGCTTCTGAAAATCGTCACAAGCCTAGCTCGATAATGCAAGGCTCGAGCTCGGCTCGGCTCGTTTGCACCCCTAATGTAATTGCATGGCTAATATGATGTAATGGTAAAGTATTTTCCCTCTATTCATGAAATGAAGGATTCAAATGCTACAAGAAGCGGATATAAGCATACGTTTGTTGATGTTCGGAAAAAGTATGCTAAATATATAATCAGTTTAATTTAATTACACTTTCTTCTATATGATTTTTAGGAAATTCAAAACTTTTGTCAAGTTACACTTATATTATAATATATTAAGACGTATTATAGGTACCGGGTTATCTAACAAGTATAAAAGTTGATGCCACGTATCGTGAGGCTTTAAAGTAACACATTCGTAAGGATGTAGTGGTTTAACTGACTAAGGATACAGTGGTTTAACTGAAAAAATAGTTAATGTACCTTCACATGATTGGATCAGAAAATAAAAATAAAAAAGAAAGAGAGAGGTAAGAGACGTTCAAGTGCATACAAGTTCTATCTTTATTAATGCTTGTAAAACATTTTTTTTCAGAAGAAAGTATGACAATTGTTATTATTTCTCATAACCTTTTCACCTCATAAATGTTAGCATTTTCTATTCATAACGTAAGAGCGTCTCAGTTGGCGTTTATAAACATCCACTCATTTCTCCTCCACACCAACTCTTATTGACCACAGATGGCTAAGAAAGGCCCATTGTAGATGCTCATAAAACATAAAATTAAATCATTATAGTGATGAGATCTAATGTTCGATCTTAACCTCACGTTCTTTGTTTAAGGTTTAATCTGTTTACATCCTTCTTGTGATGGAACCAGGCCGACAAAGGGCCCATAGAGGGCACGTTGGGCTACTCGTGTGATGGTACCGATCTCATCCCTAGTTTAAAGTAATTATTTACTTTTAAACTAGTTACCGAATGTTCTCATTTATTATGCTAACTTTATATAAAAAAATGGTCATTGTTCATATCAACACGCGAATATTTGTGTTTAGGTTCGTATGTCTGATAAGATTTTTAGGTTCGGATTCATGTCAGGTTGAACCCGCTAACCTTAGAAAGATACATGTAAATTTTTTAAAAAGTATACAACAAAAACGTTTACAAACGTATATATTTGTAAAACTAATATTTTTATTGAAGTTAATTAATAAATATTTGTTAAAGATGCGAGACGAAAATTTTTTTGGGAAAAAAGTTAACATAATATTAATAAAAGAATTAAATAGAATATTTTTAACTTTAATATATTTTTTTAACTTTAATATATTTTTTTCTTCAAATTTTGTTAAATAGAATATTTTTAAAGGAAAATATTTAAACTAATAAAATTTGAAGTGAGAAAAAATATTCATTTAAAAAATACCCATTTTAATAAATATTTTTCATACTACCCATCTTCGCAAATAATATTTTTAAGTACTGCTGCTTGGGAAAAAAAACTCCCGAACCTCTTAAGTCTTAACTCTTTTTCGTTCCTGCTTGGTCTAATGTCTGGGTGCGTATGGCGGAACACTGAGAGCACATTTCAAGTCGGCTAAAAAAAAGAAAAAAAAACAGAGAAATTGGTCGAGAAAAAGAACCGCGCTAGTCGACATTTAGAAATCATATACCCTGACTCACATCACACATCAATAGAAAGTTATCATATATCCCAGAATGTGATGTCATGAAATCTATAACCCTTTCAATAATTAAATACCCCCATGGGATCCAAGTGCGTATGTAGTTGACCCAGTGAGGATCTTAAAGACATTATTAGTGGGGTCAACATGAGTCAGCATTTAATGGTTCATTATGTCGTGGGCTCCTCCAAGTACCTGTTTCTTGTAGCCTTGTTCTCATCTCTTCCATAGAGTTTAGCCCAACTTATGAATATACGATAATTAAAAAAAATAGTACTTTTACCATCGGACCAGATATCAAACCTTTAATTCGTTAAAGTGTGGATGTAATAAGACAGTCAATGGTAATTTAAGTCTCATAAAAAAAATGGCACTTTTAGAACCGGACCAGATATCAAGCTTCTAACATGTTAAGTTGGGGATGTAAGATTTTGAAATACATTTTGAGTTAATGGCAAAAATCGTCCGTAATGTTTGGTCAGTTTTACTACATCAGTCTAAAATTAAAACTTTTTAAATCTGGGTCATTCTGTTTTACATTTTGTTGCTAAATTCATCCCTAACACTAACTCTAGTTAACTATTGTCATTAACTCTTGGGGTATATTGTCTTTTTGGCTGCCTCCATTTTAAAACTCAATTTAAACAGAGTTATTCATACCCTTAAAAGACAAAAAATACCCAGATGTAAAAAGGAGGGCCGTAAAAAAGACAAAAATACCCCTAAAGTTAACGACAATAGTTAACTGAGTTTAATGTCAGGGACGAATTTGGCTACAAAATGTAAAACAGAAGGACCCAGATGTAAAAAGTTTCGATTTTGGACTGATGTAGTAAAACTTGCCAAACCTCAGGGGCAATTTTGGCCATCAACTCAATATATTTTTGTACCATTTTTGTACCTGTTGAGTTTGTTGCATGTTTACCTGCTATCTTTATGTAATTTGCCGTTTATAAAGTGAAATATATAATTTAGCTATTATTTAGTTTTTATGTTCTTAACAAAGTACAATAAACTAAAATTGTGATTATTACATACACATCATTTTCACTATAAAAGTTTCAAATATCTAAAATACCCGTAAAATTGATGAGAACATAAAACTAAACATAATGTAATACTTTATATCATAAAATCGTATAAAACATTACCAAATAAAGAAAACAAAGAAAAACATTTATTTTTCACATAAAATAATAGGGTATGTTTATTACCAATATATATTGATAATTAATCAGGTCAGGTATCATATAATTCAATACCCGTATACCTAACCCAAATCTTCGAATTTGCCCATCGAATTTGGCTTTGATTGGTATCCTTAGCTTAAACTTGTAATAATCATATCAGCCAGCCAAAGTCAAAACGTCTAAAAAGGTGTAAAATTAAATAAAGTTATAAATAGTTATGAAAGTATATACATTTTTTTTTATTAAAACTGATTATTTGATGGAGAGGGACCCACCATTTCACTTTCGAACCGGTCTGGACAACCGGGCGAAAGTAAAGGTTTGGAATTCCAAGCACCCCTACAACAAGTCCAGAATTTAATGTCCGAAATTCTAGGCTGATGCCACACAAGCACCATTGTGGGTGCTCTAACTCAAACGGTACCCTCAATATACATGATGCATTTAAGCCAAACAATGTCGTGCTCTAACTCAAGCGGTACCCTCGATGTACATGATGCATTTACATGTTATCATGTTTTAGGCATATAACTTACCAAGGATTTTAGCGTTCGTTTCATGGATTGCAAAGGAATTGGAATTCGCACGAGAACCATTATTTGATTTGTAATTTTGATGCATTCGTTTCATAAAATAGAATGAAATCTCGATGGAATCGAAATGTGAATTTCCTTCCATGTATTGTTGTTCCATACGATTCCTTCTTTATTGTAACAAACAATATAGAAAGTCGAATACACTTTTCTGTTCTATCCAAATTCCATTCTATTCTCGTAAAACGAACGTTAAATAATTTAGTTTGTAAATAATCTACCACATTTTTTTTTTAAAGGCAAAACTTCAAATTCATTTCTCATATTCGAATTAAAATATTTGATGTGTAACTAGTAAATTATTTCTTTAATATGTTGCAGCTGGATAACCATGACGAGTACACGTGGGTTTTCAAACAAATTTCATAAAACATATCATAATACTTTTAGGCTCCGGTTATATACACAACTAGGGTTTTTATTCACACAACCCCTCCACGGGTCGTCTGGGCCTGGACGGCCCGTAGAGGGCCAAATGGGCATTTTGACGGGTCGTCCAGGCCCAGACGGCCCGTTTAAGGGCTTAAACCCTAAACCCGACGGCCAGTCAAGGCCAGGACGACCCGTCAAAAAGCATCAATTCCAAAACAATCATTGCTAATCATTGGCAATGATTAGGTGATGATTAGGTGATGATTATTTTATTTTTTTATAAGTGTAGTGAGTGTGGATGTTTAAAATGGGTTTGAATGTTTGGTTTTTGGTTTGAATGTTTGGTTTTTGGTTTTTTATAAATGTTTGGTTTTTTATAAATGTTATTTTTTTTATTTGTATAATCTGATCTTTTTTATATAATTGTGTATATGAATATGAACTAATATCGTTTATGTTGCCGAACTAAACAAAACCCAAGATACGAACAAGATGAACAATAAAACATAAATAAGCATAATATTCCAAAAATTTACATAAAAGTAAGAGTTCAAATGTTCAACCAAAATACTACCAACCCGTCTAACCTGACCCACCCTGCTGATCCGACCCACCCGGCTGATCCGACCCACCCGGCTGACTGGTGGACGCCCCACCATGCTGACTGCTGGACGCCCAACCCGGAAGTGGACGCGGCTCCAAACCAGCTTCCCGCCGTCTCTCATTCTCGCTCTCCAACATCCACCGCATGTCAGCCCGCAACGACCCTAACTGATCCAGGATCTGCTGAAGTACCTGGGTCGTGTCATCATGCAACCTGACAGCATGATAAACGCGGCCAGGACGCTGTCGCTCATCAATGGGAGCATCTGGCATCTCTATATCGACCGGTGGGTCGCCGCCAACGTGTGGCATCTGGACCTCAGGGGCATTCGGCCCATCGAGATGTACCAGCGGCTGTGGCACAAAATGCTCGCCACGGTCGCCAGCCTCACCGAAAGCACGCTGGTAATAAGCGGGTGGGTTGCTGCGCGGGACCCGTGCTGCCACCTTCATCTGCTGCATAGTGGTAATATTTAACGGCCTGAAATGCACAACAATAATAATATTAAATAATAATATATAAAATTAAATAATAATAATAAATAATATTAAATAATAATATATAATAATAATCTTACTTGGGTCTCATCGGAGGTGGTAAGGCATCCTCCTCAACAGCAGTCCACAACTCGCCCGGGCAAATACGCAGCGCGATGGCGGTGATGATCCCACCAATCGGAATACCCCCCGCCGGGTTCCTGTGAGGGTAGGTCGCGATGTACTCGGCAAAGCACCTGTGTAGCGCAACCGGCCTACCCCTCAGGAGGCAGTAAAGGAAGAAAAGGTCATTCTGCTGAACCCTTTCGTTACAGTTACACCGCCCGGCTATCGACCAGGTAATCAAACGGTGTATGTAACGGATCAGAGGGTCCCGAATGTTGCTGGCCCTATCCACCCTGCACAGAATAATACTAACATTAAAAAAAATTCGGCAGAGTTTCCTCTGTTTTTGTACGAACCAGACAACACAAGTCGTCTACAAAATCCAAAAACAAACAACCTAAACTAACTAATTAACAATAACAATTAAGTAACTAAGCGAACTAAATAAATATAATAATAACGAACTAAATGAACACGAACTAAATGAACTAAATAACAATAATAATAGGAAATAATACCTCTCGCCATCCTCCCCATACGCCTCACCACCGATAGTGGGCCACCATGCCATAAGCATGTCGTCTGGCAAGGTCGTGATGGCCGTGGTGTACATGTCCTGGACAAGCTCGTCCTCTCTGTACCAGCAGCAAGTCGTAGCCCACTGGTCCATCGTATATGAGTAGAGCTGTCCGAATAATCGGAACTGTACCTCAGGCTCAGGCTCGCCGTCAGGACCTACTGGAGGGTCAACACCTGCTGGATGCGCCGCGTAGCGGAATGTCGAGATGAACTCGATCGTCAGTGGCCGATGCGCATCTTGTTGAAGATCAGCTAACATCCGCTCCCAAGGGCTGTCGTCTGGGATCCACTCCTCAAACCTCTCCTCAGCACCGATCGCGCGTAATGCGGCCCAGTCAACACTGCGCGATCCGTGTATCGCATGCAGCTCCATCTTCTCCCAGCGCGCGATCTCGTAGTCGTCGTTATCGAGCCTGTACCGCCAACCTCTCATATCGCCCAGTGCAAGAGGATTCCCGTCCTCAGGCTGGATACGGCGTCTTCTGTTGCCTCTGTTTGCCCAGACGGCCCGTCAAAAGTTCTGAGGACGGGTCGTTGACATTCAACGAGGCATTATGTTTGGTTTTTATTTTTTTTTTTTTAATTTAAAAACTAGGACGGGCCGTTGTGGTCAAGACGGCCCGTTGAGGCCCACTAGGACGGGTCGTTGAGCCTCAACGAGCCTTAGCTTTGGGGCTCCAAACGGGCCGTTTGGGCCTGGACGGGCCGTTGGGTAACAACAGGGACGGCCCATCAAGGCCTGGACGACCCGTCTGAATCAATTTTTGGGCCTTGGACGGCCCATCAAGGCCTGGACGACCCTTATATTTTTTTTTTTTAAATTTTAGTGTATTTTATATATTTTAAGCTTGGTATTTGTAATTTTTATAAAAAAAAAGGAGTATATTTTTATAATAAGTATAAATGAACACATACAACAAATTTTTTCGTTCGTCCGGTCCGTTAACATAAGATAAGCTAAGCTAAGTTAAGTCGCAGTATTGAGGTGGTGGAATATCAACCGTTTCTATACGGTCCTCATATACCGTCTCCCACTCGCTTGCCTCTTCATATCGCCACCTACGCCATGACGGATTCAGTTTTGGCATTGGGGCGCCTTCTGCTAACTCAATCTTGATGAAATGATCTTTGTTAACAAAAGCAAACGATACGAACTTATGTTCTTCGACGCTGTGTGGACCATCGAACATAGGGAAGTACGTCTCACTTTGATCATACGGAGAGAGAAATTGAACAACCACCCTAAATTTCTGAGCAGCCAGTAATCCTGCGGCGGGCATCTCCATCCATTGGTCTTCTGTTGTTGGTCCCACTCCAGTATGATCTAATGAGTTGGAGACTCTGTCGTAAGTATCGTAATCTATTTCGTTTAAAATTGGCCTCCACCGGTCTTCATAATCGACGAGCTCCTCCTTAAGCTGTCTGCGGATGAATCCCCACATATCCTGGTGCCACCCTAAGCCCACAGCTATGGATCGAAACCCACAGTGACCGTCTCCATGGACATCCCGGATGTCTGTAATGTATCTATAATATGCAGGTGGAAGCCATTTCTTAAACCTTTTGATCTGCAGTTTGTACCTGTAACCATTAAAAAGTGAGATTTAATATGTGTATATATATGTATGCATGTGTGAATTTATATATCAGTAGTTTGTACCTATCCCTTTCCAACAGTGAAAAATCTTCATCGTAAACAATCGGTTTGTCTCTTGATTGTTTACCTCTTCTGGAAGGCTTTTTGCCCTACGTTGAAAAAATTATATAACAACAACAACAACAACAACAACAATAATAATAATAATAATAATAATAATAATAATAATAATACTAACCGCAGCCTTATCCTCCTTTTTTTCCTTTTCACTTGTTGTTGGCCGACCCCGAGTATCGGTTTGTACCTCAGGAGGTTTATGTTTAGTCATAATCGGATTCAACACCTCCTTCATCTTCTGCAACATGCTTTTTTTCACTTGCACCGGTTGCGACCTTAGTTGCTCAGCGAATGCATTCATTTCGTGCTGAAAGTCAAACTCGGGATTCTCAGCTACTTCTGGCATAAAGTCAAGTCGTGTCCAGAAGATGTCGATATCAGCCAGTGACACTCGTGTATCTGATATATATATTCAATCACAACAACAACAATCAATAATCTACAAAAATTTCGGATTTTTATAAAAATTTCGGCAGAGTTTCCTCTGTTTTTGTACGAACCAGACAACACAAGTCGTCTACAAAACGCTTCAAACATTTATAAATTTGACTATTATATCCTAAAAAAAATAATAAGTCTAAAAAATGATGTTACCTTTCGCATCATACAATTGCAATTGACAGGAACATGGCAGTCCATAAGTCTTCTTGAGTCGGTGTTCACAAGACCTCTTACTAGTTGTATAATAATTTATCTTGTTGACCCCTGCGAGCATCAAATCAAGCGCTAGATGGGAAACCCTACCGATTACGTCTTGAAACAACGGTAGTTGATGTTTCCACATTCTTGTTGATCGGCTTTCTTCAAAGGAGTGCTTTATCGCTATGCGCCGTGACTCCATAACTTTGTCTATTTCCATCACAAGCGCGTGGAGCGAGCTGTTCGGGCCTTTTATGTACCTCTTAATCAGAGCATGCTGACTCTCGACCCTGTTGGTCGTAGTCTGACCGAACGTAAGGTTTTTATCTGCCCATGCTTCCACAAACATTTCTTTATAATCTCGGAGCCAAACTGACTCCATGTACTCGTAAACCCCTGTAAAAAACAGAATAGTGATGTCAATACAGAAAATATGTACGCTTGTAAAGCAAAATAAAGAATAAAATATATACCCGTTCGATCCTGCTCCCAAAGTCGTGTGTAGAGCGCTTCAAGATTCAATTTGTAAGCCTCTTCGTCAGGCGATTTACACAGTCGACCAAAATACTGCAAAAATATTTCCCATTCTTCTTTTGGAAATCCTGCTTTATGATATTTTGCAATATTTCGTTGAATATGATACCTGCAAAACAACAACAATAATATTAATAATAATAATAATAATAATAATAATAATAATAATAATAATAATAATAATATTATTATTATTATTTTGTTGAATATGACACCTGCAAAGCAATTTCGTAGCATCCGGGAAAACTGTAGCACATGCACTCATCAGAGCCAGATCTCTATCTGTAACAATTACACGTGGCTCCATACTCTTCTCCAGCAAATCTTTGAGCCTCTCAAGCACCCATATGTAGTTCCTCGTTTTCTCTTTAACGATAAATGCATGGGCGATACAAAACGACTGGTTTGTCGACGTCATACCCACAATTTGAACAAACGGGATTCTGTACTCGTTCGTTTTGTAGGTGGCGTCGATCAGCATCACATGTGGAAAGGCACGCCAGAGATTGTAGGAGACCCGGTGTGAAAAGAAAACATTCTCAACAGCATCTGTCTCTGGATTCTGGTTGGTGAAGTAGGTAAATTTCTTTTCAACCAGGATACTCTCGAGTATCTGCATAACAATAATAATAACAATATTTAATATTTAACAACAACATAAATTAGTAATAGTCTATGACAATAATAGTAATTAATAATAATACCTGCATTGGGGTTTTATCGCCGTAAATTCTACGTTTAATCTTGCTCACTGTATTGTGTATGTCTCGTAGAATACATACATTATCCGGGTTTTGTGCTCTGATGGCCAAATGTATGTTCGCCGGTTCCAGGCCTTGAAAATAAAGCGTTTCCACCATTTTTTCTTCTTGTGGTGTCAGCCGCCTAGCAAAAGCGTGACCCTCAGCATGTATAAAAGGGTCGTGGTTATGATTCGCGTGTTTAACCTCCAACTTCCAACCCTCTTTGCGTAGCCTCCCTATTAACATAAACGGACAGTTAAGCTTTTTGCTACCCGTAGACCTTACTGTGGCTGTAGTATGGTATTCGCCATAACGGTCGCATCTCAGGTCTATCCTAATTTTTCTTGCATTATTTCCACTGCCTTTTGAAACAGAACGTCCTGTCACTAGGACGTAACCGCTAGCAAGGGCTCTATCGTAAGCCCATTGTTTCATCTCTTCAACAGACCCGAATACCTGAAAATTTATACAAGAGTCTAGTCTAAATTCATACTACTCTAAATTATATACTACTGTAAATATATACTAGTTCAATCCAGCAAACCCTAAAACGTGTAAAGATATACTAGTGTAAATAAATAAACGCACCTGCTCGGTTTCATACGAAACATCCGGGTTAGGTTCAACTTTTATGTTAACATCTTCATAAGCGTCTTCCTGGTTGTCATCATTCGGGTTAGAGCCGTTATAATCTTCCTCTAAGTCATTAGCACGATTCCCGCGCGAATGGTAACTCCCGTACGTGTACTGCGGGTAGCTTGGTGGCACGAAAAATGACTCCTGTTCCTCTACATATTGCTCGTTGAGATCGGGCAGCATGTTCCCGTCATTACCACGAACCCCGGATTTAACCTCCTCTTCACCAACTTGAACCCCGGGTTCATACCCTACGCTTTCAGAGACGTAAGACTCGTTCTCAGACAGGTCAACGGTTGAAAAGCTTGTTAAATATGTCATCGTGAGACCGGGAAGTCGAAATGGGTCGAGGGTTTTGGTGGTGGTGATGTTTTAAGGTTTTGTTGAAATGGGGAAGAAGCTGATCGTGTAATGGTTAAATCCGGAAATCTCAACGGGCCGTCGAGGCCTAGATGGGCCGTCGAGGGAGTAAATGCCCTAACCTAACACGTCTCTACGGGCCGTCCAGGCCCAGACGGCCCGTCCTAAAGTGCCTTTTTCAGACTTTTCAGTCTGAACTGCCTGCAAAAGCAGGAGTTCAGACTGAACAGCTGTTACATCGTACTTATACGGGCCGTCTGGGCCTGGACGGCCCGTCGTTTTTGTCTTTTCTGCAAACAAACGGCCCGTCGTGGCCTGGACGGGTAGTCTTGAAACCCTAATTTTGCTTAACGGCCCATCTAGGCCTCGACGACCCGTCTAGAGGTTGTTTAGGTTTTTTTTGAGGTTGTGTGAATAATATCACCCTACTTTTAAAGGCAAAAAAGAAAACAATAATTGCAAAAATGGTCCCTTCACAGTTCTCAAAAGGTGTTTCCTTACTTTAAAGTTTTGTATGTTTCATTAAAAGAAACAATCTATACATACAGCCATACAGGTAACAACCATATGTAACTTGGTTTTAGCTGCGGTTCTCTTGTAGCTCCTCTGTAACACCCCAACCCAGAGCGGGCTGACGTGTCACTTTACAGAGTCAGATCAAAAACATAATTCCATTAATTTCTTAAATATTACAAGCTTAACGGAAATAAGACGTCTAATTCAATACATTTATTTCTATAATGGTCTTGTTCAAACTCTCGTCCGAATTCCATCCCGATTGTCTTGAGAACCTGACGTAAAGAAGAAAAACCACAAAAACGTACGTCTGAGCAAAATTTGAAAGTTTTGCCCAGTGAGCGGATAGGGGGTGACAAAAAGGCTTGTTTTGTTTCATTTAAAAAGGCTTCAGTTTTCAAAATTCTTTTTTTTTAATAAATATTCCGAATCGTAAGTCAAATATTTCATTTCAAATAGTGTACCCAAAGCCCACAGACTTCAATTAATTACAGATTGATGCAGGGTAGCTAGCCCATAAGCATCCAGATAGAATAGGGTGTGGGCAAATCACACCTACCTATTCCCAGACTTATATTTAATTTTTTCCTAGGATCGATCCATACGCCTCCAGATTGTACATAAAGTACCAGAATGCTCATAGAGCTAACAGATTGAGACGCCGTGATCTCCACGTACCGTCACGGTTGGTACTACACCGTTCTATGCCACAACGATGTACTTGGGGTCAACTCCCCAAGTGGTGACAGACTTGGGTACCAGATTTCATATACATACTTGTAAACTTGTGAAAACATAAATTCCATAATCCATGTATCGAATTACACATGTAAATCATTATTGAAATGGTTTTAGTTTCCAAAAGATATTTTCATAAAATCTTGATGCGAGATTTAAAATAAGGAATTAGATGCCCGTAGGCCAAACGGCTCGTATTGAAAGAAAGGGTTTAGACTATCCGTACCTTAAACGATGGAAGTTTAAAAAGTCCTAAACTCTGATTCAATCAGCTTAGAATACCTTGGTGGTATAAACACAACACTAGATCTTTGGATATCGTTGAAAGCGGGTGCCAGGTGGAATCTTCACTTAATACTATATTATTATTATTATTATTATTATTATTATTATTATTATTATTATTATTATTATTATTATTATTATTGCTTTATGAGAGTAAGTGATTAAAAATTGGATGTGAAAGGATCCGTTCATAACTGATGCTTTATATAGTGTAAATTTTACGTGATGGCCAAGCAAATCATAGGTAATAGGATTGAAATGTGTCTTCAAATTATATTGCCTCTACTCCTTTTGCTACACGTTGACATCCAACTCATGCACAGAAGATATTAGTCTTAATTTAGCTTGGTGCCCAAGTTTACTTAAAAATCCTCAAATTCTCCACGTAAGTTTCATATATGAGGTGTAAATATTATCATCAATTCACATTATCATATTATTATTAATAAAGCTACGTATGAATTACATTATTATTATTATTATTTAATAATAAAGCTTTAATGTTTTAGATATATTAATTAGTTATAATAAATTACTAATATTTTGTATTAAAAATCCGGGTATTACATCCTCACTTGTCAAAACTCAAAACAAAAGTATTTATGTATTCCGTATGTACAATTCTGATTACTAGAAATCTAGTAAGATATGCATATATGTTTCTTTAAAATATATCTTATAAAAAAATGCGCGCGCATACATATATTTATTTTGAAAACACGAGAAACAATTAAAACACATTTTTTCTTAGATTAAAAAAAATGAAGATATGAAAAAAGAGTATAAAGGAATCATTATTATTTCTCCCTAATCTCTTTTAAAAGCTTTAAAAAAACCTTTTCATTGTTTGTTATGGATATAACTATTTAAACATTGCAAAAAAAAAATTAAAATAAACAAATTATATCCATTTTGCGTTTATGTTACAACATACACATGTGTAAGTAAGTGATACAAAATTTAAATAAAAAAATATAAAATATTAGTTAGATAGTTATTTTAAGTAGATAACCTACACGTGCATATGAAAGTAAAAAAATTATGTGTTGGTGCATATTGTATATACATACAATTAGCAACATAACGGACTCACTAACGGTGTTGTGAAACCGTTTTTTTTTCCGGCAGGAAACCGTTTTCTTTTTTTTTTTCCGGCAGGAAACCGTTATCTTGAGTCCATTTATGTCATACTCGTACAAACCGCTTTCCCCCCTTCCACTTTTGTAATTATCCTTTCACTTCATCCCTCTATATTTTTGTTTCATATCTACCTCCATCCATTTAGGTTTCAGATCAAGAATTTCACACAGAGGGTTCGATTGCAAAATCGCCAGCACCATATAAACTATTCATCATATTGGTTGTTTGATTTTGTATCGACTACGAATTACAATCAACATTTTTTCCAATTTTCTAATGTTCTTTGTCTTTCAATACAAATTCATATAGATTAATAACGTTTGTTTGTCGTTTTTTTTCATACCGTATCTTAAATTCTTATATACGGTTTCCTGCCGGAAAAAAAAAAGAAAACGGTTTCATAATTAAATTCTTATATAACCAACTTTTGCGATGACTGTTTTCTTTTCGTATTTGCATACATTAGATGCCAATTAACTTTCGATTGATTATCTTCTATAGAATCATTCTGTATTTATGTTTTTTTTTTTTTTTTAGTCCCAAACAGTTCTTTTCTCATTAAAACAAAATACGAAAGTTACATCATAATAGAAGGTAGACGGGCAACAAGCTGCGCCGCCACCCCTTTTTGAATTGCAAACCCTAGTCTACTAAAGACAAATCTTTGCCCCCCTGGGGATGACACATTGCTGTGGACGACCCGTTGGACCCTGGTCAAGAAACGAATAGCTTCTGGCGCCAGGGAGCCAAAGGTGTCGAAGGCCAGAGGGATAAAGACATGTTGGTTAAATGAAATTGAAAACACATAACTGGCACTGTATGCTGTTATTTTGGGTTTTAAAATTTCATTTATAATCTGCATTTGTTAAATAGTTGGGGTTCTGCAATGGGTTCAATTGATATAAAAGATGTTGAATGCGCTTGCGATTCGAACACAGGTTTGCAACTGATTTTATTTTCGATTTTCATCTTTTATACTTGAATCTTTCTGGCTTTCTTTGTAACAATATCTTAAACAGACTCACAGGATTAGTCAGACATGATTTTCTTTTCTACTTTTCAACCGACGGGACTCGAAATAGATTTAAAACATGGATGGAGATTTTTGGTGTAAGGTTGCGATATTTTCAAGGGATGGATCGTTGAAGATGAAATACGGTGTCGGTTACAGGGGCGGATTTACTACGGCGCCTATAAAGAGATGCATGTATGAGTTTTCAAGTGACAATAATGTCTTTTTCACAGTGAATCCATGAGTAAAAGTTAGAACGAGAAACAAAGAAATGTTCGAAAATCTTGCGGCCCACAACCGGTGATCCATCGAGCACTAAGTGGAACTACAAATGAGTCGATGAATAGGAATCTTTTTCTGGGATTTAACCAATTTTTCATGCTCATAGCTTTGTAAAATCATTCTTAGAAGTTAGAAGATAGAACACATTTTTTTTTGTCACAAAATGGATTTCTTGACAGGAGGGTCAAAGAACAAATGGCAGCCTGTGATGGGGTCTGATACAACCACCTCAAGTTACTGGCTGAACTGGAGATGGTTATTATGTTGTGTATATTAGAAATATATTATCGTCTTCCAAGAATTATCATGATGTATGTATTTGTTATATAACTTATATGCATACATACACACACACATGTTTTTTAGACCGCTAAAAGTAATATCCATTCTGTATTTTATGCAATTCAATGAGTGGTTTTCTAGCTAATACAGCTTATACAAAAGTTTTTTTTATTGGTTTGGTTAATTGAACATCTAATCTAATTGAATTGTCATATATTCATTGGGACGTAGGGCAAAAGGGTCTCAATTGTGTTAGGTTGGCGGATTGACGATTGAAATTTGAAACTCGAACATGGCTCATATTATTATTATTATTCCTGTTAAAGCTTTCAACCCTAACCGTTGTAAACTCCAAATTTTGATAAACCCAAACACGACCATTTATTTTCAAATCTAATATAGTCATACTAAAGACATTTATAATCAACATCTCGCAGCAACGCGCGGGTTAGCGCCAACTCGTTGGTGACAAGTGCTAGCCTAGATAGCTGACGGCCTGAGGTGTTTTGCAGTTGATAAGATAGTTTTCGTAGTCGATGTTTTGTCTTCTTATAGTGGTAGACGAACATGGATTAGGGATGAATATACCAGGGCGGACATGTCTTGTTATATAAAGACATGTTGGTTCTTAGGTACGTGGGTTCTTTTCTGGCAGTATCTTCGTGTGTGGTTTGATTTGGTTGTAATCATAACAACTTATATTCAATAGAAACCACGTTTAAAGTATTCCACATGGACGTATCTCTCGTATTCGTTCTTGTGTTTGCATTACCGGGTATCTAGAGGATTCCGCACTTTAGTTATCTTGTCAATCTTGTAATCGATCAATTCGACAAACCTACAACATGAATCACTTATCAAATATTTAAAAGCCTCATATTTGTTGTGTGTGTTGTAGCAAAAGTTTAATGATCGAAAATGATCATCTTCATGTACGCACAACACACTTGTACATTTACCTTTAATTGGATATATACGGGTACCACATTATCTTTCCTACTTTTACTGTGTTGGTAAACATTGTGTATAGATAAATTATACGCGAGTCTTTAATTGAAGTTGGCTATTATTAAACACTTTCTATATATGTATAATATTGAATCTAATATAAAAATAACATAAATTTTGTCAAAAAAAATGCAAGTAAAAAGCATTGAATGTGTATGGAATCATAGCTCATGAATAGGCCAACATAAGTGTGTGTAGGGGTGTGACCACTTAAACCCCCACAACATGGGATACCCTTAATGGGTAAAGTCAAGAGATAAGTTCCAATTCTTTCCCATCCACACATACAAACTCCATTATTGTTTCTTCTTTAGAAATAAAGAATAAAAAAGAGAAATAACGTATAGATATTTAAGGTTGATTTCTATTTAAATTTGTGAGATTATGCTACAGATATAATAGAAAGAATCAAGTTTATTTCTATAAAAAATGTTGGAAATAACTTTTTCACATCCAATTTAAATACTATTTTATCTGTTTAAAACACTTTTATAAAAAATAAAATAAAAAACATTTCTTTGCGAGTTACAGTATTTAAACATGGAAAACTTCATACACATATTTGTAAAACTCTTCCCGAGTATTAACATAATTAAGCCTCCAAAAAATACACTTAAAAATCTTTCCCTTAAGCCAAAACATTACTTAGAAAAACCTTATATAAAATAACTAGGTAAGTTGTTTCTAGGTAAATATAGCCAATTGTATGAAGCTTTTACAAATTAAACATTAACCAACATTTACAACCATATATTCGTGAACAAGATACGAATCATGTAAGCAAACGGGAGTGTGTCTGGTTCTTCTCAAGCTTGATCTTCCATCCAGCACCATTAGATTTTAGTTTTTTTAGCAGTTTAGTGCTACAGTGCAATTTTTTTGTGCAACAAGTGGGTGTCAGAGTGAAATTTTGGTTTTTGAACTTGCGGGTTATGCATACGTCGCTCGATGGCACATGACCCCGGTGATGACTAGGAGGGAAGTTGATTAATCTGCAAGTTGAACTTGCGGATTTCTGGTTCTCTCTCTAACCCCCTTCACAATCCTATGAAGTCATATTATTACATGCATAGCCAGATATTAATTAATCAGAACGTGGGTCGTAACACTCCTCCTCCTTCTCCTCTTCATCTCCGTCACCTCCTCCACCAATTCACCACAAACTTCCGTCCACCACGACTACCATGATCACCACCACAAAACACCCACCACCCCCTCCTTGGTTCCAATCCCAACGACTCCATCATCGTCTGCCACCACCGTCAGAAGAAATCGATCCAAGATACGGTGTAGCAAAAAGATTAGTCCCTTCTGGTCCAAACCCACTTCACAATTAAAAAAAATATAAAAATTCTTTGATTTGAACATCCCTTTTTCTTGAACACATGATCCAATATTATACATTTAGTCTCTTCTAAACCAAACCCACTTTACAATTTATAATTTTTAGTTCTTTTTCACTACCCATTTCATTAAAACTAAACAATTCATTATTATTTCCATCCTTGTTCTTGAATATGAATTCCTATTGTTGAAGAGGACTACAACATTGATGATGATATGGAAGCAGCAAAAACAAGAATGGAAATAGGTAAGATCGATCGATGAAAAATAGTTGTACTGTAAGCAAATAGTAGTTGTACTTTTTGTTATATGTTTATGGGTTGGAGGTGGTATCAAGAGAAGTCCATGAGTTGCATTAAATTTACAGTCAGCTTGAAGTATATCCGCAAGTTCAACTTGCGGAGTTACCTCTCTCCTAATCACCACCTTCCTTCCCTCCTACTCATCACCTGGGTCATCTGCCATCGAGCCACATATGCATAACCAGCAAGTTGAACTTGTGGTTCACTAAAAACCAAAATTTCACTCTGACACCCACTTGTTGCACAAAAAAATTGCACTGCAACACTAAACTGCTAAAAAATCTAGATCTTACCTATTAAAAAACACAAGAAAACGGTCAGTGTTTAAATTAACGAATCGAGAAATGACTAGAAAAAAACATTTTTCTAAGGTTTGGGAATACTTATCGTACCGCGAAGAACCCAGAATTCCACAAATAATTTACCAAACACCCCGCATACCGCAGGAATGTGCCCGCGGCACGCGGAGTCGCTTTTTGGCCGAATTGTTTTCTGCAGATTCGTCTTTTTACTTAGCCGAAATTTTTGCAAGTTTTCATCATATTTTACCAACTTGATCCAACCTCAAGTTTTAACATTTCTAGGGCGTCAATTTCCATATTTTATGCCCATAATTCCTAATCCGAACCCGGGTTTATAAGTTTTCCAATTCCATTGTTCAGTTGAGCATTCAACCCAAATCGATTCGTTAAGAGGTATTGAACATCCTAGCTTAAGCTTTCCTAGGGCGTCACTTTCCATATTTTATGCCCATAATTCCTAATCCGAACCCGGGTTTATAAGTTTTCCAATTCCATTGTTCAGTTGAGCATTCAACCCAAATCGATTCGTTAAGAGGTATTGAACATCCTAGCTTAAGCTTTCCATATTCCTATTCAATTTCTTTTTCCTTCCAACCACAGTCACGACTATGGTTGGTCACAATGGGCAACACCTCCGCTTTTATGACCCCGCAAGTCATTTATGCTTTGGTTTTACATACCCAATTTATGATTCATGGCCCTATATATGAACGTGAATGATCAATTTCCCTCAATCCACCAAACATAACCCCTAGACTACGGATGGTGATTCACTTATTTGTTTCCATCATAATCCATGACTATCATTATTTTCCCGCTAGGCAATACCTCCCCTTCTATGACCCCATGGGTCATTTATACTTCGGTTTTACATGCCTAATTCACACGGTATCATCTAAGATCAATCATTCCCATGATCCAAATGATCATTCAATTTCTCTTAAAGATTTCCTATCTTTTTATTGCAACTTTTTAATCATAAGTTAATGTAAATACAAACATACATACTTTCATACCTTAAAGGTTACCAATTCTACGAGCGTCCTTCCCGGTTTGACTACCTAAAGCCTCACTTGTTTTGCCAATAGTTTTAACCCAAATGACCATTAGCACACATAATCATTCATAGTCTGGATAAAACGTTTCCTCTTTTCGTATCAACGGTTAATTTTTGTTATATCGGTTAAGTAGCTTGAGTTTCAAAGTTTGCTCGATTTTTGTTTGAGAGAAACCTCATTCATCTAGTAGACCATATACAATCCATAGTTTGTTGCTTTAAGAACGTCGACATAGGAAAATAAAGGACAGGATCGAGTGAAAAAGTTAGGGTGAGGAGCGAGATCGAGGGCATACGGACGATGGACTTAATTAGACGGTGTGAAAATGGTCCATATGGAGGAGAGGGCCCCTGTGGTCTATAGGGCACACTACTCAAAATAGCTCATTTTTCTACAAAATTTCCTACGAAAAAAGTTCAACCCGTTATTGACGGATTCACGACCCAAAAAACGTAATTTGCGACAAAATAACCAAAAAGAAACCCTAACATGTTTCCCCTAGCATTTTTCTACAATAACAATTTGTTGAAAATGCCTCGAAAATGACCTTGCTACGCATTTCCCACAGATGCTGGCGTAGGAAACCTTGTAGTTTTCTAGCAGCGACACAAGCTAAACATGTCTATTTTAATATTATGGAAAACTCACATTAGCCATAAACAAAAGAGATGTAAGGTGTATAAGAAAAACATGATTTAAAATATTATCAACGTGTTTTGAACCTTTATGATTATAAAGAGCTATACAATTAAACGTGATTTAGGGGTTGTTTAGCAACTTCTGAATGGGTAAGTACTAAACCAGTAAGAGGTCTGAACCATTAAATGTTGAATCAGTAAAAGGTATGAACCATTCAGACTCAGTATAATGTTGTTTACCCATTCAGAGGCAGATGTCTGACAGATTCAGGCATCTGCTCGCGAAACAAACAATCTGCATGTAGTGGCGCAACTTCCTTAAGGCGGGAGGGGGCGGCCGCCCCTTTGAAATATCTGCTCAGAAGTTCCGATTATATAGTATCCGTATAGAATTTTTTTTGATATATACGGTTTCGACCTCCCGTAACCAGTAACTTCTGACCCCACCTTACCTCGAGATTTTCGCTCAGGCTTTACCCGTATCTACATGAACTATGTATGACCGATTCATACATTGTCTCCTAAAGACCTCATTTAAAGCTGAAACAACCAACCCTGTTTTTGTCATGGTAATTGAGAGGCTGGGGGGACTTTAATCTTACCGACATGGTCGTTAGACTGACAAACCAAAAGATTTACTAGCTTAGGAAGCAAAGAGATTAAGGTAAATAAATTTGGTAAAAAAATATGAAATTATTGCTTCTCTTTTTCAAACACAAACAACAGCTTTTCCTTTTCTCACCACTTACATCCCCAGCCACCCATTACTGAACCACCACTCACATACACTATTTCTCTCTCATTAGATAAAGAATCCTGCTTCTTTTTATACAACACAAAACATCCCACACTGCACCTTCCTCATCTCTTCAATCTATTCGTACACAATTAGACATATGGAAACTGGTTGGATGAATTGCTTCTCTGGCGGTGCTACTAGTGATTACAGCCTAGGACAGAATAGTAATTTAACAACAAACACTGCATGGAATATTTGGGACAAGATTAGTACTGCTACTGCTACTCCAACACATTATGATTGGACCATACCCGCCTCCTCAAATGAACAACTAGAGGAGTCGAGTATGGTCCACACGCTTCTTTTCAACACGGGAGTCGGGTGGAATTCACCCGACCCGCACATGATGTGTTTGAAGCTAGGAAAACGACACTACTGCGACGAGAGCAGTAGTGTCGTTGTTCCTAACCGTCACGTGACGGTTGAGTCATCATCCACCACCACCACCAAAAGAGGCAAACTACCACAGTATCCATACAATACTGCTGCACGGTGGCCGGTATCGACGCGGCCAAGGGTAAATACGTCTTTAACGAGATGCCAGGTGGAGGGGTGCCACGTGGCGCTTGGTAACGCCAAAGAATATTACCGGAGGCATAAGGTGTGTGAAATTCATTCAAAGGCTCCCAACGTTGTCGTGTCGGGATTTCAACAGCGGTTCTGTCAACAGTGTAGCAGGTTAATTTAAACCGTTAATTAACTTCTATTCTTTTTGTCGGTTAATATTTATTTATTTATATAAATAATTATATTGTAAGCCGTAAGAGTAGTTAAAATATTAGTGTTTGCTACTCCTCAACTTTCTGGTGTAGAGGAAAAATTGCGTTTTTTTTACGTTTTTCGTATTACGCTACCCCTGGATTCTATTGTCGTTACCCCTCAAAATATTTTTAACGTTTGAACGTAACATTGAAATGTTGGTCTAGATCTGCTACTGTATTGTAAGGAACACGTTCTTTATAACTAACACTTTGCTGAAATATGTAGTTATAAGTAATTATTCAACTTAACAACAGGTCTGTTAATTTTGTGTGTATATATATTATAGACACACCGACATATATCTGTGTATACATATCCTTAAGAATATGGTTCGATTTGGTGTTTAGTTTTTTGAATCCTTAGGTCATCTTTTTAAGAATATAATACAAGATAATGAAATATAATTGAGTGGTTTAGTTTTGAGTGCAAAGAGTAATGTAATAGTATATATGACGTATATGTGCAGGTTTCATGACGTCACGGAGTTTGACGAAGCCAAGAGGAGTTGCAGAAGACGTTTACAAGGACATAATCTGCGAAGAAGGAAGGGAATTCCTTCCGGTTCTCTACCTCGAAATTTTCCTCAATCTCATGGTACTTGATTATTAAATCTAAAATTCACAAAATCGGGTCTTATTATTTAAAAAGGTTGATAAATTACATTTTGAAGTCTTGTTATTTAAAAAGGTTGATAAAATACATTTTGAAAAATTTTCTTTTATTTGATAGAGTTAATGGCTAAAATCGTCCCTAAGGTTTGGCCAGTTTTACTACATCAGTCCAAAATGTCCAAAATGCCCTCGATTTCCTAAGTAAAAAGTCAAAAAAGGCCCCCAACTTAACGACAATATTTAATTGGGTTAGTGTTAGTGACGATTTTGGCAAAAAAAAAAACGTAAAACTAAAGGACCCAGATGTAAAAAAGTTTTGATTTAACCTGATGTGGTAAAACTGGCTAAACCTCAGAGACGATTTTGGTCATTAACTCTATTTGATATGAACCAATGAAAACTTTTACATATTCAAGAAGTTGTGCGTCAATTGAGTAGGAAATTCTAAGTCTTTCATGCCATTTGAGGCACAAACAAAATTTTCAAAAGTTATACTAGATTAACCATTTGAAAAGAAAAGAAAAATTCAAATGTCATCTTATCATTCTTACTATGAACAAATGTGATTCTCCTTGATATATTCCGTGGTAATAATATCTTAACAATGTTGTAGTAATTGATATCCTTTTAATTTAACATGTTATGTCAAAAGAAAATAATTCTAGGATGGGGCCGCGACTTGGACCGCTATCAACATTACCAATGTTATCTTCCTCACCATCATCATTAAAGTCGAAGTCTGTATGTGCTCTCTCTCTTCTGTCATCTCCAAAAACCGAACCGTGGATATCTTCAAGTGACTTGTCCTCCAGATGTAGTGCTGCTCTATATGAACTAATTGTTGCAAATCGAGCAACTTCAAATTCTGGGAATCTTTCAAATCAAAATAGTTCTCATCGACCAATGACGGATAATGAAATGCACACATCACATGATACACGATCGATTCAGGCATACGACTATGACACTCGACGTAAAGCAACCTCCGGCTTTGGATTTTGGCCTTTTAGCCATGAAGGTGGAGTCTAAGGGTCCAGAAGAGTGGACCGACTATTGTTGGTCTGCCTTTGGGGGTGCAAACGTTGTGTAGCATGTTGATTATTTTTTTTGTCAATTTGTTTCTTATTCACTCCAAAAACAATTGATGTAATATTTTAATGAAAATAATAAAAGTGTGTTGCAATTTATAATTTATTATTGTATGTTTCATACACCATGTTCTGTTCTTTTATATCTCGTCCATAAATCCGGTTCTACCGGTTCGAACTTTTTAAACTGGTTTGCAAAATCCTTAAATTTGATTTTAAAACTTTATAAAAATTCTAATATTATGGAAATCCTCAATCTTCCATATATTCGGTAACTAGTATTTTACGCGTGTCGCGCGTTGCGGCGACAACATGGTGTTTGCAAGACTTTATTATATGCGTGACATACGAACGTACCATCATTATACAAAGAATTTTTTTTTTGAACAAACAAACGAAGCCATTTCATTTCACCAATAAAAACCGACAAAATACTTACAACGCCCACAAAACCGCCCAGGCTCAATTAGCCAGAAGCTACCTGGGCCAAACTAAAAAACATCCAAAAACGAGATACATTTACTTTACAAAACAGCTAAACATTTATCCCCAACCCATTCGTAATCCTCATCCATTGTCAAACAGTGTGAAACTCCACCACTTCGCCTTGTCCGCATCCGGAATGTTTGCCCTCTTGATTATCCACCAAAAAGATTCGGCCTTCACCTCCTCTACTAAAAGTGGTGTTGCTTTGTTGACATCCTTAAAGATCTTGTCGTTTCTGCTTATCTATAGCTTCCAAATTCCTAGAAGGACTACCGCGTATGACGCCTTTTTCTTCATTTCAGACCCAACTATCGACCCGCTGGCCTGCAGCAATTGGGACACAGACAGCGCTTGGGGAATTGACTGCAGTTTCAGCCAGTCACCGATGTTCCACCAAAACGCCCGAGCCCAAATACAGTCAATAAAAATATGCTTCGACGACTCGATTTCCAGGCCGCATCTTCTGCACAAGGCGTCCCCAATTGGAACTCCCCGGTATTGCAAATTTTCTGCTGAAGGGATTTTATCATCAACCGCTCTCCACGCGAAACAATTCACTTTCGGAGTCGCCAGCCTACACCACCTAAAACTGCCTTGTTGTATGCCTTGCCCCGAACCGTAAGCAGCATCCATTCTAACTCTTTTCACCGAAAATTCGACCACTGCGTTTTGCCCCACCCACGACCATTTGTCCTTTCCTGCGTTAATTTTCTGGGCATTCAGCAACAAGAACAACCTGTTTGCTTCCTCCACTTCACTGCTGGACTGTGGAAGACGCGTCCACGGTAGATCCCACCATGTTATGTTGTTCAGCAGCTTATAACAATTTGCAACCTTTACCTCTTTATCCTGACATAAAAGAAATAAGTTAGGAAATAAATGCTTTAGCCGCCCTTCTGGACACCACCTGTCCATCCACATCCTGGCCGACTCGCCATTGCCCACCGTACAGGAGAATTTGTCTTCTAGATCGATCCCCCGCTTAGCAAAAACTTTGTGAACTTCAGCAATTGTTTTCCACACCCCAGATATGTACCTCGAACAAGGCACGAAACCAGCGGCTCTTCTGCCCCCGTGGATCCCCTTGATGACTTCACACCATAATTGGTTCGGATCCGACTTGAATCTCCACCACCACTTTACAAGTAGGCCAAGATTCAAATCCTCAATGTTACCCACCCCCAAACCACCCGCCCGTTTTGGTTTTAGAATCTTCTCCCAAGCCACCCACCGTATTTTATTTCTATTAGACCCTCCGCCCCAAAGGAATCTACTTCTCAAGCCATCCAAACTTTTAAGAACGCCGGAGGGTGCTTTAAACATGGAGAGGAAATAATTCGGGATAGCTCCGAGCACGGCTTTAATCAACACTATTCGACCCGCAAATGATAACGACCTTGCCTTCCACAAAGAGAGTCTTGCTTGAAATTTGTCCAACACCGGCTTCCACCCTTTTACTCTTTTCATGTTTTCTCCAACCGGTAACCCCAGATAGGTGAAAGGAAGAGAGCCTTTTTTGCATCTCAATAAACCAGCCATGTCGTCCACGGCTTCATCTCCCACATTAATCCCATAAATGCAACTCTTGAGAAGGTTAATCTTTAGGCCAGAGGCCAGCGAATAGCTGCGTAAAATTCTGCTCAGGTTCATCACGTTTTCCTCAGACCACAACCCCAAGAATAGGGCGTCATCCGCGTAGAAAAGGTGGGATAATCCGGGGCCCTCACCAGGTAGTTTAATCCCCTTGAAAGCACCAACACCTACAGCTCTAGAAACCATAACGTTGAGTGCTTCCATGACAATCGTGAAGAGGAATGGGGAGAGCGGGTCACCTTGTCTAAGGCCCCGCTTTAATTGAAATGCTGAAGTTGCAGCCCCGTTAATCAACACCATTGACTTCCCAGTAACTAGTAGACCCATAATCCAGTTTTTCCACTTCGTCGGGAACCCCATATGGTGCATTACTGTCAATAGAAACTTCCAAGAGACACAATCGTAGGCTTTTTCAAAGTCCGCCTTGAACAAAAGTATCTCTTTCTTCGAGTGTTTTGCCCACGACACCACCTCATTCGCAATTAGTGGTCCGTCAAAAATATTCCTCCCCGCAATGAAAGCTGATTGAGTCGTAGAAATCAGCTTTGCCAACACCTTTTTTAGCCTTGCGACCAAAGTTTTAGAAATAATTTTCCCGATCACGCCTATAAGAGAAATTGGCCTGAAGTCCGAAAAGGACAACGGGTCTTTCACCTTAGGTATGAGGGCAACAAAGGAGTCGTTGCAAGATTCGTGGATGGACCCATGCGTATGGAACTCATTCATAATATCAAGTACCTGCGATTTCATTAACTCCCAATACTTCTTAACGAAAGCAAAGGAAAATCCATCCGGACCCGGCGATTTATCGTCACCACACTCCCACACCGCGGCCTTTATTTCCTCCATTGAGAACGGGACAACAAGGCTTGCCGCATCCACATACGAAAGACATTTGAAACCGTCCCCCGACATCCTGGGTCTTCTAGGCATAGGCTCCTCGAACTTTGCCTGAAATATTTTTACCGCCTCCGTTTTCAACACCTTCGGATCCTCCACCCAAACACCGTCCACATACAACCCTGAAATTTTATTCCTCACCTTCCTGCTGTTTATCATTCCGTGAAAGAAAGATGAATTTTCATCTCCATGGAGCATCCAATTAACCTTAGATTTCTGAAGCAGATCCCGTAATTTTCCCCATTAACACTAAAGTATACCGAAACGCATTATAATACATCATTAATGTTATTCACACCATGATATCAATGTTTTAATAAAATAAAATAAGGTAACAATAGAAAGTATACCGCTCAGAAAAGTAACAGGCCAAAAAGGCGGTTTTGCTTTTTTTATTCAATAATTTTTGTACTTTGTATTTAATATTCAATGGGCTTAGGAGGTCATCTCTGTTTATATGGCTTTTCTATTGAATCTATTATTAAGTGTTGTGTTCACCACCACCACACATGCAGTGGTCGAAGCCCTTCGCCGCGTCTGCTAGATCCATGACAGGCGTCGCACACCACCACCACACTATCAACGATCTACCATCTCCGGTTAATTCATAGCAAATGTCCAAGCTTTCTGGGCGGTTTGGGGCACTTTTTTTGGGCGTTTTTGCATTCTGAGCGTCACCGTCGGATTAAAAGACAGGGACACATGGCAGCAAGGTGGCCGTGAGATAGCTACAATAATAGTCTCTCACAGCCGACCTTGCTATTTGTATCTTTATATAATTACTTAGCCTTCCCAATTATCAGGTATGCTACTCGCGACGTTCCATATTCCATCGCAGTTGCTACAAAATCTTTAAGTCAAGTTGCGTTCCAAGTTCAAATCAGTCGTTCAATCAATCATTAAAATTCATACATTAAATCAGTAAGCATATAGTTTAGAATCATGTACTAATCAACCTGTCTAAACCGCTCGTTACAACCAATTAAATCATTTCTAAGCCTAACCCGACATGATTTAAAAACAGGTTTTTGTAAAACTAAAACATTGAGTTTGATTCTACTTTTATTATTAGAAGCTTAATTATCAGTTTTAAGGCTGCGTTTGATTTTTATATAAAAAAATTCTACATGAAGTTCATTGATCGTGAGCAACAACAATAATCCAACATCAAAATAGACATTTAAATTTCCGAAAAAAAAATGGAGTAATGCATATAGAGAACCGCAAACTTGATGCTTGATCTAACTGGTTTCACCTGCGCGATCATATATATATTGTCCCGGCTAAAAAGTAAGTGCAGAATTAACACGACACCAGGCTACTACACTTATCGGGACAGCCAGAACTTTGGGCCCGTCAATTCCCGATCAGCAGCAGAACCTTGTTTAGCCAGTTTTTGAGTACGTGAAGAAAATTCCTCGGCCTGATTGAAATGATGACAAGATTAGTGCTAGTGAAAGTAGCATATTTGCAATTAAAACGGACGCAATAAAATGAAAAACGAATACAGTGTGACAAATTAGCGGTGAAAACTTACACATCTTCGAGTGGATTGATTCAAGTTATATTTAAGATAATAGTTTAAAAAAAAACGACTCAAACATGTCAAAGTTGCCCCACGTCTATATTAGTTCATAAAATATCGTTATTTATTTTTATCCGAAGGTTACATTATTATGTATAACTTTTTACAAGTGTTTTTCTAGAAAATGTAGACAATAGAACAAAAAGTGTACTGGATGACACCTTTTAACGTATAACCCGAATTAAAAAGTACCCATTTTGACATGTTACCCAATATGTCCATTGACACATCCACATGTTTGGGATTGAAACATGCAGGCAATCGGTTGGGTTCGGCCACAACCCACCTGCATGTATTCATATAAAGCAATTCTAAAGGTTGTAAGCGTTTGAATACACCTAAGGAAAAATTGAAAAAACTGACCTTCGTAACAACATATATACATAAATACAGGCAGACAATAACACAGTACTAAGAAAATAATCTAGGCCCCTAAGAGAAAGATAAAACACATCTCCATGGACCACAATCACATTCTTAGAGAATTAACCAAAATAAGAAAGATGGATAGCAATGAAATGAAAGATTCAAAAACTTCTTAGTGAAAGAGAGATGAACATATGGAAGGAACAGCCTAACCTTTTCATCAATCCACATTAATGAACTTAGTTGATTGTTAAGGATCCGAACGACAACATCCAGCGGGGTCATACCATCAGTTGCTTCAAGTTCTCCACCCTAAATGGGCCACAAAAATAAGGTATCAACATCAACCCATATGGCCATATGAACATGAAACAGTCTTCAGTGCGTTTTGTCAAACATTGATGAGGCTATATTTGATATTTGGTTCATAAATATTTAGAGGGCTGAGCAATCTATATTACAAACCAAAATAAATGATCACCTGATTGGCATTAAGAGTCTGAATAACAGATTTTATTTGTTCTGTCATCTGTTCCATTTCTCTCTCAATGAATTCAGCCTGCTCATACCTGAAATTTAAAAGGGACAGATGTTAAAAATGAGCTTCAAACAAATTCTATTACAATACAGATCAAGTAATTTCATTTTTCCCACTTCATAAACTATGAAAAAAATAATGGTTCTAATTCATATTCAGAAATAAAAATATCAACAGCTGAGCTATATTAATTCCTTCGGTTTTGACTGTTATAATTTTTCAAGTATCTTGAAAGTTTCTTGTTTTCTAGCCACTCACATTGCATCTCTGGTTGAAGCTGCTTCATCATCAAGAAGTAGACCATGCTCGTCTTTGTATATTCGCTCAGCTTCTTCTTCCACACTCTGCAAAGACTTGTCAACCTAAAAATAGTATCAAGTGACAACAACTATGTTAGTATCTGTTTACCAAATCCTCAAATGGCCAAGAAAGATGCTTAATTATAACCTAGAATCAAAATCAAAACGAATGAAAGATTAGCATCAACCTCATCAAAACCTATCTATAGGGTTAAAAATTAGTGACTGCATGGTAGATTAAGATGCTATTAAAACACCTCTGGTTTCTGATAAATAACCAATAACAGTCTGGCTTTGCTAACTTAGGGTGCATTTGGATTAAGCTAAAACAAACCAGATTTGTAGTTTACAACTTTACATTCATCATTCATGTTAAACTTATATTCATTAACCCAAGCTTACTTAAAACAATAAGCCTCTTCAAGCATAAATCCATTTTCTTAATGACCCTAACCCCTCAACTCGCAATTTCATCTATCAACACGTGCTTACAATTTGCACTCAAATTCCATTTGCATCTGTTTGTTAGTTAACTACATAGACAATGAGTGTTCTCACATAAAAGATATGCAATAAAGACAAAATGACTCAAGTTTATAGCATGCAGTTCTATGATTAAAAATACGATAGAATGTGGATGCATGATAAAAAAGCAAAACCATTGTTGAAATACCTCTTGTTGATGAGTTTCAATCAGCTCCAACTGTCTCTCAAGGTTTGATTGGGTATCAACAACTTTTGCAACTTCTGCCTGTATAAAAAGCAGTTTAGAATAAACATGAGGCCGCAACAAATAATAAAGTTTCCAATTATATATGTGATTAGTTTAATGAAAGCACAATTTAAGTTGATAACCGATATCATCTATTCATCTAAATCAAACTCAAGTCGCTTTGGTTTATAGGAGGTCAAATGACTGGTTGAGAGTTCAATTAATAGTTGTTTTTTAACAGTTAAAGTGGATATGAGACTAACCTCAAGTTTAAGAAGAACATCCCGGTTCTGCAAGATTCTCCTGTCCCACTCAGCTATTGCATTAGCTTGCTTCCTGAACTTGCTAGTTCGTTCCTGGAGCTCCAAATTCCACTCCTTGATGATCTTTAAAAAAAATTGTAAGAAAAAAAAAATCAGATCATAATAACAAAAGACCCTGAAAGTTGCTACATTATATGTGTGAACATGTGATCAGGGAAAAAAAGAAGAAATATCATAAGTTCATAACCAATCAAGAACAGAAAACGCTAGAAATCTTTTTGGCCCAAATTAAAATAGAATACAAAGGAATAATAAAAACTATGTATGAATACCTCCTCAACAGTTTTTCCAGTAATTTCAGACGGTAACTTCGGAGCAGAGGCTACAGCTGTGCTGACACTTGCAGTTGTCCTAGTGGCAAAATCACAAAAAGCCTCAGATTAGAAATGATGTAAAACAGATGAATCTTATAAACATTAAGATTTAATACTCAAGATATCAGCCGTAGCACTGTAAAGTCAACATGGTTTAAGGACGTTTTTTGATACTGTATATGTGTATATTATCTGGCATGCAGAAAGATAGAGCCTTTTTCTCTTATATCTTGAAAATGGATATAAAAAAACTCCATCACCAGTATTTTTCAAAACCATACTTCATAGTACAAATGAAACTGAATGGTTTAAACTTTAAAGAACAAAAAAGAACATTTTGAGATTGTACTCATGACTGACCCACTACTGGAAGACACAACAAGAGCAGATGATGTTTGAGCAGTAGTGGTTGTAACAGTTGAAGTCGTTGTCAAGGAAGCTGAGGCACCTGCAAAAAGATTTTAGACGATAAAAACATAATGGTTAAATGGGAATACGGTCAAACTCAAAAGTTAATCAAAATTCATAAGATTGTAAACTACAATCAGGTAATCAGCCAAATAAGATGTTAGGTGCCATCAATAATGAGCAACCAACAGTATTCTGCATATAGACAGCTTAATCTCCTCAATCTTATATATACCGACAAAAAAGTCCATGCTCTTTTATTTGTAAACCTATAAATGTACTTAAGTAGACATAATGCAGTGAAAATTCAGCGTTCAGTCTATGAAAACAAATAACATATATATTAATGATATATAAAAAAAGCATGCTGTTACAACATTGCTTATTATAGTGCAATGCCGAGGATATTATGAGATCAATAAGAATTCTTTATAGAAAAAGGTAAAAGATATCAATTTAAAAAAGAAAGAATAATTTGGGCGAGAGAAAGCATACAGGAAAATTTTAGGAAAGACAGGCAAAGTGTGTGTTTATATGTAGGTGTGCATGCATGTCAAGTTACAAAAGATAAAAGAAGTAACTTAGAATTGCAGGACAAAGTATAAAGGGGTTGTCTGTTAGTAATTTGTTGGAAGAGATTCGCACAAAACTTTCAAGACCATGTCATAACTCATAACAAAGCCGCTACACCACTTTGGCACATGGCAGGCAAAAATCCATCATTTAGGACTACATTTTCAGCCTTTTCCATATTTTGTTAGCTTTTAGGTTCTTATTTTACTCCACTTTATTATGTATGTTAACCATGTAAAATCCAGGACATCCTTCCATAACCCATTATCGTAGATAAGAAATGTAGTTACTAACTTACTATGAACATTATGATGCTAGAACAATAACAAAACAATTATTCAAAAAATCGAATCCTTTCCTATAAAACATGCATCAATTGCTAAATGCTTGAACACTCCTTAACACTCATTAATAATCTCATAATCTCACTAATCATGTAACAAATTTAAGACCTCACAAACTATTGTTATATATAACTACATGCAACAATCCAAAGATATAGCGTAAAGAAATCTATTAAGTATTAATAAATTTAAATCACACCGACGATCAATATCAACAAACTCACCAAACAAAGACGAAGCAGCTGTTGTCTGCGGTTGGGACGCTGGTGTAGAAGTGCCCAAAGTTTTGGAGGAGGTTTGAAATCCCAAAAAGGAACTTGATGTCCCGGTAGTAGTAGCCGCAGCAGTAGCAGGGCTTGCAAAACTTGACAAAGATCCAGTGGCTGTCGAAGCTGTAGTACTAGATGAAGTAACACCAAATGCAGAGAAAGCCGGGGTGGTCGTACCAGCAGAAGCGGAAGCACCAGGCGTAGCAGTAGTGGTTACTGTCGCAGCAGACGACGCAGTTACATTCCCAAACGAGAAGCCAGACGAGGAGCTTGTTGACGCACCAGCAAACAAACTTGTAGTCGACGCTGCAGAACCGCTACTGCCAACAGCACCTGTTGAATTCACAGCAGCTGAACTTGTGGAAAACGAAAACGACGGAGCAGAGGTTGGCGCAGTTGGGAACGACGCAGTCGCACTTGTAAACAAGCTAGGACGCGTGCTGGGTGAGCTAAGAAACGAAAACCCTGGCGTTGGGGAAGTAGTAGACTGAGCTGCAGTTGAACTTGAAATCGAGCTAGATGATGAGGCAAATAAGCTAGGTAAAGATGTAGCCGGTGAGGATGCTGATGTGGCAACTGATGGAGAAGCCCCAAAAGTAGTCAATGATGATCCAGATGAGCCAAATAATCCAGAAGTAATAGGTGAACTAGCCGTAGTAGTAGTAGTAGCGGTAGTTGAACTTGAAGCGGAAGAAGCCCCAAATATGCTGCTAGCTCCAAAAGTAGTCGAACTAGAACCCGAACCGAATAAACTTGTAGTAGTAGTGGTAGCAGCAGCAGCAGTAGTGGCAATAGAGCTAGAACTGGATCCAAACAAACTAGATCCACCAAAGGGAGAACTGGAAACAGGGGACGACGTCGTACCGAACCCGAACGCTGAGCCGGTTGAAGCGGAGGAGGCGCCGAAGCCGAAAGAGGGGGATGGAGCGGAGGGAGCGGTGGAGGATGGTGTAGAAGATGAAGAAGACGAAAAGGAGAAGCCAAACGAAGAGGTAGATGATGAAGGGGTTCCAAATGTAGGGTTAGAGGGAGCAGATGCGCCGAATAGGGAAGGGGATGAGCTAGGGTTTGAAGAGAAGGAAAAAGGTGATGTGGATGAAGATGATGATGATGCGAATGAAAAGGGTGAGGGAGATGATGAGGATGCAGGGTTTGTGTTGAAGGAGAAGCCCGCCATTGTTGATGCTTTGTTGTTCTTTCTGTGTGTAGAATTTGGTTGAATTTCGAACGGGGAAAGGGGAGGGAGTGTTGGACGATGATGAGGGTTTATGAAGTGAGAGAAGGAAGGTTTTGGTTTTGGTTTCGGTTTCAGGTCGGGTATTGTATTCAAATTCTTAAACGGGTGGGTTACCACCCGGCTAGGTTTTGTGCAACACTTGAAATAGAGATTGGGGAAAGAAAACCCAAGAGCGTACATAAAAACCGTTTTTTCAAACCCATAAAAAAAAACTGGTAAACCGGTTTGAACTGATACCGGTTTAAACCCGATTATATGGGTCGGGCCTAGGAAAGGTTTGTTGTTTTGAGCATCGAATTTGTTTGAGAACCGGTTTGGGAGAAGAACCAGTTTGAGAAAAAAAAACGGTTTGAGAGGAAAAACCAGTAATATCATGGGTAATTTGGGTCTTGGACACCCGGTTTGAAAGAAAAAATCGGTTTTAAACCCGGGTCAAACCGGTTGCGATAGGGTTGAGTATTGGGTCTTAGAAACTGGTCCTTAAACCGGACTGGTTTATGACAAAATCCAACTTCCTCATCATCAACACAAACCGGTTCAGTTTGGGAAAAAAGTCCATCTATATACCAAAACCCCTTGGTATGAGATTACTAGATTAGTGATATTAGATCTGCTTACTTAAAACTATATGCTTTTTTACCTGAATGTATATTGAAAATTTTTAGTTTTTAATTTTGTTTCTTTCATTAACTTTTAGTAATTAGTAATATTTCATCATGTCCTCATCATTTGGTGAAGTTGTATAAGGAAATGAAAATAAGAGATTAATGTCATTTGGCTTTAACTTTTTAACTTTTAATTGATTTAGACGGTTTTTACTGTAGTAGACTTTTGAGCAAAAAGTTTTTTTCTAAATTGATGGCTTGATTGCCTTAAGTTGCCTAGTGAACAATGATTAATTCAGTGCTAACTCAGTTGCGGCTCATGTATCCTTGTTGAAAGATTACGACAAATATCCATGAACAAATTTATTTTTATTTTTTTCAGTTTTCACACGTAGTGTAACAAAACTCATCTTTCCCTGTGTACGTGCCACGTGTAACAAGTAACTGCTGCTAAAGAGGAGGTTTATACATTTTCTGAAAAATTCAAATTCAGCAGTGTTTGCGCCACAACTGACGAAAATGGACTACGAACAGAGATTAATCGCCGCCGCTAAGTATGTGTTCGACGGAGACTCACGCGCCGCCGCCGACGACGACGGTGAAGTAAACTGTTCCGATTACGGTGTAACGGCGGTGCTGAAGCCTCACCAAATCGAAGGCCTGTCATGGCTCATACGACGGTATCTTATCGGCGCCAACGTTATTCTCGGTACGCACTTAGGGTTATTAATGTTCTGGTTATTATTAATTAATAATATAAGTTAATTAATCAATGCAAAAGCAAGCAAATATAAGTTTTTTGAATTGTTTGATTGAAAAACTTAGGGTTTCTAATTTATAAATTATGAATCGTATTCTGTTTCCGTAATATAATATGTTCAAGAGTATGATTGGTGTACTGGTGGTTTATTTAAATATCTGGAGATTTTGCGTACTTAATATCTGTTGTTTATTGTTTTTGTTTATATGGTTAATGGTCTGTTACATGTTGACATGAGGAGTTACGTTTTGTTTGGAATATTGGAAGCGTGTTGCCTAGGACGATGTAAATATCCGAACTGTGTGATTAGTTAAGATAACTAGGTAACTATGATGCTTTGTTGGAGTAGAAGGACTATGCTTTTACTACTTAATTAGTAATTGATCACTACACAGTTGAAGTTGAGAGTTTTCGAACAGAACTAGCGCGTAAGTAAAACTGAAACATGAACTTGAACCTAGAACATGATTGGCCTTGATCTAGACCTTGAATCTTGAATTATTATTGAATAACTGAATGATTCAGTCTATTTAAAGCCACGAAGTTGAAAGAAGTTCTCAACTTTTATTTAGGGGTTGACTTGATTGATATGTGAAGAAAAATATTAGGAGCAAATTGGAGTGTTGATGTAACATGGCTAACGGTTGGTGTTTGAACCATAAGTCAATGAGGAGATACCAGAGTTGGGCAGATTTTGATTGTATGGAAAATGAAAAAAATAAGAGAAAGGAAATAAAGGCCTGTCAGACATTTGGTTCGACCAAGCGGATCAGGGCACAAGGTGGTGTGTATGTTTAAAAAACAAGAAAAGGAGGTTGTAGATGTCAATTTCATTTGTTGTTTTTTTTTTCTGACATACATGAAAAAGAAAACATCTGGACTGCAAATGTGCCTCATCACATGTAATATCACTTTACGTGAGAGCGAACAAGCGGTTGTGAGTGTTCCACAATCCAGAGAAAAAAAATGGCACATTGGTATTTTTTGTTAGCATCCATCCAAGGAGAAGACACAACTGTCAACTGATTCACTGATAAAAAGATACTTGGATTTGAGGGGGGATAGAATGGACAAAAACCGATTGGTCATAAGCACGTTAAAATGGAAAACTATATTTTAGAATGATATACAAAGCCCGGAATAATCAATAAAAAAACTGCCTATGATATATGATATAGACTATGGTAGGATACAAAGCTTTTAGATACCTTAGAATGTCGTAGAAAGGGGATCTATTTCGTTAAAGATCATTCACTTCCAAATCATGAACATTGTAACAATACACAGAAAATTAAATGGACCATTGTAACACCCTAGGCAAATTCCACATCAGTCGCGGCCAGGAGAGATTCCTCTTAAATCACCAACGCGTTTTGGGTGCATGGGTTGTGGAGCACGTGAAAACTCCACAAATAAGCATGCTCACGTGGAAGTAGTACCAAGATGGGTAATCTCATGTGTAGTCTCCATCGGGGCAACCAAAAACAAAACCGTGAGTTCCACGTTACAGTTACAACTTGGAAGCTAATGTAACTGTACAATACCGCTATTTAAATGCATTAAATGGTATGGTTGTGCAGTACTGTATTTGAGTTGCAGAATTAAGCAGAAGTTACATCAATGTTTGTATGATGCAGCTAGTCATTGATAGATAGTAGTAGATGAATCTGCCACACACAAACAAAAAATATCAGTTGTGTTTAATTGTAATAGGACTAGTTATCCCCCACAGTCAACAGAACGCAACTTCTCGTCTATTAACTTGCATGATACATGATTAAAGGGGTGTTTCGATAAGCTTGTTTTCTGGACTTACGGTCTCAATGAAATTTCAAAAAAGCCAACAAGCTTGTTTTTAACAGCTTACGGGCTTAGCAGGTTTAGCTTATGGTTAAATGCGCTTAGTTATTTATGATAAGTTTGTAAGTTGCAAAAACAACGCTCATCGAATTCGTCAACATTTCAAATTTCAATAAGCCCGCAATCCCAGAAATAAGCTATTCAGACACCCCCTAACATGTATGTGAGCTTCATTGTGCTTCTGATTGAAGCTATGCTGGCTACTTGAGCTTCTAAGCTGTAGATCTTTCTTATACGTATGTTTGCTTTGGATGGACTTAATAGTAAAGCAGTATTGTATTTTAGTGTAATTTTATTGCTATGGATGGACAGTAATTGGCATGATTATAATGAATCTGAATGAAGAGTCCCTTCAGTCTGAACTTGCTATGCATTATCATAACTTTATTTTGCACCAGATGTCTGCTTTTACAAAACTATATTAGGGTTAAGACTTAAGAGATATTTTAACGTTTTTTATTAAATTTAAGTCCTGACTATTCTGATGGTTCTTAATACATATTGGCGCATCATAGCAGTACCATTAACTTGAGAATAATAATGTGATTTGGTTGTTTAATCTGTATTTGCAGGGGACGAGGTATAGTTGCATTTGTACATGGAGGCTGGAAACCCACAAAATTTAATCAATATTCTTTAGTTACATTGCCTACTAGAACATTAAGATACAGCGTAATCAAGTGTTTGCACTCAGCCTTAAAATGATTATTGGCAGATGGGCCTAGGGAAGACATTGCAAGCCATCTCCTTCCTGAGTTACTTAAAGTTTTGTCGAGGATTACACGGACCCTTCTGTAAGTAATAATAAGAAACAACTGTTCTTCTAATCGTATAACACATTTGATCATTATCAAACTAATAAATAAATGTTGTCTTTTGCAGTGATATTGTGTCCGCTCAGTGTGACAGATGGATGGATATCTGAGGTTACCAAGTTCTCCCCAGAATTGAAGGTTTTGCGTTATGTTGGAGACAAACAATACAGACGCGCTTTGAGAAGGGAAATGTATGAAAATGTAGAAAAACAATCGTCATCGACCAATGTAAGTTTACCACTAGGTAGGTGGAGCATGCTTTGATGACTTGGATATATTAATGCTTGCATTGTTGCATTATGCAGGTCCAGGCCTTACCTTTTGATGTGCTCCTTACAACATATGATATAGCGTTAATTGATCAGGACTTTCTTTCACAAATTCCATGGCATTATGCTGTTATTGATGAGGCGCAAAGACTTAAAAATCCTTCCAGTGTAGGTTTAAGATTATTCTAGTTGTTAATAAAAAGAAAAAGTAGACATGTTGATATGATTAGGATTAATGCCTAGCTATATAGGTCTTCTAATAGTGTATTTGAGCTTTTTGATTGGTTGATCTTTTTCAGGTTCTGTATAATGTTCTCAGAGAGCAGTATATTATGCCTAGAAGACTACTCATGACTGGAACACCTATTCAGAATAACCTTACTGAACTTTGGGCACTCATGCATTTCTGCATGCCTTCGATTTTTGGGACATTAGAGCAGTTTTCTTCTACATTCAAGGAAGGTATATTAATGCTTTATTTCTTGAATTGTAGTTTTCTCAAACCTAATTATTTTTTGGGTTTGGATTGATGCTATGGACATATTGCTCTTATGCATCCGTCTATGTATGTTCAATATGATATAGCGTCTTCATAAAAATGATCTTCTACTGAATACTCTACTTTGCTTTCTTAAGCAGGTAAAGGTGCACTAGTTAAGGAAAAGTTCAAAAGCTTAAAATATGTTTTGGGGGCATTCATGCTTCGAAGAACCAAATCTAAACTTATTGAGATTGGAACCCTATCTTTGCCACCTCTTACTGAAATCACTTTGTATGTTGCTTACATTGGTTTTTATCTGTACTCAGTTACATGGTCATGTTCCCCTTTTGATAACTATATAAAATTTTTCTCATGTTCGTTGTAATTCAGTCAAACTAATTTTAGACTGGTAAATCACAAACACTCACAACCAAATGAATGGGAATTGATATTATAAATGAAAAACCTTAAATTTAATTAGAGTAATTTTTTTTTGGTAGGATGGCCCCCTTAGTGACATTACAGAAGAAGGTGTATATGTCAATATTGAGAAAGGAGCTTCCTAAGCTTCTAGCATTGTCTTCTGGGACTGCTAATCAGCAGTCCTTGCAGAATATTGTAAGCCCACCTCTCACCTATTAAGCTTTTTACGCATGCCATATTGCCATATAAAGACAATATCTCTTCAAGCCAGTTAGATCCACCAAAAGCACCGTTCCTTGTGCATCATCTTAAACTTTCTACACCATTTGTCATCAAGTTCATCAGTTCATGCTCACATGTTCCGTTTTCTTCTATACACTACGTGTCACTTTAATTGTACCTTTGTGTTTCTCCGTTTCATGTACTTGACTAGAGCTTGGAATTATTTCGAGCTTATTGTTGTTCATCTGAGAAGTATATGATTGCATAAGCTGCTTCTTTTATGCAGGTAATACAGCTACGTAAAGCATGTAGCCATCCTTACCTCTTTGCTGGTATAGAGCCTGAACCGTATGAAGAGGGTGAACACTTAATCCAGGTAACACATATGTATCATGCCCAATTTTGAAAATTCTATGTAACCTTCCAAATTCAGGATATTCAGATATTGCTGTGTGATTAGATTAGAAGCTTAAGAGGAAACTAGTACATTTTTTAGATAATAAGAAAATAAGCTTTTTCTGGTGGCTTATGAATTTTTTCAGGCTAGTGGCAAACTTATAGTGTTGGACCAGCTACTCCAGAAGCTACGTAATTCTGGACATCGTGTTCTTCTGTTTGCACAGATGACACACACACTTGACATCTTACAGGTTTCTTTCCTTTGGTGGCTTAGAAAATGACCGCCATGCTGATATATTCATTTTCACTTGTTTAGATATCTTTTAGAAATTTGTGAAATGCAGGACTATATGGAGTTGAGGAAATATCCTTATGAACGTCTTGACGGATCTGTTAGGGCTGAAGAACGGTTTGCTGCAATAAGGAGTTTTAGCCGCCAGTCTGTCACCGGAAATTCCAGTTCTGAACCTGATCCGGATACTGCATTTGTCTTCATGATTTCCACCAGAGCAGGGGGTGTTGGTTTGAATCTTGTAGCTGCAGACACAGTAAGCCTTCCCAATGCCAAATTTTGTCTCTCCCTTGACCCTTATAAATATTACCGAAGTATAACAAAAAGTATATCATTAACTGTGGGTCCTATTTACTCACTGTGGATTAAACAAAATACAGGTTATATTTTACGAGCAGGATTGGAATCCACAGGTGGATAAGCAAGCTCTACAACGGGCTCATAGAATTGGTCAAATGAATCATGTTATTTCTATAAATCTAGTTACTGAGCGGACTGTGGAGGAGGTGAGTTGTAACTCACTCATAACTCATGGAAAGGAAAAATCTTCTAGTTACTACCTGTTATTTTAATATCAAATATCCATCGCAGGTTATCATGCATAGAGCAGAGAGAAAATTGCAACTAAGCCATGATGTCATAGGTGAAGACGCCATAGACAAGGAAGGCAAAGATATGGTAGGAGCTGAAGCGGGTGATCTGAAATCTGTTGTACTAGGGTTACGTATGCTTGATCCTACTACCGACAGCAATGAGACTTTGGATCAACTTGATATGTCAAAAGTCAACAGTATTGTCGAAAAAGTTATAGCATTCCGACACGGAGGGAAATCAGCAGTAGAGGATCAAACGTTTGAGATTAATTCAAACGATTTATCAGGTGGAAGGTCAAATGACCCTATTCTTGATGAAGCTTCGTATAATTCTTGGGTCCAGAAGCTTAAAGAAACATCAGACAACAGTGGTGATTTGGCATTGGAGGAGGCAAATAAGAGATCAAAACTCGAGGAGAAGCATCTTAAAGCTGAGTCTGTTAGGAAGAAAGCTGAAGAGAAGAAATTAGCAAAATGGGAAGCTCAGGGATATAGGTCACTGGCAGTCAGAGATGTAGTGCCCCCACAAGATAATATCTTATCAGATTCAGGTTTGGTAAATTTAGTTTATGGAGACTGCACTCAGCCATCCAAAATTTGTCCATCGGAGCCATGTATAATATTTAGGTAATTACTTCTATTTTAATCACTGATGAATATATGAATCAGTCATCTTTAGGGGTTCTATTTCATGAATTTGTCATCAATAGCTATCGTATCTTGCCTTTTGTTTTCATATTTGCCTTATTACCATGCTGCTTCATTTGTGTATGTTCTGTTGCAGTTGTGTAGATAATTCAGGAGAATGGGGCCATGGTGGCATGTTTGATGCACTAGCTAGACTTTCATCACAAATTCCAAAAGCATATGAGCGTGCTTCTGAATTTGGAGACCTTCATCTTGGTGATCTCCATCTTATAGAAATTACTGGTCAGCTTCTTAGATTCTAAGTTCTTGACTAATGCAGTTGTTTAAGGTGTTTGTTAGCATTTAAGTTTTTAAAGGTCTGTTTTTGCAGCAGGTGAAGATGAGGAGAATAAAGTTGCTAATGTTGGTCAGTGGGTAGCTCTAGCTGTGGTTCAAACGTATAACCCCAGGCGCAAAGTGCCTCGTAGCAGCATCTCTATTCCCGAGCTTGAACAGTGCTTGTCAAAAGCTTCATTTTCAGCTGCTCAAAAGTCTGGTAGGTTTGGTCTCAACATTTTTAGCTCTGTGTTCTTCAGTTTGTGAGGTTATTTTGCCATGTGTGATTGGGCTTCCTAGATCTCCATCATTTAAATGATCCTGATTTGGTCCCAAATGAATGCAGCTTCTGCACAAGGTATTATTGAAGATGTTTGATCATAAGTCAAAATTTTAAAAATCCCTTACTCCCTTAGCAGTGGCTAACAGGAAGAAGCAAAATCATTGATTACTATAAGAAGAGATTGTCTTGAATTGTAACATTTTCAAAGAGAGAGAAAACATCGTGGCATGATGGGCAGGTTGGGTAACTGGTAAAAAAAAGGGTAAAAAAGAGTCGAGTTAGCACAGTTTGTGTCCAGTTCTTCTATACTTTATGTATACAATTAGTGTGTCAATCGTGGGTATAAAAAATAATAAGTAAAATATTCAATGAGGTTTTAAGAACTAAAGTACACTTTAGGCGACTTTCAAACTGTTTCCTTGGATTTTTTTAATCCCTTTGACCCGTTAGAGATCAAATGTAATCTGAATCCACGGATCCACCCACATTAAGAAAACTGTCAAAATGGCCATCCTTACCTGCATTATGCTACTCAAATATTTGCCTTTTGGATGCACGACTTAATTACTTTTATTGCCAACTCATTTGATTTATTTTCATTTTATTGACATTACAATAGCTTCGATCCACATGCCGCGAATTGGTCATCATAATGCGTCAGATCGGTCAGAATGGTATTCGGTTGAACGTCTTATTAGGAAATATGCTGCTTTATATGCCATAAAGATATATGTGTGAGTTCTTTCATAATTGATTTTAAGAATTTTCTTTTCTTTGCACTTTATAATTATCTCTTTATTTATTTCCGTTATCTCTAAAGAAATGTTATGTTATTGAAAATGATTTTCAGAATTTCTTTCTTGTAATCTACAGGTATTATTTCCGACGATCCTCTTAACAGTGGGGATGAAGCTATGTATTGGGTTCTGGAGGTAAGTTAGGTGATTACAACATAACTTGATCAGGCAATCGGCATGTTGGCTTTATACGACTTTGTCTGTAATATAATTGTACAACTTTTAGGTACTTTTTCAGATATATGTAGCAAGTTTATCGTGATTATTTAAGTTTTGATATGAATTATGTACAGTGAAGTTCTGGTGTAACTTTTAATATATATTAAGCCAAGTATTATCATTAAAATACCCTTTATTGTTATCAGTTATTAGTAGATAACTAAATATTAATATTAGTAAGTGTTGAAAACTTATTCATTTGTTGGTATCATATGATTGCCTTATAAAAGGTACACATTTATTGACTTGCAGTTAAACCCACAAACAAGAAATACATCCAAAATTACTTGCTGAACACTTGATCTTGATTAGCCCGATAGCCCAGATTTGAGCTTCTGAATGGTAGCAACATCGGTTTTGAACGATAATGCCAATACCTGATCATCGATAGTTGTATTGAAAACCGCACTTGGAACCTTCACCGTGCCTGGACTTGCACTTCCAAAGGCCGAGAGAGCCAAAGCCGGGTTCTTAGCATCACCATTAAACTGAAAGTGAACAAGTCCCTTTGGGAACACAAAGATGTCCCCTTCTTGCAGTGTTTGAGTAAACAACTTATTGGTTGTGTCAACAAACCCAACTTGTAAAGAACCCATGAGAACAAACAGCAGCTCGGAAGCCCGCGGATGGGTGTGTGGCGGGTTAACCGTCCCGTTAGGGAACTGGAGTACAGCATAAGAAACACTCTGACCGTTAAGAGCTGGAAATTCCATCATGGTTGCTTTCAAGACTTTAAAAGTTGCTGGGAATGGGCCACCAACGAGTGACCTCATCCCGGTGAAGGTGAAGTAGTTTCCGCCAGGTGGGCCTAAGAAAGCTGGAGGAGGTATGAAGTCTGTGAGAATATCGGGATCTCCAGCCGTTGATATCTGCAGCAAGGCGCATGTAACCGAAAGTATTAAGAAAAAGTGCAGCTTTGATGACATGTTTGAAGCTTGTAAGATGATTTGATAATTATATGCCTTGCTCTTCACTTTCAGAGATGACAATACATATATATACAGATGGAACTCGATTAAGGTACCGAAGAATATGCTTTAATGCTTGTGATGTATTGCCATATGTTTTATCAGTTGAACAATGCAAATTGCTGATAAATTTTGAATCTTATGGCTTTTAGGTAGAGCCAAAAAGAGTAGAAACAAGAAGCCTTAGTTAGTACCTTCACATAGTTGCTAGTTGTATCTTGTTGATGATTGTTATAATAACAAGGTGAACAGCCAAACATGATGAACTGTCTTTGGTATGGTATCTAAAGTTAAACAAAAATCATAACTTCTATAATATTATGGCTTCTTGTTCAATCTAATTGTTTAATCCTATATAATAAATTGAATCGACCCACGCTATTCGCTAAGAAGAAAACTGTGTCAAAAGGGCCAATCTCTATTTGACGAAAGCAAGAAAAAACACAAAGATGGAATTCTTTAAGAAGCTTTGATCTAAAACTGAATAACAGTTCCATTAATGCATACATAGACGTGTAATTATGCTAATCAATGATTTACACATTTTAGGTTAAAACTGAGACCATGCGTAATGGGCATTATAGGGGCATAAATGAGCATAACGCCCCCAACACCGTCCCTTTGGGCGTTATATTGGCATGAAAAGGGAGGAGCATTTCTAGTATAATGCTCAAAGAAGAGGAAAAATATGGAAAGTAATGATTGAAAGGGCATTAAGGGGGCGTTAACCATTACACATTTATTGAATGGGCATTATGAATTATGATGATGATGTGGCGGAAAATGCCCGTTAGAAGTCATTAACCATTACGCATGGTCTGAAAGAATTTAAAGATTGCTTAATTTGGGGAAAATCTTAAGTGGCGAGATTGGAACTCTAATTGATGTAATTTGGGTGCAACAGTTGTGCCAAACCGTATATGGTGTTTGTCACAAGATTCAAATTGTCAATGAGTTTTCCGTCTACTGGCTATGGGTTCCATTAGTTCAATCCTAGCCCCAGTTCCTGATCATATTTGAAGTTTGTGTCATTGTGCCATGTTCCATTTTGTCCAACTAATCAAAACAAGAATGTCAACTATCTGATCACAAGCTTATCAGTATTTGTGTGGGTCAGCATGCTTTAAAAATTTTACTCTAAAAAATAAGCCTTTTGGATGCACCAACCTAATTTATTGTCTAATTACATAAATTGCGATTTTTTTCAGTCTTATTGCTAACTTATTTGATTTATTTATTTTTATTTTTTTGTTTTCTGGAAATCCAAATATCAAGTAGCTTCAATTTGTCGTCCATATGCCATGAATGGGTCAGGCCGGTTGGAATGGTACTCATTGAGTCACTTGAACATCTTGTTGGAGGATATGTTGCTTTATTGCTATGTTCTCGAGTTCACTAGGAGAGAAAAAGAAGACATTCATGAAAATCATTCAAACAAGTCTACAAAAAAATGATAATATCATTTATATTGATTTAATAAAAGATAAGAAAGATAATATTTTCACTTCATTATCAAGTTTTTTAGACCTTGCATTATTCAAGTTGTCATGCTAGGATTTGATGGCATTTGACAATATCAAAACCACATTGTCAAATGACAACTTGAATAATGCAAGGTCTAAAAAACGTACGGGGTTGAGTTGGTTTGTCAACTTTTCATGATTTGGTAATGTTGTTGCCTTTATACTAAATGCAAGGTCTGATTTCACGATATTAATGAATTGGGAAAGAGAGATGGAGTCCTACGGAGAGTAGTGGGCCTGATATGTCCAACCCATTCCTTTAGACATATGACTTCATTTATTCTTCATCTTCTTCTCCTTGAAGTCCATAGTACTAACTAACCCTTTGTCTTCTTTGTTTAAAGTCTTAACAAAATGTAAACTAAAACCCTTGTTTTGTTTGATGCTCCTTACAATGAACATTTATAACTTTTCTTTACCTGTGGCCAAAAGAACTAGGCTTCAAACACGATTTTAAAAAAGTTTGTTCTGGTTAAAGTTGATATATTTGAAACAAATAAACATGTGATCGACGGGTTTAATTCTTCAATTCAACCTAAAACCTGTCATCTTGATTCGACTTACACTCCTCACATCTAGGTCATTTAGGATCTCGGTTTTTTTATCTTATCCTTATTTCATTGGTGGTTATTTAGATTTGAGTAGAAATGATGTTAAAAGAGTTTGGTAAGTGGTAACAAACAGTTCATATGTTTAGAATTAGAAAGAATTCAATATAAAGATGGTCTCATTAACAAAATTCCTATATGCTTGCTATATGTATACATGGTAAAAATAAAAATCTCATAAAATCATGGTATTATCATTATCAGGGTTGAAAAACATGAACATTTATTCATTTTTTGGTTTCATGTGATTACCTTATAAAGTTATAATAAACGTTACAAGATTATTGACCCTGAAACAAGAAATACATCCAAAATTACTTGTAACTAACTACTTGATCTTACTTAGCCTGATAGCCCAGATTTGATCTTCTGAATTGTACCAACATCGGTCTTGAACGACAATGCCAATACCTGATCGTCGATAGTCGAATTGAAAACCGCACTTGGAACCTTCACCGTGCCTGGCCTTGCACTTCCAAAGGCCGAGAGCGCCAAAGCCGGGTTCTTAGCATCACAATTATACTGAAAGTGCACAAGTCCCTTTGGGAACACAAACATGTCCCCTTCTTGCAGTGTTTGAGTAAACAGCTTATTGGTTGTGTCAACAAATCCAACTTGTAAAGAGCCCATGAGAACAAACAACAGCTCTGAAGCCCGCGGATGGGTGTGTGGCGGGTTGACTGTCCCGTTAGGGAACTGGAGTACAGCGTAAGAAACGCTCTGACCTTCAAGAGGCGGAAATTCATCCATGGTTACTTTCAAGACTTTAAAAGTAGTAGGGAAGGGGCCGCCAACGAGTGACCTCATCCCTGTAAAGGTGAAGTAGTTTCCGCTCGGAGGGAAGAATGCTGGTGGAGGGATGAAGTCTGTAAGGATATCGGGGTCTCCAGCCGTTGATATCTGCAGCGAAGCGCAGGTAACCGCAAGTAGTAAGAAAAAGTGAAGCTTTGATGCCATCTTTGATTGATATTATTTTCTGAAGAGATGTGAACATATATATATACATTAACATGTAGCTATTACTTGGTTTTATCAGTTGAACAAAGTAGATTGCTGACAAAAGTTGTACCATGTGATTATTTTTATTAATGGTTTTAGCTTTGGTAAATCCAAAAAAAAGAAAAAAAAAAGAAGCCTTGGTTACTTCACATAGACATAATATTGGTGAGTTGTTTATTATAATAACAAGGCTGAAACAGCCAAACATGATGAACTGTCTTGGGTATTGAAGACGTAGGTCCCTATTCGTAAGACGAACGAAGACGAGTCATATATTTGCACTAACTTAAAATAGCCTAACCAACCCGGACGGATACCGAACAGCCGAAACCATAATTACTCGGAACGGACAACCGAACCATAGAAAAGTAAATACACACAAGACAAAATACAAAGTAAAAGGGATAAAATATATAACCACCGGTCTAATAAAAGGCGGCTTTATTCCAAAGGATAAAGCCGCAAGGACGAATGCCTGACACGTAATAACCAAGGGGTTTAAAGAATGACGGCTATAGTCTGAAAGGTATAGCCGAACCACAATAAAATAATAAGACGGCCATACCCAAAATCAGCCGGAACAGTAACTCGGTCATATCATAGCCGACCTCATCATAACCCGTCATTAATGCACGAGTATTCAAAGCCACTATAAATACCACTTCTAGGAGGTGGTTGAGCCATAACTCCACTGCATTTACTCTCTTCGGAAGTACCTCTGCTTCCGAAGAACACTGTCCATCCCTAATACCTCATATACATCAACAAATTGGCGCCCACCGTGGGGCCGAAGCAAAGCCATAGAACGATACTTTTTCCCCACAACTCAATGACGACACCTGACCCTTCCTCGTCCGACCCTCCACCAACAAACACTGTTAATACACCTCCGCCTACTTCGGGTCCCTCGGACACCACCCTTATGGTGTCCCCGGAGTTGGTACGGTCTAACTTCTTACAGCTTCGCCAAATGATGAACGACTATGTTCGGGAGGAAAGGGCCAAAGGCCTGTCTTTACGGCTTTCATTTGATGATGAAGAAACGCAGGCTAACACCAGTGAAGCGACGCCCGCTGCTTCCCTCACTCCTGCCTCCTGGCTGGCACAGATGATACAACAAAACACCCGAGGGACATATGTCAACACTGCTCTGCCATTGCCCACAGGTGGAACTCCAGCCAGTATCATCCATGCCAAGCCTGTGGAGCAAACCTCTGATAAACCAGTTACCGAAGAAGACTTAAGCGTCCCGTATAAGCCCTCCGAAGGTTCTAAGTTCACACCCCGGATCACTAGCTTTACAACCATTATTAAAATCAAAATGCCAGCCAACATGAGGGTTTATGACGGAACGACAGACCCTGAAGATCACATAATGCTATTCGAAAGCATCGCTGAAATGGATGGGTGGGCCATGCTGACATGGTGCCAGATGTTCGTGCAAACTTTGACAGGAGTCGCACGGATATGGTTCCACAGCCTTCCAGCCGGCGGAATCGATGATTTCAAAGAGCTCAAAAGAAAGTTTTTGGACCACTTCAGACAGCAAAGGAGACACATGAAAGACCCCGTAGAGCTGCACAACATCAAGCAAAAAGAAGGAGAGAACTTAAAAGAGTTTATAAAGCGGTATAAAGAAGAATCGTTACAAGTGCGCGGAGCCGATGAAAAAATGAGAATTTCAGGCTTCCTACATGGGATCAAGACCAAGCAATTAGTGGAAGATTTAAATGCCAGGATCCCGGAAACAATGGAAGATGCCATCCAAAGAACTGAAGCCTTCATCCGAGGGAAAGAAGCAGCACAAGCCATGGATGGTAAAAGATTCCCGGAAAATAACAGACGCGGTGCAAATAGGCCTTTTGAGCGAAACGGAAAATCCGCAGAATTCCCCCGAAGGGACTTCAACAATAAAACACATGAAAGAGAACGGGAAGGGAGCGGTGGACGACCCAAACCTTATGAAAAGAAGGAGATGATGTTCACCGAACTTACAAAAACCCCGAAAGAGATATTGGCCACGGAATCCGGAAAAGTGGATTTCAAACCACCCACTCCCATGCGAAAGACACCGAAGCAACAGAGTTCGACGAAGTATTGTGAGTTTCACGAGGACAAAGGGCATGATACTAATGAGTTCTTCCACTTGAGGAAACAGATTGAAGAGGCTGTCCGAACCGGACAGCTGGCCCATCTTGTAAAAGACATTAAGGGAAGAAAAAGGGGGAACGATGGAAAACAAAAAGATGCCCAGGTCTTGATGGTGCGACTTACTGTAGCCTTGAAAAGACCCCGAGTGATGATGGAAGGAGAAAACACCCCTATCCATTGGAGCGAAGTATCGATCACTTTCCCACCCTTAAAGATTGAAGACGCGCGGGAAGATCCGATAGTTATACAGATGGTCGTAGAAGACGTTCTGATTCACCGTGTATATGTAGATGGGGGAAGCGCCTTGGACATTATGTACGGGCATTGCTTTGAAAGGCTACCCCCATCCGTCCAGCAAGGACTCATGCCCGTATCCTATCCCCTTGTAGGCTTTTCAGGAGAAAGAGTCTATCCCAGAGGACAAATTCAACTGTTTGTGGAGTTCAACGACGGATACCGGAGGAGGGTGGAGTCTTTGAATTTCATAGTCATATCTGCTCCTTCACCACATAATGTTTTGATCGGTAGACCAGGAATCCGGATCTTCGGGATGATGGTTTCGACCAATCGTGGGTTGGTCAAGTTCCCAACATTGTGGGGAATCGCTACCCTAGAAACCAGAGTCAAGGTAGCGGAAATCGGATATTCTGGGTGTGAAGACTATGCTCCGGAAAAATGGCACATCCATTGGGATCATCCGGAACAAGCAGTTACTGTGGGAAGGAACTTGTCACCGGAATGTAAGCGGCATCTCCATCGATTCCTTCGCAAGAACTTAGATATCTTCGCTTGGGTTCCGCAAGACATGACGGGGATTCCAAGACATGTCATCGAGCATCATCTCAACGTGAATCCCCTCTATCCACAGGTAGCGCAAAAAAGAAGATTCTTAGCTCCCGATCGGAACCGAGCAATGATGGATGAAGTCCGGGCCCTGGAAGATGCGGGGATCATGAAGGAAGTACAATATCCGAGCTGGATAGCCAATCCAGTAATGGTAGAAAAACAGAATGGGTCATGGAGGATGTGTGTGGATTATCGAGACCTTAATAAAGCCTGCCCGAAAGATCACTACCCTCTTCCGGAGATAGATGAAAAGATTGATTCAGTCGCCAGTTTCCGCCTGAAGTGTTTCTTGGATGCCTACAAAGGGTATCATCAAATACAGATGGCAAGGCAGGATGAAGAGAAGACGGCTTTTCATACAAGCCAAGGGTTGTTTTGTTATCGGAAGATGCCTTTCGGGCTTAAGAACGCCGGGGCAACGTACCAACGCCTGGTGGATAAAGTGTTCAAAGATCAGATAGGTCGGAATATGGAAGCATACGTAGACGATCTTGTGATCAAAAGCCAGGATGAAATAGCCTTCCTAAGAGATGTGGCCGAAACCTTTGATAACCTTCGAAGAGTAAACATGAAGTTAAATCCATCTAAGTGTTTCTTTGGGATGGAAGAAGGAAGGTTTCTAGGGCACGTGGTGGCGAAAAGAGAGATCAGGGCAAATCCCGACAAAGTTGCGGCTATACAACAAATGAGATCGCCACGAACACAGAAAGAAGTGCAAAGCTTGAACGGACGGTTAGGGGCGCTGAACAGGTTCCTTTCCAAGTTAGCGGAATGGTCCCTCCCATTCTTCAAGACCTTAAAGAATTGCATCCGAAGAACAGATTTCCGTTGGACAGATGAAGCGGAGGTAGCCTTTCAACAAATGAAAGAATACCTAGCGGAGATCCCTTCTCTGACCGTACCAGAAGAAGGAGAAACACTCTTTGTATACTTAGCCGCAGGAAAAGAGGCTATCAGTAGCGTTCTATGTGCCAGTCGGCCCAGGGGGTTCGCTCCTATCTTTTTCGTTAGCTGATGCCTATGGGACGCAGAGACCCGTTACTCGACTATTGAAAAATTGGTTCTGGCGCTGATCCATACCTCCCGAAGGCTGAGAAGGTACTTCCAAGCGCATTCAGTGATTGTCCTCACTAATTCAGCACTCAGAGAAGTGATGTCCCGACCGAAACAGCAGGCAGATTGACTAAATGGGCTATAGAGTTGGGAGCCCTAGGGATCGAATATAAACCACGAATGGCTATTAAGGGGCAAGTATTGGCTGATTTCCTGATGGAAAATAGCAATCATGAAGAAGACCTGATGATTATTGACCCACCAAGGGAAGACGAAGCCGAAACATCGGGAACATACGATGGCTGGGCCCTGTACACTGATGGGGCTTCCAGCAAAGAAGGTGCTGGAGCTGGACTCATCCTGGTTGATCCCTCGGGAACGGAATCCACATATGCCTTGCGGTTAAATTTTGAATGTACTAACAACATAGCAGAGTATGAAGCTTTGATTGCAGGATTGCAAATTGCTCGGCAGATGGGAATCACTGAACTTCAGGCTTTTGTAGATTCACAACTGGCGGCCAACTAGGTTAACGGTGATTTCGAAGCACGAGACCCAGTCATGACGCAATATATGCTGCTGGTAAGGAACCTAAAGGCAGGATTCAACCGATGCGAGGTGATAAAAATTCCAAGAAGAAAAAACAAGGGAGCTGATGCTCTAAGTAAAATGGCTTCTTTGGCTTTTGCCCACCTCACGAAACAGGTAATGGTTGAAGTGCTAAGTGAACCCTCCATCGCGGCTGCAGCAGAGAAAGAAGTAATGATGATTACGGAAGGAGATTGGAGAAAGCCCTTGATAGACTTTTTCGAAGGGAAAGGTTCCGAAGAAGCTAATAATCCGAAGCAGATTCAAGAGCGCAGTCGTATGTATGAACTGTCCGACGGGGTCTTATTCAAAAAAGGGTACCTTGCTCCGTCTTACAAGTGCGTCAGCCAGGAGGAAGGAATAGAGATCTTGAAAGAAATCCACCAGGGTATATGCGGAATGCACATAGGGGCCAGGGCCCTCGTTACACGTGCTTCCCACCTCGGTTATTATTGGCCAACGATGAGGGCAGATGCATCAGACATCACCAGCAAATGTGAGGCATGTCAAGTACATGCTCCGGTGCCTCGTTTACCGAAGCATGATTTGGTACCTATTTCGTCTCCCTGGCCCTTCTATCAATGGGGAATGGATATACTAGGTCCTTTCCCAAAGGCCAAAGGTGGAATCCAGTACTTACTGGTGGCTGTAGATTATTTCTCCAAGTGGTTGGAAGTTAAGCCTGTGGCCTCTATAACCGGAGAGAAGATAATCAGCTTCGTGTGGGAACAAATCGTGTGCAGGTTTGGATTACCGGGGAAAATAATCACAGACAACGGAACCCAGTTTGCAGAAAATCCTTTCCGACCATGGTGCGCCAAAATGGGTATCCACCAAGTCTTTGCATCGGTAGCTCACCCTCAGGCCAATGGGCAAGTGGAACGGATGAATCGAGAAATCCTCTCCGGAATAAAAACAAGGTTGGGAAAGCATGGGAAGGGATGGTTGAAAGAACTGCCAAATGTGGTGTGGGCGCACCGCACAACGGAGAAACGGGGAACGGGAAGAACTCCCTTCAGTTTAGTATACGGAAGTGAAGCGGTGGTACCAGCTGAAGTCTATATACCCTCCCCACGGGTAATGGACGCAGAAAGTGAAGCTAATGATGCAAGTCTGTCCGAAAATTTGGACAACCTGGAAGAATACCGAATGGCCGCAGCTGTACGGGAGGCTAACTACAAGCAGGCAATGCGGAGGTATTACGATGCCAAAGTAAAAACATTGAGTCTACGGCCAGGAGATCTAGTCCTTCGCAACAACGAGGCAAGCAGAAAGGAAAAGGGGGGAAGTTAGGACCCAATTGGGAAGGACCGTATCAGGTAACGGAGGTCCATGAAAAGGGGTCTTGCAAGCTTGCAACCCTAGAAGGAAAGGTGATCCCAAGGCACTGGAATGTAGCACAGCTGAAGAAGTACTTTGTGTGAAAAGGAAGGAAGAAGCTATGGCGTTAAAATCTAGAATAAAGTATGATTGTCATATCTATGTACTACTTAACCTTTGAAATGAAAACGACAATCTTTTTGAGATAATGTACGTCGTGTGTAACTAATAAGTTACTAACTACTTCCGATCGTATTACACATACGGTACGGAACTCAGGGTCAGCGCCTGCGAATTTGCTGATTAAACTAACAAGTTTAATGAAAGGGAGAGGCCCCTTCGAATAGCCACAAACAAACAAACAAACAAACAAACAAACAAACAAAGAACAAGCAAGCAAATAGACAAACAATGGCACATCAATGTGACATACGGTAATAATATAAAGCCCTACGGCTTCAACAACGAGATAAAGAGTGATAAAGTCATAAGACCAAAAGGAAACATGTTTGAAACTTGTTTAAAAATACACAACTTAAACATCCGTAGATGCTTTAGAATCAGAAAGAAGACCGCTCGATTGCATGGCCTGGATATCCGCAAAAGATTTACCGGACAAACCCTTGAACCCTTCGATGAACGGGTATAGTGTCTTCTCCCATTCTTGCACTCCGTTCTCATAAGTCTTCTGAGCATCACCATCATATCCGGTAACCTGATCAACCGGCTGACCAACCTTGCACGCTTCATAACCTGCAAAATGTATGAAAATAAGTAATAAGAACAGAAGAGTAATATTAACGGCAAACATCGAAGCTCACCAGCAAGAATTCCGTCATGAAAAGCAGAATTCCATAATAACGACTCCATATCACCCAACGGTTGGAGAAACTCAACGGACTTAAAAAGCTTCCGTATCACAGATGGAATACCCTCCGTCACCACGCGGTCCCTATCCTCTGCAGCTTCCGTTGCCATCTTCCTCAGCTCATCCATCACCTTTTCACCCGCTTCCAAAGCTTTATCATATTCAGTCTTGGCAACCAACCAAGCGGCTTTCTCCTTGGAAAACTTCGAAGATTGATCTTTAAGCTTGGAAGATAAAGACGCAACGTTTTGTTCGGAAGTTTCCAGCTTCGAGGCAAGATCCTCTCTTTCAGAAGCATGTTTGATAATCAAGTCCTCAACAGCTTTGTCGTGAGATGCACGAAGAGATTCCATCTCTTTCGCATGAGTGACTTTAGCTTCAGCCAAAGCTCGAACCGCTTCTTTTCCCTTCTTCACACTGGACCGATCGCCGCGCTTCAACTTCTGGATTCGATTGTTAGCCTTCTTTATCTCCTCACACAAGCTCTTGATTTTCAGACGATGTTTCTTCTCCAAAGCTTCCTTCTGATGATAGGACTGAACTAGTTCCGATACGGAATTCAAACAACGAACTACGGACACACTTGCTCCTTCAGCAGGGAACTTCTCCTTCTGGTCTCTTTGACGGGACAGTTCACCAGGAGGCACAGCATGATGTAAAATCTGGTAACAGGTAGCTGGGTCCCTAAGAGTATCCCCGTTCTTGACCTTCCAAGTTGGAACATAAGTCTCATTGACATCATAAGAGACATCTCCGCTTGACGCACTAGAGTGATCATCTCCTTCCTCAATGTAACACCCTGACCGATGGCGGAAACATCGGGATGTCACGTAGTGACGATTGTTCAATAGCTCATGGTACTAAAGTGTAACTTGATACATTGATTAAATAATTATTACATGAAAGAAAATACAAGTGATACAAGATTCTAAGAGTCAAATCAAATCAAAATAACTTAGAAGTACAAAGATACTAGGCACTTAAAATACTAGTCCAAAGCTTAGAAAATACGTCTCAAAGATAACCTGAAACATGTACGAAAATAATATTTGTCAATACAAAAATGTATTGGTGAGCATACCCTGTTTCGATACATATAATAGATATAAAAAGTGATTCGCAATATCATGTGTTAAACTTCATGCAACCTGTAATTAGTATCAGCGTTCGAGATCAAACCTTGATGAGTGATAAAAAAAAAATAAAAGTGAACCATAAAAGGTTGAGAGTCACATAACAATGAAACATGGACATTAGAGTCACAAGTGATGTTTATATCATAGCGCTATTCATTGATACGTTAGGCACAAAATTGTTAATGATCTCAATTAACAAGGATACAATAAAGACAAATAATCATAACGAGAAACACATTGCGTAATTGATAAAAAGGTTGAGTTGAATATATAGTACATGAGTCCCCAAAATGTTAAAACGGTAAAAAGGGGGTTTTAGATATACTCACATTCGCTAAGTTTGCTAAGCGGCGAGTGAAGGTAGGGTGAATCCCGAAGACTCAACCTAAAGATTCAAGTATCTAAAATAAGTGTCTGAGCTTAAAGAGTCTAGGGTTCCTAATCTAAGGCATCTAGGATGTTAAGTCTAGACTTCGGGGTTTTTAAGTTTGATAACGAAATTTCGATGTGTCGAGTCGAATAACTAGTTTATAAGTATTGTGTGGTAGTAACTTTATGAAAAACCTTATGTGTATAACTTAGTTTAATATTGCAAAATATTTACCAAGTTACATATTATAAGTAATGATATTGGAAATGATTTTGATAAGTTTAAAACTATAATTATTTATATTTGTTTTATTAAATATAAACAATTATATTTATTAATAAAAGAGGTGCCAAACATGATGAGAAATCTTGAGTTTATAAAGATGATATTTTTCTGAGTTTACAAAATAATAAATTTAACTCGGAAAATATTGGTAATTTATATATAAAAGTATTAGTTTAATTTGTATTATCAAAATGACATAAATTTGGAATAAAATGTAAAATAGTTGTAAAAATAAAGTTTTCTGTGAAAACTTCATCTTCTGACCTTAAAGGCCCGAAAATAATTTTTATAAAAGTTTTGGTGAATAAAATCTATAGATTATAAATTTTATTGTTTTAAAACTATTTTAATGAATAAAATGAGTTAAATTACAAAAATAGTTTTATAAAAGAATTCTCCTGTGAAAACTTAGTCTACTGACTTGAAAAGTCTCATAATAAATTTTATAGGATTTTTCTGATAGAAATCTATTTATTATGAATATTATTTGTTTAAAATTAATTTAACAAATAAAAATGAGATGACCTGTGAAATCATATCAAAACAGAGGGAAAATGGCATGATAATTATTCTAATATAATGAGATACATTTCTGGTAAGTTTCATGTTTTAATACATTATATTCTAATTTATATGAATTAAACATGATTAAAATATAATAAAAATGATTAAAAATACTAAACGGTTTCTAAAAATTCCGAAACTTTTTATAAAACTCCTATTCAGGTATATGAACAAGTCTATAAAGTTTCATAATTTTTAGATCAACAATAAGCGAGTTATGGCATTTTAAAGTTCTTAAAACTTTTAATTCAAAAATCCCCAAATTATCAAGAACACCCTAAACCCTAGATTTTCAATTGGAACCCTTAAAGGCTATGTTTGCTACAACAATTAGAGGGCTTTTAACCTACTGATAATAAGTAAGAAGTGTACAAAATGAATTGGAAAAACTCACGGTTTTGGTAGTCCAAAAAGAAGAAAGAAAAACCGAGTTAAAACCCAAAGAATAAGCTTCCAATTCATCACGGATATGAAATGATAATCGGGGCTTCTTGTGCAGAAATGATACACCAGATGAAGAGAGTGTGTGTGTGTTTTTAATTGTGTTAAAACGTTCGTTTGAGGGGTGCACCAAAATGGTTAAGTTTTGGTGGGTTTTATAGTGATTTTTGATAAATTGGTCATTAAATGGTGTTAATTCGATTAATTGGACGTATGTGGAGCATGAGGGACAGTCAAGGGGTAGAGTTGCAGCCTATGGACGCGTTAAAATGCATTGGGGGCGCGAAATTGGGGTAGAGCTCGAGATGCCATTAATGGAGGTTTGACAATCTGCAGGGACCCCTGTCGCGGACCGCGTGGGGATTAGTATTTCTCCCGCGGTCCGCGGGGGAAATAAATAATTTTTTTTTTTTTGCTGCTGGAAAAATCTAAATATGTTAATTTATAAAAATCATAAAAATAGGAAAAGTTCATGACTTTTATTTTTCTAAGAAATATATATAAGCTTTAAAAATAACGAAGGGACCAAATGTGTACATTTACAAAAGAGGAAGGTGACGGTTGTCACAGTCTCCCCTACTTTAGAGAATTTCGTCCCGAAATTACTTTAAATATAGAGGTTTCCATGACAACAAACGCCGTAAAAAAATGTAGATTATGAAAACCGAGTTTTGCAAATACAAGTTTGCTTAGTTCTTCAAAATATAGTAGTCGTGATAAAACTCTTAACCGTTTAAGATCCAAAAGATAAGTTTGAAAATTTTAACCCGAGGTTAGGAAGCAAAATTTTGAAAGTGTAGGTATGTGTAGGTTTACTGTGGGACGGTGGTGGAAGTCTCCCCTACTTTAGAAAGTTTCTGACTAATCTACTAGGAGTGCAATAATGAAATGTCAAACAAACAGTGAGTTGGAGATATATAAGAAGTGTGTTTTTGTGTGTAAGGCAAAAAGGGAGATTCTCGGACGACGAATTGAAGCTTTGGGTACAAAGTTTGATAAAGTAAAAGAAGTTACAGTTGTCGGCCTATGTTCCTAATAAAGGAGGTTGGGTCCAACATTAATAACTTAAATAGCCCTAGAAATGTAAACATATAACTAGCAAGTAGGACAGGTTTCTGGTCAAAATTCTCAGTTTGTTCCGCAGTATCGTTAGTGCTTATATATATAGGGTGTATCTCAGTCAACCCACCACACTAGCGATACCTTGGACTTGTACTGGTTGTCTATAAACTATATGGAATCGCACTTCACCCCCGTGTACCTGTAAGCCCATAATTACGTTCGCGACCGTAACTATCGATTTACCTTACATTGAGGTGTCTTGCTTTCCATGATTCTATCACACAAAATAACTAAGTAATATCTTGGAATATAGCAAGTATAAGACATGATTAGAGGTAATATGTATAATATGTGAGGTCCTCCCCTTTCGGGTTGGTCCTTAAACTTGTCAAATATAGTTCAGACCGATGGTTTCTAAACACCCGTGTTGATAGGCTTCTGAGGGTTACACCATCCCCCCGGGTTGGAGAAATACTCCGATCCGAGTCGTACATGGGCGTTGGCTTAAATCTCATATGAGTCATCAGTCGGTGTGTTTGTTGGCCTTGGTACTGAATTAATACGACAAATTTAAATATAGCAGGGTTTTGCTCAAAACGAAAACGAAAGTATATGTGTAAAAGTATATATCCACAAAAGCATATGTAGTAATATGATACGATAAAAGAATAAATACGGTATGAATCGAGTATACTGCGTAATTGTATAAGGGTAAGCGAGTGATATAAGGAAAAATGCTCATGTCATAAGTCAATGGTAAGCTTAATAAGTGGTAAATGGAGATTGTGAATATAAATGTGTGGAGTAGGCGTATAGCATACTAGTAGGCGTGTTAACGAGATGATGGTTCAGTAAATATATATACTAAACCGTGATAGATCCTTCTGTGGCAGATAAGCCAGAAGGATCCTATGGTTCTAGAAATAAAGATATTATGAAATTTTGATTTACTCGTGTAATTGATGATGCATTTGATGGTTATAATATAGTGTGAGTGTGAACAATCTTATGTGTTTGTAAGAAGTCAAATTGAAGAACATGTATATGGAAAAAGTCAAATTCGTGAAATAATCATGTAAAAGATATGTGTTCCCAAATAGGCTAAGACTTCAGGTATCGTGTGTGAGATAAATCTACAAATGTGACATTAGTGTTATCGATAAGTAGATTCTATATGTTAGGAAGAGATCAATTCAATATGTACAATAGTAAATGTTGCGAGTAGTGTGTAAGTTTTGTGTTCCCATGTTTTAGTTCGTATCAGAACTTTGGAAAAACTTAAGTGGGTTTGATGATGATGTGATAAAGACTTATGAGTTATGAGTAGGCTTCTTCAAGATTAGGCAAAATGGATTCTTACGAAACTGTAAAATAAGTGGTACAAGGATAGTTTGTTAGGGCGACTGCTTCTCAAGGTAGTATGTAAGTCTGTCAATGTATGGTGAAATACAAATATTTGCAAGCAAGGATTCTTGTCAAAAAGCAAGGCTTATTGTGAAGGTAGGATCACTGGCATTGTTGAGATTGGATCGTCTATTGGTTGAGATGAAAGTGCCTGGTTTGGTGACTCGGCTCCTGGGTTGGAACTAGTTGTGACGGAAATAGAGCAAGTGTGTTTGTGAGGTATATTTACAAAATTTCCCATACGGTCTAATGGGTATGGTGTTTTTAGGGAAAATACGGAAAAATTTCGAATGGTAAGAAGGAAGCATGAGAAATAGGGTCATGGTGGAACATGAGGAAATATTTGTAACAAAACTTTGAGTGTGAAAGTAGACATTTAGTTTGGATCAAATACATCCGTAGAGATTTAAAATTTAATTTTTGCACTTTTTATGTATTTAATTACAAACTCATACCTAGAGGTTCATGATGAAAACTGGGTTATTAATTTATTAAAAATTTATGCAAGGTAGATGTGGAATATGATGATATAAGTGAAAATCAGGTAAACGTAAAGTGTTGATTATAATAACTTATAATATAACTCTTATAGAAATTGTTTGCCACTTTATAAAGTTTTGAGAAAAATCTAGAAACTATTTAATTTGAATTATTTGATAATAAAACGTTCCTGATTTATTATAAGATATTTAAAATATTTGGAAGTCTACATGTATTTATGTATATATATGTATTCCGAAAAATGTGATGTTTAGAGATGCTTTGTGAGGAATTCATAATCAGATTAGAGAAAAGTGGAAGAGGTTGGAGTATCACCTCTAATAAAATGGGTCAGGAATTAGTTGTATGTTATAAGAGGGATTTACATGAAGATTGGATTGTTCTGGAGTGGAACCAAGATTAATCCGAAGTGGTCAAAGTTTATTTTGAGTTCGGGGATTATGCTTGGGTAAGATACTTTCGCCGAGATTTCGGTTAACGGTAATCACCCTTCTAGTTACTACATGGCCCTTATCAATTGAAAGTTTAAGACTTAGAGAGATGATAACTTGGTTTAAGTTGGGTAGTGTATGTAGTAAAAGCGGAAATGCAACAATGATGGCAATGCGATGCTTAAATTGTGAAAAATAATGGTGATAATTAGTATAATAAAGTCAAGGGATGAAAATATTGAATAATAATAGACAAGATACAAAGTAATAAATCAATAAACCAATATGTTGGGATTGTTTCTGAAGAAACTGTGAGTAACTAAAGTATTTGAAACGTTACATAGTGATATGCGGGGGCGTACTTTAGCCTATAAGTGAATGCTCATCCCGAGAGTTCCCAGGTAGGTAAACGGGTCCCTCGTCTGATTGGGATTTATACGAATTACCAGGCCTAGACAGAAAACTCAGAATACAGGCGCTCACCCTTCCAGATTGCATGTGCCCCATCACTAGTAAATTTCAATACTTTAGCGAGATTTGAGATGTAGAAATAAATCCTTGAGGTATGGGTTTCACGCCTAACTCAAAGAGGTATTTCAAAAACAAAAACAAAAACATAAGGTGGAGTGAAACTAGCCACTAAGTTGAGGATGTCACTCCTGGCTTAGTGGTGAAGTCTCTTTTGGATGAAATAATTTCTTGAGGTGTGGATGTCACTCCTATCTCAAGAGTATATTCCAAAGATGTGCAACATATAGAGGAGTGAAACTAATCACTAAGTTGAGGATATCACTCCTGGCTTAGTGGTAGAGTTTCCTTTGGATGAAATAGGTTCTTGAGGTGTGGATGTCACTCCTATCTCAAGAATATATTCCAAGGATATACGACATATAGGGGAGTGAAACTAATCACCGAGGTATGGATGTCACTCCTAACTAGGTGATTCGCTTCTTTTGTAGAATACGAGTGTCTTCTTCTCCGAGCATGATGTCGAAAGGAATGATGAAAAAGTAATATGGTGAAAATAATTTTGGAAAGAAATACAAAGATAAAGTAGAGTATATACGAGAGGACTCGTAAGTGTAAGCTTAGTTATAGACTAGGCTAGAAGGCATTCTAATAACCTAATTCCCTATAACCATGGCTCTGATACCAATCTGTAACACCCCGACCGATGGCGGAAACATCGGGATGTCACGTAGTGACGATTGTTCAATAGCTCATGGTACTAAAGTGTAACTTGATACATTGATTAAATAATTATTACATGAAAGAAAATACAAGTGATACAAGATTCTAAGAGTCAAATCAAATCAAAATAACTTAGAAGTACAAAGATACTAGGCACTTAAAATACTAGTCCAAAGCTTAGAAAATACGTCTCAAAGATAACCTGAAACATGTACGAAAATAATATTTGTCAATACAAAAATGTATTGGTGAGCATACCCTGTTTCGATACATATAATAGATATAAAAAGTGATTCGCAATATCATGTGTTAAACTCCATGCAACCTGTAATTAGTATCAATGTTCGAGATCAAACCTTGATGAGTGATAAAAAAAATAAAAGTGAACCATAAAAGGTTGAGAGTCACATAACAATGAAACATGGACATTAGAGTCACAAGTGATGTTTATATCATAGCGCTATTCATTGATACGTTAGGCACAAAATTGTTAATGATCTCAATTAACAAGGATACAATAAAGACAAATAAGCATAACGAGAAACACATTGCGTAATTGATAAAAAGGTTGAGTTGAATATATAGTACATGAGTCCCCAAAATGATAAAACGGTAAAAAGGGGGTTTTAGATATACTCACATTCGCTAAGTTTGCTAAGCGGCGAGTGAAGGTAGGGTGAATCCCGAAGACTCAACCTAAAGATTCAAGTATCTAAAATAAGTGTCTGAGCTTAAAGAGTCTAGGGTTCCTAATCTAAGGCATCTAGGATGTTAAGTCTAGACTTCGGGGTTTTTAAGTTTGATAACGAAATTTCGATGTGTCGAGTCGAATAACTAGTTTATAAGTATTGTGTGGTAGTAACTTTATGAAAAACCTTATGTGTATAACTTAGTTTAATATTGCAAAATATTTACCAAGTTACATATTATAAGTAATGATATTGGAAATGATTTTGATAAGTTTAAAACTATAATTATTTATATTTGTTTTATTAAATATAAACAATTATATTTATTAATAAAAGAGGTGCCAAACATGATGAGAAATCTTGAGTTTATAAAGATGATATTTTTCTGAGTTTACAAAATAATAAATTTAACTCAGAAAATATTGGTAATTTATATATAAAAGTATTAGTTTAATTTGTATTATCAAAATGACATAAATTTGGAATAAAATGTAAAATAGTTGTAAAAATAAAGTTTTCTGTGAAGACTTCATCTTCTGACCTTAAAGGCCTGAAAATAATTTTTATAAAAGTTTTGGTGAATAAAATCTATAGATTATAAATTTTATTGTTTTAAAACTATTTTAATGAATAAAATGAGTTAAATTACAAAAATAGTTTTATAAAAGAATTCTCCTGTGAAAACTTAGTCTACTGACTTGAAAAGTCTCATAATAAATTTTATAGGATTTTTCTGATAGAAATCTATTTATTATGAATATTATTTGTTTAAAATTAATTTAACAAATAAAAATGAGATTATTAGCGGATATAAGTTTATAACTGATTGTGTTTATATTTAGAGATAGATATTGTACTTATTCTAGATTTATCTCTTTCCTTATTTTGTGCTAGGGTTTGTTATTCTTTGGATCTATATATATGATCCTCTTCTTTGTTTTATAATTCATTCAATCAATAAAACCTTTAGCACTTTTATGGTATCAGAGCCTTGGCTCTCTACCTAATCGTTTTTTTTCTTTCCCTGCACAGCCTCGGCTGATTATACAGCTTCGGCTGCACCATCCCTGCATCGCTTTCTTCTGCAGTAGCCTGTCATCCTTCTTACACAGCTTCCATGGCTGTCGATGACAAGTCTTCTACCCCAGAATCGTCTAACCCTACACCAAAATCAAACCTTCACCCCGCATATTCCGTCACAAACATACAAAGTAAGATCCGCACCTTGGATGGCAAGAAGGTTACATATAGTTCCTGGATAAAACTGTTTCGGCTACATGCTACGGCGTATCAGGTTCTCGATCACATTGATGAGACACCCCCACCCGCACCTGATTCTCCAGATTATACATCTTAGAAAGAAATCGATGCACTTGTTCTTCAGTGGATCTATGCCACTTTATCTGATGACCTATATCCCACAGTGATGGAAAACGCCACTACGGCTCGTAATGCGTGGGTTAAATTGGAAAAGAAATTTTTAAGCAACAAGAAGGCTCGCGCAGGTGCATTGGAGACGAAATTCTGCAATCTTACACTTTCCGCCTGCAAATCTTTAGATGATTACTGCCAACAATTGAAGGACCTCACTAATCAACTCGAAGATGTGGATCACCCAGTCACAGAGGACCGGCTTGTCCTCCAGCTTGTCCGTGGACTCCCTGCTGAATTCGATACAACTGCAGCCTTAATTAATGCCAACAATGCGGACTGGGACACCGCCAGAAGCATGCTGAATGATGAGGTAATACGTCTTGAGGCTCGACAAAAATCTTCCAATTCTGTTTTACTTGCCCAAAACCACAACCAAAACCAACACCCACAACCGAACCATTACTCCCCATATCCTCCAACACACACACAACAACCCAATACCCATCCTACTTATTATCGCGGCGGCCGAGGACGTGGTCGTGCCCGCTCCTACCGGGGCGGACGTGGCCGCGGATCTGGCAGAAATCAGGGACAGCAGCAATATCACCCTTCTTGGGCCTATCAACAACCCACATACCCTCAGTGGGCCTGGTGGTCACCACCACCATGTCCTTACCCCAGCCAACCTCACAACCAGCCCACTAACAACCATCAGCAGCCTTACAACCACCCCTCAGCCCACTACTCTGCTGCCCCACCAACCAATTACCCTTCCGCCCCACCTCAACAGGCTGCCCCACCTCAACCCGCCTATTTCCAGCACCCAACAGCCAATCCCAGCTACGGACAGCAGCCTCCTGTCCCACCAGGCTTCGGCCCAGCACAGCAGCCTTCACAGCAAGCGTACAATGCGCTCTGCCCCTCTGACATCGGCGCTGCCATGGCTTCCATGAACCTCACTTATGATCCAAACACCATCATGGATTCTGGCGCTGGAGGTCACGCCACAGATGACGCAGGTATGATTAAACGCCCTGACTCTTTTCCTGTTTGTAGTAAACTTTTAGTTGGCAATGGCGAGTCCTTACCAATTCAAGGGTCTGGAACAGGGTACCTGTACCTTCCCAACCGTACCTATATCCTACCCAACATTTTACATTGTCCACAAATAATTAAAAAGTTGATTTCCGTTCGTCGTTTTACTCGTGATAATTGGGTTTCAATCGAATTTGACCCTTTTGGTTTTTCTTTGAAGGACCTTCGAACTGGGCGCCTCCTTTCCCGCCACAATAGTACCGGCGATCTCTATCCAGTCACCAAACCTGAGCTACCAGCCCAAGCATGCTTCCTCACTACCACATCTCGGCCATGGCATGACCGTCTTGGCCACCCTGGCGCTCAAGTTTTAGATATTTTATTTCGTACTTTTAATTTTCCATGTAATAAGACAAAACAGTCTACTTTTTGTCATTCGTGTCAATTGTCAAACAGTAAACGTTTACCTTTTTATGCATCTTCTTCTTTCACTTTTGCCCCATTTGACATTATTCATTGTGATTTGTGGACATCACCTGTACTCAGCAAGTCTGGGTACAAATATTATATGGTCTTAATAGATAACTACTCTCACTTTATTTGGGTATACCCTTTAAAATATAAATCTGAAACCTTTCCCACCTTCGTCAAATTTCACCGCCTAATCGCCACACAGTTTAACAGAAATATCAAAACATTCCAATGTGACCTAGGCGGCGAATTTGACAACAATGCTTTCAAAACCTTTGCTACCCAGCACGGCCTTCTATTTCGTTTTTCCTGTCCTCAAACCTCTTCACAGAACGGCCGTGCGGAACGAATGATCCGTCGTCTTAATGACATCATTCGCTCCTTGCTAATCCATGCCCATCTTCCCCCATAGAGATGACCTGTGAAATCATATCAAAACAGAGGGAAAATGGCATGATAATTATTCTAATATAATGAGATACATTTCTGGTAAGTTTCATGTTTTAATACATTATATTCTAATTTATATGAATTAAACATGATTAAAATATAATAAAAATGATTAAAAATACTAAACGGTTTCTAAAAATTCCGAAACTTTTTCTAAAACTCCTACTCAGGTATATGAACAAGTCTATAAAGTTTCATAATTTTTAGATCAACAATAAGCGAGTTATGGCATTTTAAAGTTCTTAAAACTTTTAATTCAAAAATCCCCAAATTATCAAGAACACCCTAAACCCTAGATTTTCAATTGGAACCCTTAAAGGCTATGTTTGCTACAACAATTAGAGGGCTTTTAACCTACTGATAATAAGTAAGAAGTGTACAAAATGAATTGGAAAAACTCACGGTTTTGGTAGTCCAAAAAGAAGAAAGAAAAACCGAGTTAAAACCCAAAGAATAAGCTTCCAATTCGTCACGGATATGAAATGATAATCGGGGCTTCTTGTGCAGAAATGATACACCAGATGAAGAGAGTGTGTGTGTGTTTTTAATTGTGTTAAAACGTTCGTTTGAGGGGTGCACCAAAATGGTTATGTTTTGGTGGGTTTTATAGTGATTTTTGATAAATTGGTCATTAAATGGTGTTAATTCGATTAATTGGACGTATGTGGAGCATGAGGGACAGTCAAGGGGTAGAGTTGCAGCCTATGGACGCGTTAAAATGCATTGGGGGCGCGAAATTGGGGTAGAGCTCGAGATGCCATTAATGGAGGTTTGACAATCTGCAGGGACCCCTGTCGCGGACCGCGTGGGGATTAGTATTTCTCCCGCGGTCCGCGGGGGAAATAAATAATTTTTTTTTTGCTGCTGGAAAAATATAAATATGTTAATTTATAAAAATCATAAAAATAGGAAAAGTTCATGACTTTTATTTTTCTAAGAAATATATATAAGCTTTAAAAATAACGAAGGGACCAAATGTGTACATTTACAAAAGAGGAAGGTGACGGATGTCACACTCAACCCTCACCTTCTTCGGTTCCCCTCCTTCGGAATCAGTAGCAGTGGGAGATGAGGTCTTCTTCCGTTTCTGTGGAATGGTTTTAGGAGATGGGCTTCGGGTAGGATTCGCGTCCATGCCTATCACAACCTTCCGAGGAGGAGTTCCCCTTGGTGAAATAGAAACAGCACTGGGAGCAGGAGAGGGCACCGGAGACCGAGCAGGAGAAGGAACGGGAGAAATGGGTGCCGAACCATCCACGTTACCACCCGAGCCACCCTGTTCGTCTTCTAAAAGTATTCGTTTCAACTGATCTTGTGTTAAAGGCTTGTCATGCTTTTCTTGACCAACTATGTTATAGGTAACATCATGGGTCCTGGTAAGAATATTGTCTTCAGTATCCTCCAAGGGACGAGAGGTAAGCTTCATCCCCTTACCTTTCCGCTTCACGAACTGCAGTAAACTCATCTCTGAAAAACAAAAAGAACAAACGATAAGAAACGGAAGGGAAAATATAAAAGAACGGTGACAGAAAAACCGTACCCTTATTGCCCTTCTTTATAATAGGTTCGGCGGATTCGTACGGCCACCTACGACTTAAGCCCACTAACACAAGGATAATCTCCGGGTAAATCTGAAGGGGCGTAGGGTTAGATATCAATTTATCATAAAGATCACCATCGTAGGTGTCATCAGGCTTCTTTGGATTCAGAACCTCTTTACTTTCGCGCCAATGCATAACAAAGGGAACAACGTCATTCCGCACCCAAAAGAAACGATCTTTCCAATTCTTAAGACCACTATACGTATCGGACAACATGGTTTTCTTCCCTTCTTCCTTATTGCCAGACTTAGCATCTGACTTCTCGGCCACAGTAAACCAGTCTCCGGCAGATGTTAATTGGAAAAACTGACGAAATAAACCTAAGGTTGGAACGCCCCCCAAAGCACGACAGACAACCTCAAAATGATTAACCTTCATTGCACCCAACGGATTTAACTGACGAATATCTAACCTATAAGCCTGAAGGAACTCTAAGAAGAAGACGGAGAGTGGTAACCGAAGGCTAGAAAAATCAAAATGCCTAGTGTAGAAGCCGACATGGTCAGGAGGACAATCCGTAATTCGGTCATCGGCTTTAGGGACTATCGGTTTATATACATCAGTATCAAAGTATTTACTACAGAAAGCGGTAAGGCTGGGTTCGGACACCTTAGAGGTATGAACACCCATATCCCGTTTAGGGAAGCAAAGGACTAACCTGTTAAAACGAGGAAGACGGACAGACAAAATGGCCGATGAGCTCTGCAACCGGAGAGAAACAAAGAAAAAGAGGTGATCTCTGAAAAGAGAACCCCACATGCTTTTATAGCCCAAGGCAGAAGACCAAGAGTCCCATCAGTCACTTCCATCGGAAACCGAGAAGCGCAGGGCGGCGACGAATCAGAAAACGACACGTGGAACACGCTAAATAATAAAATAATATAATAAAATAAAAAATTATTTATTGTACAAGTCCATTATACCATCGGACGGCCGATGCTTAATGGACTGGGGGGGCTGAAGACGTAGGTCCCTATTCGGAAGACGAACGAAGACGAGTCATATATTTGCACTAACTTAAAATAGCCTAACCAACCCGGACGGATACCGAACAGCCGAAACCATAATTACTCGGAACGGACAACCGAACCATAGAAAAGTAAATACACACAAGACAAAATACAAAGTAAAAGGGATAAAATATATAACCACCGGTCTAATAAAAGGCGGCTTTATTCCAAAGGATAAAGCCGCAAGGACGAATGCCTGACACGTAATAACCAAGGGGTTTAAAGAATGACGGCTATAGTCTGAAAGGTATAGCCGAACCACAATAAAATAATAAGACGGCCATACCCAAAATCAGCCGGAATAGTAACTCGGTCATATCATAGCCGACCTCATCATAACCCGTCATTAATGCACGAGTATTCAAAGCCACTATAAATACCACTTCTAGGAGGTGGTTGAGCCATAACTCCACTGCATTTACTCTCTTCGGAAGTACCTCTGCTTCCGAAGAACACTGTCCATCCCTAATACCTCATGTACATCAACAGGTATGATCATATTTAATATAGTCATTATCTTGACTCACTTCTATATATTATCACCCAAAATAGGTGTCTTGGTTACTTCACCTACTATGACTCTAAACCGTCAAAGACTTATACCTTACACAAATCTCACATTGTTTTGTTTTAATATATCCAATAGAAGAGATAGTTATTGTTATAAAACAATCATTACCGTACATAGAAAACCAAACTTTGATATTGGATAGCTTCTTCTAAATCACTGAAGATACAAAGTATATTTACCATTTTATATATACATTAAAAAATATTTTACTAATACACAAAAAAGACAAATAATTAAATACTCTTTCGTCAATAAGGTAGTGGTGGAGCGGTTAGGAAAAAACTTGGTGTTCTTTGTGACCCAGTTTTAATTCCTACTCTCCCTATTATTTCATGCAGCATACAGGTGAAGAACAAATACAGGTGGCGCCGATTAGACTTGGATGGGAGGCGAGATTTTACCGATTTTTCCACTGCCGTGCCTTCGAGCAGATAGAAGTCGGGTTTCTGCGATCTGTGAGAGTCAATGGGTTGGCGGCGGTCGAGTAGCTGACCTTAGCCACAACGCATCATAGTGGTTCTTTGCTGCTTAAAAAAAAACTAAATACTCTTTCCATTATGTATTTTACAAATTTACCCCAGAAGAAGCACGTGCATCTCATGAGCACTGTTGTCAATGTCTTTTAACAAGAACCTTCAATGGAAGGTGCAAGGAAGCTACGTGAACAGAGACCCATCTTTAAAACGCATCAACATTATTCCACCACCACTACCACATTAACCACCATGGATTCCGGCCAAAACATTCAAAACGTCGTCGTCATGCGCCACGGTGATCGGATCGACAACTTCGAGCCGTTGTGGACCGAGAAGGCCGACAGACCCTGGGACCCACCGTTGGTATTAGACGGTAAGGTTAGGGCATTCTGTACCGGTAAAAAATTTAATAATAACCTAGGGTTTCCTATCCATCGTGTCTTTGTGTCACCGTTTCTTCGGTGCCTTCAGACTGCATCTGAGGTTATTCACGCTCTTTGTGCTGTTGGTGATTGTTCCACTACCATGAGCTCTGCTGATGGTGTCCCCATTGATCCTTCTAAGCTCAAGGTTGTATCATTATTTTGTTATATGTTCATATCATTGATTGTTTGATTTGTAATGTTGTAAAATATTACTCAATTGATTATTGATGATGGTTACCTAATGTCTAACGTTACAATTTTACAATATGTGTAGTGATTTTGATAATAATAATAATATGATCAAATGTATGTTACATGATTTGCTGCTGTCTATATTGTTCCTGATTGACTGATTGGTGTGTATTAGGGGGTGTTTGGGATTGATTTTTCAAAACAGATTATGCGTTTGGGGAAAGCAGAGATGGAGCTGTTTATAGATTATTGCGTTTTGGTAGCCTAAAAAAACTTATTATCTACGTTTTCAAAACGCAATCCAAACACTAAAAACTGATTATCTGCGTGTGAAAACGCAATAATCTAAAAATCATATTCAAAACGCAACCCAAACACCCTCTTAGTACATAACTAGGCTCAATGTCTTTTGGTGTTATCAATGAGTGACTGATGTGTAGTGATTTTGTTACAATTATATAATGAGGAGATGATTTTGATCGTTTTAGATATAATAAACGGTTACCTGTTGATGATCCGAGAGGTTACTGAATACTGATGTTATTTTTGGTGATTAAGGTATAGGTTTAGAAAGGATCTATTATCTGGATAACTGATTAGTATGATCTGGAACTGTTTGTTTTAAACTTGTTTAATTTGACTGTTAGATCATAATTTGCATGTTATAAATGATTGTTTCTAATGCTCCTTGGCACAACCTTAGAAATTACCTTTAAGCCATTTGTTTGACAATGTCGACATGTGACAGGCGTCCGTCGAGTATGGACTGTGTGAAATGCTGAACAAGCAAGCAATACGGGCTCAGAACGCCCCAAAGGATGGAAACTTTGCTTTTAATATTTCAGAATGTGAAGCAGGTTTACCAGAGGGAACAGTTGACTCGAGTGTAGAACGAGTTTATAAAGAGGTTATAAGTTGCAGGATCACAAATGTTTAATCACTTGCAGACTTTCAGTCAAGAATGTAATTAGATAAATGATGATTTCATAACTATTTGGTCAACTAATACTGTTAACTTTGTGATAAATGTCATCAGTTGCCAAAGTGGGAAGAGTCGACACAGGGCGCTAGAGACAGGTACAAGAACATTATCAAGACCCTTGCTGATAAATACCCTACTGAAAACTTGTTGCTTGTTACACATGGTAAGACTTTCTCATTTTGTTAACCCCCTAAACCGTGCCCACTGCCCAACCTTATGCTAATAGAGTGTAGCTAGTCGGCAAATGGGCGGGTTGCACCACAATGGGTACCTTAAATATTAAAAACAAGTGTTGTTTTCTAATATACATGATGCAGGTGAAGGTGTAGGGGTCTCGGTCACTGCACACACACCAGAGCACTTGATAGTGTATGAAGTAGAATACTGTGCATATTCAACTCTACAGAGAACGATCAAAGAAAACGAATCAGGTTCAACTGGAGAATTCAAGCTGAGCGGTCATGCTGGCATTCTTTTTACGTCCACTACATCAGAAGCTGATGAAATAGTCAAGGAACCGGAGCCACCGAAGTCCTCATCTTAAATGAGTCGTTTACCATCATATTTCAAACAAAAAGTATCAATTTTATTTGCTTTTGACGTAGTTTTATATCAATAAATCAGTTATTATTGTACCGTTCAGTTTCTGTCCGGTCTAGTTAACGAATTCTTTTACTTCAATCAAACGATGTCGATTAGGTGATATTCTGATTTGAATTTTAGCCTAAAGTTTGAATCTGGTTTGGATCGTATCAATACTATATGAACTCATTAACTGGTTGTTGGATTATCAATTCTTTTACTTCAGGTTGAGTTTTATACATTTGATCAGAAACAGGTCATAAGTCTTTAAATATGTTAAACACAATTCCTAAACCGCTTTACCAAAAAAAAAATCTGCAATACAAGATAATAAGGTTATGGCTAACTATATATTAAAACAAGCAATAAAAATTAATTATAATATGACTAGGCTGTGTTTAGTTCTTGTTATTATATTTAGAATATTAAAGTAATAACACTAATGTTCTAATTTTATTAGAAAAATTAATAAGATAAGCAACAAGAGCTTGCCTAATTGACAATATTGAGATCAAAACTCTCTCTCTAGAATTAATTTGATAAAAAATCAGATTATCCTCTTGTCTAGAAAACAATGCAGCCGTGCCCAATGTGAAATCCAGAAGTTGGAAGTTCTTCAAGAAAAGAGTTTAGACCAATGAGATGATTATTATCTGTTTGTACCTGATTTTATCTAAAAATGTTGCCATATTGATCAAAATCATCCAAGTGATAAGTTGGGTCATCCCCTCCCCTTGACTCCAAGACTAGACCTTATACTCGCACCAGCTTCAATGCAATCTTTTACCTATGTCATCAAAAATGATAGGTTATTTGATCTTGATAGCCAAGATTCGAAAGAAAGCTTTATTATAATGTAGCAATACTTTGTGGTGTAAGCGTTTGTGTAACGGGTCACAACTTACCCGCAAACATTTCTTTGTCCAATTCGTTGAATAACTTAAGGTTATATATGATCACAACAGAAAAATAGTACAATTCTGAATAAACTAATTTAGGAGCTTGTATGCATTGATAACAATTTGGATGACTTTAAACCCTATTGACATGGTCCTTTTTTGGATGTGGTTTTATTCAACCCACTAGCTAGGCCCCTTTACAATGACAGGTTAACGTTTATAATCATAAAGCAAAACACCATTATTATTGCAAAAGTGGAAAAGAAACAAAAAATATTAAGAGCTCATTCGACAAAGTGACGAAATGTAAATGCCAAAAAAAATAAAACATGAACCCTCGTGTCGTTTGTCAAGGGTGGGTTCAAATGAAAACCAAAAAATTGATTAGGAACCAAATGAGCTGCTTTTTGACCTTTCATCATGGAGCAAACGAGTAGGGATGAGCATGTTGCACCGAATACCGAACCGATACTGATCCCGAACCGATCACGTACCGAACCGAGGGTGTTCGGTATCAATATCGGTACTCACATTTAGAGGTTTTCGGTATCGGTATGGTATCAGTATTTTAAAGTAAAATACCGATACCATACCGGTACCGTACCGTATGTTTCGGTATCGGTATTGGATTTTGGGAGTTTTCGGGATCGGTATCGGTTGATACCGATACCGTCCTGAACTCATCCCTACAGACGAGGAAGCAATGTTCGCAATTAATGGATGAGAAGTCACAATTGTCTCATATCTCAATAATCCATTGCAATTATGATCCAAGGGTCAAAAAGTGGTTCCTTTGGTTCTTAATGAACAACAGTTCTAATTTGAACCTTACTCTTCTGTCCAAAATCACTAGTTGTTACAAAAATGGGTTAAGTCTTTTTTTCTTTTAAACACTTCTGCTACATATGCAGATCAACTAATAAACTACCTAGCATGCATCAACATACACAACATGAACTTGATCAAACTCAAACCACAGATAGAAGACCTTAACAAGATGCAATATACGCAATATGTGCATCATCCAGAACTAATATTGATAAAAGTTATGTCAAGTTGGGAGTCACAACTCAAAGAGCTGTAATAAACACGAAGAGGTGCCGGTCAAGGTAAAGTCAGCTACACAGTCTACACTAACCAAATGCAATAAAATTGACAATTGTGTGTGCACAAAGAAATTCTTTAAAATTTTACTATTCACACTTGCGCAGACCACAAAGCACTAATATCAAGATTCTAGACTAGAGGGTGTTCGGATCACCAGCCAAAGTGATTATTGCTACTTGCAGTTTTGGAAAAAATTGATCCGTTTATTACCCAAACAATCAGATTAAGGGGTTGTTTGGTAGCCTCTTAATCAACCTCTTAACCATTCAGTTCTGAATCATTCAGCATTCAGGCTGTTTGTTTTAGCATCTGAATGGAATGGTTAAGTGCTGAACCATTAAGCTAATAAGGGATGCTGAATGATTCAACTCTTAACCATCCAGATCATCTTAATGATTCAGCACTTAATCAACCAAACAGCCCCTAAGAGTTGCAGGCAAATAGTTAATGCAATTATGATTCCAGTTCTTGAAGTCTTAACCTTCAAGGGGTTAGGGCAGTGGTAAGCGGCCGCAGAGATTCAGGTTCCAATTCAGTTTTCCACTAATTTTCTGCCTTTAACCCCCTTGAAAGTCATTTTCCCAGCGCAACCTTCGCTTTACCGGGATATCATTGCTTAGCAGGGTATCGGTAGTGTCGAGTGAGTTTATAAGTAACGAGTTTGAACAGTTGAGAGAAAGTTCTAGATGTCCCAAACTCCCAATGATCACTTAGATAAAAACACATCCAAACACCCTCTAATAATAATAATTAGTTAAAGACAATTAATCTCCCCACTATCCTAGACAATTAAAATGCGTTGATTCATGTATCTGATTGCAACACAAATTGGGTAAACGAATAATAATAATAATAATAATAATAATAATAATAATAATAATAATAATAATAATAATAATAATAATAATAAGAAGAAGAAGTGATACCGAGTGGATGCCGGAGGCCCTTAGGGTTCCGAGAGTGGCAGTGGCGGTGGCGCCGACGAAGAGAGAAGCAATACCGAAAGCTTTAAGAGGCATGAGGCGTGAGTCGCCGGAGTAGCCTTTGCGGAAGGAGTATATGCCCCAACCCAATTGGACGCCACTGGCGGCGCCCCACCACCAGTACCCACCTTTACCATCGCCGTTGTTAGTCTCTTTCTCCATATCACTGCACTGCAGTAGATCCGGTATGATATGATTATGATGATACAACTAACTTTGTAGATTTTCTAGAATCAATCTCGTTAATTCATTTTTCTTAAGTTTTCAAAATATTTTAGATTTTATAATTGTAAAGATTGGTAGTTTTTTTAATTCTCTCTCATTTCTATACGTTTTATGAGGATTTACAAATATAAAAGTTTTTTTTTTTAAACGGCAAGTGGTGCAACCAGTGGAACTCCGGCTAACACCTTGGGTCAGCCTGTACTGATTACCCATTCCACCTGAATTAGGGATCTCCCCAGGTGGAACCCCCACATGTGGTAATTGGTAAATATGACTACGACAGAAATCAAACCTTCAATCTCCACATGATCTCCACTCTAGCTCTCCCAATATAAAAGTTTTTTTGGGTAAACCTATTTACCCTCATAACTTTTCTTAATTAGGATAATTTTTTTTTTTTTGAAGAAAAAAAAATTGTAAACTTAAGACAAAGAAAATTACATTAAGATAACGGGTAGGCGAGCAACAAGCTGCGCCGTCACCCCTTTCTGAATAGCAAATCCTAATCTGCTAAAAACGTAACCCTGCCCACCCGGAACCGAGTCACTACTATGAATAACCCGCTGAGCCCAAGTCAGGAAACGGATAGCCTCCGGTGCCAATGAGCCAAAGGTATCAAAAGCCAAGGGTACAAAAACATGTTGGTTCTCCCCGCAAGCTTTAGCATGTTTTTCTACCTTCTTTGTCTCTGCTTTCCGGGCCGCTTGCCCTGCTACAAAGCCACTATCCCTCAACCCAACTAGGGGAGATACACCCGTCAGGTCAACACAAGCATGCTTCCCCCCGGCCCACCCAAAGACAAGAAGATCTGCTGGTCGTAGGGTGGATCGCCCTTCTGCTGGATCCGAGAGGAAGTTCACAGGGGCCTCCTTTTTTGCTGAGATCCCAGCCCGTCTTAAAATATCCCACAGAATGTCTCGAACCCAATCATGCCGATATTTAAAACCGGGTAACTCCTTACAATGAACCGCATGTTCCCCGTATTCATCCAGGCAGGCCTTACGGCAAATCGGACATATTTCATCCTCTTGGTACATTGGGATCATCAGACGATATTTAAGAATGGCCCTGTATTCAATAGCGGACATGCTTTGGCCTAGACCTTCGATCGGGATAACGGTCAGGAAATCTTGAGCATGGGGGCTTTGCAAGCATTCAATAACTGCCCTCTGACGGGGGGACAGACCAAAAACTTCACCCGGCTCTGAGCGATTTTGCCATAAAGGGCATTCGCCAAAGTTTTTTGAGGCTTTGGGGGGGCGGTGTCCTTGTTAAAAAAACCGCCAATATCAAAACCTGGGAGATAGTCACTTAGCTTTTCGAGGGCCTGCACGTAGTCCAAGTCTGCGCCGAAAACCCCGCTATTCCGTAGGATGTGGTCTTGAAGGTTCCAGGACTGAGCTCGCGACGCCACAAACGCATACATGCCGACATCCTTCGCAGAGAGGAGCCCTAATCCTCCCATACGCAACGGCAAAGACGCCATCCGCCACTGTAGGTCACCGAAGAAAGGCCCCCCACATACCACTATGTCTTCAATGGCTTCCCTTAGCCCCTTGTCAAAACATGACACTGCTTCATCCATCATGGGGGGTTGGCAGGTCCGTAACCCAAAAAGCAACTTAGCAACCCCCATACAGGACCTGAGCAAGAGGAGTTCACTCTGGGGATCCCTAAGGCAGGGCAAGAGCTTCATAAGTTCAACCGCGCGCGATGCCCTTCGCCTTGCCAATTCGCGGATAAAATAAGAGTCACGGCTAACGGCCCCTCCGAGGAGCTTCACCCCTTTTTCTGGCCTACCAATTTCACTGGGAAAAAGCCCGTCCCGAAGTTTCACCCCATTACAAGACGGCCAGAAAACCTCTGTTTTCTTAATATTAAGCTGAAGCCCCAAGGATGGCCCTTCCAGACGGATAATGTCTGAGGCTTTAGCAACTTCGGTGGCCTCACCAATAATCGTCCCATCGTCCAAGTACCACGCATGAAATGGGAGTTTACAATTTTCTTGTACCCGGAGAACCATAGGGTGTAAAGCAAGGGCGAAAAGGAGGGGACCTAAAGGGTCCCCCTGCTGAACCCCCGTAGTAGCCCCTATACAATCATTACCAACATACAACCTAGCTGGCTGGGCATATAAGAATTGGACCCATGAATAGATAGACGGGCAACGTTGATGGACCTCTCGAAGAAGGGCAGTACGGTCAATCATATTAAACGCGTTCGAAAAATCCACCGTGAGCATAGCCAGAGACCCGTCCGCATGGAAGGAGCTTAAGAACCTGTTCGCGCTGTGAAGCACCGCCTCCGCCCCATTGGGAGTTCCCATCCCAAACTGAAAGTCCCCAAGGTACTTAGCCATTTCCTTCCCAACCTTCCTCATAGCCACTTTAGAAACTAATCTGCGCCAAATGGCCCCTACTGCAATGGGCCGAATCCCGTTATCAGGTTTCAATAAAGGGGTAAAGGGAGCCGAATAAATGAATTCAGCTAAACCCCTTGGGCACAAACCCCCTAGCCAAAGGTTGACGACTTCAGTAATAGCTGAGAGCAATCCCGTGGACGTCACTGACCCTTCTCCAGTAAGAGCGTCTAACAAATGTTGGGCCCTCAGACCGTCCCTCCCACAGGAAGTCCCTTTAGGGAAAGATCGGAGACATCCAAGCACACAATCCATATCCACAATAAGGGCGGGCATGACGCCAGAGTTTGCGGGCAAGGACGGAGGAGGCATCACCGGATGTTTGTCAATAAGGGCTCTCATGGTAGATTCCCCAAAAGGAGCAACCCCACTGGAACACAACACCTTGACAGCAGCTGTGAAGTGACTGTCCCTAACTTTTCTAAGGCATTGTTTGACATTGGGGCTCTCTTCAGAAGACTCAATCCCCCTTACATCCTGGGTAAAGAAAACACCTTCCCCCGCACTATCAAACAGGGAAGAAACCAAATCAGCAAACCCAGAACCGTCTTTCCATAAGGAGAGCGCTTGCAGGATGCTACTACACTGCAAGGATTTCCTATTCCCAGACCTCCGCTCCTGCCTAGTGGATAAAAATAGTTGAGTAAATTCCTTTTTGAGTCCTTGTGTTTTGTCGATTTTAACTATTTGAGTCCAATATTTCGATTTTTAACATTCTAAGTGTCTGGTTGATAATTCTATAACCATTTGAATCCAAATTACTAACTCTGTTATGGAAGAGGGATATATTAGAAATGAGTTTAGGAAAGCAGTAAATCTACTAATGGAGTTGATGGATCATTGGCAAAGACAAAATTCTAAGAACGTTTATGTTTGAAGTTTTAGGTTCAAGTCTTATAGACAACATGATTAAAACTTCACCATTTAAAAAAGAATTAAAAGAATACGGAAAGATTGATTAACTGGATATACAGTCCAACAAACTTTTGGCTAAAAAATGGGTGCTCGTGTACAAGAATCGAGTCAAGAATTTTCCTGTAAAAATAGGGGGTAACAAACACTTTCAAGTCATATTAATTGAAGCAATTTTGATATGGAATGTATTAACATTTAACTAAAGTTGCAATAACGTGGCATAACATGTTAGTAGCCTGGAACCTTCCAGATCGCTATTCTTGCAATATCTGGAAACTCACCGACCCTTCTCTCCCATCGAATGCTCCAGACAAATCCCCTCAACTCCACATACTATATAAACCCAACACAATTAATCCCCTCATCAACACACATAATCAATTCACACAGCTACACACACACACATACATACACATTCTCTTATACTGTTATACACAACAGCATCTGTAAAATGGCAATCTCTAATATAAAAGCACTAACATGCTTCATCTTAACAACAATTGCATTAATGATCATATCCTTTCCCGCCAAAACCGACGCTTTAATCCCATACAACAGACCTTTATGGGACCTAATGGTTCCAATATCAGAAGACCCATTCAAGATCTTGGAACAAAACCCACTCAGTCTCCCTAAAAACCTGGACACATTAAACCTGGCACGTGCCGACTGGAAGGAGACCACAACACATCACGTGATCACACTAGATGTGCCTGGAATGAAGCGAGAGGACATCAAGATCGAGGTGGAGGAGAACCGGGTGTTGAGAGTGAGCGGAGAGCGAAAACCGGAGGCCGATGGCGACGGCGATAAGTGGCATAGGGCGGAGAGGACGGCTGGAAAGTTCTGGAGGCAGTTTAGGTTGCCGGCTAATGCTGACGTGGATAATATTATGGCGCATCTTAAAGATGGAGTGTTGAAGATTAAGGTGCCTAAGGTGGCTCAGGAGAGGAAGCAGACGAAGGTTATTGATATTGTTGGGGAAGGAGGGTCTGGTGAAGATATTAGAGCAATTAAGGCTGATGCTTGAGTTTAAGCATAATTAATTAACTAAGCTGATATTGGTTAATATATTTGTGGTAGTAGATTATAATGGTGATGATGAAATTATAAGTATGATGTATGTTATGAGTGTAATTTCGAAGTCATATTTTGGAATCATAAAGTGTGTGTTATAATGGATACTTGTAGTTTGCTTTCGTTTTTGTAATATTAATGGAATCAGGTTTATAAATCGCGGCGAGCTAAACCAAATTACTTTTAGTTTGATAAAATGTATGTTTGGGACTACTCATGACTTTGAGAAAAAATAATCAAGAGGTCTATAAATAAACAGAGAAAGGTTATTGTATAAATGAATTTTATCTTACAAGTAGTTTTTGACGTGAAAAACAATGTAAACATAAAGGTCGATTTCTGTAATTTTTTCTAGTAAAAAAACTCTAGATGGCACGTTAGGTAGTGTAAAACATAAATCTATTACACAGACTTAATATTAGAAGTTTTGTTATATTGGTTAACTAAAGCTTCATAACCATAACCGTTTGGTTGGTTAAAAAATTTCATAACCATAACCATTGGTTATAACCATAACCATTGATTATGGCAGTTATCTATTAAAATCGGTTCGGTTATCGCTTATGACAGTTAATTTGCTCACCCTATCTACAATACACCAATATTCTTCTAAATTACTCCATTTGTCTAGGGTTATGTCAGTTATCTATTAAAATCGGTTCGATTATCGCTTATGACGGTTAATTTGCTTACCCTATCTACAATATACCAATATTCTTCTAAATTACTCCATTTTTCTAGAATTGAACTCAAATGGGCTAGCACCAAATTAGTATTTGATTTATTTAATCTGGACAAACAAGCCGATTAGGTGAACTTACTAACTTTGGTGGCGAATAGGAGAATGTCATTAGATTGCATACACGAATATGTTAATGCCATATTATATTATAATATATACAAATGGTAAGTTTTCTTGTGAGAGCGAAACACTGTTTCGCGGGATACAAACTTTTAAGCTCCGTTACGTCATCGACGACGTCATCCAACGTCACGGTACAAGTCTTTGCTGCACACCAAACCTTTCGCCGTCTCTGCCTTCCGCTTTCTGTCACCCATCATCGGTGGCGTCCTCTCCGCAACGTCGGCGAGGACAAACAACACCAACTGCCCCTTCTTTGTCACTAAACCGAAATCCTCTCCGGCCATCCACTCCGATCTTCTCCGTCGAAGACATCCCCAAGGTAACGGCGTGAGGTTGAAAACTACTGTATCCTTTTGTCTTCTTCCTTCTAAAGCCTTCCTCATCATGTGAACTCACTAGCAGCAACGGAAATTTCTTCAACCACAAAACGGATACCAGGTGGGTCGGACCCTTGTCGGCGTCGACCCAGAAACAACAGTAGGAAAAACTATGGCTGCCAGGAGATTGTTGAGGGAGTTTGAGCACCTAGCCGCCACCTACGACGATGGCGGCTAGGGCTTCGGCAACGTTCCAGTCAAATCTCGGGCGAGTCGTTTTACCCTGCATGCAGGGGCGGACCTACTGTCTGCCTAAGGTGGGCGGCCGCCCCCCATAAAAATATATCTTTTAGTGGTTTACTTTCGTAAAATTCCCGTTCGCCCCCCTTAAAAAAATTAAATCTCCCCCCTTGAAGTTACTTAAGATGAGAATAGATGAGAAATGATGAGTAAAGGTGAAACGATTGAAGTATTCTGGCTGACGGTGGCTCCGGCGAGACCAATGGGCGGCTCTGCTAAGTGAACAAAAAGAAGAAGATTAAAAACTAAAACCTGGTAGTCTGGTACTACTGTTATACTGATATATGAGATACATTGGGCCTATTTAAAAAATAAACTCACAGCCCATAAATTTAAAAATGAACAAAGCCGGGCCTATGTAAAAATGAGCTCGATGAATTTGTTATATTTTAATATTTTGTTTTTACTTTTATTTAGTTTATTTATGGTTTATTAAATTTTTAATAAGTTAGTTCTTCTAAATATATTGAACTTTTCTTTTACGTAGAGATATATTTTTTTAGTTATGCTTTGATTTCATTTATAAAATCTTAAAAACATCAATTAGTTAAAGTAATTTTCAAAAGAAATTAACCGTAATTATCGTGTTTACAGTGTATAGATTGTTAAAAAAAATATATATATCCACCATACGCTTGTGAATGTAAATAAAACTTTTTCTTATGTACGGTATAAATCTAACAACAGTGGTAATAAAATTTTTTTATTCTATATACAGTCCAATTCTAACAACATTGGTTATGCCAAGACTTCGAAAAATAAAGAGAACTTAGATATATTAGATTTTCATACTGCATTTGTAATGACATTTTACATTGTTGATTATATGAAAATTAGTTTAATAATCTTTTTTATGACTCGACCCGAATGTAACCGAAAAATACTATTATATAACGATACACAAATGACCCTCTGAAATTTTTCGCCCCCCATAAAAGAGTTTCCTGCGTCCGCCAATGCCTGCATGTTCAGATCTGAGAGACTTAGACATCCGACCACGTAGATGTACAGAGTAAAGAAAATGATAGGGTTTTAAGACAGAAGTGGAGAAAAATGTTGGAAGTTGGTGAACGATAATGGCAGTGGTTGCGGCAGTCGTTTGGAGTTGGACGTGGTCTGGCGGCGATAGTCGTGGCGATAGTGGTGACGGAGGTGTGTGACAAAAAGTGGTTTTTGAAAGAAACAGGAAAAAAAGGTTGTTTTGAGGATAGTATGTCAAGGCCACAGTTTTTCATTTGGGTTTCCCAACAAACCAAAAAAGTCATCTTATTATTTCTAACAATTTTGTAGTAATAATCTATTAAAACTAAAGATAAAAAAAGCCAACAAATATCTCTCTTTTCATAAGTGCCATCAAAACCTTTTATTTATAAAAGATGAACGATAATTTTAATTTTGTAATTTATGATAGGATTGCAGTAAAAGAATATGCAACTTGCGTAAGCTTTTTTGTAAGGCCAACACTTCTATCTACATGGCCCCGGTAGACGTAGTGTTCAGCTTTGGTAAAGTTAGAGCTGCTAAATTTCTTTGTTAGAGGCTTTAACTGTTTTGCTTTCTTGCGAACGCTGCGATGGCCGGATGATAAGAGGGCGATCTGACCACGCAACGTACGATGCAATACCCCGTTCGCCCCCGCCGCAGCAATGCGCGGCGGGTATAAAACTAGTTACATCCACAATCCCTCAACCATTTTTTTTCTTTGGTATACCCGTATAAGTTTTTATTGTATATTGGCACGTGATAAGTAAATCATTAGTAAAAAATACAAAATAAACTTAGCATTTAATTTGAATTTTAATAAATCCTATACTTTATAAATTTATTTATAACTAAACTATATAAACTTAATTATCCTTTTTCGATAATGTTTTACGTTTCGTTTTAAAATTAGTGAGCAATACCCCGCAACACTCATATGCGGCTTAATGTTTTACGTCTATTTTTTTTTTCAATTTTAGTGGCTCGCCTAAATGCACTCTTCCTAGATACTAGTTTTTTTTTTATAAATTGAATGCATATATTTTTATTTAATGACAGAGAAAATTACATCAAGATAGCGAGTAAGCGGGCAACAAGCTATACCGCCACCTCTTTCTGAATGTCAACAGTGACCAAGAGGACTCGAACTCGGGTCCGCATGATGCCACACACACACCTTAACCACTCCACCTAGGATCCTCTTTGATACATACACAAAAACATAATACATACAAAAGAAACAAAGGTTCAAAAATCAAAATTACGTCATGAAAATATGTACTTTTTAATCATATATTTCTAATAGAATAGAAAAGATATCGGTGATAAATCATCATCATTATACTCAGTTTATCGCACCTATAGCAAAGCTAAGGTATGGTCTAAGGAGGGTAAGATGTAGACAACCTTACCTCTATCCCTAAGAATAGAGAGGCTGCTTCCAGTGAGACCCCCGGCTCGATGTGGTTTGGTATCAAGCCTTGGACATAAGGCACAAAACACTTAGCAATCGGGATAAACCCGATCGGTGCATGCACCCCTTTGTCTTTTGGCTATCAACGCCACCACATGATGCATGATTAACCGTCCGTCGTTTTTAACGTTATTTTCACGAAATTAGTAAAATAACGTTAAAACTAGTGCAACTTTACTTTTGCCCCCCGAGGGCCACACATATATACATTATATGCGCACACCGTAAGTGGGACGTCATATCGGTGATAAATGATCTTCAATAAATATAGAACTAACACCAATAGTAGTAAATACTAAAATATTAAAAATATATAGAAAAATCATGTCTAAAACAAGAAGAGACACGAAACAAGAATGTAGATTGAGCTGTAACAAAGCTTCAAATAAATCATCATACGCAGATACCGACAAGAAGATGGATTATTCTCGAACTCATCTATACAAAGGGTTCTTCCATACCTTCTAAAAACCTTATGAATCTTCAAACGTATACCAAAAAACAACCCTCCATCTGCCAGCCAGATCTAACACTTATTATGACACCTTTGGAGTACCTTCATAAACTTTGTATGAATCAGCAGTTATTGTCCCCAACCATAAACCAGGAAACAACGCCTGCAAAAAAAAATAAAAAAAAATTACACGTTGTTAGTGAGATCAATCAATCTAATGTAAAAGCTAACACAATATTTACTAGTTTATAATTCTAAAATTCAATTTTTGCCGATTTAGTTATTTGAAAATGAAAATTTATAACCAATCGTGTGAAGAAACGGAGAATTTAGGGATGAGCAAATGACACCGGGTGATGAAACCAAAGCAGTACCATACCGAGCAATTTTCGGTTTGCGTTTAAGTATCGGCGCTTTTAGTTCAGTACCAGTTCGGTACAATATAGTATTTTAGGTTGATTCACCTTTAAATACCAGTACTGTACCGATCACTTTCTATACCACTTTTTACGTTTTTCTAGATCAGTACTTCCGGTATCAGTACCGATCTCATTCCTAAACGGAGACGAAAGACTTACATCAAGTTGTCTCTGAACAGTTCTCGGTCTCTTTTTCGGCCGACGAGAAGGTTTCGATCCAGTCAAAGCAAATATATCCTCTTCGATCTCATCACGCGTAAGAGAAATCGAAAACTTATGCTTCTTTAACACCGTTAGATTATTATGATCGTTATACTTTCCTTCTAATCCCTCTTTAGTATGATTATTATTATTATTATTATTATTATTATTATTATTATTATTATTATTATTATTATTATTATTATTATTATTATCATTATTATCCGGCAATGGTGATGAGCCGACCTTCTGTGTAGACTGCTTATGGTTCATCGGTGGTCTTCTAGGCCTCAGGTTCCACGTCTTCGGTACCGATTCTTCTTCTTCAGCTCCTGATAACGGAACCACAACGGTTTCCGTTTGTTCTGGTGCTGACGACTGGTTTTCCGTTATCACGGCGTCGTTGTTCTTTCTGATACGTATACAGATCTTATTATTATTATTATTATTATTCGATCGTTTTCCTTTACTAACATCGATCGATTTCGTTGTCTTTTCATAAGCTGTTTTTCCGTTAGCTTTTCCAATCGGAACGACGGCGTTTGGTTCAGATTCTGACTCTGAATAATCACGCATCGGAGATTGCTTATGCAGAGGTGACGGACGGCGAGAAACGCACGAAGGCGATGATTGCTGTCCATGATGAGGTGGAGACGATGATGACGTGTCTCCGGTGAGTCTACCACGGTGGTTCTTCCATTTTAGATGTGGTAACGAGAAGTTATGCAGTGGTTGAGATTTTGCAGGTACAGGTGACGCCATTTTTGTTACAGTTTTATAACAATCTAAAACAAATCGATCAAAAGCTTTATCATTTCAATCACAGAACAGAATCAGTTACAAATGATTCAGATTGTATCAACTGAAAGGGTAACAGCTTGAAAGGATCCAAATATTTTGAGGGATTGATTGAGGTTGGATTAATATATGTGTGTTTTGAAAGATTTGATTGATGGGGTAGCTGAAAATGGATAGAGGAAGAAGGTTTTTAGAGAAGATGAATGGAGAGAGAGTATAAGGAACGATTCAGGGGCTTGAAGAAGAAGAAGATATAAACAGAGGTGATGGGTTATGGAGGTGTTTGCAGGGCAAGAAATATTTTTGTATGCCGATTTTGCCCTTATTGAGGTTGGTATTTACTTGATGCTCTCTAGGGTTTGGTTGTGACTTGTGAGGTGGAAGTTTAAAAGGTAGACTAATTCTTGTTGGTCAATAAATATAAAAAAAAATACTAGTGACTCGTTTTTGTTTTAACATAGATTTAAATTTTTTAAATTAATAAATGTTTATGGTTTTAGCCCAGGGTTTTGTATGATTAAGGGAAAAACAAGAAAAACAAAATTCTAGTAACATTTTTTTATAGGTTTCATGAACTTGTTTTATAGGTTGATGCGGAGACATTGTGTTAGAAAAATACTCACATAGGTAACTAGTGGGAAATCCGCGCGTTACAACGGAGCTGACAATATGAAGCAAGAAACAATTTAAACGATACCTAAACCCACAAATGAATTTCCAATTTAAGATTGTAATACAGGAATCATTTCAAATACATTATAATATATTATTATATTCTTATAGGTAGTGAAATTTCAAATAAAGAGTAAACAATATCAATTTGAGAATGCAAGCGACACCTCCAAAATCACTATAAAAAATACAAAAAACTAACCAATACAACAAACACTTATATTCGTACAATACACAATCAATGGCGGAACTTAAACATTGGAATGAGGATCGTATGTTTAATTGTAGCTTTGGACAATAATGAAACCACTTTTACTTACGGTGTGACAATAAGTATGATATTTTTTTACTTATAAATCAATATGCAACAATGTAACTTATTGGTAAACTAAGTTTTGCAAGGAAAAGTAAAATGGTAAAAGTAATATCTACATATGTAACGCCCCAAAACCCGAACTTTAATTTAGTAGCATGTTTTAATGTGTTATGGCATGGGGTGAAATAACTAAGTACCTATCCTAGATAAATACACAAGTTATGTAGAAATTCAATAAAGATTGAGTCAATGTTGGAAGGGTATCAAACTAGAGGGACTAGATTTGGACATGGGGCAAACTAATGGGTTATAGATAGGGGAAAGTAGGATGTCAACATACACACTCTTGTGTATGTCGATCATCAAGAAAATCCAAGACCCAACCCTTGCTCCTTCATCTCTAGCTCCAAATCAAGAGCAAGTAGAAGCCAAGATGGTGCATGAAGTCAATTATGGGTCATCTAAGGTTTTATACGCACCAAGGTACCTTTAATTTGGCTTATCATGAGGTTATGTTTGTTTTAGAATATGGTGAAAATCTAGGGTTTATGTGAAAACATGAATCAAGGATGGATGAAGGTGTCTAGAGGTTGATAGACACTAAAGGAGCCATGATTTGTGATACTACATAAAGCTATGCTTAATTTATGTGCTAATTAGGTTGTTTTACACCTATGTTGGAAGTGGGTATTGGTCTTGGGGTAATCCAAGACCATTCTTAGTTAATTATTGAATGCATTGAAAAGGAATGTGAGGATTTGCTATGTTGATAACTATTGATATGAATGGTATGTAATGTAGGGAAGAAATATGATGAATTGTGTTATGAGCTATGGAAGTATGCATGAAATACTTGTACAATGTGTTTTAAATGTTGTATGCACACCATGTGTTTGATGAAATGCCTAAATAGGTAAAATGTGTGAATTTGTATGCAAGACTCGACAAGTATGAAAGTAATGTGATATTTGGTGCAATTGATAGTAGGTTGACATGTGGATTTCGTCTTAGAGAGAAATCATGTGTGAATTAGTTGATTGTATGTTTTGGTAGGAAGTATGCATTAGTAGTATGTACACTCTAATGCTTAAATACTATGATTGGAATGATGAATAATCTTGCATGATAATGAGATATGAATGTGATGTTTATGGTGTGTTTTATGTGATCTAGTCATCAATGTGAACATATGTTCTAAGTAGGAAGTTTGTATAGTTGGAAGTTGACTTTCTGAAAAGTCAACAATGGATGACTAACATGGTTATGTTTGCTAATATGATTGTGGGATTGAGGAAATCATGTGATATATGTTAGATTATCTAGGTGACATACTTGATGATATGTTGGATTGCTTCATTGATAAACAATGGGGTAGTTAATCATGTGATATGCATATTAGTAGTTGACCAATGAAAGTCATGGGAACAAGTAAGTATAAGACGATTGATAGTATGCGTAGTTGTGTATACTAACGGAATGGTGGGAATGATAACATGAATGCGTAGGCAACATGGGCTCAAGCACAAGTGGCTAATGGGTCAAGTGGAGGCAAGTAGCAAGCATCAACTTGGAGTACATAAGGTAAGTGGTTCTTATTCCACTTAGGATGATGAATCTTAACATGTATATGTGTTTGTAAGTAGTATGAGGACCGTGAGATGATGGAACGTAAATAACGAGGTTAAGGCTTGAATTGGAGTTTATAATGGAATAAACGTGGCTTCGAATGGATCGGCGTGGACGGGTCTAGAAGGGGTGGAAAGGAGAAACAAAATGGGAATGTGCAGAGTCCACCGTAAGGGTACGGTGGCACGGTTCCCTTACGGTAGCCCCTGCACCCTTATTCCCACCGTAGGGCAGCCTCATACCACCGTAGGGGTTCTGAGGCCACCGTAAGGGTACGGTGGCCACCGTACCCTTACGGTGGCCACTGGGAAGAAATGTTAATTTTTGTTATTTGTTGATGTTTTGCTTATGTGCGCGACCCGTAATTGCGTTTAACGCACCAATTAACATTGTTGGACCTTATGTAAGGCTATTTAAGGGTGTAGCATGTAATGGTAATGTCGGTTTTGCAATTAGGATCATAGTACGGAATGATACAAGTGTGTGTAGTTAATTGATGCATTATTCGACGGTATCAAATACGATAAGTAGATTACCATGATTATGTAGATTGAAGATGTGATGTACATGTGGGTTCTCATGCTCGGGTAAGAGGGAGAGAGTTGCTTGTATGTATGATGGTATAAAAGGTGGAAATTGTATGCTTGTATGTATTGTAGAATTATACGAAGGAATTGTATACTTGTATGTATGGTGGTATGATAGGTGAAAATTGTATGCTTGTATGTATTGTAGAATTATACGAAGGAATTGTATACTTGTATGTATGGTGGTATTATAGGTGGATATTGTATGCTTGTATGTATTGTAGAATTATACGAAGGAATTGTATACTTGTATGTATGGTGGTATTATAGGTGGATATTGTATGCTTGTATGTATTGCAGAATTATACGAAGGAATTGTATACTTGTATGTATGGTGGTATTATAGGTGGATATTGTATGCTTGTATGTATTGTAGAACTATACGAAGGAATTGTATACTTGTATGTATGATGGTATTATAGGTGGAATTTGTATGCTTGTATGTACTGTAGAATTATGCGAATGATTTGTATGCTTGTATGTGTGGTGGTATTATATGAGGGAATTGCATTCTCGTATGTATTGTGAAATCTTACAAAGGAAGTGTATGCTTGTATGTACTGAGAGGGTATATGGAGGAAATTGTATGTTTGGACATATTGTGGGGTTATTAACCTTTGTTTGAGAATGATGAAAATGTAAGTATGTAGGTATGATTACAGGAGATGTGGAGGTTCGGATCGGGGTAACCCACCCGAACTTGAAAGAAGACTTCTAGACAGGATCACAGAGTGTCACACCCTCAAAATCCACTTGCGGAGTTTTACCGCGAGGCGCATGACAAACCAGGATCCAAGTCAATGATCACAATAAACAATACTAAATGAATTTCAAAAACATAGTTTAAAAATCCCAAACATCAGCGGAAGCTAAATGTCGTTACATAAACAAAATAAAACCAAATGTTTAATATTCAAAACCATGCAACTCTAACTAGACGCCGTGCAGACGCGTGCGCCCTAGTTCCACTTTGCTACCTTAGCGACCTGAGAAAACATGTAAGAGTTTACGTCAGCACAAAAATGCTGGTGAGTTTACAGGTTTGTAATCAAAGTTCCAAGTATAACCTGTCCATACTATAACAATTGTAAACCAAGTACGCTAGCTAGGCGCATGTACCATTACTACTACGATTGGAAAACCATTACTAACTCGCAAACCAGATGTTGTGCCCGAATAGTAAACCTGTTCCTGTTTGAGACAATATGCACCCGCCCGGCGCTCCATGCCGACGGGTGGGGTTGGTCACTCCCAATAGCGCTATTCACATTTCCCCGTTGTGCAAACCAGCACATTCATGGTTTCCCCCCGGGACTTCCAAAGATCGTATAGTAAACCGTTTGAAAACCCATAGTATGACAGTTGTTACCAAATAGTTGTTTAACACATGTTTTCTCCCCTGAAAACGAAAACCAAGTAAAGTGGGGCCGTAAACTCACCTTAGGTTGCGTTAACTTCAGATAATAGAATAGTTCAACAAGCTATGCTAGTCCCGTAAAACAGCGACCTAACATATGACAGTTACAAGTACTTAGACTAATAACCCTCAGGTTAGTTAGTCCCTAGATGTCCAGACCATAACCAAGTTCGTTTGAAAACACCGTGACTGTTTAACCGACCCAAAGTACAAGACTCGACATCCCATTGGTGACCCGAGACTCCCCGTGTTATGTTTACGCTCCAAAACATACAATCACGCAAGTACACTTAACATACGTTAACACACAACAAGTTATAGCACATAGTTCACGTATCACCGAAATACATCCAAGTATATGTTACCAAGTTATTAGACATGTTACGGGGTTCCTAGCATGTTCCTAGGTGTCAAAACGGGTCTCGGAATGCTAAAATATACATACAGCAGCAGTACAGGCGATTAGGAAAAGTCAACTAGCAATTACGTTGGTCATCAGGCAATTATGAATGCTAATCGCCTATAGTGTAGGCGATTAGGGTCATGTGACATGCAAATTTTTGAGTTTGCATGCAATTAGGGTCATGTGACATGCATTTCAGAACTTATCAGGCGATTAGGGTCATGCAGCATGCAAAAACACAACATAGCAGGCGATTAGCCCCTAATTGCATGCACATCATGCGATTAGCCCCTCATAGCAGGCGATTAGCTTGCTAATCGCCTATCCCTTAGGCGATTAGCCTTGCTAATCGCATGCTACCCAGTTTTTCCGATTTTTCGCGCGTTTAACACTCCAAATCAAATCCAGAACGTGTGTAACTACCCCATATCATCCCAATAACTATTCTAAACATGTTTAAACCAAAATCCTTCGTTTAACCTCGTATAATCAGTCCTGCATGAAATCAAGTAATCCAAACACCATACACATAGCATGCAATCATCATACTAACATGCATAACAATAACCCTAATAATCAATTACTGAGATTCCTATCATCATAATATCAATATCAATACTGATCTATCATAATAACATAGCAAATCTTCATCATGAATCATAAAAACCCTAGCTTTTTAATCATACACACTCATAATACATGCATATTAGTTATAATCCGATTAACAACCCTTATTGACGATTTTCAGAAAGCTTTTTCGTTTAACAACAGGTCTGGACCCTTAGGGATTGATTAAAAACGTTTATAAAGGGTTATGGATGAAAATCAAACCTTAGAATTATGAAAGTATGATGATTCAAGCTTGAAACCTTGAGTTTTGATCAAAAATCGCCTTCCAGAGGTTGTTTATGTGTTGGGGCGGTTTATGGGACGACTAGGGTTTGTATAATGAAGTTTAGGAGGTTAAGTATGGTATTTATAGTCGTTTTTAGTCGTCACTTACGTTGCAGGCGATTAGGTCTCAGTTGCAGGCGATTAGGGCTGCTAATCGCCACCCCCTTAGGCGATTAGCCCCCTAATCGCCTAGAAGGAAGGCTACTCGCCACCTGATGTGGCCTACTCGCCACCTGGGGTGAGCTAATCGCCACCCTACAGGTGATTAGCTCACCCTAATCGCCTGTAGTGTCCCGTTCCAAGTATTTTGCGCGTTAAACCCCGTTTTAACATATGTTAACACATTTTCACATACCGACAAGTCACATAATGATTGTAAACACATAACACTTGTAAATATACACATTCACACTCGTTCACCAATTCCCGGGACTCGAGACTTGCATGTTCCCTATGCTTTGACGATTCTCCGAATCGTCACCCCTTGTACACTTGGTTAAGGACTGACATCTAACGATCCTCTAGGCCAACATCTAATGATTCCCTAGACTCATATAACAGTTCCCGAACCATAACCCGACTCAACTAACCCAGTTAAGTACAGAATACGCGTGACTCGCTAAGGTAGACTTTAATTTAGACGATGTTGTTAACTTGAATTTGCCGGGTGTCACACAGAGTATTGCGGGATGTTACGTCCGTGTCGTGAGTGGATTAGATGAGGCCACCTATTGAACTAACGAATTGGTTACGTGGTGAATGCAGGTTGTCTGGTTTACCTAATGAAGCAAGGGAAGGATGGAGATCGAGCGAGGAGACGGATTGTACGCGGTCACGGATACATAACCAATAGAGTTGAGTCACGTTGAATGTATTAAGAAATAATTTAAGATGTAACACCAAAATACTTAGTAGAACCGGTTTTTCTGAACACTCAAGGTTGTTTTAAGAAAAGAATTTTTAAGTTGGTATTTTTTCCGCTGCGAGTTTTCAGTAGATCTGAATTAGGGTGTTACAACATATAATAACAAAAATTCTAAAAATGAAAGAAAACAAACTAATAATTTTTTTTTAATAAATTAATGTAGAGATAAACATAAATACATTTTATAACTCGTGTAGATTATATGTAGCAATAATATATTGTGTACATGAATATGGATGTTCTTCAGTACATATTGTAGAGGATAAATTTGACACGAAAACAGGATTATATGATCATACAAGTTACAAAACCAGGTGCGGAAACCCTAGCTTTGAACAAACTGAAGTAAACTCAAATCAAAACACAATCAAAGTCATTTTCAATACTTTTCATAGATTAACTTTCTCAAAAACTTGATTACAATTCAATTACAGTTAATCTAGATCACACACACTCTATCTCAAACCTCTCTGGAACAACACCTGAAAACACACACACCTAATGACTTGCTTTTTACTCTCTAACTCTCAAAAACTCACAAAATCTATTTATAGGCTCTGCACGTTCGCCCAGTTGTGATGGTCGAATGTGGAACACTTTCCACATTCGCCCCTTTACTGTGGTCGAATGTGGAATCTTTCCACATTCGCCCAAACTGATTCTACATTCGCCCAGTTGGTTCCACGTTCGCTCACTTTTTCTGTGTAATTTCCACGTTCGCCCACTTTTTCCACCTTCAACCCATCAGCATTCCACTTTCAACCCATCAGCACTTTTTAACACATGTTAACTTTGTAGATCCAATCACTAGTCGCAATACGTGCATCTACAAACTCCCCCTCGACTATTGATTGGATTGACTTTGGGTTTAAGTCTTTGTCGTTCTCTGATTATCTGAACCTTCGACATTCTATACCGGATCACTAGCTAGGGACATACATGAATAATGCACTAACAATCTCCCCCTTGGACCTAGCTAGTGATGTACCAGATCAGAAAGTTATCAATGTTTCAAGTCTTGATTGAAAACTTTCCATCTTCATGCACGTTTGTGTCGAAGTTCCTGTCTATCTCTCAGTAAGCTTTGAAATCTCAGACAGACTCAAGAAATCTTAGCTTTGTCATTTGCTGATCCAGAGATGAATATGGACGATAATCTTGATTTCTTCAATCTTCATCATTTCTTTAACCTTTTACTAGCTTCTGATGTTCTGGTAATCTTGATGTTCAGGTTTGGGTCTTGTTCGATTACACTCTTTGTCGATGAGTCATGAGAAGTGCACCTGTTGTATTTGATTCTGCAGAAAAATTTACTAAAAACTGCACAAACTACAACCGGCGTTAGACACGACAAATATCTCGGAAGTACTCTTCACATTCCTTTTGACCCTCAATAGTTCTCCCCCTGAACTATAAAACATTTTCAATATATACCAGAAACTTGAAAATTTGCAGTCTTTTTCAACTTTTAAGCATCTGAGCCTTCACATTTTAGTATTCCAACATCGGTTATCGAAAATAAAATTGAAACAAAACTTTTTGATTTTTCAAAGTTTATGCTAAAACACACCAAAAATCTTTTTGGATTTTCAAATGTAATTGCATAAAAGTAAATTCAACATATTTTGTTAATTTTCCGGTAAGAGGATCATATCAGTATTGAAACAGTCAGTCATAACTCTTTTTGATTAATTTTCTGTTTTTGTCATTGAGCATCCTACAACCATTACCAGTATGTTTGTCCACTTAAACTCAAAATCATCATTCATTGCTCAGCACTTTAGATACGTTATGGTAATATTAGATACTGAGTAATCTATGGTCCCCGCATTCGCGACACATTCCCGTATCAAGAATTGCACAAAGCTTCATCGTAACGCGTGATTATACTGAAGTTATCCGTTAGTTACAAGGTATGAGGCACAGTGGTGACAGGTTAGCAAATTAATGCTTCAAAGCGACTTGTGCACTCTACCAGGGTGAGGACTAATATCATACATGATTTTCATCATAGTATTGATACGATGCATTAGATAATCTTTGATTATCATCACACATGTTAAGTTCCTCATTCGGTAACTTATGGTTTTGGCTTTATTAGCTCTTTTAATAAGATACCCTGACTGAATCTAGGTCTGTAAATCAATACAGCAAAAGATCAGTTAGGCCATCCCCAGATAACTTTCAATATAACGATCCGAAACCTCAGATTTTGGCAATCTATCAAACGAAATTTCGGTACTAAGACCATATGTCAACGATACGTTGATCCACATGATTATCAGTTATTGATTTTAAGATTTATATCACCATGCTGAACTTTAAACTTTGATTTCAAGCCTACCAATATATAATTGTAGTGGCTACTCAATGTTTATCAAATTATTTTTGTTTTTAGAGTAGTCTGACAGTCCACTGATGTACTATCATCTCCTCTTTTTCTCCAGGAAAACTCATTTTTGATTTTCTATTTTTTTTATTTTGATTTTTCTGAAATTTTCTCCCCCTAAAAATCTCAAAATAAGCATATTTTTGGATTTTTAAACTTTTGAAGAAAAACAAAATAACATGATATCCGATGCGGTTTACCCATTGAGTTTTAAAATCCATTTTCCACTCAGATTACTAGACTCATTAAGATTTTTCAATTAGCAAACCATTTTGTCGTATCTGTTATTAAAATCCAACACCTGAGAGCAATTGCATGAGATTGCAATGTTTTCCGGCTTCACAGGTTGGAAACAGACTACAAACACTCTTCTTTCTGTTGAAATCGTGTTTTCCTTCTTCAATAACCCTTCCTTGACCTTCACCTCTCCAATAAATAGTGTGTATACAGATGCTCCACTATCAACTATCAAATAATAGCTAATAAGTCTGTCTTGGAACAATCTGCACACTTATTAAACAATTAGCATGAGAGAGGTACCCATCCCTTCACAATGATGGGTCGTCCAAGGTCATCAATTCTTGGAACATCAATCCATTCTCCTTTTGAAAAATCAATTGGTTTTTCAATGGATTGATTTGAAGTAGAAATTGCTATTGATTTAGAAAGTGCTTTGGGTTTCCAAACACGTTCAGAGTTTATTTTGGATTTTGTTGAAATTGTTTTAATTTTTGACTTTTCAGATTTCTTATTTGAAACCTGCTTCTGAACATTGTTTGGAATCTTCTCAGACTTAACTGATGAAGACCCAGGTTTAGAGTTATTCTTAGGCTTAGCCTTAGAACTCCCCCTTACCTCAGCAACCCGTCCACAATCTCCATTTTTATTCAAGGCAATTTTGTTACGATTGTCATACACAACCTGTTTCCCCTTTTGTTTATTGGTTTGGTTTGGGGATACAGGCTTTTTGACATTGCCTGAATTTCTAGCAAATTTAACTTCGGTCCTTTTCTGTTTAACATACGGACAGTAAGCAATTAAATGCCCACACTCTCCGCAGTTATAACAAGACCTATACTCTTCAAAATTACATGCATACCCGTCATCCCAATACCAATAGGGACAATGAGCTGCAATATGACCAACTTCACCACATTCAAAGCAGTTTCTCCGTTCAACATAACGATGAGAATACTGTGGTGAGTTGTTTCCCCAATAACCATCAAATCGAGAGTTATATGAATAATCATAATAATCATATGATCTAGATGAAAAATTTCTTGAATTCTTTTGATGAGAATTTTTCATCTGATCATTTCCTTTCGATTTGTTTGGTTTTGGTCCTTTTACTTTAGAACCCTTTTTATTTTCAGCATTTTGCTTTTCAAGATTTTTCTTTTGATCCTCTTTATTCTCATGTTGGTTAGGACTGAATTCAAAATGAAGATGATCAAATTGATTTCTAAACTGATTTAACAAATCGATATTATCAACAAAAATACATTTAAGTAGAGATTGTTCGATATTCTCAATTAGAAAATCTTTGTTGAAAATCAATTTGTCATGTCCTTCCACCATGTAGGATCCTTCAACTCCTTCAGGAAAACCGAATATGGGTTTTTCTTCAGATTCAGATTCTGAAGTTGTTTCAACATTTTCAGTTTTCTGTTCAAACTTTGGTTTCACTTCACAATCAGAATTAGCAACACAAGGTGTTGTGATTTCCAACTCTGATGTGGAAGTATTCTTTGAAACACTTTTATTCATTTCTAACATTTCTTTCTTTAAAGATTCAATTTTATTTAACAAATCTTTTTCATTCTTTTCAAAAACTTTAATTTGGTTTTTACAATTTTCTAGTTCATTTGCTAGTTTCTGTTTGTCCTCAATAAGTGTCATCAATTCACAATTTAACTTGACACATTTAGAACAACTAGCACTTACCTCATCATCTGATTTATTACCATTATCAGATTTTGCATTACCATTTGAGGTATCACTCTGTTCTGATTTACTTTGTTCTGAACTCGTATCAGAACTCAAATCACTCTTTGACAATTCACTGGAATCATCATTTCTCATCTGTTTGACTAAACATGCAACATTCCTATGAACACCTTCTCTGTTAACACACTTGTTAACATGTACCCTTTCATCAGTTGGTTTTGGTGTTATTGGAAATCCCCATATGTCAACCTGTACCATTTCATCATTTGGTTTTGGTGTCATTGGAAATCTCCAACTGTTGTCAACTTGAGAATTTTGTCTCAGTAATTGTTGTCGCTTTCTTTCAGCTACTACTAGAGCTCTGATATCCTCTTCCGTTCTATATAAGTAATCCATCATTTTTCCAACAAAAATATTTCCAAAATTTTCTAAAATCAGGCTTATCGAAATTTTTTAGGCCCTAAATTCTACGTTCGCCCCTGGTAATTCTACGTTCGCCCAAAGATGTCTACTTTCGCCCACTTTGGATGACCCGAAGGTAGAACAATAACCAGAATGTAGAATATCCAAAATCAGATTCCACGTTCGTCCAAAATAGCCTAGGTTCGACCACTCTTCTTCCACGTTCGCCCCCCCGACGAATCGAATGTGGAAATTCTTACCCGAATGTGGAAAATTCAAACACTAAAATCCAGGTTCGCCCAGAAAAGCTCTAGATTCGCCCAAAATTCACCCAGATTCGCTCAAAAATTTTCAGGTTCGCCCACTACAGTGTCAGGTTCGCCCATTTCAGTCCAGGTTCGCCCATATCAGTTTTTGAAAAACGGTTACACTTTGAAAAACGGTTATTTTGATCTCTGATTTTCAAAAGTTTGTGAATTTGATTGATCTTGATCAGGTTATGCTTCGGAGATGATTTGGAACAACTTTAATACTTGGAATTTTGAATTTTAACCACAAAATCAACTCTAATTCTTTCAAAAACACTCAAAAACCATTTTTATGTAAAAACAGATGTGAATTGATCAAAATAATGTCCAAATCAGCTCTGAGTTTATCAATTTGTTGTTGTATGATCCTCTATGCTCTGATACCACTTTGTAGAGGCGAAATTTGACACGAAAACAGGATTATATGATCATACAAGTTACAAAACCAGGTGCGGAAACCCTAGCTTTGAACAAACTGAAGTAAACTCAAATCAAAACACAATCAAAGTCATTTTCAATACTTTTCATAGATTAACTTTCTCAAAAACTTGATTACAATTCAATTACAGTTAATCTAGATCACACACACTCTATCTCAAACCTCTCTGGAACAACACCTGAAAACACACACACCTAATGACTTGCTTTTTACTCTCTAACTCTCAAAAACTCACAAAATCTATTTATAGGCTCTGCACGTTCGCCCAGTTGTGATGGTCGAATGTGGAACACTTTCCACATTCGCCCCTTTACTGTGGTCGAATGTGGAATCTTTCCACATTCGCCCAAACTGATTCTACATTCGCCCAGTTGGTTCCACGTTCGCCCACTTTTTCTGTGTAATTTCCACGTTCGCCCACTTTTTCCACCTTCAACCCATCAGCATTCCACTTTCAACCCATCAGCACTTTTTAACACATGTTAACTTTGTAGATCCAATCACTAGTCGCAATACGTGCATCTACAAACTCCCCCTCGACTATTGATTGGATTGACTTTGGGTTTAAGTCTTTGTCGTTCTCTGATTATCTGAACCTTCGACATTCTATACCGGATCACTAGCTAGGGACATACATGAATAATGCACTAACACATATACACGTTTACACAATTTGTAAGAACTTAAAACTTAATAGGATATTAAAATAATAATAAAATATCAAGTAAAACCCCTAAATAATAAAGGTTGTAAATAAGGAATAAATGTAATACTCTCAATAATAAAATATCAAGTAAAACCTCAAAGAACACATATAAATAAGTCTCTTCTTATTCATTTGAAAAACTTAACGGGGGCATGGCCCTCTCTCGAGTTTTGCTCCAAGTAACCTCCATGGCTGCACACACCACACAGAAGCACAAATTAGCGACATGATCACTATCTGTTTTGAAGCACTATACACCATACTGGGAATGAATACTAATTAGTCAAATTAGAAAGAAAAATGCCATCCTCTAAACAATTAGTGTCGACTGAATGCTACATAAACTGCAAGAATGGAAAAAAAAATGGATGGACAATAACCTGACTAAAGAAGCACCGCAATCCATACTTCTTCAAAACATCGACAAACTAAACCGATGACTCTCTTTCCTTTTCCCGCAGGGCAGACAAAAAGAACAAATCACAAACGATGATGATATACCACAGTTATAACAGGAAGCTATACCATTGAAATCCTTGCCTTTGTCGAAACCCTAATTCATGAAGTGATCGGAAGGAGTGACAGAACAAAATATGATAATACTGAAATTAAGTCGCACTTGTGGATTGAATGAGAATTGCTGAGTATATAAAGGAGTGAGGACAGGAAACGAATGAGTGGATTGATTGGCGTCTTCAAATTTCCACCACCATTCAAGAACACTAGCAGGATCCCGCGCGTTGCGACGGGGTTGCACTATAAAACTCCTCAAAAATGTTAAGGAAATCCGCCTCCAAAACATTCCAGAAATGCCTGATGAACCTGAAATTAAACTCATCCGGTCCCGGCGCCTTATCCGCACCACAATCAAAGGCAGCATCTTTGATTTCTTCATTTGAGAAAGGAGCAATCAACGCATCAAGATTCTCCTTTGGAACCTGTTTCAAATCATCACACAAAAAATATGGACGGATAACATAAGGTTCAGTGAAGTGTTTACAATAGAAACCCAACACCTCCTTCTTAACAAGAGCCGGCTTCGAAACCCAACCCCGGGATAGCGTTTGAAGCTTTCCTTCCTTAGATACATCGATGGAAAAAAGCCGAATTCTCATCCCCCGAAATCGCCCATTTCACCCTAGACATCTGTTGCAAATCCCGATTTTTAAACTAGTTTAGTTTCTTCAATTCATTTTTTACTCTCCTCCCAAACCCATAACTCATCCTCGTCTAACTCCCGCTCTTTCATTTGTTTTTCTAATTCCGCGATTCACAGTATATAAATCTAGTGTTATAATAATTAAAAATTGGGTATACTGAGGTCGTTTAGGCTCGTAAAAACATAACCTCGAGCTCACTTAGCCTCAGCTCGTTCTACTTTACTTGGGCTTCTGTTTCCCTGTCTTAGCCGCCCCTCCCAACAAAATTACAGGAAGGAAAAGCCCTAAGCCTTTTCCAACACTCTCTCCACAGTCCCTTCATCATCAGCACAAATCCCCAAAAAACGATCCGATCATGAAAAACAATTGATTCTCACAGACGACGATTTTTTCATCAATGCATCGTATGTGGTTTTAGCAGGAATTACAAAAGCAGAAATGTCACAGAACAATGCCAAAAGTAATTCGAATGTACCAGTGAGTGAAGTATACTGGTCGCTTGTAGCTAAAGCCGACAAGAAGTTCTCCAAAATTAGGGATCTGCCTTATTACGAACGCAACAGGTCCATTCCGTTATCTTTGTTGCACTTTAGTTTGATTGTTTCACTATAATTTTATATTTTGTAGTTAATTGCTTCTGTTCGTGGTATTTGATCAGTCAACGATCATGATGGTAGACCTAGACACTGACATCATGATAATTTGCTGTTTGCAATGTTATTGTCACACTAACAGTCACACTAACAGTCTAACACTCCTATAGTTGTTTGATATGGAAAGTTATAAAGCTTCATATGAGTTTTGATGTTTAAGGTTTAAGATATTGGGTTCAAATGTCCGAAACTGTTTCTTGTTGTTGAACGAAGGGATAATATCAGTAGTTGCGGTTTGTACGCGGTTGTTTGCCGATAGGATGGAGTGTTGAACTAGGATAACATATCCCTGAGGAAACTGGTTGGAATTCATATGAATTCCACCACAGCTTTAAAAGTAATGTAGGTTTTCACTCTCTAGTCTCTAATTAGGCGGAAGTGCATCGAATTTGTGCCCTTGGTGTTCTTGTTATTGGCGGTAGATTCTGTAAGGTTTTATATAGTTTTGGCACATTTTTTTTTGTATTTAAGTTATATCATTTGTAATTTTAAGGAAATCTAAGAGAAATGGTTGGGATAATTAGAATGATAATAAATCACAAAGATATTGTGTTCGTGGATGTAGAAACACATTCTTCTTAGACTGGATCCAATGCGCCCATTCCCTTGCCCCGCCCTCCCTCCTCTTCCATGGACCATGCGTACTTTCCTCTTCTCTCTCCGCTGTCCCTTTCCTCCACCTTCTTTGCCGCATCTCAATGGGTGGGAACAGGCCTCCCTTCTTCTCAAGCGTTGGAGACCTTCTTATGATTTTGCCTGTCATGGTACTGAGAAAGTGTTTGAAAATTCAGCAACTCTGAATGCATGAACAAATTGGTTTCTTTTCAGGTACGATACATACTTCTACAAGGTATTCAAGGTTTATACACAATTATGGAAATTTCAACAAGAAAATCGGCACAAGCTTGTGGAAGCAGGGCTTAAGAGATGGGAAATAGGTGATATTGCATCCCGAATAGGGCAACTTTATTTTGGGCAGTATATGAGAACAAGTGAAGCCAGTTATTTGTCTGAGTCGTATATCTTCTATGAAGCTGTCTTGACCAGGGAGTATTATAAAGATGGAATATTACAGGATTTAAATCTTGCCAACAAACAACTGAGATTCTTTGCAAGATTCTTGACTGTTTGTTTGATTTTGAACCGTCGGGAAATGGTTTATCAGTTGGTGAATCAGCTCAAGATGTTAGTTGCAGACTGCAAGAGGACATTTCAGGTAATTGATCTTATCATAATTTTGATAACTGTAATTTTTAGTATCCTTTGTGAGTTGCAATGATATTGTTTCAGGACACTGACTTTAAAGAATGGAAGCTGGTGATTCAAGAAATAACAAAATTTCTTAACGTGGACACAGCTTTTATGAATATCAGGCCTTTAAGATACAGTCTCACATTAGATCTCCTTCCTGATAGCCTACCGCATGTTGTCAATGCCAAAAGAAAGCTAAAATTGGGAGATGCCATACTTTGTAGTTACCATCCTAACGAGGTTAGGTTACTTCTCTGTTCAGTAGCAACAAGAAATTTATACTTTTGAATATGTTGTCCATGCTTTCTATTTATTGTGCTGCATTTTGAATTTTCTTATGCCTTGTAAATTTCTTAATCAGGTGAAATTCTCTGAGCTCACTATTGATAGCTTCAGAATGCTTCAATGTTTGGAATGGGAACCCAGTGGCTCATTCTACAAACCTAGTGGAACCGCTTCTACCGGTGGTCAAGGTGTTAGTTATTCTCAGGAGATTTCTGATCCTACACTGCCACCAAACCCACGTAAAGCTGTCTTGTATCGCCCATCCATCACTCATTTTTTGGCGGTGAGTAATCGAAAAATGGTTTCTATTTACTGTAAACTTCTGCTTTTTATTTGGTTTCTATTTGCAGTTTCTGCTTTCTCACACATTTGTTTCATGTTAAAGTCAAGAAAAATATGTACTTCTGAAATTGGAAGGCATGTGAATTTTTTTTGTGCTCTTGATGACAGGTTCTGGCCACTGTGTGTGAGGAGCTTCCTCCTGATGGAGTTCTCTTACTCTACTTATCTGCTCCAGGTGACATTTCTGTTCATATTTATGGATTTTTTTTAAGTCAGTTAATTTATATCTGCAACCTCCTTATAGATTTTTTTTGGCAATATAGAATACGCTGTCAATAATGTACAGCCTAATATGACACACACGGATGATTGCGCCACAACAATATCTTCAGAGACAAATGTTATGAACTGCTCAGGTTACCATTCTGGAGGCATAAATCTTGGTGCTAAAGGAAATGGAGGTACTCAATTGCAGATTGATAATTAGCCTGTTGTTTCTTTCTAATAGAATATTTGTGCAATATTGCTAGAGTTAATGAGGATCATCATTATGCCTATTGCCTAATAATGGTCTTTTTTGCAGGTTTGAATCTGATTTATCCTTGTGACTTGCTTCCATTTATGAGAAGACCACTTTTTCTTGTTATTGACAGTGGCAACAGTAACGCTTTTAAGGCAAGCATTTGAAACTATTCATCTTGAAGTTCATATGCACTCTTTTAAGATGATTGTATATAATTATGAATATCTGATGGAAAATCAGTTTATTGTTGTGTAGTTTTTAAGAAGTCTGTTCTAATTGATAGGATAAAATGTTTTTACCAGAAATTAGCACCGTGGATGATCCAGTAACATATAAATTCTCCTTTTAAAAAACTATATTTGATTGTAGTAGTTGACCTTTGACTTAAGTTTACGCATATTCATGGAACCATGTTGATTAGTTGCATATACAATTATTTTAGGACAGAGGCGTGCATGTGAACATGTCATGCATTGAAGATGACATTAATACATTGCATAATTACCCTCCCCTAATCAATTATGCATATATCTACAGGCATTAAACACGGCAGTAAAAGGAGAGCCAGTTGCAATGCTCCTATCTCCAAGTTGTTCAAGTCTTATTCATGACGCCATAGATCCTCATCAGCCAAGTGGAAGCCAGTTCACAAGCTTTTTGACAGCCCCATTGCAGGCGTTACTCAACTTACTTGGCTTTTCGGGTTCAGACATCCAGATGGTGTGTGTCTCTTGGCAAAATGGCTGGGTTGGGCGGGTTGGTTAACCAGTTAAAATGGATAAATTTTGTGCTGTTTAAAATGGGTTGGGTTGATCCAGAATATATTTATCCTCTTCTTTTATTGAATTTTTTTTAAATGATTACAAAAACACTATTGTTACAACAATAGATAAATTTTTTTTAGCAAAACGAATCTAGGATGTTGTATGCACTTAACATTCACTTTAGGCTACTCCCATTCAACCTATTTGACGTATTCCCTTTTTAAGCTATTTTTTAAAGTTCTTTTATTTGCCCATTTCCTTGTTAAAGATGCAAGTTATGCAACAATATCCAAATTGGCCTATTCATGATGCAGTGTGCTTTAAAATGATAGTCGGTTAAATACAGTTTATATTTTCAGGATAAGCTCAACAAGGCTGAGAAGGTTCTTTCCTCATCTATAAATCTATGGGGAGAGATTTTGGCATCTTCAGACGTGCTTCATCCTGTTTGGGCTCAAGTTTTAGGTGATCCATTTCTTAGACGGCTGCTTTTAAGGTACATTGCAAAATTGTCTATTTCTCTTTTGCAAAGTAATGATTTTGGGACACTGTCACAGTGTCACTTCATTGGAGTTAGCCACCTAAACAAAGATTACCATTCAAGTTTACCTTTATGTTCTATATTGACGGAAGTTTACCTTTATGTTCTATTGTAATGGTTACAAAATGGTTCTTATTTTTAATTATAAAACTCTATTTATATGTTACTAATTGGAGTTTAGATGTTAAATTAATAACTTTTTCATTATCATGAAACTACTTACTATGTGACAAGTCATACTTTTCAGAAAAAAAAATGTGACAAGTCATATGATACAATTTTTTTTGGAAAAATGATTAACATTTTTTGGGAAGTACGAAATATTGGTCAAGTCTTCATAGATAGCTTTCAAGGCCCAACAAAACTAGGGTAAAAAATTGCCCCATCAAGGAAGACAAGGAGGCTGTTTATTTAGTTTTAATGATACATATGTTCTACTTTTTTCAAAAATCAACTTTGATGTAGAGTTTTAATAAACTAAAATTTTATATTAGATATTTAGTAGGCCAAATATGATCACAAAAGTTGTGTTATAATTAGTTCTAATTTGCATGATTTAAAAGATTCTACTTTTGAACTAAAATACCCTTTCTGGCAACTGTAAACCGGGCTGGCCCATTGTTTGGTCTCAGGTTCATATTTTGCCGAGCAGTGCTAGCACTATATGCCCCCACATTCAACAAAAAGGAATACCTTCCAGAGTGTTCTCCCACCCTCCCGGATTCTGTGCTACCAACAGCACACTCATCCATCCCAGCAGTTCAACAAATGGCCGACATTTTTGATGCAGCAACCATGTTTAATCTTTCACAAGGTTCAATGCCACCTTATAATTAGTTTGTTTCATATCATCCTGGAAGTCTAGAACGCGTATGGTCTCATAATCACATTGATCTCTACTCTGCTTGAATCGGTAAGTCTTTTGTCTTTTTTTTTCCGCCTCTATATATGTACATCAAGAATGTTGAATAGCGTGGGAATACAGGAAATTGAATGGTAATTTTGTAAGTTCAACATAGTGCCCATGTGTTATACAAGCACAATATAGTATTTTTCCAATGCATAGAACAGGGTAGTTGGGTAGAAATACTACTTCCGGACTGTGTACTGTGTACACAGTCATTGATCTTATCTATGTCAAATGTCAATAACTGATTGTGTATTAAAATCATTGTGATCAAAATCGCTCAAAAGGTTTGAAGCTAAGCTACAATTTTTAATGTTTCTGCGCTCTAGATAGAAAGGCAGGAATCAGAAAAGTTACATTTTTTTTTTTTGCTGTTAGTTAGCTGCTATTGTTGTACTTTATCAAATAAAGATGATCAAATTCATGAATGTATTTATTGGTAACTGTTTCTTGGCTCCCTAGTCGACTACTGGTTGATGAAAGCTTGCTGGATCAAAGTTTAGGTCATCTCCTTTGTTCGCTCATTTCTCTATAATTGGAGTTTTGGATCAGAAACAAGGTCGTCATGTTTATTCTTGATCGAGTAACACTCAACATATCTCTAAAAGCGAGAACCTATAATTCTAAACTATTTTCATATTTTTTTTGTCCATGCATGAAAATAACAATAAAGCAAACAATTCTAGTAAGATTCCACTGATAACAAACTATTGGTAGGTACTTTGAGATGATGGCAAACTAGAAAATCTGTATATAAATCACAGGACATAACTCCTTTTACACTGGGAGATTTCGCAGGTATTCTGCTAGAGCAACTTAATTTTTAACCAAGGAAACGATTGAATTATAATTCATCGCTTTCTTGGAAGTGGGGACTCAACATATGGTGGATGGCGGTGGTTGTTTTTGTGGAGATGGTGAAGGAGGATGCAGTGGTGGCTGTCGGGGGTGGTGACGGCAGGGAGATGGAGATGAGGTAAAGTAAGGGATGTAAATGGTGGATTGGGTTTTACTTGAAGGATGGTGTAGGTTTAAGTATGTGGGTTTTAGGCAAAAAAACAATTTTACCAGTCGTCCATACGTTAGATGTGACATCGTTAGAAGCAAGCAGGGACTCGATTGACAAATTTCTAAAGCGACGGAGACCCAATAAGCCTAAATTTAGAAATGAAGATTCAACCTGAAGATTGAGACTTAGTTGTGGCCATTTTTAGCGAGTTTTTGGCATTTCCCCAATTCTCGTCTCTTAGCCGATGTCGATGATTTGGGAATCCTATTCTAATATCCTGTTTCTTTTATCTATGAAAATCCGTTATTTAAATTACACAATATTTATATTTTTACACTTCTTGGAGAGTTCAAAGATATGCTCAAGAACAATTAATGTTTAACCAGAGAAATGACTAAATTATAATTCATCCCTTTCTTAGTAGCTAGATGATCAACCACATGCTCTTGGTACTTTTTAAATAGAACATCCATTATGGAATTTCCAAAATGAATTGCCATCATGGGCTCGATGATAGCTCTTATGAGTTTTGCCGTCTTTATCCCACGTACTGGCGGATCAGATGTATTCGTGTCATTGTTATATGGTTCCCAAGGAAGCGGAAAACCTTTCATACTGTGAAGAGAAAACGAACCCTCTTTTTGAATAACATCCATAACCTCGTCCTCGTATGGTGTATAATATGGGATGTTAAATGAGTTGATTTTAGAATCTTGAACCAAGCCCTGTAGTATATTCACAGCTTGTTATGTTTTGCTAATTATCCAAAGTTATATAAAATATGGATAGAGGTTCCCAAATAGACCATATACCTCTTTGAACATGTCAACAAGTGATTTGGCTAGAAGTTCCCAAATAATGCAGCAATCGTCGCTAGTTGGATCAGCAATGCTTCGACTTGGAATAGTTAGAATCATACGCCCACCACTTATCATTTCCTGAGAACGCAGTGTTAAAAGTTTTGTGAAGTCTTTCTCAAATTGCTTCCTATATGCTTCAAACACATTTGTTGGACTGGTTTTTGCCATGTATATATTAAGCTTGTTGTTTTCAAGGCCTTGAGGTACCTACAAATAAGATGGATGCACTATTAGTTCCCAAAAAGGGTTTATGTTGGCATATTGCAGTGCAGTTTTTTTTATTAAGATCCAAACTAAACAAAGTCATGTTTTGGCTCCATTTCATTGGCAGCCCTAGGTACAAATATAAGTAAACAAATGTATTCACTTGTAGTTTCCTATTTTTACAGAAGAGTTAGTATCATCAATATGCAGGAAAAATAGGAGTGTTAAAGAGGAGTCGTATGCATGGGAAGAAACCTATGTTAACCGGGAAATTGATTACAAACATGAACATAACACGAACCTAAAATCGCGTAGACATATAAACCTGAACACGACACATGTATTTACATATTAGTTTTGTATAATGCAATCTGTTTAACTTCAAAAGTATTAATTATTTAAAGAGTCAAATGCTAAAATCGTCCCTAAGGATTTGGCATATTTGGCAGTTCCATCCAAAATGTTTATCTTTTTTGTAACTAGACCATTGAGGTTTCGCCTTCACCAGTATTGTGAGGCCTCATTTCCTTCAATCGGAAGCCACATATCAGCTCCACCGTTTGAGACGCTTAGGATTTAGCCTACACTTTAGGCTAAGACTGGCTAGAAAACGGTGGCTAAGACAATGCTTTTGATCAGATGCCTATCAGGTCGACTTAAATTTAGTCGTCAATTCCTCAAAGGGTCAAACTTTACACAACAATAATATATACACACACACTAACCCGAGAAAGCCAATGAACGGCATAGGATGAATGAAAAAGATGGATACTCTCGTTTGGGAAGAGTCTTCCATAAAAGGAACCTGGGACAGCAGAAACAAAACATGATCCACATTCATCTCCCTTCCTCTTCATGTTTGTATAGAATGCAGGTAGTGATCTAAAAACTGTATTGAAGTCGTTCTCAAAAAGATCGTTTAAGAACACTTGAAACTGTGGCACTTGATAGTTAATTTCTGAACATATGTCATGGACTTTATCAATTATGTTGGCTACAAGGAATAATGTGTTTGGCCCAGAAGAACAACCCAAGTCTGCTATCTTGAAGCACCGTGGGAAGCCATTAAGATCATTAGCTAATCTGTTTATTGCTTCATGTAACACGGGTAGCGATCTTTGTAATCCAGTTCCCTGAAGTTTTTTTTATGAAATTAATCTATTTGAATACAATCTTCAAAATATGAGTGTTATGAAGGATTCTAGCCTATATGATCATGTACAAGTGTATAACTCACATCGTTTGCAATATCTGGCATCAGTGGCGGATCTAGAAATTAATTTCAGTAGCAACGTTTTTTATATTTTTCATTTTAGTAGTACCGTTTCCCAAATATCGTAAAAAAAAACAAATTTTCCACTACGCGCGCAGCACCTAGCTTCAAGCTAGGTCCGCCCCTGTCTGGCATGCATGGGAGCATTTTTATTTATTTCATGGTGTTTTTGTAAAAGGGTAAGTGTTTCTATGTGGTTTATAAGGAGTTCGCAATTCGCTAACCAGGGTATCATACTCCTTTAACTAGCGGACTCCCTAACAACCAAAACGAGTTCACAAACTCCTAGTATGCAATTGTATCCCTTCCAAACTTTTTGTTGATAAGAAAATCGAAATTAAGTGTTTATAAATTTCACCCTGGTCTCAAAGATCCTGGATATGCTACCACAGGCGCAACGACACAAAATATATCTGGCATGCTTGTTAGTGTGACATACCTGAAGATAAGAGTTGCTTGCATAGCTGGATTCTCCATTGCCTGTGTTCATGTGGAGGATCTTCTCAGTTAACATGGTTTTTTGTTTTTACAATCATACAGGTTTTCCTTTTGTTAACGTTGTGTTAATTTGTTTTAAATAAGCAATTATTTTTTGTTTAAGAGTAGGTTATAGTCTTAATTAGTTGTACATGTGATCATTAAATCATGTACGCAATAGTCTACCTTATGAGGCAGAATAAGTTACCACTCTTAGACTTACCTGTTGTTTTAATTAGGTGTACAAGTGATTAATTAATCATGCAAAGCCCTTCTGTAACACCTCAACTCGGCTAGTACTCACGTGTCATATATATACATACATCAAAAATCAAAACCCAATCCACGATACTTTAATCGTTACAATTTACAATAAAATCATGCAAAGCCCTTGTGTAACACCTCAACTCGGCTAGTACTTATGTGTCATAAATAAATAAATAAATAATTAAATAAATCATGTAACCTCACGTATACATTGTTTCCATGGTTGTCAAAGTAAAGTAATATCTTAGCAATCAATTACGAACATGTAGCGGTCATTAAATAAATTTCGATGGCAATTTGGTCGAAAAAGTAGTTACATTCACCAAAGAACTCCTATCTTAATCATAATTTGATTTCTAGTGTGTGATACATGAACGTTTGATTACGTTGAAGAGAGTTGTTTTAATTTGACGATTGATCATAATAGAAATTAATGTGGCTGGTTGTGAAAATATGTCAAAATTTACGAAAAGCTATGTGATAGGTTTATCGTAGAGGCTAAGAACATCGACCACTTAACCGATAGTTTTACATCTATATTCGATGCCCGTTTTAAAAGTTGATGATTTTTTTTCCTACATGGATTGCTAAGGGGCTGTTTGGTAAGGCTCTTAATGAGCCTCTGAATCATTCAACGCTGGATGATTCAGTATTCAACTCATTCAGCGCATTTGTTTCAGCATCTGAATTGAATGGTTAAGGCTGAACCATTAATACTTGAGATGTTGTTGAACCATTAAGCACTGAATAGATTCATTTTTTACTTCCTCTACCAATGTGGGACAAGAAGACTAACCATTTAGAGGTCCAACAAAACAACACTTAATGATTCAATACTTAACCATTCAGATCCTTTTAACCATTTAGATTTCTTAATGATTTAGCACTTAATCAACCAAACAGTCCCTTGGTTGTTTTATAAAAAAAGGCCTAAGGTAAGTCCAACAAGGTAGGTTTCATTTTTTTATTTTGCAGACCCGCTGGCAAGGCCGGCCCTGAAAATTCAGGTGCCTGGGCCGAGCTGCAAAAATTGTGCCCCTTAGCCTTAGCTTTAAACCTTAACGAATTAAATAATGTAAACTATTTTTTTAAGCTACGATTAAAGTAATATCAAATTGATGGATCAAATTTTATTTCCTACTTAGGTTGTAGTCTAATGGTAGAGGGAACAAACTCTCTTGGGGGAGGTTGGGAGTTCGAATTCCACAAAGTATAAAAATATAAATGGGTGAAAGTTTGGAAATTAAAAAAGGAAATTTGTTTCATAACAAAAATAAAAGTTAAAAAGGAAGTCAAAACCAACCGGTAAAAAGCAAAAACAACTAAGTATGAGCCCTCTTCATTTCACTTTCTTCATCTTCTCTAGTCCTACACTCATTAATAAACCTGTAATTTTTTTTTCTCAAACCATTTCATTTCCTTTAATTCTTAGCATCTCTCAACATTTCTTTACTTTCTGTTTTATATAAATTACCCTTCACTTTGATTAATACTTGATTAACAATTTTGGGGCTCAAACATACAAAAATCAATCGAACTAAGGACATCACTGTTAAGAAAATTTGGATTGCCGAAGGGTCAATGTGCCCTCGAGAAATTGGGCCCGGGCCGGGAGTCCTCCTCGCACCCCTTAAGGGCCGACCCTGCCCGCTGGTTTTTAACTTTAGCCGAAAGTTAGTTTTAATTGAAGTTTTTGGTTAATAACCAAAATAACCATAGCTGATCAACGTTAACTGAAACTAATCGTTATTGATAAATAGTAAAAATGGAAACAAACCTACCCATGCACACCCTAGTCTCTATTAGGTGGGTTCGGCATCTGAATTTTAAAGAGGTCATATATTTTCTATGAATAAAAATGTTCATCATTTATGACCGAACAACTAAACTATTGAATGAGATAAGAATGGTAATAAAATGCTTAGTAGCTAGCTATCTATACGTAGCTAGGTTCAGGGTTGCAGAAGTCGGCCTAGGCGGCCGCCTAGGCGGCGCCTAGGCGCTAGGCTGAGACTAAAATCGGAATAAGGGGCTAGTCGGTTTCCTGGGCGTTTTGGCCTTTAGGCGGAGCCTAGGCGGAGCCTAGGCGGTCCTAGGCGGTCCTAGGCGGTCCTAGGCGTTGGTATTTTTTATTTTTTTTATTTTTTTTATTTTTTTTAATTAAATTTCTAAGTATTTCTAGGTATTTCTTAGAATTATGTGTATATATCTAAGTATTTCTAAGTATTATGTGTATATATCTTAACATATTTTCAAAAAACACCTAAATTTGTGTATATATATAAAAAATACGTATAAAATACCAAAACGCCTAATTCCGCCTAATTTTCGCCTAGTCCCGACTAGTCTCGACTAGTCCCTAGGCTGGACCTCACCGCCTGCCTAGCGCCTAGCGCTTTTTGCAACCTTGGCTAGGTTCCGCCATCGTTGCAGGTCAAATTAGGTGTGCACTCAACTTATTTCAGACAACTCTTGGCTAGGTAGATTGTTTACCCATTTATGACGCAGCGAACACAATATTTGACATTTTTGGGTGACACCTAATAACATATCATATTATCCACTCAAAAAAGAAGATGGCTTAAATTTGATGGGGATTCGGGTATTGCAACACATACACAAACACAAACAAACTTCAAGAGAAATGTAAAATAAAATAAAATAAGGATGCGAGATTTACGTGGTTCAGTCGATAATCAACATGACCTATCTCTATGGGGTGTAACCATGATATTCTTTATTGTCTTCTACCTCACTCGTTATGGTAAACGGTAATGGGCCAAGTTTGCCTTGTGTATTCAATTTAATTTAGTCTCCTAGTTTAACTGTCTTCTAAAATCAGACCCATGCCCCCATAACCAATAAAGTGTTGATGCACTATTATGTGGACGTCACTGTCCAATAGACTAGGGTTGAGTCTTAGTATTGTATTACATGAGATTGTGGTGATCCATAAGGGCATTTTATGGATCTGACGCATTTGTAAATATAGGCCAAAACATAAAGTCCAGGTTCGAACCTGAAGTAAGGGCGAATGTGAAAATATTCCACATTCGACCTATACAAAGGGGCGAAGGTGGATTTTAGTGTTGGACTATAAATAGCAATCTCATGTGTTGGTTTTCATTTGGTAGATTTGAGTTTATGCTTTGAATGCTCTCAAGGGGGAGGTCATGCCCGACCTCCCCCGGCCCCGAGATAGATGTTTATCCTACTGATGACAGTGTCTGTAACCGTTTCTGAATTAATACGAATCTGTGATGACGTTGTTTTCATATGTTTCTGTCTCGTCTCGAATCTCCCGTCTGAAACCGAGTTGTTTACGCGTATTCGATCCATGAATTCGGTTCCTAACCGGATTCTCAACTGGTATCAGAGCTATGGTACCGATTTGAACGATCTAACAGTCGTTTGAATCAATCACAGCTCAATTTCATGATTTCAGACGTTAAAATTCAGATTTTGATTGAAAGGTTGAAACCCTAGAAACCTTAGATTCTTAATTGAACCCAAAATCATGTGATTTCTCCATGTTTTTGTGAATTCGAGGGTTAGGTTTTCATTTCCGCACCTTTCTGAACAAGTTTCATCATCAAATTCGAAGAATTGGAGTGATTATGGACTGATTTGCAGAAAATATTGAAGAAGAACACGCTTTTTCTGCAAGGGTCGAATGTGCAGAAGATTTTTGATTACGGGAGGTCGAATGTGGAGTATATTCGGTCGAACGTAGGATTTCGAGGTCGAAAGTGGAAATGTTCCACATTCGTACCACACGAAAGGTCGAACTTGGAAATGTTCCACATTCGTACCTCACTACTGGGCGAATGTGGAATCCCTATTTTTGTCAGAACCTCATTCGACCTTACAAAACGGTCGAATGTAGCCTTAATCCCACATTCGTACCCTCGATATATGTGATGAAAAATTGGTATTTTAAGGGGTAAAAAATTTCGAAATGGCAATTTTTGAAGATTTTCGGAAGAATGGTGATGATGTTTACCCAAATTGTTGAAGAAATGATGATGAAACGTTTTATTGTGGGGTAGTCATGAGAATCAACAATATGATAATCAGATTCAAATGACTATTATGGGCCAGAAAATAGACAGATTTTATTTCGCAAGACGAGAACAGTCAACCCAGTTCCTGTGTGATTGAAGGAACTTATTCAATTAGAGTTGTTATGTAGAAGCAAATCAAGACTGAGATCTCAATGTTCCGAAAGTAATAAGGGCATTTTATGGATCTGACGCATTTGTAAATATAGGCCAAAACATAAAGTCCAGGTTCGAACCTGAAGTAAGGGCGAATGTGGAAATATTCCACATTCGACCTATACAAAGGGGCGAAGGTGGATTTTAGTGTTGGACTATAAATAGCAATCTCATGTGTTGGTTTTCATTTGGTAGATTTGAGTTTATGCTTTGAATGCTCTCAAGGGGGAGGTCATGCCCGACCTCCCCCGGCCCCGAGATAGATGTTTATCCTACTGATGACAGTGTCTGTAACCGTTTCTGAATTAATACGAATATGTGATGACGTTGTTTTCATATGTTTCTGTCTCGTCTCGAATCTCCCGTCTGAAACCAAGTTGTTTACGCGTATTCGATCCATGAATTCGGTTCCTAACCGGATTCTCATAAAGCCTTCATAAACTCAAAGAGTCTCCCACTTGGAGGATTGATAATCTTCATTTGACTTCCGTCGCAAACTCTTGGACCTCTTGTAATCTTTCTCAACTTTTGTGGTTGCAACGACATTCTCAATATATAGTTAAACGCGTCATCTCGCCAACCCAAGAGTTTCGTGTCCTGAAAGGTCTAAAGGGTCAAGTGAAGCATCATTCGCTAAAGTCAAAATATGACAACTTGAAAATTGCCAATCCTAGGTAAATAAAACGTATTCAAATAGATGACTTACACGATTATGATCTTTTCTTTGTTTTTTATGATGTTGCATTGAGTATCAGTTACGATAACTTCTTAGCATAATCTAATTGTTGTTCTACCTCGTGTTACTCAAACCCCTTTTTGAGGTTGGTTAGGAAATTCGGTAATGGTACGGTACCAGTTCATTTTTAATACTCAGTACCTTTTCCTCATCCCTAGGTTTAACATAAAAAATTAATAGGGTTAGAGCAAAAGGACATCGACTGTGTAGAACTCAAAACATAGAGGACATTGAGTGTAATTTCGGTAGTTAAATGATATCGCCTGCAATTTGACTGAAACTTAAAGAACGTAAATTGCAATTTTGTCTTATTTTAAAGAGCCTACTTTTTGTGAACGGCCTAATTTTGCTCCAAATGAGGATTGAACCCACCACCTCAAAGTTAAAAAGTTGTGTGTTAGACACTAAGATTAGCATTATCACATCACAAAGGAAGGGACTTTAAAGAAAATACTTTTAAATAGATTGTATTTATTAATAAAATTAAGAATGAGGAAAACAAGTTCTTTTTTAAAAACACCCATTTTGATAAACAAGTTTTTCACCAACACCCTTGAGGGAAAAAAATACCCTCTTCATTTGTGGTTAAGGAATATTTTCAGGCTTTTCTATGTTTGTCCAAAAATATGACTCCACGTCTCCACCAAATTATTAGTCGCGCTGAATATCGAAGAAATGGTTGTACTTTGGTCTTTATTCACTTGTATTTAGAGAAAATTGCAATTTTCGTCCCTATGGTTTGCCTAAACTAACAGGTTAAACCCAGGCTTAACACCCTGAGTACCTGTGGTTTGGTTTTCTAACACTTTACGTCTCTCGACCTAACGAACGTAACGTTTTCTGTTAGTGTGTGGTGAAATGACTATTATACCCTTAATTTTTTGGGTGAAATGACTCTTATACCCTCTCATCTTCTTCCCGAACCCACCCAACCACCCACCACCACCACCATCTCCACCGCCACCCTCCCTCCTCCCTCTTCTCCCACCACCTCCTCTGCCCTTCCTCTCCTCCCATCCCTCCCTCTCTCCTTCCTTCCCTTCACTACCTTCAACAACAATAAGAGTTAATTAGAAGAGACAGGTACGCCACTCGCATTTCCAGTCCATTTCTAGGGCTTCCAGAAGCACCGAGTTTCGTCATTTGTTCGCTTATCGGGGAGCCTCTTTATTCCTAATTCCTCTGGTATTATTAATTCACCTTCTTAGCTTTTTTATTACTAATCTCTCTTTTGTGAACTCAATTCCTGTTGCACCCTTTTAATGTAACGGTTAATACTTGATCTTTGTCTACTTTTTAATATAATTGTTGCTACTGTAGTTTATTTGTTGAAATTGAAGTTTTTTTTATTGATTTGGATTGTTGGGTTTCGATTGGATTGGATTGTTATTATGTGTTTGTTGTATGTATTGGGTAATGGGTTTTATGGTAGTGATGGGTTGTTTAGGGGTTCTGTGTAGAAAGGAATTTGTGCATGTTACTTGATTTAGGTCAAATAAGGGTTGTGATGAATGATGAATTAATTCCATTGGTGTTCATGTGTTAATCCATTCGGTTGAAGGTGGTGGTGGTGGTGGTGGGTGGGTGGCGGTGGAGATGATGGTGGTGGTGGTGTTGCAGGTGGTGGTGGTAGAGATGGTGGTGGTGTTGTAGGTGGTGGTGGTGGTGGTGATGGTGATGGTGGTGGTGGTGATGGTGATGGTGGTGGTAGGTGGGTGGGTGGGTTGGAGAAGAAGAGGGGAGGGTATAAAAGTCATTTCACCCAAAAAATTAAGGGTATAATAGTCATTTCACTACAAACTAACGAAACAACTAACGGCCATTAGTCTCAGGGACGTAAAGTGTTAGAAAAAGAAACCACAGGTACTCAGGGTGTTAAGCCTGGGTTGAACCTGTTAGTTTAGGCAAACCACAGGGACGAAAACTGCAATTTTCTCCTTGTATTTATGTGTTTTTCTAAAACTAGCTTTTATCAATAACTACGTGTTATTGTTTTTGTTTTACTTTACTCCCACATTGGTTGTGTAAGTGAGAACACAACTCCTTATAAAGGAGTGACCATCTTCACTATTCGACGCATTTTAAAGCCTTGAGGCTAACCACCCTTCTATGCGTTGGGGGTAGACCAAAAAGGAGAATATTCGGTACGGGTTACCTTGGGCTCTTACATAAATAAGCTGTTTAGAAAAAAAAGGATATGAAAATAGATTCACATGTAATTATTGTGAATGATGGCTTTGGAGGCAAAGAAGGTTGCAATGATGGGTGGTGGGCATATGGTTATGTGACCAAAGCGGTGGTGATGGTAGCAAAGATGGCGGTTACAGTGGCAATGATGGTTTTAGCTGTGATTGGGGTTGTAATGGTTTTAATGATAGTAGGGTTAGTGGTGGTGTCCTCAGTAGCCGTAGAGACATAATTTTTTTCTATGGTGTCAGTATTTTTGTTACCCCGATGTTTAACAACCTGATGGAAAAAAGATGAGCTCGGTACCGGTACTAGAAATCACCAAAATTAGGTATCGGTACTGGTATTTGAATGTAAAACCGGTAAAATACCGCTATGATACCGAAAATGCCAAAAATTCGATACTGGATTGATACTGGAATGATTCGTATGGGAAGTTCGGTAGCTATACGGTATCGGTTCAATACCAATACCCAATATCATTTGCTCATCCCTAATCAGAAGATCAAGAATCAAAGATTGATGAATTTCTTTTATCGTTGGGTTTATCTTTCTTTTGTTTATCATTATCTCTAGATTGTTGAATTTGTTTAAAATACCCTATGATTTCCTTTTGTTTCAATTACTTGATACAGGTTTAAGTATGAGGTACTGAGTTCAAATCACGTTTGTGACGAGAATAATAAGGCAACTTTCTGTGACGGCGTGGTTTGGCCCTGTCTCTATGCCCCTTTATGGAGAGGATACTGCGATTCTCTGAAATCATGAAAACCTTTACCGGTTTTTACATGGAAACAGTTTTAGCGTAAATGAGCCGTAACGAACCCGGGTATTGTGAGTTTTCGAACTTATAATCCTTCCTAGAAAAAGCATAACGAAAATGTTTGTGGATTTAATAACTAATATTTTATTTGTTATAGTGTACTCAATAAAAAGTGGCTTCTTTATTATATTATATTATTATAGGTAGGATTCCTGTAGGAAAATTGGTTTGTGTGAGAAGTGTAGGAAGGATTAAAAGTTGATATGTATACATCATTTTTTTGGATGTATTCATGATGTTTTGGATTGTTTTGCTTAGAAAAACAACAAACATAACAATTAATAACCGAAAACAATGTATTTTAGACTTAAAACTTAAAACACTATGTCAAGAACATTTAAGAAGAGTGTTTTAAGTAATTATTAGGGTGTTTTATCTGAAATTTAAATTTAATGACTATAATACATTAGATTGGGCTTTAAATTATTGTATATTGTTGTGTTAAGTGTTTTTCAAGCCAAAACAACCCAAAACTTTATTCCTAAATCAAAAACATGATGACTACATGTCAATTTTTAATCCTTCTCACACATCTCACACAAACCAATTTTCTTACAGGATCCTCTACCTATTATTATATAAAACATAACGGTTTCTACTTTCTACAATTTAAAACCCAAAATCATATTATGTCATTTCAAATTAGTATATCTTCGTAGATGAATGTTTTTTTTAACGGTCAACTAAATGTTATCTGAACTGTCAATCCACCAAGCCACTAATTCAGAGAAAAACCCGTCACCTGAAGGTTCACTGCGATAAAACTTATCTGGATCGGATTTATATTTGAGACCAAATGAACTTGAGCTTTTATTTTCAGTTTCTCGTACTACTCACCAAGTTACAGGTGGTCCGTACATGAATATAAAATAGAAAGAAAAGATAGCCACATGTTATTGTACATGGGAACACGACTTTTCACTATCATGAATAATCTACTGTTACTCGATTAAATTCATCGCATGTTGTTGTAAGTTAGTGTTCTAGAAGTATGTGAAACACTGCTCACTACCGTGCCGGCGTGCCCTTCAGTGCAGTGCAGAAACCAATACCATTTTTTACCGAATTTTACTCATTATTCTCACCCCCATTGAGTGCTGTATTGACCCTAGAGAAATAACCAAATTAAATCCCTCATAAATTATAAATAAATGGGTCTTACCTTGTATGTTTTATGTTTTTTTTACACCAAGTTGTTGTTTATCTTTTAAGTAAACTGCACTTTACCTTTGTTTGTAACACACTTAGTAAACTACAATTTATTACTTTTTTGCAAAACCAATAACCCATTATAAACTACAATAACCCGTTTAGTTTTAAATAAAGTGTAGTTTATAGTGTGCTGATGTTAATCGTCTAAGTAGATAGTGAATACCGCACGGGGGGGGGGGGGGGGGGGGTTACGTGGAGGCCCATCCCCATGTAATCATTAAAAATAAATAACTCATGATGTCTACAATTAAAAGAACAATTAAATTAAAGCAAGATTCGATTAAAAAGTAACGCACTAATATAAATTTGCAATGTACAATTGCTTTCAAAAAGATCAACATTATAATGTACTTTGATATCTTTCCAATATTAGCTCATTGTTGTCATCTTTAGATTGTTTTTCTTCTTTTTCATTTTAATGGGGACAACTAGAAGGAGGCACGGAGGCGTAGGGGTGTGCATGACTCGGTTTTTATCATTAACCGTAACTATAACTACTAGTTCAGTAATGGAATTTCCTTAACCATAACTACAAGTTTAGTTATCGAATTTTCTTAACCAGAACCATAACCAAACTTCGGTTATGGTTACTCGGTTATGAATTTGGTTATGGTTATTTTGGTTATTTACAAAAAAGAATCAAATAAAACTAACTTTCAGCTAAATTATAAAATTAAAAGCCAATGGATCTAAAATAAACGCAACCTACAATTTGGACTTTGCCTTGACTATTTTTATAAGACAATTAAGACTACACTTTTTAGTTACACCACCAATGTGAGATATCTTTTAATAAGATATTAACAAAAAAAAAACATTTTTAAGCCTTCGATTAAAAATTCAATTATCATAAAAAAGCACTACAATCATTTTGTAAATAACATATTTTTATTTTAGTAAAAAACCTTTACATGGTTAATGTAAAACATAAATCTATTACATAGACTTAACATTACAAGTACGATTCGGTTGACCAAAACTTCATAACCATAACCATAACCGCTAGGTCGGTTAAAAAAAATTTCACAACCATAACCATTGGTTATGTCGGTTATCGGTTAAAATTGGTTCTGTTATGCCGGTTATGTTTCAGTTATCGGTTATGGTGGTTAATTTGCTCACCCCCTAGGCCGTAGGTACATGGTAGTATACGGGTTTGGCTGAAGCCCTGCTATTCTTTTAGCCTTATATATATATGTGTGTGTGTGTGTGTGTGTATTTCAACATTGCATCAGTAGAAATTTTGACATCAAACCCATAGAAATCTTTAAACCGAATCCTTAAAAACCTTGGCACCGAGCCCATAAAAAACCTCATCGAACCTTCAATTTGACAACAAACCTTAACCACATTTCAATTGAAAAAGAATAACTTTGTTAGTCTACATTTTATTTAAAAACTAACCTATTAAATAATTAAGGATATGCCCACAACATAAGCCGATAAACCGTTGATTCAAATAAACAGGGATAATTGACTCGCACAAAACGAAAAAGGCAACTTCACACCACCACCGATTATCGCTGGACGTCGCACTCCCCATCTAGTCGGGTAGTTTTCTTTTTCATGAAACATCCAAATTGTTTATTTTTGCAAGTAGTTTGTGTCTACATGATAGTTTTCGCGGAGTCGATATACCAAAGATACCGCGATTAACCGATATGTATCCTTATGGTTGAAACAAGGAAACACATTAGTAGTTTTATGTTAGTTAACCCATTATTGAAGTTAACTCTTGTTTACCCTTCCTGACTGCAATTGTCGAAGTATATGAAGTCCAATTTGTGTAATCAGATCAGTGATGAACATTTAAGTGATAGATGCATTTGTTTTTAATTCTTTTTTTTTAAGATTTGCTTAAAATGTTTCGACAGATGATGTAATGGATGTATTTCAAAAAACAAATCGCGCAACGAGTAATTTAATCGAATTCTCTTGTTCACTTTTAATATCGATGGACATACATTTTTTTATCAGTTATTTTCATTTTAATTTGATTTTTGCTATTCTTATTATGTGACCCGTCCCGAATTGTTTAAACGGATCGCAAAGAACAAGTCGAAACTTAGTGACAGACAACGGTTATCCTTCCCTCGAAAATTTCTGAACCCGTACAATGAAAAAAAAAGATTGCAATAAAAAATACTTTGTCAAGTTAAAAGGGTAGCACATGCTACCCCTCAATGTGGACACGTACTTCAGCCTAGGTGTTTCATAACATGTCACAAGGTATAAAAATGTTTTCATGGTGAATACGTATGATGCTCAAGATGCGTTGAAACTATTTAAGTTGAAACTATTTAACTTATAATTCAAGTAGTTAATTAAGCCCACTTTAGTTACTGTGAAATATCACACATTGACATTAGTTTCTTTTCTTTCCTTTTTTATTGTTTCCTTTTTTTTCTTTTCAAGAAAATAAAGTATGGCGGTAATTATGAAGTGTCCTGGAAGTTTTGAATCAACAGTCCAATCCAAGAAAGTAAGGTATTGTGCTATTGACTCTTGAGCACATGCATGGGTTGAATATACGTGACTTTTATCTTACTATAACTTGATGGAAAAGAAACCACCAACTAGCTTCTAAGTTTCTGACTTCATTGAAATACCCCACTAGAGGACGGGTATTAAGCCAGGGAAATGTTACTAGCTAACTCACTTATTACATAACTTAAAAATATTAATTAAATGGTTTAACCGAACGAGTAATGGAACATTGGTCGATTTTTTTTTCATTAGACCGTGCGATGAATGCGATTGATTAAAAGCTTGTCCCAAAACCTTAAAATTTTTTTTTTCCCACGCACCCGCCTTCTTGCCCGCTGGACTGGTGTGTCACGCTTTGGTCATGTCATGGGCGTAGCTTTTAAGGGGCGGCCGACCCTTCTGAATTTTTGCTCAGAAGTTCTGATTATATAGTATTCGTATAGAAATTTTTTGGTATATACGGTCCCCCCCCCCCCAAAAAAAAACTAGTTTTCAACCCCCCGAAACTAGTGATTTCGGACCCCCCGGTGACTTCCGACCCCCTGAAGTCTCGGGTCAAGCCCCGCCACTGGGTCACGTTCTGAGGTTGTCATCTCATCAGAGACGTTCAACATATAACAATCAACCTAATCAGTCTGGCAGTAAAAGAATACAAAATCGTCAAATCCGCACATTTTTCACTAGCAAATAACATAAAATCTCATTGACCATTACTAGCTATTGAATATTGAAATTGACTATGAAATCCTCATAGATTTATCTCTATCTCTACTACATTATAAAGGAAGAGTGATGGCTAAATGTGTCCATATTGGCAAACTTAAGATGGCATTTGAAAAGTCATATGCTTTAACCCTCAAATGAGATACTTGTACAATAATGCATTAAGATACTTGTACCAACCATTTTCCATTATCCTAAGTTAGTCTTATGGACCATAGAAATATGCAAAGTTATATTTTTGTAACATATTTACATATTAAAATAATTCAACTAACAAAAAGATTAGATAGTGTATGAAAATAAAAAAATATCTACGACTTGGAAAAAACAATTTATTGTTTTTGGCTTGAGGAACGGAGACTAAAGGGTCCTTTGACCAGCCCTAGCCAGGAGCTTTGGTTAAAATGTTAGAACCAATATGCAACTTTCAGGCTCAACCGGTCTAAAGGAACAATGTTTTTTCATGTCGGGCCCAGGACTCGTCTCGCACCTAGGTTTGTTTGTGCATTTCTAAAATGAAGTGTAACTGACTGGGAGATGTATACATTGGAATTTTGACATGCATTGAAGTTTTGAAGCAATATGTAAATAGATTTTGATTAACTTCATATTGGCTTTGAAGGATTTAACAAATTCTAAATCGATCCCCACACTCACATAATCACCAATGTCGACACCAAAGTGAATTCGGTACAAAATACATCATAATTAAATCTCATATCAGCCGGGACACCCGCAGCAACGCGCGGGCATTCACACTAGTATAATACAATACTTCACATATTACTTCCCAAATAAATTTTGTTACATCATTTACTAAAGGTTCTAGATGCTACAACATGTGGGTCTATGGCCTAGCTCCCTCTCTTCCCACATGTCATAAAAATACAATCCTCATGTGTTATTTATGTTTTTAAAACCAAATATCCCTCCAATATTTTACCTATCATACTTTATTCTTATTCTTATTTTTCCTCTCTTTTGTTTTCCTACACTCTTATACACACATGTCTACTCTCCCTTTCCACCTCCATCAAACCCTAAATAACCGTCTTGACTCCGAAGACGACACAAACCAAACCACCTCCGGTTCAGCCGATGCGAACGGCCGCCGCCCTCGCGGCCGTCCACCCGGTTCAAAAAACAAACCCAGACCACCCGTCATCATCACCCGCGAAAGCGGCAACACCCTCCGAGCCCATATCCTAGAAATCAGCGACGGATGCGACGTGTTCGAATCCGTCGCTGATTACGCTAGGAAAAAACAACGTGGGATTTACGTAGTCAGCGGTAGCGGTACGGTTAACAACGTTAATCTCCGTCAACCGGCTACCGCTGGCTCAGTTCTCACGTTGCATGGACGGTTTGAGTTACTTTCACTCTCTGGATCCATTTTACCACCTCCAGCTCCACCTGGAGCCACTAGCTTGACAATATATTTAGGTAGTGGACAAGGACAGGTTATTGGTGGTAATGTGGTTGGTGCACTTGTGGCTTCTGGGCCAGTGATAGTTATAGCTGCTTCATTTACTAATGTGGAGTATGAAAGACTGCCGTTAGATGAAGAAGAAGCTGCTGCGAGTAGTGGTGGTAACCGTAACGGTGACGGTGACGGTGACGGTGATGGGGATGGGGATGGTGGTGTTAGTGTTCCGATTCAGGAGGCTTCATCAATTGGTTTGCCTTTCTTTAACTTACCGGTTAGTATGGCTAACGTTCAGGTACCGGTTGATGGTGGTGGTTGGTCTGGTAACGTGGCGAACCAGCCGTCGTTCTGATTAAAGAATTGAAGGTCTGGGGTTATTGTTCATCAACTATGTACCAACATTTATCGTCAATTTGTATCTTTAAATTTGTCTTTATTATTATTTTTGTTTGTTCTATTTGTGTGGGTTTTGATTAGGTTTGAATTTCTTGATGTAGTGTTGAAGGTTTTTTTCTAATTTTTTTTTTCGAGTTAAATATCAGCTATGTGTGTCCTTGTGAAACTATTTTGATCTTTTTAAAAGCAAGGTTTGCTAGAATTGCAAGAAATCAAACCAATTAATAACTTTTCTCTGGTTGGTGAGTTCTTTTGGTTACATTAGTGGGAATGTTCGCGCGTTGCGGTGAGTGCTCTACTTTGCGGCCTTGCAGTTGTTGTTGGATACCACTCCTTGCAAACACTTTTACGTTGTGTTCCCGAGTTAACTTAAGAGGAGAAAAGAAAGGAAAGGGACGGAAAGAAAAAAAAGAGGTGTGTTCCCGAGTTTTTTTTTAAATGAGGGAAATGGAAGGAAAATGTGAAATGTGTGTTCCAGAGTTTATATTTAGGAGGAAAGGAAAGAAAAAGAGAGGAAAACTAGACTAAATCTAATCCTTCCAAATTGGGAGGAAATGGAAGGAAAAGAAAGGAAGAAAAAATAGAGGAAAAGAAAGGAAAGGATTTTCCTTTCTTTCTTTCCTTTCTTTTCTTTTCCACCCATTAGTGAACTCGGAAACATAGCATTAGGTTGGTTCATGTCCTTCGCTATACACGTTAACACAAGTGGGTTGTTTATATTTTTTCTTATAATATTATAAACAACTTAAAAGATATACCATTAGATTAGCAAGAAAAATATATATAAAACATCATTTACCTCAAAAGGTAAAGGCAAGTAACTTCAAACTTAGTGATCTCATAAATCCTACAAATTAAAGTTATTTATTTGAATTAAAATAAGATATAAATTACATTTTCCTTTTTAGTGCGTACAATTCCAAAATAACACTGAAATTCTCTACAAACTAAAAAAATGCAAACTTTTTCTATTTTATTTAATATTAAACAATAGTTTAGATTTTAGATTGATATAAAAATCTGTTCTAATAATTAAATTAGAAAACTAATCAATGTTACATTATTTAACTAAAGAATAAAGCTTATATCACAAGGGAAATAGTAATGTTGGATAGATGTCACATGGCTTTGACAATATCAAGAATAAACATGCCCCTTTTAAAATATTACAATATCATGTGGTACCCGCGTGTTGCTACGTAGTTAGCTAAGTTGCGGGTGTTTTGATATGGTTTTCAAATTGTTGTTGTGCTACGATAGAAAGAGAGACTGAGGATGCGTAATATATTGTTTCAAGTTGTAACAGATGGTTAATGATTTTGTTGTTTGTTCGTGTTTGAGTTAGAATCGCAAGAATAAGAAGATGAAAGAATATGTGTAATATATTTGACAAGCATCAAATGGATAGAGGTAAATAGAAAACATAGGATCTACAAGCAACATACATTAGTATGTAGTCAATGGAGATATTTGTCATGAATCACGACCATGTCAAAAAGAAGTAAAAACTCATGTTAATGCGATACAAAGTTCTAATTTCTAAACAACTGGAGACTAAAAGCTATTAAATGCAATGTGGTTACATGGGATGTTCTTATTATAGGATTTATATAGAATTTGCACTAAGATAGATCAATTATAAATGAATAGGTTTGTTCCTATTTATACATAGTGAAAGGGTGTGATACCGCTTGATGAACCATCACAATGGTTCAGTAGTAATGTAAATTTGTTTTGATATTGTAAAGGATGGGTGGGTGAAATGTCTACATTATCCTTCTAAGTGTTTTAATTGTCACAATCATGCCAATAATATCGTTAAATTTCTTGCTCGAATATGTTGTATATGTTGCTTGTTAAGTTGTACGGAAATGCAAATTACCATGTTGTACATCACTCCCCCTTAATAAGATAATACAGATTATTAAAATGGTTATATGTGGTATTTATACGCACATCACACACTTTTTAAGTATTTATACACCACCGACCAATTACTATAATACTATACGGCTTTCATGATGGCGAAAATGTATATACGTGTGTAGTATAAGGTGTTATACGAGTTGTATGTCATACTAAACGTATAATTTTACCGATCCTGACTGAAGTGAGAGTGGTGTGTTGTGATAGATGATGCTAAACGAACTATATAATTTTTAATTTTGTTTTTTGCTGTTTGTATAATATGACAAGTTTGTGGCTTGCAAATGTTATACATGGTTGTATAATTTCTTGGGACCCATATGATATAACAAAAATGCTAATGTGCAAATTGGGGTGGTGTTTTTTTGCATGATGGGGGTTAAAAAGGTACCTTTCATCATTAGGGACTTGACATTGAACTAACATATTTGATGTGCACAATGATGATGACCTCATGACCCCATTGTGCAAAAAAAACTATATAGTGATGTGTGCAAAAAAACTATATAGTGATGTGTAGTCATCAGTTTTTGGAATAAAGTATTTCTATGGCAAAATCATCAAAATATGCACCAAACTTTTACATATGCTCAAATAGGTAATTCTAACAACAAATTAGAGGAAAACAAATAGTAGGGACGACTACTTCACAAATCACACTCCGATAATTCAACTATTTCACATGTACTTGAAAAAAATGTAAAAGCAAATATTAGTTCGGCTCCTTCACGTCTTACACTCCGATAATCCGGCTCCTTCACAACCCACTTGAACAAAAGTAAAATGATAATGGTGTTTATTTGAACAAATTTTACAGTCACGATACCTATATTATAATTATCCCTATTTTTATTGATTATAATCAATTTTGACCTTTAACAATCAGAAAAAAAAAACAGGAAAAGGAATTAAAATCAAGATTTTATATAGGTTGGTTAAATTTAATGTTATTGACTGAATAGATACAGACCCATTTTAAATTATTAGTTTTTATTTTTAATCATTTTTGAAGATGACTCCATTGTGGGTTATATGTTCGAGAAAAAGAAAAAAGAAAAAAAAAGAAGAAAAAGATAGAAAAGAAAGAAAGAAAAGAAAGAGGCATGTGAAAAACGAGCCTTCTTTCCATAATGGTTGTCTTTTCTTCGTGTTTTTAAATTTTAAATCCAGAGTGAAAATTCTATTAATGAGAAACAAATACTTACAACCAAGAGCTTCTTCATTACCATCATTATGTTAATCACGAGTTTCTTGCCATAAGTGATGGCAGTATTAGCCAATCATATCTATACCATGACTTGTGTAATTTTTGTCTTTAGCCATCTATGGAAATTTGTTTTTCTTTCTTTTTTAATCTAGTATATTGTCATTATATTTTTTTTTTGGAAGGCAAAGGTCACAATCATTTTAGAGATGGCAGACAACTTTACACCTGCTCTTGCAGGTCCTGTCCTCACTTACACATTCAGACTATGTTGTCTGAACCGGTTCCACGTTGTTAGCGACTGAGGGAAAGCAATAAAACCCAAGTGGAAAAAAAGAAAATTTTAGAAACCATCGGTAATCCATCGATTATTATTATTGATATATACCATAACTAGAAAGAACAAAAACGACTATCACTGACTGATTACCAACAGACACTAGTCACACAGCAAAATGCATCTAGTCTTTTTTGTGGGAACTATTTGTTGACGGATGATCTCAATCAAATACTTAATATGGAATACGAACCGATCTTATTTTTGATCCATTTAGACCGTTTAAAACCAAAACTTACACATTTTGCTTTGTATTATGTTTAATCTCATTCTAATCAACCATTTTGCGGTCATCTTACTTGAAATGTTTGATCATTTAAAAATTAAAATCATCTTCGATCATACAGGCTTACCAAATAACTAAAGGTGCATTTTTGAGCATTTAAATGAAGTTAGTTAATCCTAACAAGTTATAAGGCTGTGGGGTGTGGAGTAGCACCCCATGTCACCTCAACCGGTTAAGGAGCTAACACTGTCTCACCGCCATGAAAGGGGGGCACTAAAGATGCCACTGCTAGCCCCTTGATGGGTGTTCCTGATGAACTTGTGGGGCCGTTAGAAAATCTAACCATTGCCAACGGTTAGTTTTTTTATTTTTTAATGCATATTAATACACCTTAACCTTTTACATTTTTTACCACACAATTTCTTCTCTAAAAACCGCTTATTCTCTCAAAATTCAAATGTTCAACATGTTTTCAAACAACAACTATAAGTACCTTTCAATCCAAACCGTCCACGTTTCGCAAACCGTAAACCGAATGATGAAGAAACGAGCTATATGTTGTAAATCAAGCTACAACAAGGTCAATTATCAACCGGTAACTCAACCACTCTTTCCAAACCCACCACAATACCCTCAAGTTCCACAATTTTCTCAAACTCCACCACAATTCTCTCAAGTTCCACAATTCTCACAAAAACCACACATCTCACAAAGCACATAGCTTACGCAAACCGTACCCGAAACCAAACCAAACCAAATAGAACGCAAACACAAGCAAACATTGTAGAAAGGAATCGGAAGAAGAACGGGTTCCAAATGCCGTGGTGAGTTGGACACTGGCAGAGGAGTTCGTATTGTCACGAGCGTGTCTTATGTTTCTTAAGATCCATCGTTGATAATATTTTTTTTTCCACAAAGTATAATTATTTTTTTAACTATGAAAAAATAAGCAACTTCAACAACAGTTACATGTATGATGTCCCGTGGTAGAGACGCACTCATCAACTTGGTAGCCTAGAATCTATTTAGAGCCTAGTATGATGTTTCGTTTAATATGTATGATTCTTGGGAGCTACTTCAAAGAGTCTAAACGATCCAAGATAACGTCGCGCACACCGGAACCGAATACGTCCCAAGGCGCGTTGGACACTCGGTCCCATATAAACCTAGACGACAACGCCGGCGACTTTGATTTTGAAGAACCGGAAGACTTGTCACGCCAGCTCGGTAGAGATAATAACAAGGCGGCGATGAGAACCCGTGGTCGGGCAACTTCCTCCTTGTCTACAACTACATTGGATCCCGATGTGAGATCACACATTGAAAATGTTTTGAAAGAAAAAATGTTCAATTACTTTCGATCAAAGAACAAGAAGTTAAAGAACAAAAAAACAAATGCAAATGGAAAACAACTTCGCCTTCCTCGATAAAGACCCCTCACCGTGAAAGAAAAAGATTTTCAAAATTCATAAAGATAAGATACAAGCTAAATATCTCAACATGGACTATTTTTAATTTTTATTTGGGGAGTTTTTTAATTTCATTTGTAATTTTGTTATTTTCTTTTGGGTTTTTTAGTTTGTTTGTAATTTATTTAACTTATTTTATTTTTCAAAATGTATTTTTTTATAAAGTTATTTTTACTTTTGTTTTATAATAAATATTTAAAATAAAAAAGAATGAATCAAAATAAAGTGAAAAAAATTAAAATAAATGATTGGGAAATGATTAGCGGGGTTTTAAACCACAAAAACTAAGTTAAAGGAGGAGCTTTAAAGCCAGCCACTGTCCACGTGGCACAGATATGACGCAGACATAAGAATTTATATAGCTCTAAGGACCTGTTTGGTATGAGGTAATGAATGGAATGGACGAGGTAATAGAATGGATCATTACCATTCCATCTCTTGTTTGGTTGCCATATGAGAATGAAACAAAACATTACTTTGGGTTGTTGGATAGGCAGGAAAAGACGAAGTAATAAGATCGGTGGTTAGTGGCGATGGTGGGTGGTGATATGTGGTGGTGGTAGCGGCGGTGGTGAGTGGCGGCAACGGTGGTGGCGACGGTGGAAGGTGGAGGTGGATGGGCATAATCGTGGGTGGGCGACGATGGTGAGTAGTGGCGGTGGTGGGTGGTGGGTGGTGGTGGTGATGGCCGTAAGCTGAATTTATTTTTTAAAGGGGTTATAGGTGATGGGTGATCAGTCCGTTTTTGGTTAGATATGTGGAACGGTAGTCACTTGCTGAAAGACAGATGGCCAGCATTGTAAGCTTTGTCGTCTCAAAAAAGGAGCAGCGTGCGAAAGTTTTTGGAGGGTGGTGAATTTGCTGCAGAAACTTGGAACCATGATACGCATAATTAAGAGGAAAATAGTCAATTTGTGCAGATGTTGGAGGTTATAAATGGCCTTTGTTTTAATAATGATGTAGATACTTGGAGATGTGAAGGAGTAGAAGATCGGGCCTATTTTTCCCTTTTCAAATTTCTGATTCACTGCAGCTGTCGAGAGGGTTATCCAGTTCTAAGTGGGTGAAGAAGATTATAAATGGTATAATGATGATTGCTATGTGGATGATTTGGAAGCTAGGCTCGTAACGACAAGTTGTTCGGTAGAAAAAATCCAAAGGTTGTGGATGTTATTACTAGTATCAAATCCTTGTCGTACTTATGGTTAAAGAGTCGAACTCGGTTTAAGGATCTTAGACGGGTCAATTGAGTTAATTATCCTTTGTATATGATGTTTGTTGGGTCGTTCCTTGTTTTGAGGACACACCCGTTTTTTTAATGAAGTTCACTTAAAAAAAATGGCTTCACAAAACATAAGTAGGTTTCTAGCTGGATTCTACTTTGCCCACATTAAGTAATTGCCGGTAATTAACATTTAATAATTTTAGTTACAAACGTTACCCCTTAAAAGTTACTCGTAAAATGATAGTTATATCTAATTCATAAATTCCGCTCTCTTTTCTTGAATTATTCTCTAGCATAGCAAATAAATCATGCCATTTGGTGCCATGGTCTACATTACTAGACAAGCATTCGGATTTTCGTCACTAAACATCTGAGGGGCATAAACATAGTGAACAAAATACGGGACCTCGCCATCCTTACCCTTTGCTTCTACTTTCGTCTTCTCTTCAAATTCTACAATCTTTGTTGTCACAGTCACCTTCTCTTCTACTTTCTTCTCAACCTTCTCCTTTGAAAGAGATTCGGGTATGATTTCTGCGTGTTTGCGTGCTCTTTTTTGCATGTAGGTCACAATCTTTTCAGCCTCAATGGTTCCTTCTACTAGAATAGTTTGTGACTTTATGTCAGTTTTGACATTGTGTATACCTGCAATAATTTCTATGGCTTTTAGTTCAACTTAATTTGTCATGTTACATTAATTTACATATTAATATAAATGTTGTGTATTTACCTTTGTGTTTGAGTAGTTTGGCTCGAAGATCATGCTCACATTTGTCGCAGTGCATATAGGCTTTTATTTTGGTCGTCTTTATAATTTCCTTAATTTAGGCACAAACAAATTCAAATCTTTATCGATCACTTGTTTGTCTTCCCGTAACTCATCGACATATATTGATCATACTGCTAGTTTTGTAGCCTTAAAATTTAAATAACTTTGACTCGAGCCAAATGGACCAACTTTTAGCTTGAGTGCTTGACCACTACACTCGATCAACCAACTAGCTAGACAAAGTCGTTAGTCGTGGTATCATCAAACCCACGCCACGAAAGTTATTTCAAAACTAAAAAATGAAGCTGATGTTGTAACTTTATATATGTATAGGGCATGTTTGGCTCTCCATCTTTTTTTTAATATAAAAAAAAACTCATTTTCAAACCATTACCCAAACGCTACTTTTCTCCTTATTAACTTCTTAAGAAGTTATATGGAGGGGAAATAAGTTTATTCAAACATGCAGATAATACCATTTTTATCATTTAATAATATGTTAAAAGCACCCAGAATGGTTTAAGTATATTGTCAATTTGCATTTACTGCTGTTAGGTCATGGGGTGTATATTAACATGCGGAGCGTTATAGGTGGCATGACATGTTAACCGGCGTTGACACCACTCCCTCCTTATATTTATTAAGGGGCATTAAAAGGGTTATTTGTTAATGAGATGTTAAGAGACTGAATTAATGTGTTTTCCTTTTTTTAAAAACCAAAATTCACTAAGGTATGGTTATGTGAAGTTAAAACATTTCCTTGAGAGTGAAGTGGAGTGAAATAGGAAAAGTGGGTGATATGACATGTAGATGGAGTTGAGAAGGGTTAAAGTATACTTAATGGCCTTAAAGATCGAGTAATTAAGCTAAAATATATATGTTTTTTAACACTTTTAGTTAAGTGCATGAAAGTTTTTCTTATTAAAAATTATACACTCTAAGGACTAATCATGACATTAAATAAGATTTAGGGTTTAACACTTACCAAATCAGACCTCTTAATAAGTCTCTTATCAAATCAGACCTCTTAATAGTTCAACACTTACTGATCCAAGGTTGTCAAATAGCCTCGATTTCTTAATGATTTAATTAAACCAATGTTGCTTAATTGATGTATTAAAATTATATACAATTTTTGGATTGAAGCAACTCTTACCTTCTTGGTTTCCTTCTTCTCTATTGCTTTCTTGTCTTGTGACAAGATCTCAACCTTTTTCCTACTCCATTTTTCTAATCTTTCATGCATTTTCTTCACTTCAAAAGTGCCCTCCACTCTAATTTCACCCTTCTCATGCATAACATCCACTTTATGGACTCCTGTTTACCATAAGAAGAATATATGAACGGTAAAAAAATCTCTTTATAATTTGTACTATAGAAATATTAGGTCCAATATTATATGTTTTGTATTATGTTTGATCGACTTTATAAAGAAGCAAATACATCTCTATAATTAGCTGAATGCAAGAACATGAGAGGATAAATATAAACAATAACAATTCTTAATTTGAAGGTGACGAGTCTAAAGAATATCAAATATGTCTTAGATATAAATATAGAAGAAAATAGTTTAACCGGTTTTGCATTAAAAATAATGAGTTTAAAATAAAAATAAAAACATTTCAATTTAAGAAAAACATTGTACCATGGTGTTACAAGAATTACCTGGAGTCCTCATGAGGGGCTTCTTGATATCATGAGCACATTTTGGGCAATGTAAATTAGCTTTATAAACTGCAATGCTAATTGTTTCTTTCTTTGCTTCTACTTTGGCCATGATCCCAATAAACTAACTTCTTGGAGTTATCACCAGTTATATGCTGTACAAACCAAGTGTTTAATGTTTGGTGGGACTTTAACTAAGAGTGGTTCACTAACCACTGCAAAATATGAACCAAAATGATGTTTTGGTAGCTGTCACAATCTGAAATGTTCTAACTTGTGATCTCATGGCACTCAAATACTAGGTCAAAAATGTGTTGCGACATGTGAAACATCAAACATGTATGTATTGATTTCGTGTCTTAAAGGGGAAATGGCAACCCTTTTGTTAGAAGCTGCGGGGTCAAAAGGTAAAGGGTCCACTGACTCCCGGTCACAAACATGAGTTGGACCCTTAGATGTAACCACCTGTAGGAAAAAAAACCCTTAGGATGACCGTCGGCTAAAAATTTATTTCAGCCACTGTTAACATTTGTCTCATATAAGAGGAAAGATTTGCAGATTATGTGGAGGGGTCACTTAACTTGAATACTAGCTTACCTAACGCGCGGTTGTCTAAAGTCTAAACCACCATATAAAAGGAAAAAAAAGGTTTGATTATATTCTCACCAAACGTGAATTAATATATTAAATTGGTTTGATTTGTCAATCTTAAGAGGCAAAATTTTGACTTTAATATTTTGTCTTGGTGGAAAGAAAAGGACAGCAAATATCCGATTCTATCCATCATTGTCCGTGTTTTCTAAGTGTCCAAGCTTCTACAATAGCTTCAGAATCTGTTTTTTCTTTTAGTTGCAGGGTATTGTCGATACGGAGAATAAGACCGACACCTGAGTCGATAGTGTTAGAAGTAATCTTGATTCATAATATAAACATGTGTTAATTAAGTTATGTACATATGTTAGATAATATTATTATGTTAGATATCATAAGTTTAGAAGTGATATATGTTGACCGATGTGTCACATATCAAGACAGACGGTTATTGTAGTTATAAGGGGACATGTCGGTTCAATCACACCCCTTTAGAATGTATATAGGGTCAAACATTGTATGTTTTATGTGTGGAAAAGTATTAGTTTCTTATAACTACTTTTCAAGTTCCCGTCCAAAACTCTCCCTCTATTTTCGATCAAACACCATTAGCATTCAATCATTCCAGAATTCAATTGATAGAGATGGCCATTTGCCTGAAAGATCATTCGGGTGCGGTGGATCGTATACAAGACAAGACAAACTCTGAAGATGAAATAGCACTTGAAACAAAAGTAAATGACAAAGAGGTGGATGATGGACTATCTTATGGCGTATCCAACAAAGAACTTGCCGACAATGCAAGCCGGCATCGTAGATAAAGTTGTATTGAAACAAAAATGGTGTATTTATGAATTTATATAGTATTAATTTATAAGATTTTTGTGCAATATGGGTTGTACCCTATGCTATATGGGTTGTACCCATATGTAGACAAAATTGGTTTTGTATTTTTTTTTTTTTTTTGATTTTACCATTTGGATTTACAAGCTGGTATTGGTATGCATTAGGTACAAGTGAGTCATGCTTCTTTTGATTATCATTCTCATCAAACAGCAGATGCAATTTTAAACCTCCCTCCTCTCTCTCTTTCTCTCTTAAAACAACCCTCCTGCAACCCAAAAAAACCTAATCGAAGACCCATCGTCATCTTCATCATCTCGCTCTGATTTGGTTTGCAACATGTGTGGTTGTGGTGGGTCGTGGTTGTGGTAGGTGATGGTGGTGAGGGAGGGAACGAAGTAATCGCGAGAAATGGAGCTCTCGCCGTAGCTACTATCGTTGCATTGAAGCGGAAAAAGCAGACTGACGCTTCGGTTGCATCCGTCTGTCGAAGCGAGATCTGTCGTTGTTACGTTTTTTTATTGTCGAGGGACTTGGAGAGGTGGGGTCCATCGTGTATGGTGGAGAAGAAGATGGAGGGAGGATCGTCGTCGAGGATATGAGATAACAAGGTGTAAATGGTGCGTCTACTACTGTTACTACCAAGCAAAGGCATTGCCGTCCAAAAAGGTTAAGTGTTTTGTTGTGATTAGTTTTGGTTTTTTGGTTGACTTGTACATTTGTGGTGACGGTGGTAGTGGGTGTTAGGTGTTGGGTCAGCTGGTGGTGATGGGTGTTATGTGGTTGTTGGTGTTTTGGTGATGGCGAGTGTTCGGTAGCGTATATCCATCCAAGTTTGACACAATTTTACGCCCCCGCCGCAACGCGCGGGGCTTAATACTAGTTATTATTAAATAATAAAAACTGACTTTGTAATTTAATGATGTTATGTTTATTTTTCTAATACAAAGAATGATTCGCTAAATGAGAATTGAGATGGATAATAATGTATTTCAATTTCAGCTGCAGTCACCTGGTATACTGCTCAGGGGCGGATATAATTAAAGAGGAGGGGTTGCGGACGTTGCGGCTCAACTTCGCGCGCGTAGTGGAAAATTTGTTTTTTTTTTTTTTTACGAAAATTGGAAAACGTTGCTACTAAAATGAAAAAAAAAAATGAAAAACGTTACTACTGATTTTGTGGCCTAGATCCGCCACTGATACTGCTCAAGAGTAGCTGCTGAGTCTTGGATAGTCGAATTGGCTTTCTCTTTGCAGGAACTATATGATTGGAATTCTCGATATAAGCAGAAGTTCGGATTTGTCTTCCCTATATGTGCATCTGGAAGGAGTACTCCTGAAATATTATCCGAGTTGAAGGTGATCTTTCACATACCCATATTTAAGAAGAAGAAAACGAGGATGTCATAACAACTCAACTTATGCTACATATTGACTGATATTTGTGTAGAGACGTTTTTCGAACAGGTTAATATTGTTGAGTTTGAGAAATAGAATGCAGCCCAAAATAGAAAATCAAAACCACTATCATAACTTACGAAAATTAAAACCTCTATTATTATTTATTTTTTTTGTAAATTATATTTACGGCATTTTTTCAATCTTAATGTTATGACTAGATTATACCCCGGGAACGTCCTGGGGTTGAAAAATCTAATATGACATATTAATTTTACATATGAAATAGAATGATGCGCTTAACAGTTACATGCATGAAAGCTTCGGGTAGCAGCTAACCTAAAACAATTAAAAAATATATCTCCAATGTTAACGCCTAACATTAAACAATGTATAACTCTAATATTAATATCTAACCTAAAACAATGTATAACTCCAATGCTAATGCATGTTGAAAATAGAATTCATGTTTACTGGTTTGAACATAATTAGTGACTTGCCTATACATGATTAATGATTTACCTGAACACTTTGTGTTTTTTTTCCTGTTTGAACAAAACCCAACAAAAAATCGTCGTTTTTTTTCTCCGATTTTATATAGCACTATGGTACTCGTTGGAAAAATAATAAAACGCTCGTTAATTTGGTGTAATTTTTTTCTTTAAAAAATCTCGTATATAAAAGATATTAACGTTTAAAAATTATGGGAGGAAACATAAGAGATAAAAATCTAATTTTGTTTTTAAATTATTTTTTTCCTAAAATATCTCAATGCCACATGGGATGACACATGACACACTCAAGGAGGAGAAAGCCTCTTTGAGTGTCATGTCATTAAAATGGATTTGGTTTATTATACGTATAGATAGATGTAACTAATCTTAATGTTAATATTTGATTCAATAAACCACCTCTGTGTTTGATGACAAAAAAACAAGGTCTACCTTAAATCACTCCTAGAATTAATGTGTTCCAACCCTTTTAGTCATCAGCTACAAAAAGGATGCATCTTATTTAGGACATTCAAATGCCTATATACATACATATATACGTAAAAGTATGTTTGTTGAATCATTCCATCAAAGACTCAACCTTTATTCCAGGTTTGACTTTTAAAAAACAAGAAAGTCAACAAATATGCAGGCGATTAGGGAAAAGATTAGCGATATTCGAGGGCTTCGCAAGACTAAGTCCGACGCCATACACGAACAGCAACAGGTACGGCTCTTTGGTTCTGTTCAGATTTAATAAAATCGTAGAATTGGTGTGGATAATCAGGCTGTAAACAAAACCGGTTCAAAAGCGACTGCCTGGTTTAGACCGGTCCCAAGTTAAGGCCAATCAACACCCTTGGTAATAGATTTGAGAAACACAAGTTTATTTTTGATGTCATTTGTATACATGTTAGAACATTTGATAAATATGTGGGTGCTCTTTTAAAATTTATGTTAATTTTCGTCAAACAAAACATGAACCGATATCATATACGCCCCCACAATATGGATGATAATTTGAGATGGGTACTAAAAGTGACACCATTCCAGATTGTGTGGTACCACTCGAATTTGGAAGGGCGGGGGCAGGGGCGGACCTAGTATGGGACTAGGTGCCGCGGACGTTGCGGCTCAACTTCGCGCGCGTAGTGGAAAATTTGATTTTTTTTACGAAATTTGAAAAACGTTGCTACTAAAATGAAATAAATAAAAAACGTTACTACTGAAAAACATTTCTATATCCGCCACTCGCGGGGAGGATGTCATCGATGATATTGTTCCTCATGCACTTAAGCGTTTGTTTTCGCTTTTAACTTTTATTATGATTGGTTACGGGATGGGGGTGGGAAAATAGACCCGTACCTCCCACTCCCTTTTGGGATGGAAATAATGGAATTAAAATATAGTGATGTGGCCTTGAGGTGGACGAGGGAGAGTTGTGGGATAAGTGGGAAGAAAAAGACCCATACCGCGTGGCCTAACTAATGTTGATCATGCTTCTTCCTACAAGTCTTCATGACCATTGAATTGGTTTTCTAGGCTGAGTTGGCACGAGCACAGGCACAAGAGATGGCTCACGAGGCGAGGTTAATACGAGAAGCAGAAATTGCAATGGGTATACATACCGAAGAATATATCCAACAGGAGGCTAAGCTCGCGGGTGACCACAAGTACACAACAGGCTATGGTGGTAGTGGCCTAAACAATCGGCATTCACTTAGTCCACGAGGCAGCTTTGGTGGTTCTACCTCACGTTATTCAGGTGGCACATACTCCACATCACCAAACCACGACAGCCGGAAGATGGCGATACATCACAAGTATTTGTAGGCCAAGTCATTTCGGTTTTGGTTAGGTTTTTCTGTTATGGTGGTTAGGAATTTTATGAATGGTGTACACTTAAAACCCTAAATGGGATTTGCATATGTTATATACAATATATGTTTTATGGTTTATTTTGTTCAGCGTTTTATATTAATGAACGGTAGATGCTCGAGTTCAATTGCAATTGCAACTGGTTTTATTATCATATTAAACTACCTTTATTTATAAGTATGGTTTTACACATAAATTGATAATTATAACAAGCTACAATTGTCTGTTTTTTTGTTAAAAGTTGGGCAAACAGTATACAAATACCAAGGACTTCAGCTACTTACACTTATTCAATTGAGGCCAGCTTCTTTAGGAGTCTTTGCAACAATTGAAAGTGCATGCAAACCAGACTCAAGTTCATCTGCAAGTGCATCGTAGACCATACGGTGCCTCTTGACCAAATTTTGACCATCAAACTTACCTGAAACAACCTTCACATTGAAATGCGTTTCACTTGCATTGTCTTTAACAGCAGCATGTCCCGCATGCTGATATGATACATCTTCCACTTCCAAAACCTTGGCTTCTAGAACTGTTTGAAGCTTCGACTTGATCCTACTTGCCCGTGTCAGCAATACATTTGCTCCTCGTGAACCCATCGTTTGCCAAATAAACTGCAGCAAAAAAAAACGGAACTTAACACTACTTGCTCAATCTTCAACGGATCCTATGAATAAAAACATCTATTAAACAATAGATTTCAACAACTCTTTAATCACATATATGAACAACACAGGTGAGTACTTAATGTGAGATTTATTAGTGCATAATCGATTGTTGCAACTTCACGTCACAATAATCTAACAGATAAATGTGTCTTGTCAATTGTCAGCATTTAGGACCTTGGTTTATAAATGCGTGAGGCGCTCTGAAGTGCTTAGGTCCCAAAAGCCAAGAGCATAGTTGTTAATAGCGAATAGAGGACGATAGCGACAGACTACCGATATGCTACATAGCGATAGCGATGAAATAGCGGGCGCTATTTCATGTTTAGCGATACACTAGAACTTTTTAGAGATGTTTTATATGTATATTTTACCAAAAAAAAAATACTAAAAATAGAAAAATCTTGCTATTTCCTCGCTATTTGTCGCTATCAACCATATAGCGACACATGAGCGTTGCGCTACATTACGCTATTCGCTATAGCAGGCGCTATGGTCGCTATTAAAAACTATGGCCAAGAGCGAGGAATTTCTCTATGTACAACCAAATAATCTTTATTTACAATCAGAAGTTGCGTCTCTCTCCCATCTGTTTTAGACATCAACCTTTCTATCAACTTAACATTTCTTCATTCCTTTACGTTTTTACATGATCCTCCTACATACACTATTTGATCCAAAAGTAAACAAGGCTCCGCCTCAAGCCCTCGAGGAGTTTAACAGCTCAGTAGCTCACCCAGTCACCGACACCTCAGGCACCTTTTAAACAAAGTTTAGGACTTAAATTAACCAACTTTGGTACTGGTTAGTAGTTTGAATAAAGGCTGATCATGTCTGATAAATAGCATATCTTTATTCTACCTATATCTTATATCTTAAGGATTTAGTTTCTTAGGTTAACAAAAATTAGAATAGTGATAACTTTGACCAAACACAAATCACAGTGAATACCTATGACATCTTAAAATTCTTATCAAACCCTAATAACAAAATTACCAACCTTTTATACAACTAGAAAACAAAATCAAACAAGTAAACACAAAACTGCATAGATATGAAAAGCTATATCATTCAGAAATATATAAATTTATTTACCTGGATCAAAACTTGGATATAAAGAATGGATAAACGGCGTAGATGTGTGATTGCTTTCTTTCCGTCTCTAGATTATTTCTGTATAATGTTGGGTTGGTTAATATGCAGCCCATTTGTATTGGGCTTTTGGATTCGGAAAAAAAAAAAAACTGATTTCACATTTTCACATAACCGAAACCGGTTACTAACCGATATATTACCTTTCAAAAAAAAAAAAAAACCGATATATTAAAAACAGGTTTAGCTTCGGAAATAACCATAGGTTAGGAACCAGTTATGAGATTTAGAGTACAAACCGGTAACTTGGTAAGTAACCAGGTATTCTTAACCGTGTTCATTTCGGTTAACCGGTTATTTTCATTTTTCTTTTGTTTTCTTAGCCCATTTACATATTTGCATACAGGGACGAAGGATTGTGACGGCCAGGGGTGCCCTCCCCCCCCCCCCCCTTTGGCGCAGTGCTAGAAATTTGCGATTTTCATATGTAAATTGAGCTCGGCTGAGTCCGGCCCCCACCAATTTGATCTTCCGGCCACTAGCGATTGAAAAAAATTGAGTCCGGCCCCCTCCCATTCGAGAATCAAGCTTCGCCACTGTTTGCATACATATAAATAAATAAAAACGAAGTTTATTGAGTTTATATTATATATTTATGTATTTTTTTAGTTTAAAATAGGTTTAAAAACCCGTTTTTTTAACCTAATCGATTGCTTCGGCTCTCCTTACTCCGTTGCTTAAGCCTGACAATGGAATCTGCCCGCCGTAGGAGCTATATGGAGGAGACTGGTATCTAAGGTGGCCATGAAGAAAGTGGGGAAAGAAGCTGTTAAATATTTAGGGGACTTTCAGTTTGGGGTTGGAATTCCAAATGGGGCGGAGGCTGTGCTTCATAGTGCCAACAGGTTTCTCGAATCTTTCCATGATGATGGCTCGCTTGCCATGCTCACGGTTGATTTTTCTAACGCTTTCAACGCTATTGATCGCACTGCTCTATTACGGGAAGTTCACTGTCACTGCCCTTCCATTTTTCCATGGGTTCAGTTTCTGTATGCTTGTATGTGGGGAATGAGCGTCTTGGGGCCTACGCTGGGGTTCAGCAAAGGGAACCTTTGGGGCCCTTGCTCTTTACTCTAGCTTTACACCCCCTCGTGCTAAAGGTATAGGAAAAATGTGACCTTCCCTTCCATGCTTGGTACTTAGATGACGGGACGATTATCGGGATTCTGTTCAGGTGGCTAAAGCACTTGACATTATTAGCTTGGAGGGGCCATCTCTAGGACCTCAGCTCAATATTAGAAAAACTGAGGTTTACTGGCCGTCGTGCGATGGGGGGAAGATCCGGCCAGGTCTGTTTCCTAGTGACATTGGCAGACCGGAGCGGGGGGTCAAACTGCTCGGTAGGGCAGTCAGCCGCGATGCCTCTTTCATAAGTGATCTATCTGCTAAAAAGGCGGCGCGGGCTGTTAACCTCATGGGGCTCCTCCCTAGATTGCGGGATCCCCAAAGCGAGCTTTTATTGCTTAGATCATGTATGGATGTGGCCAAGTTGCTCTTCGGTTTGCGTACCTGCCAGCCTCCCTTTGTGGAAAATGTTGTTTCTTGTTTCGACAACGGACTCCGGGAGGCCATAGAAGACATTGTTGTCTGTGGGGGGACCTTCGGTGGCAGGTTGCGACTTTGCCGCTTCGATTTGGTGGGTTAGGCCTTTCCTCAGCCCGGGACGTGGCAACCTATGCTTTTGTGGCTTCCAGATACCAATCCTGGGGGCTGCAAGACCACATATTACGTAACAGTGGGGTTGCTCACGTTGACACGGATTATTCTGGTGCTATTGACCTTTTACAACAATCCCTTCCTGACTTTGATATTGGCGGTTTCTTTAATAAGGACACCGCCCCAAGAAGCCACAGAAAACTCTGGCGAATGCCCTTTATAGCCGAACCGCACAAAGTTTGGAGGAGGATTTCCGTTTGTCCCCCTGTCAAAAGGCCGTCTTGGAATGCCTGCAAAAGCCTCACGCCCAGGACTTCCTTACTGTGTTACCTATCGAAGGCTTGAGCCAACGAATGTCGGCAATAGAGTACAGTGTAATCCTTAAATACCGGCTGATGATACCCATTTTCCCCGATGATGAAAACTGCCGGGTCTGCCGCAAAGCATGCCTTGATAAGTATGGGGAACATGCGTTACATTGTAGGGAATTGCCAGGGTTTAAATATCGGCATGATTTTGTCCGGGATGCATTGGCAGACATCCTTAGAAGAGCGGGGATCTCCACAAGAAAAGAGGCGTCAGTTAATTTTCTTTCAAACCCCGCGGAGGGGAGGTCCACCTTACGCCCAGCAGACGTCTTAGTTTTTGGTTGGGAAGGGGGGAAACATGCGTGTGTTGATCTTACCGGGGTGTCTCCTCTAGTTGGGCTTCGGGATAGTGGGTTTGTGGCCGGACAAGCGGTCATGAGAGCTGAATCCAAGAAAGTGGAAAAGCACGCTAAGGCATGTGAGGATAATCAGCATGTTTTCGTTCCCCTGGCCTTCGACACGTTCGGTTCCTTGGCACCGGAAGTGGTGCGATTTTTGGCTCGGGTTCAGCGAGTAGTGCACAGCAACTTTTCCACTCCTCAAGGGCGGGGGTTTGTTTTTAACAGATTGAGATTTTCATACAGAAAGGGGTGGCGGCGTAGCTTGTTGCCCGCCTACCTACTATCCTTATGTAATGTTCTTCTAATTGTATGAAAATAAAAGTAACAGTTGTTTTTTTAAAAAAAAATATTATTACGTATAGGTTTCCACTAAGAAAACGTTATTAACCTAACCGGACAATTTTTTAAACACAAAAAGCCGGTTCGGTTACTTTTTTAACCGAGTTGTGCACCTCTAGCAAAGACCTTTATTGGTATAACGGTGCATTGTAACTTCTTTGTATTGTTAGTTTTTAAATTTGATATTAGAAAACATTTAATATAGAATCAATTATAAATACAGATTACTTAAGATTATATAAGCACTAGTACATAGTTATGACCAAATAAAGAAGAAAAGAGAAAGAAAGACGGGTCATGTCGTCATATAATCGTATTATCTATTACGGTTGAAGTAATAGATACATGTGTTTTTTTGGTCACTGTTCTATATCACAAGTGAATATACCCATGTAAGTAGGACAACAAGAACCTAAAGTAGAAAACTGCTTATAATAATAGACAGGTTTAAAACCTTAAGTGATCTACATTTCCAACATATTCTGTTTAAGATATTTCATCATTCGGGAGCAAATCTTCTGCCCTTTTGCGAGCTCGTAACACATCACGAACCTTGATATTTTCTCGCGCTTCGTCTTCATCTTTCTTCATGAAATGAAAGCCCATAAGATAGCGATATTCTCCCGTCCCTACACAACGAGAACAGTAGGCAAGCCCGCTACCACCACAAGTCCTGCACCTGTACCAAAATGTGACTCCTTAATATTCCTCGGTTGTACATTTGAGAAAAAAATTTAGCTTGAGGTTAGGGGATAGATACCTCACCATTTTGGCCACTCGCCATTTGGGAGCAGTGCTAATTCAACACCATTCGTCCGACCTGCAAGAGATGTCGGTTTTGGGTAAATGATAATGTTTAAAACTTTTTTACTGTATAATATTATAAATCATAAAATAACCCCACCGCCCATGTATAGTAAAACCTATAATCGATTTGCAAGTTTTGACCACTAGATAACTTATTTTCTGCTTCCATGGTTCAGTAGCCATGACCACATAAACTCAAGAGGAGCTATATTCATGACTGAACATTTGAAAACATGTTAGGCGACTTATGACCCGTTTCAGTTGTAGATTTTTTTTTTATATTTAACCAGTCTATAAAACTCAATTTGAGTGATAAGGAGACCTTTTCCAGAACAACCAAAACAATCGACTCTGCCACTGCCTCTGCAAACGACGCAAGGAGGATCTGGTTTTGGTCTTTTCTCTATTCTAACATTAGACTGCAAACGAAAAGAGTAACTTAAATACCGATTATTCTTAAAAATTACCCACACGGTATAGTCAGATCATAGCAAAAAACAGCAACTAAACACAAGCATTATTTGAGCTAACTTATTGCAATCTTTTCTAGCAGAAAGTAGAAAGATAACTGTTACTGCATGAATACTCAGCTAGAATCACTTCAATTCCACAAGAAACAGGCATGCTATGTGAAGAAAAAAATGTGCTTCACAACATATGCAAATTCACTAACTGATCTGCTCCGTGCCCTCGCTGTTTTGAGTTTAACATTTTTTTTTTTGGCATTCTCCAACTGGTAATAAAGCAAGTCTATATCTTTCCCAAATACAATATGTTCATGAGATTTTAGATCATACAAAGATGTCCCTAAGAGCTTTACCTATCTAATGCAGTTTAACAAATTTGTTTATACATGCAAAATACTCAATCCAATGCTCACAGGTGCATTATCCATTAACTTCGTGGTATTCTAGATCATGGTCTACATCTTTAATTCTCGAGTACCTCTCGGTTAATCATATATTCTAACATGGATCAAGAAGGGTGTATGGATGAGAATTGACTTCTAGCTATTGTGTCTTCTTTGGGGACAGACAACTTATAGTCTTGGTTTTCGAAACGCCAAAGTATTATCCCCCGGTACTAGACCGAGACAAAATAGAAAGTGGCATAGATATTTTGGCTTCGGTATGTGTTACTTAAGCTTCATTGTCCTCTACTCTATACCACTATTGTCTATTGTCACATTTGGATCTCTGGCCCTTCAGGCAGTACGGTTCCTGTAACGAGTGCAGAAGGTGGTCCACAGTGACTCACAGAGCCCTAAGAACCAAGGGTTTGTGTTTAGCAGGATAGGCTTTGCGATTCAAAAGGGGATAGTGGCGCAGCTTGTTGCCCGCTTACCCAGCATCTAAATTTAACTTGTTTTGTATGAAATATATTTATAAATTATTGACAAATAAAAAATTGAATTGGTTTCGATCAAAAAAAAAAAATTCAACATCAGCATACAACTCTTTCTCAGAAAAGGGGTTACTATGGTCCTATTATATTTGTACGGCACGGGTGCGGGTACGGGTACGGATATCGATACTGGTATGGTATGGTATTCGTTTTGGTACCACTTTGTTATATTTATCCGGTATCAAGTAGGTAAAATTGGTATGAGTATTAATATTGTACGGGTACCAAATTGGTAAAAATCAATCAAACAGAAAGTATAAGAACTGATAAGGAAAGTGTAAGTGTGTTACCTCTGTTCTAACTATCCACGATGGCTTAGGGATTGATAGCAACGGCGTTCGAGGCGGTGGTGGTAGGTTGTTGGGAGTATCCGGCGGTGGTGCACCGTTGATTGAATTAGTGACCGGAAATCTGACGGTTGTTGTTAGCTTGAAGATTGCTCCGGTGGTAGAGGTTATCATTTTTTATTTTTTCAACACTCACCTGTTTATCGGAAGGCTTCTCATTCTTTTGATAACAAAAGGTAAATATATTTATTTATTTTTTTTGAACCGCAAATTTCTACTCCTTATGGGACTTGAACCCATGACCTTCCCCTTAGGTGTTCCTAGAAGCTTTGCTTCTACCATTGGGCCACCAACCCCAATGGCAAATATATTTATTTACTGGTAGTGACATTTGAAATCTCTTACTTGAACATTTTTAACATATGTTATGTGGGTTTCACATAGGGCTTGAAAGAGTTTGAAATTAACGAGTGTAGTAGCGTGGTGTGAGTGTGTGAAATTAACAAAGGGCTTGAAATTGGCTATTGAAGGAAAGAAGGTGAAAGGAGGTGAGGTGACGGCAGTTGATTGGAGGAAGAGAGGGAGAGCATAGCGCTAAATATTTCACACTCAAAGGATTTGGGGCCCTTTCACGCCCAGGGGGCGGGGGCGGTGTTTGAGGCGTGAATAGGGCTTTAAGCTCCCCTTTTAACGCCCTTTCACCATACCACTACATGTGGTCTCATGTTATAAACGTTATTATAAAAAAGATATTAGATCATATTTTTATTGTAACTAATGGTTTAACCCATGCGTTGAGGCGGGAAATCAATGGAAATTTGGTTGGTATCATGATCTAACGAAAATTCGATAGCAATCGAATTTAAAACCTAAAAGTCAATTCGTAATATGTCTAAAAGAGTACCAATATGTGTTCAGTTTTATTAGTTTATTTATTCGTTTAACTAAAATTTACTAGAATAATAAAAATAATTGAAATTGAATTAAAAATAAAACTGAAAAATTAATTAAAAACTAGACTAAAAAGTAGGAAGCAAAATGCAACACCTACGTATGGAACCCAAGATTTTCACTCTAGAAGCAAACACCACACGATTTTCCCGATCTAAATCAAGTTTCCCGATCTAAATCAAGCAGGTTTTACATGAAGAGGATTTGGCTCAGCGTGTTCTATTCGATACGGGTAGGAGAAGAACCCGACCCGGTATTATTAAAATAATAGAGGAAGCAGAACCAAGTCAAGATGATACGGATCAACCCCCTTTTTTGCGCCAAAGATCTTACCATTTCCGAAGGAACTGGAGTTCCATCTCTTTTCCATTTCCATTCAAGAGTTCTTATGTGTTTCCACGCTCCTTTGAGACCCCGAAAAATGGACAAATTCTAACAACTACATATGTAAAATCCGTTCAAGTAAAAACAAAAGTCATTTTTGTATAAAAATTACTTTTTGAATTTTTATTAAAACGACTTTTACATGTGTACATATTTAAAAACTCCACGAAAAGTTGTCACACCACGACTACGGCGGAAACACGTGGCGCGACGGTTTAAATGGATAAAGCCAAGATTAATGCAAATCACAAGTAATTAGAGAAATGGGTCATTTATTAAGACGTCAAAATCATGTTTGATTATTCATACATAAACGAAAGATTGTTCTTAATTCAAATAAGGAGGCTTCTCATGTATATTCCGATTCCTTGGGATAAAGAGACGAAGCCCCTTTCAAAACACTCGACGCCCCGATAAGAGATTCCCCCGACCCAGCTTGCCATGTTGTCCTTCATCTATCAATTACCTGAAAGATATGTTTAAAAATTCGTCAATATATAAATATTGGTGAGTTCACATGTTTTAGTTTATCAAAACATTATCTTTTGGGAATTTCCATGTTATGACAATTTATAGGAGTTGCAAGTTCCTACAATTCTACTTGAGCCTATAATCAAACCAAGACAAATAATAATTATGCCCCGCTCCAAGTCGTTACTCGGTATTCCTACGACTTGATTTCAGAATACGTGCACCCCAGGCATACGCCGATGCATAATCGACGCTATCGATTAGGGGTGGGCCTTGTCAGGCACCAATAGTACTATTCAAATATTCATTCGGTTTCACTTTCCTGAATTAATGATTATAGTAGAGAGGTCTCAACCCCGAGTGGCGATCATAACTCAAGTAACCAACCCGTCAAACATTTCCCTAACATATCTTTCCCCCGAAAACATAAAATAGTTTAAAGATGGGGCCGTGAGACTCACCTGAAACTGTGCTCGGCTCAAAGAAGAAAATAGCAAATTTGGTGGTCTCGCACCTACAAACGTTCTAGGCGTATAAGTCACTACACCTATAGTGCATGTGTCTTGGCAAGTTGTACACCCAACTCCCCGACCACGTGTTACCCCAATTCCCCGTTTAATTAGACGCGCATCCTAGGTCCATTGGCGATGGATTACCCTTTTCTTTATATATTATTCTTGTTAATATTCTTTGTAACATGTATACTATTATTCTCGACACAACTCTACCTAACGTATAATTATTTCCCCATTTAAATAATTATACTTAGGATCGTATCGTTCGATATAATGTATTCTTATTTCCCGACCCGACTCACTTTGCCACATATTTATTTTCCCATTTAAATAAATATGCTAAGTTCTTGTCGTTCGATAATATATTTTAACGCCCGACTCAACTCACCATGCCGTACATTTATTTTCCCATTGAAATAAATATACTAGGATCTTGTTGGTATTTACACGTTCGTAGATATACTTTACCTACTCGTCTCGGTTTTCCTTCTCGCGTATCTATTTTCCCATTTAAATAGGTATACTAGAATTTCGTCGAGGCAAGCATGTATCTATATATCAACGTGTGATTTTTCTTTGCTAAGTCCATACGTTGTTTAACGTTTTAATTCATTATGTTACGCTTTCTCCCACGAATATTCGTTCTAACACTTAGGAAAGTGTTACATAAGTTTCACCCATGTTATATATATTTTACTTCTTAAAATATATATATTTTCATGTTTTGCCGCGATGGCATTTTTCTTTAGTTTGTCCGTTTATACGCCATAGTTAGTTTATGTTACTAAGTCCGATAGTTAACTTTTTCCGCGTTTTCTTCCAATATGCGTCCTATGGTATTTTTATTCATACTTCCAATTCCGAACGTATATTACTTGGAAAAATATACTTTTGTATTTTTAGTTCAACTCGTTACCTTGTATTCCAAAAATGTTTCCGATACTTTTATATTCCCATTTATATAAAAGTATCCATTTTTGTACAAGTTTTTCCCAAGTCTTTACTTTTGTCCAATATTTTATAAAACCTTTATTTTCATAAAAGTCCTTATGTTAACTTAACCTCTTATTTTTATAAAACTTCTATTTTTATAAAAATACATTTTTCAAAATATACATAAGTAGGTTTCTCATGTTTACCAAAGCTATACTTGGAGAAACCATTATTTACGTTTTTGACACCAAACTTTCCGTGAACACATTTTAGACCAAAGTTTCTAAAATACTTATTTTAGTCCATCAACTTCCAAAGTCTCATCATTAGTCCTTTAACTTCTAAATGTTACTTTTTCCATCCTAACTTCCAAAGTTAGCATTTTTCATCCAACTAGTGGACTTTGAAGAATCATATTTCTCATGTTTGGTTATTTTTCCATTTTTCCACCTCTATTAGTCTTCTATTCCTTTATTGATGCCATTAACATGTGTGTTTTATGTTTTTATCCAACATATCCAAATTTCACTCATCTAAGTGAGTAGACTTTGAACACGAAACTTTTACATGCAAGATCATCTAACACATTTTAATATATTTTTGACATTAGTTAGTCATCTTATGATGATCAAAACCATCTTTTATCACTTTCGAGTCTCTTTCAAAAATAATGCCCAAATCATCATCTTTCTTACATGCATGTACATATTTCTACATTTTATTGAAATACCACATTATTAATATCAAATCCATGTTTTATCCATCTTATTATTCTTCCATTTTCATCTTGCAAGATACATTTAAACTTTATATTTCAAAACCTACATTCTACCCATCAATGTACAACTTGCTCAATAGAACACATATTATGAACATTACAATCAAAACAAGGTTAATACTTACTACTAGCTCAAGGCTAGGGAAGACAAAAACCTTGGATTGGATGGGGTTTAGTGTGTTCTTTCAAAGGGTTAAGCTCCAAGCTCTTGAAACACACAATGGGGTTTTGAAAGATAGTGATCTAGAGATGATTTGGTAGTGTAAATTTTGAAAGAAAATGTATATGGGGGTGGGGGTAGGCTACGGCCAAAGAGGAAGAAGAAGAAGAAGTTTTGTGGGTTTGATTCAAGTGTGTTATGTTGCTTTATATTAATTCTTCCATATCTTAAAAGATTATGTGTATCTTAGGAAGATCATGTGGGTTAATAATAATAGAAAAAAAAATATAGAGATCACATAAGAGGGTGTTTGGCCGAAAATTGTAGAGAGAGAGGGAAGGAGATTGGTTAATTTCTAATGACCAATACTTTTCCATGCAAGCTCATGATTAATATCTCCCTAATGATTTACTAGATAACACAAGTAATCTCCCACTTGAGTGGGCCATAGGCCGGCCCCAAGGGGTGTTTTGGTGGGGTCCACTTTGCCAAATAATCCCCATTATTAGTTATGTTTAATCCCCTTTCGTTCGGGTACCGTCCGGGTATTTTTCGAGTTTATATCGCGTGTCATCCGGATATTAAAAATACCTTTAATAACCTTTAAACATAGTCCGGTTTAAGCGTTGATAATTTATTTAGGCTTTTGCCGGGTGAAATTATGAGTTATGCGCGTATCGGGTGCGGTACGCGCACTTTATTCGTTACCGGGAGATTTGTATAATAAGCTTTCACGTATGGCTTTGGAGTTCCAAAACCCATTATATCTTGTGAAATTACGTTTTATTTTATATCCCGGGTGTCCGGGATTCGTTTCGCTTATTTATTTTTTACCGGGTAATCGCCAGTGTCCATACCGGATAGATTTATTCGCACATGATTCCATCATGTTTTGTCATTAAACATATGCATTCCTATGCCTTATTTGGGAATCGCTATCATTCTAAGGCCTCAGTTAAATAATCAACACATAATTGTATTTAATTACGTTAATCGCGTTTATTTAATTAGTACGGAATTACCTTATTTTTGTCGGTTGTTACAAAAGTAATCTAAATATGAATTTTTTTACATGTAAATGAATTTCTTAAGAGTTTTCTTTTTTCATGTAAAACACATAGTTTTCTAATTGTCTATTTTTTTATGGTTCTTCAATCTATCCACCCCGTATCATATCAACGTGTGAATCCTAGATATATAATTCCATTCTTTACATTAGGTTTTGTGTAAGGGTGAATTTATTGTGTTGCTCAATTTTTGTTGTGTTATTAGTTTGTTTGAGGTTTTAAAATTAAAAAAATATATATATATATATAATCTAATGGTACAGTTTATGAGATGGGGTGAGAAGTATGGGCGAGATACGTTTAGCCAACCCCTTTCAAACATATTATCCATCCCCATAGGAGAGTAGTATACCTCCACAGTAATCAGTATTTTTTTTTACCTGATTGATCTCCTTCCACAATCGAAGCTCATCCATCAAACATCCAAACACTTTAATGAAAGATCAAAATTATTTTTTCAGTTCCCATACATGTAGAGCAAACACTGCCTTTAAGGTTGATGTCTCAAGACCATAACAAATCCAACATAGTTAAGAGAAAACTACAATCCGGATTAATGATTAGAATGGATACAATGAAAACCCAATATGTAGAGATTATAAGTATTTAAAGAGCAAGACACTTGCTACAATTAGAAAGCTAATAATAATTACCGACGTGATTTTGTCTAACAAAGATATAGAAAAAATCCCACTTATTACAAAACAATGCTCATACCCAAATTACTACAAAATCCCGTGACGTCAAATACCAATTAAGAAGCTAACCTTCTCATGGAACAATGTGTTTACTCTGGATTTTCAGAAGACTTGACGTAAAACCGATTTAACCGTTCTGAAGCCTTCTTAACCTACATAACCCAAGGCAAATCACTCGTTTAACCACAATAAACTCGGTTTCTAAAAGAAGTGAACAAATAGATTCATGATATGTTTACCTGATCGTCCCAGTCAGTTGCCCATGCCATATATATAAGTGCAATCGTCTGTGTCACAACACCACCGATCATTCCGATCCATATTCCCTGTAAAAAAACAGCTTTTCATAACTGAAACAACTAAGAACACTTTGAAAACAAATTTCATCCAATTGTTGTATACCTTTACTTGAAGGTTAGTCAAGTAACCAAGCAAAGCCCCAACTGGAATACCAATCAGATAGAAGCAAACGAGGTTCGCAATTGCTACAGTACCCTGCATTCCGGCTCCAACCGCCACCCCTGATGACAACAAGATTTGTATAGTCAAGGCAAAAAGTATTCTTTATATCAGTGTCGATTAGATGTCAAAATAGACTAGTCAAGTTGGGCGGGTTGGGTGAGGTCAGAAATGGGTTGAAGTTGAAACGGGTACTCTTTGAATGCATGCATGCCCCGCATTTCAAAAAAGCGAGATAAATATTATCAGAAAATGACTGTTGACCCAGTTAACACACCTAAACCCTTGACTCGTTTCAGTTCAGCTAGAAAAAAATATTGACCCGTTTGGGACAAAACGAAATCCAAATTGACTCATTCATATGTAAATGGGTCAAAATATTTACCTGAAAGAACAGGGTAAATGCTATTGAGTAAAACCGAAAAAGAAAGCAACAAAGAAAGGTCTGATACTGTATCTGCAACTCTTTCATCAGTGGTGAACAAGTAAGCAATTTTTCTTCCAAAAATCAAGCAGAGAACAAAGAAAAACAATCCAATTGCAATAGAAGTCCCCAACAAGACTTTAATTGAGAACTTTGCTGCTTTGGCATTTCCTCTCCCTAATTCATTTGCAACACGTACACTGCACGATACAATATACTAGTTAAGGGTGGGAAAATATCTTTCCAAATAGGCCAGCTCGAATCGGCTTGGACTGACCCACAAAACATTTTTCGTTCATTTTTCTTTGAACTTTACAAATAAGCAAATACATTATATCGGATTATAAAAAATAAATGTTTGGAAAATAATAATAGTAATCTTTTTATTATAAAGCGATTTGAGAGGTAAGCATTTGAAAACACTTTAAAAGACTTGACCATGAATAATCTGTTTGTGTTGTTTAGTTTTTCACAAAGCTTTGAAGATTAGTAAAAAAAAAAACTGAAATTGACCCATTTCTACCTTTAAAGTAAATGGGTTGAAATTGCTACCTCCAACAATGTTAATCAAAAGCACAAGTAATGTTGATGAAAAAAGTAAGAATTTAAATGACATATTTCAAGGATTTAGTATATCTATTTACCATGCAGCACCTAAGAAACCGAGGCTGATCATGAATTCCCACGCATTGATGTTCAGGCTGAAAAATATTAACAATATAGCAATTTCTCAGGAGAGAAAAAACTTAAACGGATATAAAGACTCCCAGAAAGATTTTGATACCATATGGAGAAAGCAGATATAGCGACCTCCGCGTCTGCCATGTAACCAGCAAGCAAGACCAACACGGCATTGTACCATAACTCCAAGCTATGTATACAACAGATATGAAGGGTTGCTAAGTTTTTACTAAGCGAAAAAAGCACATAATTGCATATGGGTTGCTAAGTTTGTGCCTTTCTTACCAGACCATCACACCAGAAGATATGGAAAGCTTCACAACAGGAAGCAGATCCTTAAATGCAGCTACTGTAAAACCTTTCCAAGAATAAGGACACCAACCACCAAATATGTAAATAAATTCTCCAATCACGAGAAACCATGATGACATGGATAGTGCAATCATTGCACCAGCAACCCCAAGGTCTAGCTTATACACAAGAAGCAAAGACAAAGGGATGTGGATCCCGAATTGGAAGATTGAAAGCCATGCGATCACCATGTTTTTTAACTGTGCTTGTAGGAACATTTGTATCGTCAAGCTGAAGACAAAATTGTAGACAAAAGGGATGAACCATAGAGAGATGGGACCTCCACTATTTGCTACAGCCTCATCTTCCCCTAGAAATTTGAAAATTTGTGTAGCGAAAATGAAAATCGGGAGTAAGACAGTTAAAGTAATTAAGTCAACGATCCATGATCTTTGCAGGTAAATGCCCATCATGTGGTGTTGCCCTGCTCCAAATGATTGGCCACAAAGAGTTTCAGTTGCACTTGACATTCCTAACTGTAGATCAAAGGTTTTTTTATAAGCTCTAGGGATTCCATGTGTGTCCCACAACTGTCATAACTATCTCAATCTAGCTTAAACAACAAACAATTGTAGTAATGAACTTACAAGGATTCCATTGACAAAGCGCACACTAAGGGTTTGCACAAGGGCATAGGCAGCAAGATCCAAGTCACTTATATGGCCGATAAATGATTGTGTGACAACAATGGTTCCAAATGCACATACTCTTGAAATGACACCTGGTAATGCGACCCTCCATATCTTTTTTGATTCATCCCATATCCTGCCTTTCAAGTCCCCTTCTTCCTCTTCTTCTTCGCGTCGAAGTAACTTTGATTGAATTCCATCTTCCATGATTTCTGCTTAAGCTGATCATACAAGGATTATAACTGTGTGTCCAAGTTAAATTGGTGATAACGAGTTCAATTTTCAGGTGGTAGAGAGGTTCTCAAAATACTGTTGTACTGATTTTCATATTAACCAAAAATTAAAGTATTAATAGATGTTAATTAAGCACAATATGATTGATCAAGTAAACTATGTTACTTTAAAACGGACTAAAGCATTCCAGTGCCCGATCATTGTCACGCCAAATCGACCTCAGACTCTTTAACAGACGTTAATTAGAGAAAAGATACAAAATTATTTGTCAAATTTGTTTCTTAGTTATGAGCATAATCACATTCTTACAAAAAATTAGTTGCACTAACATACAAATCAGTTATGCAAGTAAATTACCATATAAAAGATTCAAACCATAAACCCAAATCACTGTACTATCTAAATTAACGTGTCTAAAACACTTGGATTTACAAATTACTTTTTAACTAGTTTAATCAATAATTAAAAGATTAAAAAAAAAAATACAAGATAAAGTTTAATAAAAATCTTAAAGACTAGAGAATATAATTAGGTGAGGTGGAGGTTGTCACTGGCTCAGTGCTATGAACATGTCACGTGTGTACTGTGTACGTCTGTTATCATTTGTAAAAAAAAAAACCTGCTACTCATCATCATCTTTATTTTGCTATTTACTCGCCCTATCCTAACAACACCCACCAGAATGGCGGAAACCAAGATGCACACCAATACTTGCACCCTATGCAACTTTTGTTGTACATCTAACAAACTCACACTCCATAATGTAATAATGTTTCTTCAAAATATCGGATTCAAACCTAAAATCTCGTCACGTGATAAACTGAGGTGGTCAGTTAGAGTCTAGTTCGTAACAAAATGCCACACACGAGCTAGGGTTACGTTAAAAAAAGAGACTGCAAATATTCAGCTTTCAATAACACGTCATTTGAACAGTGTAGACAGTGAAGAACGTCAATCGATCGTTATCATTATCACTTATCATTATAAATTAACTCCAAATTAAATTGTTAAATTCAATAAACACATGTACATATCATTCCAGTTATATTGAATTGTAGACGATGAAGAACGTAGATCACTACCAGTTCATCAACACATAAAACCTGAAATTATGTTGCGATATATTCTCTATGAACATATAATTCGATCGAATAGTATCGATAGGTATGTGATGCAGATACGAATAAAGACTTACAAAATGTGTGAAATATATGGTATCCGATGAAGGAATGCAGGTGATGATTACGTCTCTTCTGTCGATGTAAATAAAAGCAGAGTGCAGAAAGAAAGTATGTGAATGTGCAAAGAAATGCTGCTGGCGTCACTGTCACGGGGGTTGAGTCATGGGGGTTGAGTCGGTATTTATTATGACATGTGGGGGTTAGAGTGTGTGACACACACCTACCTAACAAAGGTATGGCTAAGTTAAGTCCACATAGTAGACCTAACTAACTCACACTTTATTTGGCCACCGTAGTTAAAGTTGCTGCAATATAATCTCATCAGCCGTTAAAGCGGATTTTTATATATTAAGTTAAAACGGTGAGTAGTGAGGCGTTTTGTAAAAATTTTGTCTTGCCTAGATTAATAACTTAATTGAATTGAATCAAACCATGAACAATAATATTAATATTAGAAGCAGGGTTTGTGTTTGTGTTTATTGCTGCATCATGCAGACGCCCTGCTAATAGCTATATATATAATTGTTGGTATGTCCCAGATGTAAAAACACCTTAGATATTCTATAAAGAAGTCCAAAGGGTGACTCGTACACATAACGCACCTGAAAAATAAACATTAAAATCTCATATTTAAACAAAGATGTAGAGGTAAAACGTCTATAAGCACAAGTACACAACTTAAATATAAATAAAGAAGAGTTACAATCATGCTAATAAAAATAAATAAACATACATTTATTAGAAGGTGTTGAAGCATATAATTCTATAACATGTAAAAAGCTTTATAAACACTGAAGTTATAAAATTTATAACGTATAACTATATATATAATTGTTGGCATGTCCTCAAGCTCATCTTCTAGATTCAATATTGTTCCTATTCGAGTGTTGCTGATAAAGCTAACAACCAAAAATGTATCATACTAATCAGGCCCGGCCCAAAGGGTGGGCGACGGCCAAGGCCCAATAAGTTTTCTAAAAAAAATTATATACAAATATTAAATTTTATATTAAGATATTATATATTTGTTTCTTATGCATGAAAATATGTTAGTGGAGTTGATCCATCTTTTACCAAAATTTTAGGCTCAGTTTTTTATGTCGCCCGAGGCCCAAAACTTTTCTAGGGGGTCTCAAAGATGCCCCTGATACTAATTGTTTGTTTGATCGTAGTGACGAGTGACCACATTCCATTATACCTTGTAGTTCCACATTTTGGCCATGCACAAGTTGAATATGGCCAGATTCACACTCAGTCTCACACTCATTAATCAAATGCACAACATTAATAAGTTTTTTAAGAAGTGATGACTTATCAATAGCGCATAAAGGATCAATAATCGGATTCACATTTATCATTCAAAAGTTGTAGATAGAAACTTACATAATTTCAGATTTATATATTGCAAAAGAAAGCAATGTATGAGAACACTGCAAGCACCTGTTTACGATGTTTCGAAGAATGAGGATTGAGTGGTCGATTCTCCAAAAGCATAGAAACAATCTGAACAAAATCACATATATAATACGCATAGCATAATAGCGACCTGTTCACGTTTGAACACATAAGTACATAAATCCGATTATCAATTTTCATTAATCTAATTTTTGGGCAGAATCACCTATGCAAAAATTCATGCAACATCTTGTCCAGTTACTTCACATTGAAGTTGGAGATTTACTTTCATTGAATTCACAAATCACTTGCATCAAACTCATGATATAGAGTTTCAATTTGTAATGAGATGACTAATAGATTCTGATTGAAACAATTAATCAAAAGAGCATATGCAACTTAAAATCAATATATACATTCAAATCAAAATTGTACCTCTTAATAAAGTAGACGGGATTGAGGGTGAGTCTCAACGAGGTAATCAATACACCATCTGATAGCATCCATGGCATGAACAACCTCACCACGGGATTGAGGGTGAGCCTCAACGAGGTAATCAGTACACCATCTGACAGCATCCATGGCATGAACAACTCACCACGGGATTGAGGGTGAGCCTCAACGAGGTAATCAGTACACCATCTGACAGCATCCATGGCATGAACAACCTCACCACGGGATTGAGGGTGAGCCTCAACGAGGTAATCAGTACACCATCTGACAGCATCCATGGCATGAACAACCTCACCACGGGATTGAGGGTGAGCCTCAACGAGGTAATCAGTACACCATCTGACAGCATCCATGGCATGAACAACCTCACCACGGGATTGAGGGTGAGCCTCAACGAGGTAATCAGTACACCATCTGACAGCATCCATGGCATGAACAACCTCACCACGGGATTGAGGGTGAGCCTCAACGAGGTAATCAGTACACCATCTGACAGCATCCATGGCATGAACAACCTCACCACGGGATTGAGGGTGAGCCTCAACGAGGTAATCAGTACACCATCTGACAGCATCCATGGCATGAACAACTCACCACGGGATTGAGGGTGAGCCTCAACGAGGTAATCAGTACACCATCTGACAGCATCCATGGCATGAACAACCTCACCACGGGATTGAGGGTGAGCCTCAACGAGGTAATCAGTACACCATCTGACAGCATCCATGGCATGAACAACCTCACCACGGGATTGAGGGTGAGCCTCAACGAGGTAATCAGTACACCATCTGACAGCATCCATGGCATGAACAACCTCACCACTTGCAGCCATTTGCTTCTTATATTCTATTAGTGTCGAAGACGTCATTGTCACTATAAAAGCAATTTGCAGCCCAATTCCCAAACTATAAACTGTCCCTGCAACATAGTACCCTCCATACAACTACAAGATCTACCTTTATAACAAATTTAACCATCAACATTTCATCTATTTTCAAAATAATTTGTGGGGTTAATCTTAATTTGAAGTTAGAGAAGTACCCATAAAAGAATTTTTATTTTTATTTAAGAAACCTGGAACCACCTCTACCCCACTCACCTGAAACCTCCTCGCCTGGGTATTACCGCATCTCCCTGACAACCGTACACCACCAACGGTCAATTTTCAAACTATCCTAATCGCCCCCAAACCCACTCGCCCTCTCTGCCTAACCCACTCGCCCCCACCTACTCGCCCTCTCTCCCCACTCCCCACCTACTCGCCCTCTCTCCCCACCTAATCGCCCGTCTCAAGAACCTCTGTTCCTGCCCAATCCTGTTAATCTCATGGGGAGGCCATAACTATTATAATCATAATAATTATAATAATAATAATATAAAATATATATGGAATCGTAAAAATGTTTCATATTAGGATTCCAAGTATTTTGTCCTATAATAATAATAATAATAATAATAATAATAATAATAATGGTATAAAATAGGTGTGTTGTGGTTAACGGGTAGGAGGTGAGTAATTGTTGGTTGCTCCCCCTCTACTTTCCTGTTGTCTGTCTGGAGTTTTTAAGTCCTTGTTTTCATCGTTTTATTGCCCCACCTCGCCTCGAGTAGGGGTCCTTTGGGTTTTTCTTGCTTTTTATTTGGGTAGGTTTGGATGTGTTTATGGCTCCAACAAAAAGGGATCGGATTGGTAAGCTAGGAAGTTCGGGCCCTGGCTCAAGCAGTGGGCTTAGAGCATGCCCCTTCAAGCATTTTCATGAGTGTAAAGATGGTAAACCGGGGTCTTCAGGGTTTTTCCGCCTTCTCGAGCATATGCAGAGTCTGCATTTTAAGACAGAAAAACGGAAGGCGTCATTGCGTGATGCCATATCTCAGGACTTTGACCTTTTTATGGATGTTGGGGGCGCCCTTCGAGATGGGGCCAAATGGCTATGTGGGAGGTGCATGGTGATGCATGCTCTTAGCAAAAGGTGTAATCACGGCGCTGATGATGTCTTCTCCTTCTCTGTTAATATAGGGGATGTGGAAGATTTCATTGTGGGGATTCAGAAACCTCGTCGTGCGACTGTTGATTTGGAACCGGGTCCTTCAGGAGGGGTTGTCGGGGACTTATCCCTCCTTGAAAAGGTTTTCTCTCTGCCCATTCAAACTGTCAAAAGCATTCCCCTGAGCTGTCGATTGGCGTTCGTCCAAGCTTTGACGGGTGCCTTACGAAAGGTGGTGGCCTCTCCAGGGTCTGTAGAAAGTTGGGTCAAATTACTTTTATTGCCGAGGTGTACCCTGCGGGTGGTCAAACCGTCCACTAGGCAGGAGCGGAGGTCTAGGAATAGGAAATCCTTGCAGTGTAGTAGCATCCTGCAAGCACTTTCCTTATGGAAAGACGGTTCTGGGTTTGCTGACTTGGTTTCTTCCCTTTTTGATAGTGCGGGGGAAGGTGTTTTCTTTACCCATGATGTAAGGGGGTTTGAGTCTTCTGAAGAGAGCCCCAATGTCAAACAATGCCTTAGAAAAGTTAGGGACGGTCACTTCACAGCTGCTGTCAAGGTGTTGTGTTCCAGTGGGGTTGCTCCTTTTGGGGAATCTACCATGAGAGCCCTTATTGACAAACATCCGGTGATGCCTCCTCCGTCCTTGCCCGCCAACTCTGACGTCATGCCCGCCCTTATTGTGGATATGGATTGTGTGCTTGGATGTCTCCGATCTTTCCCTAAAGGGACTTCCTGTGGGGGGGACGGTCTGAGGGCCCAACATTTATTAGACGCTCTTACTGGAGAAGGGTCAGTGACTTCCACGGGGTTGCTCTCAGCTATTACTGAAGTCGTCAACCTTTGGCTAGGGGGTTTGTGCCCAAGGGTTTTAGCTGAATTCATTTCTTCGGCCCCCCTTACCCCTTTATTGAAACCTGATAACGGGATTCGGCCCATTGCAGTAGGGGCCATTTGGCGCAGATTAGTTTCTAAAGTGGCTATGAGGAAGGTTGGGAAGGAAATGGCTAAGTACCTTGGGGACTTTCAATTTGGGGTGGGAACTCCCAATGGGGCAGAGGCGGTGCTTCACAACGCGAACAGGTTCTTAAGCTCCTTCCATGCGGACGGGTCTTTGGCTATGCTCACGGTGGATTTTTCGAACGCGTTTAATATGATCGACCGCACTGCCCTTCTTCGAGAGGTCCATCAACATTGCCCGTCTATCTATTCATGGGTCCAGTTCTTATATGCCCAACCAGCTAGGTTGTATGATGGTAATGATTGTATAGGGGCTACTACGGGGGTTAAGCAGGGGGACCCTTTAGGTCCCCTCCTTTTCGCCCTTGCTTTACACCCTATGGTTCTCCGGGTACAAGAAAATTGTGAACTCCCATTTCATGCGTGGTACTTGGACGATGGGACGATTATTGGTGAGGCCATCGAAGTTGCTAAAGTCTTAGACATTATCCGTTTGGAGGGGCCATCCTTGGGGCTTCAGCTTAATATTAAGAAAACAGAGGTTTTCTGGCCGTCTTGTAATGGGGTGAAACTTCGGGACGGGCTTTTTCCCAGTGGGATTGGTAGGCCAGAAAAAGGGGTGAAGCTCCTCGGAGGGGCCATTAGCCGTGACTCTTATTTTATCCGCGAATTGGCAAGGCGAAGGGCATCGCGCGCGGTTGAACTTATGAAACTCTTGCCCTGCCTTAGGGATCCCCAGAGTGAACTCCTCTTGCTCAGGTCCTGTATGGGGGTTGCTAAGTTGCTTTTTGGGTTACGAACCTGCCAACCCCCCATGATGGATGAAACAGTGTCATGTTTTGACAAGGGTCTAAGGGAAGCCATTGAAGACATAGTGGTATGTGGGGGGCCTTTCTTCGGTGACCTACAGTGGCGGATGGCGTCTTTGCCGATATGTATGGGAGGATTAGGGCTCCTCTCTGCGAAGGATGTCGGCATGTATGCGTTTGTGGCGTCGCGAGCTCAGTCCTGGAACCTTCAAGACCACATCCTACGAAATAGCGGGGTTTCCGGCGCAGACTTGGACTACGTGCAGGCCCTTGAAAAGCTAAATGACTATCTCCCAGGTTTTGATATTGGCGGTTTTTCTAATAAGGACACCGCCCCCCCCTCCCCCCAAAGCCTAAAAAAACTTTGGCGAATGCCCTTTATGGCAAAATCGCTCAAAGCCTGGGTGAAGTTTTTGGTCTGTCCCCCGGTCAAAGGGCAGTTATTGAATGCTTGCAAAGCCCCCACGCTCAAGATTTCCTGACTGTTATCCCGATCGAAGGTCTAGGCCAAAGCATGTCCGCTATTGAATACAGGGCCATTCTTAAATATCGTCTGATGATCCCAATGTACCAAGAAGATGAAATCTGTCCGATTTGCCGTAAGGCCTGCCTAGATGAATACGGGGAACATGCGGTTCATTGTAAGGAGTTACCCGGTTTCAAATATCGGCATGATTGGGTTCGAGACATTCTGTGGGACATTTTAAGACGGGCTGGGATCTCAGCCAAGAAGGAGGCCCCTGTGAACTTCCTCTCGGATCCAGCAGAAGGGAGATCCACCCTACGACCAGCAGATCTCCTTGTCTTTGGGTGGGCCGGGGGGAAGCATGCTTGTGTTGACCTGACGGGTGTATCTCCCCTAGTTGGGTTGAGGGATAGTGGCTTTGTAGCAGGGCAAGCGGTCCGGAAAGCAGAGACAAAGAAGGTAGAAAAACATGCTAAAGCCTGTGAGGAGAACCAACACGTTTTTGTACCCTTGGCTTTTGATACCTTTGGCTCCTTGGCACCGGAGGCTATCCGTTTCCTGACCAGGGTTCAGCGGGTTATCCATAGTAGTGTCTCGGCTCCGGGTGGGCAGGGTTACGTTTTTAGTAGATTAGGATTTGCTATTCAGAAAGGGGTGGCGGCGCAGCTTGTTGCCCGCCTACCCGTTATCTTGATGTAATTTTCTTTATCCTGGAATGAATGCTTATAAGTATTATTATTAAAAAAAAAAATTAAGAAAAGACTAAAAAGTTGTAAAACAATGAATATTGACTTTGCCATCCATGGACCAGAATTACATTTCCATTTAACTCTCTAAAAGAGGACGAGGCACTCTCGGCAACTTTTCCGAGCCCCATTCAACCCCCCCTTGCCATGTCAAATCCACACCCATCATCAAAATCACATCTTACCGAACGGTTACATCTACAGTAACAAATTTGACCGTTGCCACGTTATACTCCACGTGGGTTGTCACGTCAGCAGAAAACTAACAAGTTAACCCCAGTTAGTTTTGGTCCAGTAGAATAAAATCCATGACAAGTTGGGTCTGTTAAATTCCAACTTTCAAGTTGGGATTATTGCCTTACAAGTTACAACCCAACAAAGTTGGGATTATTTAATTCTAATTCCCCTATAAATTATGAAATTTTAAATGGGTACATCACAGTATGGCATACTAAACTCTTAGGGAGGACGGGGCGCGTACCGTGAATCTCACGGGTACCTAACTACCAGCACGGTAACAGGGCCACTGGTGGTGAATCCGTTGAGGGTTTACGTGAATAAGTTCATGGTTGGTTAAATGTTTTCTTTATTTTTTATTGACTTTAAATATCCATGTAATGGTTTTTTCTTGTTGATTAAATATAATATAATTAGGTCCTTAAACCATTGTTATAACTAGTGGGATGCTGCGTTGCGCGTTGCGCAACTTTCGAGTATGTTTGTGAGCGATTAGAGTAAGCGATAATTAAGGTGGAATAATATTCTTATGCCCATTGTTGCCAAAAACCATTCATATATCGGCCCATTGATTTACAGTTTTAAAACCTATCATAAACACAGTGCGCGTGACGCGATAGGTAAAAACAGTACATAAGTGCAAATATACCCAAGATAGGCACCAATTAGAGGTCGAAGTGAATCAAGTTGTAGTAAGAAATCAAAGATGCATAGAATGATCTCATTTTTGCTAGTATATTATAATGCGGTTTCCATTTTCTAATAAACTTAAATGGTTATTTTTAATCTTTAACGAACATGATTTGCAGCACATGCTAATTTTGTCTCTCTAATTTATAATTTTCATTTAGATCTAAACTGGTTGTTAATACACAATTTTTTTTGCATAATTCTTGACACTTCTTCAGGATATTATGTGGTTAAATTCTCACTTAATTCACCTTTACAAACAAATGTGGTTTTCATTTATATTTTTTTATCATCATGTGTATTACTTAGAAAGTAAATGACAAAATACAAAAGAAGTCAAGTTTCTTATTCAATAAATAACCTTGAAACAAAAAAATGATAGAATCCCTGCACATTTAATTTTGTTAATGCTGCTGAGAAGTCTCGAACTCAAAGTCCCAATGATAACAACACAATAGTCAAACCAACTACACCAACACATTTTATGTTACTACACTCAATTACATACATCTAAATAGCTTAGATACACTTAGTGGGAAACAACTATTCATGAGCATTGGTAAATTAACATATAGGATAATTATATTTATACTAGTATTATTTTCTGATTATTTAACTTTTAATTTGTTTAATGAAGTTTAGTTAAATGTTTTATTTTATAAGTTATTTTTTTTAAATAAAAAATAAGTTATTAACTATACTTTTAAATGTATTATTTATTAAAAATAAATAAACGAATCAGTGAAGTGTTGTCTAAAAAAAACTGTTTGAGTGAAGTGTTGTGTCACTACATGATTGATAGAAAAGTGAAACTGAAAAATTATTAGTGAAGTGCGCTCATTCGATTGGTCCACCTACTTAGGGGGGAAGGGGCACAAGCTCCGTATAGCCCCATGCCCACCAATCACACAGTACCACGTCATTTTAACCCTGAACTAGCCTAAAGTAACCTAAACACTAAAAACGTCAAGCCCAAAGTAGTTTGAAATCAAGGACCTCACCATTTTACCATATCCATCAATTACACACACCCATTAAATGGTCCCCACCAAAAAACTCACTTTCTCCTTCTCTCTCCTCGGCTTGTTCCTCTAGCTACATGTTCTAGGATAAGCCTCAAACTCAAGCCCAAGGGAAGAAGCGATGTAGCCTCGTGGCTTGTCAACCCCATGACTCAAGACTCTTGTGCCTTGTCCCCCTTAGATGTATAATAAAATAAGGGAAAATGGATTTAATTACTCCCAACTATCGCCTGTTGGCGGATAATACTCCCAACTATCACTTTGGCCATTAGCACTCCCAACTTTCAACTTGTTGGATTTTATCACCCCCAAACTAACTGAGGTCTAACCCAGTTAGTGTTTGTGGCCAAAATGTAAAAAACAAAACTTAAGGGAAAGTTTATGTGGCCAAAATATAAAAAACGAAACTTAAAGGGGCATTTTTGAAATAATAATCTTTTTTAAAGTTTATCCCCCCCCCCTCACTTCTGCAACAGAACCACCCCCCCCCCCCCCCCTCTTCTTCTTTTTCTTCTCTCTCTCTCTCTAAACCACCACCACCTTCACCGGAAACCACCACAACCTTCACCGGAAACCACCACCTACCACCACCCTTTGGTCTTCTTCTTCGGCCTTCATCCACCTACCACCACCCTTCACCTTCATCCACCTACCACCACCCTTCACCTTCTCAGACGACGACGACAACCGTAGCTGTCACCGTCGTCTTCTTCCTCCTTCCTCTGCTCCGACGACACTGGTCAGATCTGTCACCGTCGTCTTCTTCCTCCTTCCTCTGCTCCGACGACAACCGTAGCTGTCACCGTCGTCTTCTTCCTCCTTCCTCTGCTCCTCTGTTCCGATTAGGGGTTTAGGGTTCCGATTAGGGTTGTTACGATTGGGATTAGGGTTTGGAATTAGGTGGTCGATTGGTGGTGATAGGTGGTCGATTGGGGGGTTATTGAGGTCGATGGTGGTGGTTGCAGGTCAGTTGGTGGTCGTTGCAGGTCGGTGGTGGTGGCTGAGGTCGATGGTGGTGCAGGTGGTGGTTTCTCTCTGAACTCTCTCTCTCTCTCTCTGAACTCTCTCTCTCTCTGAACTCTCTCTCTCTCTCTCTCTGAACTCTCTCTCTCTCTGAACTCCACCACCACCAATGGGTTATGGTGGAGGTGGAGGTGGTGGTTTAGCCATAATAAAAAAAATCTAACTGATTATCAGTGGTGGAGGTGAAGGGTGGTGGCTGATGGAAGAAGAAGAAGAAGATTAGGTTAAAGGTTGGTGAAAGGTGGTGGTGGGCTGAGGCTGATGGCAGATGGTGGTGGTGGTGGTGGTGGCGGGGTAGTGGTGGGGTGGCGGCAGATGATGGTGGTGAGTCTCTCTCTCTCTCTCTCTGAACTCTCTCTCTCTCTCTGAACTCCTTCTCTCTCTCTCTGTTAATATATATAGATATAGATAATAATAATAATAATAATAATAATAATAATAATAAGAAGTTTCAAAATGGTCCCTTAAGTTTAGTTTTTTACATTTTGGCCACAAACACTAACTGGGTTAGACCTCAGTTAGTTTGTGGGTGATAAAATCCAACAAGTTGAAAGTTGGGAGTGCTATCCGCCAAAGTGATAGTTGGGAGTGCTATCCGCCAACAGGCGATAGTTGGGAGTAATTAAATCCATTTTCCCATAAAATAATAATAATAATGTCCATATTCTATGAGCGGAGAAAATAGAAAATGATAAATGGATCATTTCCCCCTTTTTCGCCTCCCACCTTTTATAATTGTTTATATAAATCAATAACAATCGGTTACGACGAACTTGCGTGACGTTTGAGTGCGCTTGGATAAGACAAGTTACAAACCAACTTGCAGCCTAGCCACCATGGATGAAAAAGACTCCGCAGCAACTCAAAATTATAAAACAACCCCATAATATTTATCTAAATGTCATATTCTACCTTTTACAACTTTTTTATGTTGACAACCTCCTTGATGTTTCATATAAAAATAATACACCTTAAATTAAAAAAAAATTAACAGTTAATCTATCTTTCAAATTTAACATGTAAAAGACATATAATATTTGTATTTAAAAGAAAATATGTTAGGGGTGATTTCTAACACAATACTGAAATATTCACCCTTCACAAATCACACTTAAATAATATCAAAAAATGTGGACACTAAAAAACTTGAAGGAAGAAATTGTCACACATAATAGTTCAGGATAAGAATTGTGACAACCACTCACTTGGGCAAATTGCCAATTTCACATTTAATATCATATGTCACTAACCACAAAAAATAATTAAATAATTTTTTGAATCAAGTTAAAGACAAAATCCTTGAATATTTTTAGGCTAAATACAGACGAATCTAAAATGTTTTGGTCCCACGTGACCCTCCTTATGCCTTCCTACGTCTTTTAATCACTTTAAAAGTCCAAACCACGTGCTTTTCAAGTCACTTATATATTTCCTTATCTTCGATCACATAGTTACATTCATATCCTAATAACATAAATGGCACTTGTTCGTGATCGTCGTCCGTCAAAACTGGGTCTCAGGTTACCCGAACGACCTCCTCGATTCCCTCTCCCTCTATCCGTCACAACAACCGCCGTTTCCGAGTACGAGACAGTTCAAGTTCTCGGACATGGAAACGGTGGGACCGTCTACAAAGTGGTTCATAAAAAAACATTAAATACTTTTGCTCTAAAAGTTGTACACGCTAATAGCGATCCAATGATGCGGCGACAAATATTTAGAGAGATGGAGATCCTACGGCGAACAGATTCCCCTTACGTTGTTAAATGTCACGAGATTTTTGAAAAGCCGGATGGTGATATTGCGATATTAATGGAGTACATGGACTCGGGTACGCTAGAGTCTGTCACGAAAAACGTTGGCGTGTTAACTGAACGTACACTCGCCAACGTGGCGCGACAGATTCTTAACGGGCTTAACTACCTACATGGTCATAAAATCATTCATAGGGACATTAAACCCGCCAACCTTCTAGTGAATAAAAACATGGAGGTAAAGATTGCTGATTTCGGCGTTAGTAAGATCATGTGTCGGACACTAGACGCGTGCAACTCGTACGTGGGTACGTGCGCGTACATGAGTCCTGAACGTTTCGACCCGGATAGCTATGGTGCGAATTATAATGGTTACTCGGGTGATATATGGAGTTTAGGTTTGACCATTCTAGAGTTGTATATGGGTCATTTTCCGCTCTTGCCAAATGGTCAGAAACCGGACTGGGCTACGCTCATGTGCGCGATATGTTTTGGCGAACCGCCGAGCTTGCCCGAAGGGGTTTCGGACGAGTTTAGGAACTTTATAGAGTGTTGTTTGGATAAAGATTCGGGTAAAAGATGGACAGCCTCGCAGTTACTTTCGCATCCTTTCTGTAGACAACAGGAACAATAATAATAACATCTGCTTTGTAAATAAATACATTCAGATATCTTGTGTTTTCAAGTGTAGTTTTAATCTTTTCTGTAATTAACGAGGGGTTTTCCCTAATACCAGGAACATATCGTTCGAGTTATGATCGATTATTACTATGAAAACTAACAGTCGGTATCAGTTTATCGTCACATAGAACTTGAAATTATGTTGCGATTCTCTGCGACATATAACCATGTCATTTGATTGGTATTGAAGCTACAAAAAACAGTTCTAACACCATGCATCAAATTAGTATAGGAAATATGTTATGCAGATACGAATAGAGACGGACAAAATTTAGGACACATGATTTCCGACGAATGAAGCAGTCGATGGTTACGCTGTTTATTCAGATCATAGTTGTCAAAAGCGCGCCTAGGCTCAAGGCGCAACCAGGCACACCAAGTGCGCTGCGCCCTGTGAGGCGCGCGCCTAGGCACTAAGGCGCACTATCGTGGCTGTTTTCAGGCAGATTTCCGGCCAAATTCAGGCTAAAAGTTGCTAAACCTCTAAAACATCTTAAATGAGTTATGAACAAGTCCTAAACAACCCTAAAACATCCTAATGTAGCCCTAAACAAGCCTAAAACATCTCTAAAATCCCTAAAAATGTATTTTATACTATGCGCCTAATTATAAAAAGCCTCGTTTTTTATGCGCCTTGCGCCTAGGCTCCAGGCTCGGCCTATGCGCTTTGAGTGCGCCTAGGCGCTTTGACAACTATGATTCAGATGTTAGTAAAAGCAGAGCGTAGAAACTGTGTCAAAACTCGAAAGCATGCGAAAATAAGGATACTTTTAGGGTTGATGTCTCGTGCCATAACAAATCCAATATAATTATAGAGAACTATCTTTTGAATTAAGATTACAATGAATACAATGAAAAATGGAAACCCTGTATATGGGGATAATAATCTTAGTAAACAAGGGTCATACTCAAGTAACTACAACATCCTGTGACATCATATACCAAAAAAAGTTATCTTTGTATATAGATATAATGTAGCTACTCTGGATTTTCAGGCGACTCTACATAAAACCGGTTTAGCCGTTCTGAAGCCTTCTTAACCTACAATACCGGATGTAAAACATTTGTCTATCCACAATAAACAAGAATTCATGAATATCTTATGAAAAATAGATACGCGTCGTGTTTACCTGCTCGTCCCAGTTGATTGCCCACGCCATATATATAAGCGCGATTGTTTCTGTAACAAAGCCTCCAATCATTCCCATCCATATTCCCTGTAAAATTGTATACCATGCTTTTTATAACCGAAGAAACTTTGAAAATAAATTTCATCCAAATATTGTATACCTTTACTTGAAGGTTAGTTAGGTAACCAAGCAATGCCCCTATTGGAATACCAATCAGATAAAAGCAAACGAGGTTCACGATTGCTGCAGTACCCTGCATTCCGGCACCAACCGCCACCCCTAATGAAAACAACAGTCTTTATATCAGAGTTAGAAAACGGGTCAAACGGTAAAGAGACACAAGACAGAAGGAAATAACTTGTAATTCATTACATACCCGAAAAACACATACACGAGTACTTTAAACTGTTTTGAAATAGTTAGCGCGTTAAATATAATTAAACTGTTTCGGCCTGATTAACCTATTACCTACCTGAACAGTTACCCATTTTGTTTTTCAGCTTATTTATTTACATTTGACATGTTTGGGATAAAACATAACATAACCCCAATCGACTCATTCGTATAAGGGGCTGAAATTTAGATGTTTAGTTATCACCTGAGAGAACAGGATAAATGCTATTGAGTAGAATCGAAAAGGAAAGCAACAAAGAAAGGTCTGATATTGTATCTGCAACTCTATCATCATTGGTGAACAAGTAAGCAATTTTTTCTCCAAAAATCAAGGAAAGCACGAAGAAAAATACTCCGATCGCAATAGAAGTTCCCAGCAAGACTTTAATTGAGAACTTTGCTGCTTTCGCATTTCCTCTCCCTAACTCATTTGCAACTCGGACACTGCACAATACGATATAACTTCTGTCACATGTAGCTTTTCTATGTCCATCCAAACGGGTCGGGTGGAACACACAAAACACATTCTGTTCATTTTTCTATTTTTTTTTAAATAACCAATACATTAAATAGGAGTACGAATTTATTTTTTTGAAAAATATTAATAATTTACTTTTACTGATAAGGGATTTAAGAGGTAAGCGCTTTAAACCGTTTTGAATAACCATTGACCCTGAGGGCCAAAGTGACCTGTTTCAAACAAATGGCTCATAATACCTACATCCAACGATTAGAATCGCGAGCAAATATAATGTTAAAGAAAAAATCATGAACTTAAATTATGTATATGAAGTATTAGATGTGTCCATTTACCATGCAGCACCTAAGAAACCAAAGCTAATCATGAACTCCCATGTATTGATGTTTAGGCTGCAAAATATTAACAATTTAGCAATTTCTCAAGATAGATAAAACTGGAATGGATAAAAAAAACAGCAAAAAAATTTTGATACCATATGGAGAAAGCAGATATAGCAACCTCTGCATCTGCCATGTAGCCCGCAAGCAAGACTAGCACAGCGTCGTACCATAACTCTAAGCTACATACGCAACAAATATGAAACGTTGATAAGTTCATTATTGAGCGAAATAAAACACATATTTGCATATGGGTTGTTAAGTTTGTGCCTTACTTACCAGACCATCACACCAGAAGATATGGAAAGCTTTACAACAGGAACCAAATCCTTAAAGGCAGCAAATGTAAACCCTTTCCAAGAATAAGGACACCAACCGCCAAATATGTAAACGAATTCTCCAATCACAAGAAACCATGATGACAAGAACAGTGCAATCATTGCACCAGCAACCCCAAGGTTTAGCTTATACACAAGAAGCAAAGACAAAGGGATATGGATCCCGAATTGGAAGATCGAAAGCCAAGCAATAACCATGTTTTTTAACTGTGCTTGTAGGTACATTTGTATGGTCAAGCTGAAGACATAATTATAGACAAAAGGAATGAACCATAGAGAGATGTAACCACCGCTATTTGCTACAGCCTCGTCTTGGCCAAAAAGTTTAAATATTTGTGTAGCGAAGATGAAAATCGGGAGTAAGACAGTTAAAGTAATTAAGTCAACGATCCATGATCTTTGCAAGTAAATGCCCATCATGTGGTGTTGCCCTGCTCCAAACGCTTGGCCACAAAGAGTTTCGGTAGCACTAGACATTCCCAACTGCAGGTCAAAACAGGATCTTTTCTAAGCTCTAAGGACACTCACATTCCCATGTGGGCCAAACAAATGTTGTAACTATCTCAGCAAAGCTTAAAACAATAACTAACTTACAAGGATTCCGTTGACAAAGCGGACAGTGAGTGTTTGAACAAGGGCATAGCCAGCAAGATCGATGTCACTAATATGGCCGATAAATGATTGTGTGACAACAATGGTTCCAAATGCACATACTCTTGATATGACAGTTGGCAATGCAACCCTCCATATCTTTCTTGATTCATCCCATATCCTCCCTTTCAAATCACCTTCTTCCTCTTCTTCTTCGCGTCGAAGTAACGTTGCTTGTATTCCATCTTCCATGATTGCTGTTTAAACTGATCACAGCAGGATTATTACTGTTTGTCCAAGTTAAGTTGGTGATAATTGTCTTGATTTTCAGATTAACTAAAAGATGACTGATCATGTAAAATATGTTACTTGCTTGAAAATTGCATAAAACATTGTCATGCTAAAACTAAAGTCAGACTCTACACAAATGTTAATTGGAATAGAGATACAAAAATATTTGCAGATATGAATTGTGACTTACAAAATTTAGAAAATGTGATTTCCAATGTAGGTAGGCAATGGTAACGTGTCCATAGTGGTTGGCCTGCATAATTTTATTTGGCTTTTCTATACAAATGGATATTATTTATTTATTTATTTATTTATTTCAATTCTTTAAATTCAATTTTCCCACATTCTTTTCACATGTTACATTGTAGGTTTTTTATTATATTGGTCTTAATCAAGTTTCCTTTTAATAATTTTACGGACTAAAAAGACAAAGAGTATACTCCAATAGGAAAACTTTTTATGAATTTAAATGGTTTGAGTTTTTAAAAGATATTTCAAAACTAAAAGAGATAAAATGTTCACACCTACTCCTATCTTTTGATTGTAATGAATCCATAAAATTTCATTTTACATCTATTCCATTATTCATGTTTGTAAGTTTGGCCATGATTGTTGTTTAAACTGATCACACCAAAATTTTAACGGTCTGTCCAAGCTAGCAATGACGTCTCGGAGGATTTATATGCCCTATCCGAGACGTTTAAAACATGATCCTTAGGCTTTAACGAATTAAACAATTTAAATTGAATTTTATGTAAGACGGTCAAAGTTATAGCAATAAACATAGCAATTAGCAATATCATAGTATTAGAATGAGTGAAATCATATACTGATCAAAGTTGGACCCAATTTTAAATGTTAAATAACTTTTTTATTAAAAAAAATCATATATATAACATATCTAGTATTCGTTTAGGATTAAGGGGCATATTTATGAACGGTTTGGGCAGGACACCTAAATTCTCGTGGACGCCATTGTTGAAGAACATAGTAGATCGTTTACAGTGAAAACTAGCAATCACTATACTATCAGTCTATTCTATCGTAACATAAACCTGAAATTATACTGAGATTGTATATAAACACATGATCATGTATAAACACATGATCATTCGATTGGTATAGAACATCTATTGGAACATGCTTGTGTGGAAAATCGATTCTAACACCATATCAAATAACTACGAACAGAGACTTACAAAATTCATATCCGATGCAGGCGATGAAAGTGGCTGATGGCGTTGACTCGTTGGGGGGAAGAAGTGGTGTTTATTTTGAGTGTGGGTTTGTGGGCGGTTAATGGTATTGGACTTGCTAAACAGCCACTAGATCATGGGTTATTAGCTTTTTTTTTTTTTTGAATGTCATGGATTATTAGTTACTTGTAGCCTTAGAAAAGTATGATTAAGGGACTGTTTGGTAGATTAAGTGCTGAATCATTAAGATGATCTGAATGGTTAAGAGGCTCTGAATGGTTAAGAGCTGAATCATTCAGCATCCCTTATTAGCTTAATGGTTCAGCACTTAATCATTTCATTCAGATGCTGAAACAAACAGTCTGAATACTGAATGGTTCAGAACTGAATGGTTAAGAGGCTACCAAACAGCCCTAAGTGTTTTGGTTCAGCTGTTAAAGGTCTGAAAATCATGTCATATCGGATCGGATAATTATAGTTTGTTAATTATGTTAGTGAATTAATAAATAGTTATAATTATCATGTCATAAGATATTAATTAATTAGTGGATAATTGTCTAGATTTCTATACATGTTTGGTTAGGAAGTGTGCTAGATAATTGTTGTGTAAGTTATTTAATAGTAGTATCCTAGTTATAGACTAACACTTTTAGGTTAGCTATATACACCATGTTAAATGGTAAGGATTGTATGAACTATGAAGTTTTGAGTTAGTTTCTTCATCAATAAAACTTGTGGGAGTTGGTCATAGTTTTATGCTCGTTTGATTATCGATTGGGACCCCACTACCAAACCCGTTGGCCCTTGCCATCCTCTTGTCGATGAAGAGGATAACGCTCTCTAATGGCGGCAACGGGGTGGTGTTTAAGGCACTATTCTGCTGAGGTGGAGGAGGCGCTAACCCATGCCATCTAGCCTAATGGTTTAAGTTTCATTGTGGGCAAAGTGTTGTAATATAGGAGTAGGCGTATGGGTGTGTGAGTTTGCCATTAAAAAAAATAACAAGCTGAATGGGGATTTAGAGAGAGAGATGTATCGCTATAACACGTTTTGATTCACCAATATAAACTTTTACACCAAAACTCATTGCAACTATACATTAAACGTGCAAACTTTATTTAACCAATGTATGCTATTTTGGTAGCATCAATAAATAGGCTTCTTCTCGTGACAATGGCTCCTTATCAAGTGATTGTTTGTTTGGTTTTTACCTCGCAGTAACAATACTTTACGGCTGATGTATTTACAGAGAACTACACTTTGAATATTCGTTACATTGAATACATTGGAAACGTTACATATAGGGACAATCATCTTAGAAAACAATGCTCATGCTCAAATAACTACAATATCCATTGACATCAAATACCAAAAAGGCTAACCTTCTCATTAAACAATGATGCATTTACTCTGGATTTTCAGACGCCACATAAAATCGATTTAGCCGTTCCGTAGCCTTCTTAACCTACCATATCCAACACAACATTTTTTAATCCGCAATAAAGTTGAAATCAAATAAAAAGTTGAACACAGAGATACATGACATATTTACCTGCTCGTCCCAGTCGGTTGCCCATGCCATATATATTAGTGCAATTGTCTCAGTCACAACGCCACCAATCATTCCCATCCATATTCCCTGTCAAAGTGGATACCCGCTTTCATAACTAAAGCAACTTTAAAAATAAATTTCATCCAAATATTGTATACCTTTACTTGAAGGTTAGTCAAGTAACCGAGCATTGCACCTATTGGAATCCCGATCAAATAGAAGCAAACGAGGTTCACAATTGCTACACTACCCTGCATTCCGGCTCCAATCGCGACCCCTGAAAAAAAAACAACATTCTTTCTATCAGCGTTACTAGATATCAAAATAGACAAGTTAGCCAGGTTAGGAACCGGGTCAAAACAGTTCATGTTGAAATAGTAATTTTTTAATCCATTTCAAATTTTCATGTATCCACGAATGCTTTTATGTCCCAAATTTTAAACTTGTTTTAATAATTAGTGCATTAAATATTATTGAAAAATATATATCTTTTCATGATACATCCATTCGGACTATTTTCAACCCGATTAACCCATTGCCCACTAAAACACTAAGCAGTTGCCCATTTTTTCTCTCAGCTAATTTGATTATTTGATCTGTTTGAGACAAAACATAACCCACCTTGACTGATTCATGTAAATGTAGTTTTTTTGAAAATAAGAGGGTGTTTGGGATTGAGTTTAGAAATGCAAAAGTGATTTTGGTCAGAAGTGCTTATTGGCTTAGACTTTTTGAAAAGGAATTTTAAAAAGGTGTTTGGGTTAGCTTTTGGGATGAGAAACGTCAAAAAGTCAATAGATTGTTTTTTTTAAGTGTTTCGTTTAACTTATTGTGAATATTGGTTGTACGTGTGGTAGATTTGTAATTTTTTTCCAAAAGTCAAGAGCCAAAAGCTAGGATTTCTAACTTCTCAAAAACAACTTTTCCACCCTTAAAAGCCAAAAGTCAAAACAGGAAGTGCTTTTGAGATACACAAACAGCTTATTGACTTACTGACTTCAATAAGTTGTTTTGAAACTCAATCCCAAACACCCTCTAAACTAATTACAACAGGTTTTAGGACTTAGAGGTTAAGTTATTACCTGATAGAATAGGATAAATGCTATTGAGTAATATTGAAAGGGAAAGCAACAAAGAAAGGTCTGCTACTGTATCTGCAACTCTATCATCATTTGTGAACAAGTATGCAAGTTTTCTTCCAAAAATCAAGCATAGAACGAAGAAAAATACTCCCATCGCAATAGACGTTCCCAACAAGACTTTAATTGAGAATTTTGCTGCTTTCGCACTTCCTCTCCCTAATTCATTTGAAACACGGACACTGCACAATACGATATAACTTAAGGGTGGCAAAACAAGTGGATCGGACATGTTGCATAGCATGTACCTTTTTTACGTCGGTCCATGGTGGTCAGGTCAAACACACAAAACACTTTATGTTCATTTTTCTATAAATTTTTAAAATAACTAATAGATTAAATAAGATTTAAGAAAAAAATTGTTGGCAAAATAATAATATTTTTTTTAATAATAAGGGATTTAGGAGGTAAGCACTTTAAAGCAATTTGAACGACCTTTGCCCCTGAGGGTCCAGGTGTCCTGTTTGTCTAGTTTTGTTAAAAATATAAACAAACCAAAAGTTAGTCACAGTTCAACTTTAAGGTAAATGGGGCAAAATTACCACATCCAACAACAGAAAATCAGAATCACATGTAATGTTGAAGAATAATCATGAACTTAAATGACGTATATGAAGGATTTGTTACGTTCATTTACCATGCAGCACCCAAGAAACCAAGGCTGATCATGAACTCCCATGCATAGATGTTCAGGCTGCAAAGTATTAGCAGTTTAACAGATTTTGAGGAGAGAGAAAACTGAAATGGATATAATGTTGGCCCAGACAATCAGATCAAACACAAACATGAGATATTTGGGGGACAAACTCGCAATACTTTCTATTAAATCAAACGAACCTACCAACTTACAAGGAAAATGGATAAATAAAAACAATAACCTATAACCCTATTTATACTAAAATAACAATATTAATCCTACTCAAATAGTTCAATCAATTATAATCTAATACTAACTCACATTAGTATCTCTGCTAGTTAAATCAATCCAGATTATTCTAGACATTCAAACTATTAATTAAATTCTAGTTAAATAGAACTTTCACTTTCGTTCTTAAAATTTCAACTCATACAAATTATAGGATTAACTTCAAAACTCCCAAAAGGATTTTGATACCTTATGGAGAAAGCAGATATAGCAACCTCTGCGTCTGCCATGTAACCCGCAAGCAAGACAAGCACGGCATAGTACCATAACTCCAAGCTACATATACAATATATGTGAAGGGTTGCCAACCTTTTACGATAAAAAAACACACACACACATATACATATATAACAACAACAACCGAACCCAGGAAATCCCACGAATAGCGACGCTATTAGTAGGGCATATATATATATATATATATATATTGGTTGCTAAATTGGTGCCTTACTTACCAGAGCATCACCCCAGAAGATATGGAAAGCTTCACAACGGGAACTAAATCCTTAAAGGCTGCGACAGTAAATCCTTTCCAGGAATTAGGACACCAACCACCAAAAATGTAAACGAATTCTCCAATCACAAGAAACCATGATGACATGGACAATGCGATCATTGCACCAACAACCCCAAGGTTTAGCTTATAAACAAGAAGCAAAGACAAAAGGATGTGGATCCCAAATCGAAATATTGAAAGCCATGCAATGACCATGTTTTTTAACTGTGCTTGTAGGTACATTTGTATGGTCAAGCTGAAGACATAATTGTAGACAAAAGGAATGAACCATAGAGAGATATAACCACCGCTATTTGCTACTGCCTCGTCTTGCTCAAGAAGCTTGAAAATTTGTGTAGCAAAGATGAAAATTGGGAGTAAGATGGTTAAAGTGACTAAGTCAACTATCCATGATCGTTGCAAATAAATGCCCATCATGTGGTGTTGCCCTGCTCCAAACGCTTGACCACAAAGAGTTTCGGTTGCACTAGACATTCCTAACTGCAGATCAAAGCAAGGATTTTTAAGCTCATGGAACATTCCCATGTGGGTCCCACAAATGTCGTAACTTTTTTTAATTGTTAACTCATGCACCCACTGAACATATCTCAGCAAAGCATAAACATTGAACAACTGGAATAAAGAGCTTACAAGGATTCCGTTGACAAAGCGGACACTGAGAGTTTGAACAAGGGCATAGCCGGCAAGATCTATGTTACTAATGTGGCCGATAAATGATTGAGTGACAACAATAGTTCCAAATGTACATACTCTTGATATGACACCTGGCAGTGCGACCCTCCATATTTTTCTTGATTCGTCCCATATTCTACCTTTCAAATCACCTTCTTCATCCTTTTCATGTCGAAGTAACGTTGCTTGTATTCCATCTTCCATGACTGTTGTTCAAACTGATCACACAAGGATTATAAATTTCTTACTGTGTGTCCAATCTAAGTTAGTAATAACAAGTTGAATTTTTAGGTGGTAGAGAATCGAGTTTCTCAATATATTAATTTGGTTTTAAGATTAACCGAATTATTATTAGACTAAATCAATGTTTTAGTAACATGAAATAAGCAAAAGACGACTGATTAAGTGAAACATGTTACTTGAAATTGACTAAAACATTCAAGTGCTTGATCATTGTCAACCAAATTGACGTCAAACTCTTCACAAACTTATTTGGAGAAAAGTTCAAGAAAAAGTGAATTGATTAAATAAAGGATCTATGACTTGGCCATATTGCATCTTTAGTCCTAAAATTTCAAAATTACAAGTTTAAGCCAATATTACATAACAAAAGTCCACAGAGAGTGAAGGGACGTTAAATAATTTTTTGTCCATATATCTCTCTCTCTCTCCCCGTCTCACTCGTACTATCTTGCAATATTTGACCCTCTTATCCCCCCCCCCCCCCCCCCCCCCCTCTAAAATGATTTTGATGGTGCGGGAAACATAGGCCGTGCATGTGGTCCGTCAGCTCTCGATCTAACCAAATCGTTTTGCAAACTTTTATAGTTCCAAATATCCAATTTAGCACCCATCCACTCCAAGGACTAATGGTGTTACGTTTTGATAAAACTAGTGGTCAAAAGCTATAAATGTTAAAACCCAAGACTAAAGTTGCAATACAACCATACCACACGAACCAGCTGTGTAATTAATTCTACAAAAATATATTAGTGAGTTATGTTTAAGTGTGAACAATATATGTACCCTATGTCCCTATGCAACTCTGATTGCACATCTAATAAACTCAAAGACTGCAACTCAACTGAGGTGTGTAGACAGTGAAGAACGTCGATCGATAAGCATGGGGTTATTATTACTATTCCATTTTCATAATAAATTATTCCATATTAAAATTTATCTAACACATAAACATATTAAAGATCTCAATATGTATTATGGTTCTATACAACACATGAACATATCATTCGATTTTAACGTGCAGGTTTTAAAAATCGGTTCTAACACGTACCGTATTATATTAAAACCTCCATCGTGTTAACATTGGCATGTGTATGATGCAGATACGAATAGAGAGACTTACAAAAATGATGATGCAGGTGTAAAGCAGAGTGCAGAAATGGTAGAATGGTTGGAAAAAGCGGTATTTATTATTGATGTTAACTAGGTATTAGTTGGCCCGCGCATCGCCGCGAGCGCGGCTGTAGTGCATACATGTTTAGTAGTACGCTTTATATGAAGTCAAAGTTAGAAAAAATGTGTCAATGCTTACCTAAAAGGTGGCATATTACGTGGACCAATAGAAACATAATATGTGGACGACCTCACGATACATCCACTCGGTAGAACAATTGAATCATCTAGATCACTATACTGGTATTGAAAGTATTAGTCCCGAAAAGCGGCAAATTTGTTACCGGTAACGATACAGAACTGTACAAATTACGTTAACACGTCCCATTAATAATTCGTAATGGTCCATATAGGCGATCTATATATTTGTGCAACATATAGTTCACGGGTATTCAAATAACAAAAGCAGATGGCCTAAATTTGATAATTGGTGTATTTATGTGAGTTGGCCAGAGAAAAAATCACCACCTCTCAATTAATTCATATAAAGCAGATGGGCCTACATTTGATCTATATATTTGGGCGACTCGCACCCTTATTTCTGGAGATTTGTGCCTTATTTTTCTGGGGTGTTGGGAACTCATATTTCTAGGCGGTTGGGCATTTGGACGAATTGTCTCATTTTTGGGCAGTAGCGTAAGTTATCACAAAGACACTATTAAAGTGTCTTTGGATTAATATTATAGAGAATGTGTATGTGTGTGTGAGCGGGTCTCAAAATAATGCAACCATACGTTTATGTTTATTTAGTTTGTCGTTTGTAGTAATGGTTTAAAAAATCCCTAAGCTAGGTAGGAGTTTTATGTAATTTTCAGTTTATATATACACACATTTTTAACGTTATAATGTATATATGTGTGGCATTCGGGGGGCAAAAGTAAAGTTACACTAATTTTAACGCTATTTTACTAATTTCATGAAAATAACGTTAAAAATGATGGACGGTTAATCATGCATCAGGTGGTGACGTTGATAGCCAAAAGACAAGGGGGTACATGCACCAAACGGGTTTGTTCTGATTGCTAAGTGTTTTATGTTTTATGTCTAAGGCTTGATATGCCGGAAAGTTGTGACTATTGTGGGGAATCTTTAAGTACAGATTATTGTCAGCCAACGAGACAAAATTTTGATTATGATAAGAGTTTTAATAATGATGTTAGTTTGTGTATTCCTTATATTTTAAATAGAATGATATTATTATTGTCATTGTCATTATTAATATAATTATTATTATTTTGTGATTTGGTAATCTTTTGCTTTAGCCTGTTTTGTGATTTGGTAACATATAGTTAACTAAATTGAGTTTATTTACTTCAACCTATTTGTTTTTATGAAATAACACTTGAATGATCTTATTTAAAAATAAAATAAATATTAATATGTTCTCCTTGTTGATGATGTAGGTTATGGTAGATATTTGTCGTAACAATTGCAAGGGTGAGAGAACGAATCTGGAAGTCTAAGGACGCATTTTATAAAGGTATAATCAAGATTTGTTTAAAGGATACAGCCACCGACAAAATAATTGACCAAATTACTTGTGTTTAATGCTAAGTAATCACTTCCTTCAATCCACCTATCAAGTTGAAAAGCATTCAATACGCAACATGTAATATTTCAGAACCACTCAATGGAACAATCTGCTGCTTACACTCACGTCGGAATTTGGTCAGAGTGACCTTCTCTTCACAGTGGTGAGACTAAGAGCACCAACAATGCAAATTAGCGGACGCTCCACTAGTTTTGGACGGACCAGGAAACGAATTTTATGCATTGTAGGAGAAGGTCCACTTGTGGTTGGTCTTGCTCGACCGGTTCCTTTGGGTGGGGGTGGGTCCCCTTTGTACTTTATTGATATAAAAAGGTTTTTTTTTTGTGAGGTATAAATTAAATAAAATGAAAAGTAGGTGAATGAAGTGCAAGTTTGGAATGATTTATGACTAGAGTAAAAAGTGGGTTTGAAAGAGTTGTGGTTTGTAATGATGATGTATGGTGACGTGAAGGTTTAGAGTGGTTTGTTGGAGCTAGCATTATGTACTCTCTAACAAGTTTGCTTCAATATGCAAATGTACAAGCAGGATAAGAAGAGTGTCTGGAGCTAAAAAGCACCATAGCGGAGGCCGATCCAGACTCATACTTCTACACATGCATTAGTCCATTTAAACTATTTAGTCGACGACGGTTAAGCCATTTAAAAGGTTTAAATTGACCGGAGTTAAGCCATTGAACCATTTAAAAAAAGCAAACCATGAGCTTGAACCGACCCACATTCCAAAATTGCAGTTTGGTCTTCTCTTAAAAGCTTAATATCTTCACTACAAATATTTGTTTTATAGTGAGTTTTACTCTTTTTTTTTACAAAAAAAAAAAAAAAAAAAAAAACATGAAACAACAAAAAAATAAATCTAACCTCACATAAATACATAATGGCAAAACTATTTGTAGTATTTATACATAACGGGTATGTTTGGCAAAAAGCTTTTTTAAAAGCTTCAAGCTTCAAGCTTTTATGAAAAAGCTCCTACTCAATAAAAAATCTTGTTTGGTTGAACAAGCTGGAAGGTTTTAGGTTGGAGAAAAAACTCTATAGTGAAAAGCTACTAGTACTAGCGTTTAAGAAAAAGCTCTACTAGCTACAAGTTTTTAATTAAATAATGACACAAATACCCATTTTACTTTAAAAACAAAATAAAAACCTTCTTTACAAACTTTTAATTATACCCATTTTGATCATTTTATTAAAAGCTCTAGCTACTCTGCCAAACAGCAAAAGATATTTAAAAACCTTGCAGCTACCAGCTAGCTTTGCCAAACATACCCAAGGTGCGACAAGGCAAACCTTACCTCACTAGGGTCTTGGTAGAATTAAAATCTATTAAACAAAATTGATAACAGGACTTGAAGCTAAACTTGTAACTAGAATTTGAGCGAATTGTTAGAGCTTAATATTGGAAATACAGTTTGTAAATATGCGACAACAGTTGTAATACTGGTTGTACCAGTGGTAGCAAAGATGAAATTTTTATTTTTCGATTAAATTCTTTGCAATAATTTTTTCAATCCTAGCTTATTTAGCAAAGAAACTTATATTTAAACTCGAAAAAAATTACAGACAAGACGAATAAGAAACAGATGGGAAATTTCAATTACAGGTAAATCCAACTAACAAAACTCCAACATAACTCTCATGAGCCATGAGACATTTAATAAATGGTTTAAGAAATAACTCTAGATGTAGTACACATATTTCGTTTATCTAAAAGAAACACAAAATCAATGTCACATGCCCAAAGGCCAACCCCGAAGCAGAATGAAGTGTGAAACAATGGACCAACAAATTTTAGAAAACGAATATACCCCTACACCAAACCCACCTGGTCTAGTCAAATCTCAAACATCATGAACCATGATCACCGCACCCATGCTACCGCTTCGATCTCATCCTTTGATACCTTATATAGATCAAGTCTTTTAGCGATTTCTTGTCTCTTTGACATCAAAGATGGATCTTCATCGAGCAATTCTGCAAGCTGTTTGCCCTGAAAAAAAAAACATTGTTTAAGAAGCTCGATAAAAGTAGGAACACTGGTGTGTAAAGATGTTATTTCGACCCGTTTCCAAAACAGGTCAATGTAGATTATTGTTCATCTCTAATGGGTTAAATTAATTGAACTTAAGGAATAAGGAGTCTGTGGGTCGAGATTGAACTTCATCGAAAATGTTTTTAAACCTCCAAAGTCCAAATTCGCTCATAAATAGATTACTACTGTTCACATAAACAATTTACGAAATTCAAAGAAAGTAGTATTAACAAAAGAAAGTAGTATTAACAAAAGAAAGTAGTATCTAACTGCAACTAACCTTACAATAGAAGACTAGTATCATTATTGTTTTGTTCAAACAGATTAAAAACTCAAAACAGAACAAAAGTATCCCAAAGTGCACTTCTGGTGCATAAAAGCTCACAAGTAATTTTATCAATAAGAAATAGACTATTATTAAAAAAATAAAAATAATTTGTGACATATTTGACACACCAATTGTTTTAAAAAAAATATTTAGATAAAATACGTCAGGCATAAAATTGATCAAGGCATGAACAAGTTATAACAAGGATTACAGAAGATCATAAATGTAAAATGATAATTACCTCCTTTTTCCCTATCTGTGTGTAGAAGTAGTTGAGTAAGTTTTGCTTGGCTTCTTTTACTTGGCAATAGACAACTGCCTTGGGAATCGTGCTCCTAAGTGTATCTGACACCATACCAATATAAGAAGATACATTTGAGCCTATCCTCCTAAAATGATTATCTGCATATCGGTCCCCTAATGGGTCAACTGCGCTTGCACGGTCAGCAGCAGGGATTCCACGATCTGGAGGTGGGTTTTTGCGGTCTGCAGATGAGGCCCGGCGATCTCCAGGTGGAGGAGCAGGCCCTACTTTCTCAACTTCTTGAGGAAGTTTCCGGAAGAAATCTACAGTTAAGTATGATGACTCCATCTCCACCAATCGAACAACTGTTTTCTTACTTTCATCTCGGAATTTTTCCAATGCTTCACCAGCAGCCGCAGCAAGAGCAGATTGCAGAGTTGGAAACCGCCTCAACTCCTGTTACAACCAAGGAAAAGTTTGTCACCTTTTAACAAGAGCTAGAGATGCCAATTTCTGGGCCATTTATTAGTCAGTTCATGTTATTTCTACTTTCAGTGGGCTAAAAAGAAGGGATCGAAAGTTGCCCGAAGTGTTTTTTAAGCATTAAACCTCGTAAATCATTTTCATCAAAAGAAAAGATTATTGTTAAAAAAAAATACAAAAACTGTAAGCATTAAACCTCTTAAATCATTTTCAGCGAAGGAAAGTTTTGGGCCAACCCAAACCTGTTTTGACCATATTAGAAAATATCCTTTTATTCCTTCAGACCTGTCCATTTCGCCGATTCTAACAAGAATGCAAATATATTATCAATAATAGTAATATAGCAAGCTTGTGATGTCTGACCTCAGTTTCTCCAATTGACTTCCGGACAAGTTCTTTTAGGACAAAATGAACCTAAAAAAATTATGTGATAAGTAGTGTAGCTCAATGAAAACAGTTTAACATTTAAAATTGAAGATAAAAAATACGTACTGCATCAACCGAAGCTTCAGCAGGTCCCCTGAAATAATTCAATGAGCCCTCAATAAGACGCCGATAACCTTGTTCAGGAGCGATTAAGTGAGGCTGGTAACCATCTGCCTCTGAAACAATTTTCTTAACATTTTGTAGAGAGAGATGTCTATCAAATGGAAGCTTCCTCAAAGCAGCAGGAAGTTGGTTGTCAAACACTCCATAAATTCTATCACCTCCAGGCCGCCTGAAATAATAGCACAATTCTAAATTTTTAATGCGGACTTACATACGTTATGCATACAAATGGAAAACTAGCTTATTTTGTAGATGTGTGTTTTACATGGTATGTTACCCTGATAATATCCCACTTTCAATTCAAAGCAAATATAGGTGACAAAATGAAAGGGGTAACCTCTAAAAATAAGTCAAAAACGGTCTGGATTGACCTGCCAAGCTTTTTCGATCCATTTTTAAAAGTTCATAAATAAGGAATATATTAAATATGATCACAAAAACTATATTCAATTGATCCAGTTTTTTTAAATGAACACAGGACATAATGATTAGTTAACAATGTTTGACCACTTCTTTTTAAGGTTTTTTTATTCATTTGATCCCTTATGAATACAAAAACCATATAGACCAATTTTCAGTCAAATTTAAAGGTCAAGAACTATGCTTACCCTCCATCTAGATGCTCCTTAAATATTTTGTCAAAAGCACGACAAAGTTCCAAGATGGTGTACAATTGTGCCTGAAAGAAATCAGTTATAGGAATTGAAGAAAATTATATTAATTACACACAAATTTAAATATAAAAATAAAAAATACAAAAAAAGTACTACTACTAACCCCTGCATCTACTGCAATTGGCCTCCCAAGACGGTCCAACTCTGCTTCCATCTCCTCGATACCTTTGTTGATCATGGAAGTAATGCCTGGTAATTTTCCTTTGATTACCTTTTCCAAATGCTACATAGAAGAAAGAAGCCACAAACATTATAAATACGCCTTCTAACGAGAAAACCTGCAGACTAAATGTCAGTGAAGTATACCTCCGATAAAAGTTTTGCCAAATACTCGGAACCCATTTTATTGGCCAAATGACCATAGTCAGGACTTGTAGCAAAATACTCACGCTCCCTTCGCCTTGCATACATCATATCAGTATTTTTGTTAATATCGGCTTGGGATCTATTCACGATCCCAACCCAAGGATGTTGTAGACGATAAGCTCTGCCTTCAAGGACCTTTTTAAAATGTTATCAACATCAAAATCAACTGAAGTGAAATAAACTAAGGATTAAATAATAAACATGATGATTCATAGTGATTATATCTCACATCCAATGCATTAGTTCCTTTGTCCATCAGATCAAGCTTTGTCAGCACACCAAATGTCCGTTCGCCTAGTCAGGTTAAGAAATGCATAAGAAGAGAAGAAAAATATGAAAGAAGACATTTTCCTGCCAGTACTGAAGAAAAGATACCTGTTGGGTCTACTTCCTTGGCAAGTTTAATTGCATCAGAAGTGGCAATATCCTGATTAGCAGGAGATATTGCTAGTATGATGGAGTTGGGCTGTAAAAAACAGTTACGTCTTTAGATGGAAGAAAAACATGAAAGGATTGTTAAAAAAAAAAGAAAAGAAAAGCCAGCCGCGGAACCAACCGCAGCTTAGTTGGTTGTTAGTTTTTTTTGTCACGGTTTGACATCTTGAAAACCGATATATTTTTCCTCCCCTTAATTTTAAGTAATCATGCCTAATGAGCTATAATTATAGTTTTATATGCATAAACCTCTTAGGTCTACAATTAGAAAGTCAGCCTTTAATTAGACAGTCATGCTAGAATCAGGACAATCCTCACCTACATGAACAAATATCTAGAAAACTATTCTTATTATAATTGATTACTTCTTCCATTCCAAAAGAATGCAACTTCCTTTTGGCAAGTTTTTACATTTTTATGTTAATTTACTTCTATGCCTATTAGTAACCAGTGAATGAAATTAATAACTCTGATTTCAGTCCATAGTTTTCATAACTTTGTCTATATTAAAAAACATTTTCAACATTTGAACAATAATCAAATATAAATTTGAACAAAAAGCGGTCAGTTTATTAATCTTTATCCAGTTACTAAGCGGTCAGTTTATTATTTGTTTATTAATCTTTATCCAATTATTACTATTAGATTGTGTCTAAAATAGTAATGATCTGACAAGTGACAACTATAAGATTTAGTTTCAAATTCATCATAAAACACAAATATAAATTGGTTACTATGTGTATGTTTGGCAAAACTAGCTGGTAGCTGGTAGCTGGAGGCTGGTGGCTGTAGCTTTTAAATATATTTTGGTGTTTAGCAAAGTAGCTGGAGCTTTTAATAAAATGTATAAAATGACCAAAATAGCATAATTAAAAGCTTGTAAGGAAAGTTTATAGTTTTATTTTATGATAGAATGGGTATTTATGTCATTTACTCATTAAAAGCTTGTAGCTAGTAGGTGCTTTTTCTTAAACACTAGTACTGGTAGCTTTTCAATATAGAGCTTTTTCTTTAACATAAAAGCTTCAAGCTCCTTCAACCAAACAAGGCTTTTTATTGAGTATGAGCTTTTTCTTAAAAGCTTGAAGCTCATAAAAGCCTTTAAAAGCTCCTTACCAAACATACCCTATGGTACAATTAACATACAACACCATATTGATTACATATAGTTAATTGTCATCTATGGCTTCATGTAGCTGATGCAAAGCATTATTAATTTATTTTACTCAAAAAAGTAACATGCACATACCTACATGGAAAAAATAACCAGTAATGCTGGTCACAAATAAACATAAAACAGCCTTACCTTCTCAACATAAAGCCGAACCATATTTTCAATATCTTCAACTATAGTTTCAGACTGCCCCTCTGAAAAGAACAAGGATCTTCATATCAGATGAAGCTCAGGGCAACAATATAATCTAATAATTATTATGAGGAAAGGTAGGGAGAACATACCGACAGCAACTTTCGTCAGCCCAGGTAAATCAATTAAGGTTAAGTTGACAACTAGAAGAACAAGGAAAGGATGTTGAGACGTTAGCATCATAGGATAATACAAGTACAATGAAACCAGTAGTAGCTCATAGCAAGCACTTAGAACATCACTAGTACAACAAGTCTAGGTGATGTATATTTAAAAGACGCACCATGAGGTGAATATATACTAAGATGAATTGGGATTGGAGATATTTGTTTAGTCTTCCCTGTGATTCTGTCTGTTTCATCTTGAATTTCTTTACGTACCAAAGCTGCAAAGAGGTTAAGACAATGAATCACATCAGCCTCTTACACATTTTAAAAAAAAAAAAGACAGTAGACACTAAATTACAATAGTAGGTCCTTAAACTAAAGCGAAGAACATGCCAGTTAATGAAGTTGTATAAAACATTTTTTAAAAAATAACAACAATGAGTATCAACGACTTCACATACAAAAATCAGTGAATCGCCTACGGGGCAGATGACCAAATTCAGCATACTCTTCTTCCCTGCCCTCTGTCTGGTGCAATTGCAACACCAAAGGACGCCTTGTGACAATCCCTGGAATAAACACGTAACACACCGCTTAAGTACACCAACAAACATTACAAACTTAAGAATAAAACCATAAAAAAATGCATACAAAAATATGAAATAAACAACTAACCAGATCCTCTAGGAAGAAAGTCCCTCCCAACAATACTCTCCAAAACCGAAGACTTTCCAGAACTCTATTATCAAGTCAATTGCAGATTACATAAACAACCAACAACAAAACAATTAGATAAAGTAAAATTACATATATAGGCTGTACTGAAATTTTTTACTGCATAAAGTAAATGATCAAAATCCAGATTATGTTTCCTTCACTAATAATCTAAAGTTTACGTGCTTCTCAAGTCACAAACAGTATATAATATTATCTCAAAGACTCCTGTCAAAATTCTAGCCTCAACAGAAGTTATCTAGACAAGCGATGGCTAAAGCTATTAAAATTTATAAAAATAATTACGATGCGAAGGAAATCGAAGATGATGATGATGATGATGATGATGATGATGATGATGATAATAATAATAATAATAATACCTGACCGCCAACAACTGCAACGGAGGGAAGAGCGTCCCAAAGAGAAGAGAAAGTGGAGTCTCCACCACCGTAGTCACCGAGAGCAGTACAAGCTCTTTGTATACGGTTTACTAGACCGATCAAGCTTTGCATAGTCGCCATAATTGATGATATTAATAATAATAATAATAATAATAATAATAATAATAATAATAAACGCGTGTTTTTTTTCAGAAGCTATAGAATAAAGTTAAAAACCCTAGAGGGGGAGATCGGATTACTATGGAGATGTGGTATACGATTTACGGATGAACGGTGGAGAATGGATTGTGTTTAGATGAAACCTAGAGAGAGAGAGAGAGAGAGAGAGAGGTTGAAGAAGAAGCTGTGAATTGGTCGTGAAGGAAGTAGGAAACGCAAAAGGTCTGACCGGAAGAAAAAGGGGGGTGTGCTAACATGCGCTTGGTGGTGTTTTTGAAATTTTTGGTTGTTTTGTCTTATATCGATTGGCCGCCGACTCCGATTTGATTGGAATATTTTTGAACCGGCACCATGCGGTCTAGTCGGTTTTTTTATTTTTTTATTTTAACTAAATTTTCCTTATGAATTTTTTTTAATGACACTTTTTTCTTAAACATCTTGATCATCACTAGACCAATATTTTTTTATTTTCTTTTTTGAAAATTGAATTTCATTAAGTAACTAAAACCGATAAACTATATCCAAGACGAAGATAGAGAGCCGAAAGCCAAAAGAATACAAACTGTAACAATTACATCACATCAAACAAAGGCCATTTATCCCAATTCACTACCCCTTGTTTAAATCTATATTTGTATCATAAAAAGCCTAAGGTCTTGATATTTGCGACCAAATCCACTACATTAGGGTCCTTGCTCAAAAACACCTTGTCATTCCTAGCTCGCCACAGTCTCCAACACGTAATAATAATAATCCCATGCAAAACCTCCTTCTTATTCCCCGAAGCGCCACTATAATCTTGCAATTCTACCAAATCTTTAACATAAAAAACGAACGACCTTGGAATCTTGCACCATGTAGTGATCGCGTTCCAAACCCCCATCGAAATTGTACAACCTATAAGAATATGTTTTATAGTTTCTTCATTGTTCTCACACCAACCGCATGTATTATTATCGATGAAAAGGTTTTTTCTTAGCAATGTCATCTTCGTGGGAAGACGATCTAAATACGCCCGCCACATGAAAATGTTACACTTTGTCGGAACCCAATTGCTCCACTTGAACCCGAAAGGAATCGCATCGTTACTCGGACCTCGCATCCACCGATTAACCAAAGAAACCATAAAAGAATCTTCCTGCAAAATAATCGAATGAAGTTGTGCCTCTAGTCTTTGTTTTTCGTACATCTCCACTGGGTCAACCAAACCCCGGGTCCAATACAAACACAAAATGCGAGAATTGTCCCCAATCTTCAATAGACCCATAATCACAATTCTCTTAGCCTTCTCCAACGCAAAGATAGAAGGAAAACTATCTTTTAATGGTGTCGAACCTAACCACGTATCCAACCAAAACCTTATTTGCCTCCCATCCCCTACTCTTCCCCGAATAACGTTACTTAGACCAAGCCCATCGATTTTAAATTTATTCCAAAAAACCACACAATTCTTCCAAACGTCCGGAATGGTGTTTTTTACCGGCAAAATACCCCAACTCTGTGTCAAGCCATGAATAGACACCACGACTCTCCTCCACACCGCATGTTGGTCATTAAGAAACCTCCATAACCATTTCGTTAACAACGCATTATTACTTACTTCTAAACGAGCAATCCCTAGGCTTTCCATCTTTAATGTCTTTCGTAACAATATCTCAAGAAACCCAACTCACCTTTCTAACTTCGTCCGATCCACCCCAACATAACCATCTCATTAACCCTTTCAAAGTACTAATAAAACTAACAAACCATGTAGGGCCCAAACCAGGGACCTTACAGTTGAACGTCATCGTACTATGTTGACTCAAAAGATTCATCAGATTTACAAATACGCATCGGAAATTTTTAAATGAAACTGGTGATTAGTTAAAATACATTTGCTAACAACCATCTAAGACCCGAAAACATAAACATAATACAAGCATTAAACATGAGATACTCAAAAACATTACAACTGAGTCCTCAAGTTTGATCATGTGCGACTTGTTTCTGAAGCTACTGCTCCAAACTTTAATAAAAGCCAACTAGGTCATGAAACTTTTTAGCAATCCATAATCAATTTGTAGACTAAACCACGTATATGAAATCTGACAAAATAGTTTTAATGACGAATTTGGGATGTTACGCCCCACATGTCTATGTTGGGCATTATGACTATTGAGCATGCCAACAAGGCAAACTAAAAAAATCGTCTCTTGAGGTCACTAAAAGGGAGATACTTGTAGTCAAGCTCTCGTCCCACTTTCGCTGCCAACTTCGTTATAGAATGACCCTGAAGGGGGCAGGGATTCCAGCTAGACTGTAGAAGCCGGTGGTTATGTTGAAAAGGTTATTCTCGTCATGTTCAACATGGGTGAACCAGCCAAATTGGAATAAAGAATATGAATAGGAACAGAAAAGTGTACTATCGATAAAAAAAGATGGCGCTAGAAGTCCTTACTTCGAAGTTATTTATGAAGAAATAAAAGATCTCTTATAAAATCCCCCTTTATGTATGTATATACGTAATCGTTGGGTATAATAGGAACCAAAACACAAGTCATATTGTTTGTGGTTTTTTCAATCTTGTTGATTCCTATTTGTAAATTGAGATTTTTTTTGTGTGTGGTTAATGAAATTTCAAGTATACAAAAGGTTAAAGTTGTATAGAAATTATCAACGATGCTATTTGTTATTAAAAAATTGGTAATCTATTGTTAATTGTATTTTGTGGAAAATAAAATAATACATGTATAATTGTTTTAGAAATCACTATTTTTCGGTTATAGATTATTGGAAAACAATATATAACGTTTTAGTTAGACCACCTGTAGTGGCAAATGAAAAGGGCGTCAAAGCCATTTTTTGGCACCCAATTTGGAGCCCCCACAACCCCCCCCCCCCCCCCCCCCCTTCTCCCCCTGAGCGCTAAAGTGGGTGAAATGGGTTGAGCATGAAAAAATTCACCTGGTGCTCTCCCTCTCTTCCTTGAATCAACTGTCGCCACCTCACCTCCTTCCACCTTCTCTTTCCTTCAATAGCCATTTCCTTTTTATTAATTCAAATTTAATATCTTTATATACACACATTTACACCACACCATTACACTTCTCATTAATTTCAAGCCCTTTCAAGCCTCATGTGAAACCTACAAGACGTTTATAAAAAAAATAAAAAGAGGCTCCAAATTTAAGACACGATCTATGCGGTAATGTTTTGATTAAAATGTTAAAAGGAGAATGTCGTGAGACATTCTCTTCACACATCATCATTTTATATTAAATGTCACGTCTAGCACATGGCATATAAATGTTAAGGTAAAGTATTCATCTGATAAAATAATTATCTTTTGTATCACATATATTTATATGTTATCTTCTGATACTTGATTTTGGTGAACGAAATTTGTCGAGAAGCTCTCGAGAACAAGGTATTAAGGATACAAGTGACTCATGCAAACAATTTTTTGCCTTATTTCCAAAAGAAAGCCTTTGAGGAGGATCCATCAGTATTTGATTATGACGGTGTATATAATGTATCTCATTCATCATATACGCATACGGTTTCTGGCGCAACACACCTTAGGAAAAACCTAGTTTCGGGTCAACCCAACCACATACGACCCGTACAAAATATAACTTATTTTGACCCGTTACCAAACCCATTTTGTCACGAGTAGTTCTAGATACGCTAAAAATGTAAATTACAAGTAAATCGTACCCAATGAGTATGACTAACGTAGCGAAGAAAAGTCATGGTGTTGGTTTGCTTTTGTGAAGATTATTAATGGGCTTTTATTTCCGGGCTGTTTTCTTTTGTATTGTGGATTGATGGATTGTTCAATCACTCTTGTCAATCAACGTTAGACTATGGGGAGTGGAGGGGGGGGGGGGGGGAATCGCCATGTGGCACTTGTGGGGCCCATTGGGGGGGGGGAGGGGAAATTGTGGGGAGTGGAAGGGGGGGAAGAGTGGGGGGAATTGACATGTGGCATTTTCTTATTTCTTTTTTTTTTTGTTTTTGAAGAAATAAAAATAACTTTTATAATTAAAAACTAAATTAAAATTCATAATAATTAATATTAAAACCTAGAAAATTAAAAAAACATAAAAAATAAAAACAAAAAAAAAACCGAAAAAAAAAACCTAGAAAATAAAAACCTAGAAAATAAAAAATCACTTAATATTATATTTTTCCATGATCTCGCGCTTCATTTGTAGCGTTGCCTCTAACTCTGGACCGTCCATATTATCAGGGTTCAACGCGAGAAATTTCAAATCTTCGCGTTTCTCGCGCTGTTCTTTCATAGTCAACCTTTTTTCAAAGGCTTGGCGAATGGTTTTTTTCTCCTCGAGCTTCTGTAGTTGAATCGTGTTGAATTGGACGAGTGTGTCATGTATGTCGGACAAGTCATCGCTGTAAGTACCTTTGCCCGATCCCGATGCCGAACCCGAAGCAGAGGACTTATGAGCCCTCTTTTTAGACTTGTCTCGACCGGGTGGTCGACTCAACTCCTCGTCGAATTCGTCATCATCATCCAAGTTAACTGGCTCGTCGACATCACGAGCACCCGATTGGTTATGAGATGAATTTGTTTTTGTCCTTTTGGACGATTCTGAAGCAGAGGGAACGTCCGCCCATTTTGAATGGTTCTTCGCGATCTCCCAACAGTGCAAAAACTTGAAATCCAAGCCCTTCTCATCACGATAAGCTTTTAGGGCGTTAGTTAAGTAGTCGCCGCCCGTTTCACCGCTTCGTGGATAATTTCTAGCGTGATAATAAAAACCCTTGAAGGAGTTCATCGCCTTGTTTATGTCCGTCCACTTAGACGAGAGACTCTCGTTAAATCGATACGTCTCTCGCCATCAAGTTATGGAACGCGTTGTTTATGTCGTCCCAAAAGTTTTCTCTGTGGCGATTATTTCCTACACAATAAGAAAATATATACACCGTTAATCATATGTAATTTAAAAAAATATATAATGTCTAAAAAAAATAATGTCTAAAAAAAATAATGTCTTAAAAAAATTGTTACAAATACCTTCAATCGCGTTTTCCGACTCACTTATCCACGCTCGGGTAAGGGCAACCTCTTCGGGGACCGTCCACTTTTGATGTTGGCGGTTGGCGGCGTTCAACGCCTTCTCCGCCGCCGTCTTCTTTTTGTGAGTTCTTTTAGCGGGTTGTTTTTTACCGGACGATGAACCCCCAACATTTTCTAGTTGTGTTTCGGGTATGGTATCCGGTGGCGTTGTGTATTCGAGTTGTGGTGAAGAAGTATTAGGAACGGTGGAATCGTTAAAGGGAAAATTTGGATAAATCTGTCCGCTAAGATAACCCGCGTAGTCGGGACAATGTGATGGATAGGGTGGACGGGTTGGTATGGGACGAACCGGTGGCGTATTCGGGTTCGGGACGTAGTTGAATGGGTTGTTCGGGTCAAAGCCTCTGTTGTATGGGTTCATGTTTTTAAAAAATATATGATGAAATGTATAAAATTTGGTGAAGAAGGGTATAAAAATTGAGAAGATTGGAGGTTGGGGTGAAGTGTAGTGGTTGTTTTTAAATAAAATGGGGTTAAATATATTATTTATTTTTACCGTTAATATTGCAACGGTTAGATTTTTAATTTTTTTTTTAATAGTCAAACGGTCACATGCACATGGTCCAATAAGAAGCTACCACGTCACCCACCCAAACCCCCCCACCGCCCGGCTTTCCCCCACCCCCCACCCCCCTCCCCGCCCTCCTCTTCCCGCCCCTCGGGACGGTGTTCCCGCCCGGGAACCAAATGCCGCCCACCCTTCCCCGCCCCACTCCCTGAAGTCTTAGGTAATCAGGCTTCCATGTATTGGTCTCCACGTGCAAAAGAATTTCCTCCTGAGAATCAATATTGAGCTTGATTATAATGACATCGAGGCGCTTACACACAAGTTTTAAGATACCTTATTTAGCCTCTTGAGCTCGCGAGAGGTCATTTCATGGTATCCTTCTGCTAGACGCTCTTCTATTGCTTCACCAATCTCAGCAGCAGCTACAACTTTCGTTATATCGTGTATTCTGGACAGGCAAATGTCACATATTATATACCATAACTGTCTTTTACAAAATAAGGTCCACTTCAAGGTGGCAATATTCATGGTTTGCAACTACATTTAACCAAATTAAAAAAAAAAAAAAGAAATTAAGTTTCCGAAATGGACCAATTCCTAAGCACGTTATATTTTAGTGACATTTGTTTTAATAATAAAAGTTATATACAGTGACAAAAAAATCTCATATGGGATATGTCAGCAATTTAACTTGTCCAACCGGTCACAGTTACCACATTAACCTACCAATCACTAATTCATGACAGAAAGTATAATTAACAAAATATATTAACAAGCTAAGTTTGTTGCTATTTTGTGAAACTTGCCCTTGAGAAAATTACCACTCAGCTGCAGCCTGTAACATGCCATCTGAGATTATTCTAGCACCAGACAGAAGGGTACCAAAACCAATGCTGCTGCTGCAGTTCAAGATTAAGTCAGATGAAGAGTAGTTAAAGCAACAAAGAACTTTAAATTTCTGATTAGTGACAGGAGATCAATCATCATCTTATCTTGAGCTCTTACAGCTCCTAGAAAACTAGCAACTGCTACTCCTGATGTTCCCTAAACATTATTAAATGATGATACTATAATATATGAAATTAGAATAATAGTAGTAGTAGTAATAAAACTCCATGTAAAATAATCTCCAGCTAGATAAAGTGCTATGAGGTTTGAGAGCATTTGATATGAGGTTTTAATTTTTTTATAGTTGATGTTTAAGTTTCTGAGTGATTCACCATGCTGCTGTTTGGATTGTTTTGTATTATTTTTAGGTTAAAAAAAACAGATAAAGTGCTGAGGCTATGTGTACTGGGACTCGAAGTGTGAGAAAGAAAGGGGGCAGTCACGTAGGCATCACGCCCACATGAACATCGTGCCCCTAGGGGGGGGGGGGGGGGGGGGGGGGGGTTCCATTCATGGGCGTTGCGGAGAATCTTTTTATCCAATTTTATTTATTCATCCAATCAGTGAGCTTCACTTTTCCGTTTCTTTTTTTAATGTATAAAAAATTCATTTAACATTTCACATGACCATTGCACACCTTAGTGAGTGAGGGGTGGAACGCCTCCTGCCTAGTGGCGCTTATGTGACAACACTTTATTTCTACATATTAAAAAAAAGGGTAATTGCACGGTACCCCTGACCGCGGAGGGGATCCCCCCTCCCAGTTCGCTACCCGACAAAGCTCCCTGGCGGCAAATATCATCTACATATTAGATGACCATTACACATAGTCTAAGTGCTCACCTCGACATCATTGTTGAACATTCCTATAAGTAACTCTGTAGCGATTCAGTGACATAGAGGTCCACTTGGCTTGGAAGTCTTCAAACTAATATGAAATCACACACGATAAGCTGCTTCTTGGAAACATTCATCAATGAAATAGTGAATGTGAAACACAATTAATTGCTATGAGATCATTGATTCTAGAACCTGTCAAGCTAACTGCAGGAATTAATACCTGCATTATCACGTGGGGCCAATGATTGAATACAACCTCCATAATTCAGCAATGATGGAAGCATACTCCTCCACTGAAGAGATATGTACCCGTGAGCGGTGAGCGCACACAGACCCATATCACACGTCAGAATGGACGAATTAAAGAGCATTTTAACAATAATATTTAGCATTTTTATGACAAATTTTCTTTAAGGTCCCTTTCAAAACACCTTTTTCCACATAACAATGGGAACATCAAGACAAAGTACAACCTTGCATTTAAAAACTTGACTTTTTCTCACTAATTAATTGTGTATGATATATTATGAGTTTAATATGGTAGTGAAGTATGTAAACTCCCTTAAAAAAAAGTTTACAAGAGTGATCACTAACCTTATAGGACATAGTTTCATTTCTATCATGATTCATGCAGCCTGTTAAGTATTCGCAACGTGGCCAAAGAAATTGTATCTCCATCCCTAGCATTCATCTCAATCTTCTTCAGGTCGGCGGCATCTGTATAGTTTAATAAAAAGATTAAGAAATCAGATCAGTATATTTGATGATTCTTACTACGAAAACAATGGTGATTAACCACCCCATACCATGAGGTTTTAGATAAACAATTAAACATGCTAAAATACCAAGCCATTTTCTAGTTTTCTTATAAATTCGGATTTGTTTGACCACTATCTTCTCCCTATCTGTGCAGAACTATAATTCTGCGTAAATTTCTGTCCCAACTTCAATAACAGGTGATGCTCATAAACTTAGTTTACTGTATCGCGTCTATATTCTACAGTTAATACAACAAAGCAAATCAAATGACAATATACTTCAACATATATGCTTAGTGTCTAATTACACATATATCTTATGTAGTTCAACAAAATAAACCTTGTCAATTGTCATGAAATGCTTATGAGCTCATCATGTTTAGGAACAAACAAATAGGGTCGATATCATTAAAAAACAACACACTTTTTCATTTTTCAAGACCTCAGCCTAATTTTGTAATATTAAAGTCCGTCCACTTGTTTATAATGTATACACTTATGAAAAAATATTTAAAATACTAATTCTTTACCTTTTAAACTCGTCAAAATAAGTGTATAACATGTACAGATTTTTTTCGAACATCAACGAAGCCCAGCCACCTGGGTATACCCGTTGGTAATAAGCCACACAAACTTGCGATCGCAATCAGCGTTGGTGACCCAACCGGTTAACAATTTCAAGGAAAACCCACCAGCCGAAGGCCCATTGTGGTAAATGGTCTTAAACCGTGTGCTGAATTATAAAACTAACTAACTGCCAAAAACTAAACGAACATCTGACCGTATTATTTTTTTAACGGCCACAAATACTATACAAGCCCGGCCACTGTGGTAATCCCATTGGCGAAAGACCATCCACGCCTTGCGAACGATGACAAGGCTGATGACCCAACACGCCCACCATCACAAAGGAAGCCCACCGTCCAAAAGCCCACTGAGACTCGAACTCATGACTTCTGCATTGGAAGATCATAGCGTTGTCTCCTCCCAAACCAATTCACCAGAGACTTATCGCCGTCTAACGATCTTAATATCTTATTATCCGTTGAACAGGCCAACATGCTGTTCTTATCAATTAAGAATTGAATCCTCCTTCTCCACGGTTTTCACACAACAATAATAGAAGTCAATCTCCTACTTTGTCCATGGAGAAAAAGTCGGTGCAAGATTAATTAAACCATGTCCCACCACATCCTATAACTTAATATTATTTATTTTTTCAACAGCAATATGTTATCATGTTTGTATATATTGCAGTTTCATCATTCATGGAATAAGAATTAGTTTCCGTACTATTTAGCTTCTCCTTCAACCTCACAACCAAATTCAACTCTGTTTCATCACACATATACACATCCATAGATGAGGTGTAAACAACACTTCACCGATCTAAGCAGTAACGTTGGCGTCTGCGCTTCTTGCCTCCGTGAACGCCTCTGTCCTCTGGTCAACCCTCAAACCCTACACCAACAAAATCACAATTCGGATCCAGATCCGGATCCAGTGTTTCATCGTTCTGTTTCTCCATACATCAATCGACGTAAAACAAATAACTCCGTCTCCTCTATAAACATTCAACAAAACAGTTATAATAATAATAATAAAAATAATAATAATAATAATCATCATCATATTCTTCCAGATCGGCGGTTTTTTAGCACGCCACAGATAGCGCGTACGACCAGAAGTCATAATAATAATTCATGTCAAAAGAAGAAGCACAGTTTCATCAACTTCTCGTTTTTATCGAATTTGTTCAGATCTAAAAAGCAAAAAGATGATTCAAACCCTAAGTTTTCCGTTTGTCATGATAGTGCCACGTCAGCAACGTCATCGCCGTTTAGGTTCTCAAACATTAAGTCCAGCGGTGGTTGCCGGAAGAAACAGACGGTTTGTTCCGATCGAGGCATGTCTCCGGTCAGATACTCCGATTGTGACGGTACAGAAGATGAATTATACGAGACGACTGAGTGGCGAAAACCGACTCCTCGGACGACGCCGGTTCATCAGTCGGTCCGGCGAGGCGGCGGCGGCGGCGGTGGTGGTGGATACGGTAAGAATGTGTCTGGAATAAGTTTCTGTTTAAGTCCGTTGGTTAGAGTAAGTCCATGCAGGAATAGGAACCAGAAAGGAGTGGTGCCGGTGGATTACGGCGAGATCGTCGGAGCTCCGGTGAAGGGTTACCGGTGTAGATCACGGAAAGTTGCTGACTTTGGGAGAATCGCTACCAACCGTTGATTTCGATGACCAGGTTAACGGTTACATTTTAGTTGACTTTTGTGTGGAAGTACCATTTTGCCCTTGCCAGTTGTATAATATAAAAGTAGTTAGAAATTTTGGTATTGCGTTAAAATTTAAAAAATTTTAGACGCATATAAAATTAAAGGAAGTTGTTTACAGAAAAACATGTTAATGAATTTAGAGGTGTGAACTGTTTGGTTTGGTTCGATTCGTTTCGGTTATTAACAGTAACTAATGTAATCAAAGTCCTTTAGTTAATCTTTTTTATTAATTATTTAGTTTTCGGCTAATTGGTTGGTTTATTTTATTAGTTTGTTGGTTTGGTTTGGTTCGGATCGGATAATAACCAAAACTTATATGAAACAGACGCGAAAATATATAAATAGATGGATAAATACATAAAAGAGAGTCAAAGATACATAAAATGAAGGCATAGGATATGAGTTACATGAAATGAAAGTATGAAATATGCGAAAATATGATATGGTTCGATTCGGTTAACCAAGGATTAAAAAAATAACCGATTTTTGGTTAATTTCTATAAGGTTTGTCGGTTTTGTTGTTTGGTCTCAATTGATGATTTGGTTTTTTCTCACCTCTAAAATCTAAATGAATTGCATAATGTATTTAAACCATGTGAGGTGCTTCGTCTGCTCAACTCTTTTTTTTTTTGAAAGGCTTAGTTCAGTGTAAATCCTTGTACAACCCTAATCTAGCGGTTTCGAGTTAGAATCCTTACACACACACCGGTGTCCTCCTTGCCTAAGCTCAAACCGTCAAAGGGAATTTTTTTGTGGTGTGCATAGATCGAACTTGTAACCTACCCCCAGAATAAAAACCCTTAAGGGAAACCCACCCTACCTCAAATCAGCTGGGCTGAAAATCATTGACACTTGATGTGCTCAACTTGATGCAGCAAAGTGACATTTTACATCTAATAATAATTTAATTAATGGTAAGAGTAGGTCAACGACTATTTAAAACATGTATTATTTTAGTATTTAGTTAAAACATATGCCTTTTTTTAATACCACTAATTAATATTTTTATAATATAACTTATGTTTTTTTAATTTAAACGCATATTGGTCAAACTATTTGCTCAATCGTTATATATTTGGCCCTTGAAGTTGATATATGTTTGCATATATAGTATCATAACCATCATATTCATCCCATTGACCGCCTCCATTATGTTGTTGTTAGCAAATACCACTATTTTTTGTTTAGGCTATTTCAAATCATTCCCGCAACAGATCTATACCTTTTTTTCTGATCTTTCGATAAAAAGATTAATTTTCTTCATAAAAAAATAGAAAATAAAACCAACAAAGATGTCGTGTTCCATTCATACATTGAGTTGAATACCCCATTCAAGAATTATTTTGGACCCAATCTACTTGAATCAATAGAAAAGGCAAATCTTATGTCACCTCTATCGATGGCCCATTCTTCCAATGCGCCATAATTTTGACATCGGCTTTGCTTCCCTCCATGATTATTTTCCTGTATATTTTAGCTATCGGCTGCAAAATGAAACAAGGTGCTAATGGCAAGGGAACTATTTGCGAATGGGAAAATGTATACTAAACAAACATCTTTTTAAATCCGGTAATGACAATACTGACGGCGAACTCAGGGTTGTCTTCAAGCTTTCAGTTGTTGCTTCTATTGACCAAACAATAAATCTCTTAATGGCTTTGCTAATTTTCACACTTTCAAATAAATTTTCAAGTTCAATATACCCTAATCGCGTGAGTTTACAGGTATGACTAATAAACTGCAATTGGGTTTAAAGTATGTCTTCTTTTAACTTGTTTAAACCATGGTCAAATATACTAGGTTGGTTTAGATGCCGAAGCAAATAATTTTATAATATCCTGAAATTGGGTAAAAAGTATTATCTTCTTTTAGCTTATATAGTTATATTATGTTTCACAATTAGTTATGACTATGATGCAACCTGGTTTGGATTTTACCCTATCATTACCACCCTATGAACTATAAGCAACACCCAACTTTATATGTCCGGCTCGTTACCGGCTCCATAAGAATACAAAATGCTAAGAGGTCGACCACTAAGGTTGGTGGTATGGAATGGAGCCTCAAGGGGCTCTATCGCATCACATCACCGCCACGTAGATAGGAACTCCATTCAATAACACTCATGCAATAGAACAAAGCCCTTTTAATTAAAAGGAAAAAAGAGGAAAAAAAAGACAGTTTTTTATTGGTTGCGACATGGGGCCTACCACTATCTGCACATAGCACTTGTTAATGGCTTAGCAAGGAGGACGATGGCGCCGAGGAAATGGGGGTGGGAGGCGCTACGTGACGCCATTCAGCTGAGGTGGAGGGGGGCGCTACTCCTTACCACCCAACCTAAGCTCAATAGGTATTAATGTAAAAGCTCACATAAGCTTGACTTCAGCTTGGCATATGCTCCGACCATGCTTTTTATAATAGAGTTTGAATAAAATGATCTAGCTCGTTCTATCATAAGCAGAATAAGAAGGTTGTATTTGTGTATACCAAAAACAACAGTTACAGATATAATTCCTAAGATCTACAAGGTTCTTACAATTTTTGCCAACAATAATTTTGTCCACATCAATGTGGATACACATCTCATCAAACAATGAACAGTCTAAAATACAACAATAGCCAAGCTAACTACCACCACGCATGGTCGAAGCCAGCAGCAACAAATTTTTCACCACCGCTTCCACCAATACTGACAGCCACCGTTCCCTTTAACTTTCATGCACAATACCAACACAGGAAACCCATCACCTCCATTGCAGATGAAGAAATCTATTTTGACTTATAACGGTCAAACGGGTCATTTCAAATCCTATCCTACATTTTTTCTTGTTACATGCAACCAAAAGCTATGCTGTTACATATACATAACCAATACTACCTATTCTTCCAAGTTATACAAGATTTTTAATGTCACAACAACTCGTTTGACCACAAAAGTCAAAACATACCTCAACTGGTGCATCCGGAAGAGCTAGTTTCCTCCTCCTGTTTATGCACTGTTTCATTCAAGTAGCAATGGAGTTGATTCTTCTGATAAAACTGCCCCTAAATGTGCATGAAACAAACTAAGCCTTAATCCCAAATACCCCATATTATAGGATAATTGCAATAAAAAGCAACTTACTTTCACACCTTCACCAATAATGGCCAAGGTTCTTGCCGTTATTAAGAAAGAACAGTGGCCAGATAATATAACTATTGGTTACTATGATTCATTAAAAACTAACATATGTTGGTATTTCTGATAATTTTCAAAGCGCATTGTACAAAGTATGTTGCTATTTTTCGCAATTTTCCCAAAAATTTCCCCACGCTAAAACAGTCAATGACCTTATTAAAAACGCAAAAATAAAACCACAAGAAGACCAACAATTGCATGATCAAATCCATACATTTAAACCATCTGTCAATAATCCTTCATAAATGTCCAACTATAACCGCATACTTTCTAACAGCTAGATGAAATATGGTTTTAAAAAAACGTCAGCTTGAAGATTTAAGTTGCATACCATTAGCATCCGTCTCTTCTCTCTTCGCCTTAAGATCATCAAGATAATTCTGATAAATGTAAGTACAAAAACCCCACAAGCCCAGTAGCATGGCAATCAGCTTTACACCATTCATTTTGTCATGAAACACGACTAGTGCAGCCAATGGAGTCAGGGCCAATGACAGAGTACTAATCACATTTGAGAACAAAGACGACACCACAAAAATCAAGCCCACAACACCAACTGAGCACACCTGCCAAGCCACAGCGGTCCAAACCAATGTCATCACGTAAGCCAGACCCCCCTTACCAAAACTGCCCATTTCACCGCTTAAAGTCCGCCACTCGCCGCTAGCAAAAAGACCAATGGTAGAAACACAAGTGGCGAAGAATGAAGTATAGATTTGAAGCTCAAGAACCACAGAAAACGTTTCTTTTTTGATAACTTTTTGGAACGAAAGTTGCATTATTGAAAGCAAAAGTGCGTAAAGAGCAGATGCACCAAGTGTAGCCACAAAACCAAGAGCGTAATTCTTGTCTGATACACCCGACGGTTTATCAGAGTCATCATTGACAGCAAGCAGAGAGGCGGATAACGAAAGAACCACCACAGAATTGAAAATTAAAGCTGTAAATTTCTGCGAATTTATGAAATATGAAAAGACAGCATTGAAGGCTAATTGCGTTGCGCAAATGAGGGAGTAAGTAGAGGCTGAAAGGTATAATAACCCCACAGAGTATAACATATTGTCACCGGCAATTAGGACACCAACGACTATATATAGCAACAAAATAACAGGCAGTGAATAGGATGTGGTGGGTGTAGTTGATGATGTAGTAATTGAAGGAAAAAGAAAATATGGTATGAAAAGGATAGGAAACCCTATAGTTTGAACAAGTGTAGCCATCCATTTACTATTTCCGCCTTGGTCATAATAAAATCGACCAAGAAGAACCGCGACAATTTGACCAATAAGTAGAAAACATATGTTAAAGGCAACGAGAACCCACCATTGCCAACGTTTGAGTTTGGCAAGTGGCAATACGCCAGGCCGAGTTACCACAACCGAATCCTCATTATCTACAAGAAAAATGACCAAACATGCATAAAGTTAGCATCTTTTTGTAAAGATTTCAATACAAGAACTTAAGAAGCAGTGCAGATTAACCAAAAAGATAAGAAGCGCATCTTGCGGAACAAAATCAATCCTTTTAAGAAAAAGAATGTGCAAGCAAATAACTTTAAACTTGTAAGATTGTCAAGAAAGTACACAAACAGTGAAACAGACGATACATCTTTCCGAACTACATGACTGTGTAGAATAACATATCCATTGCAAATGCAATATGTTATGGGCGCGTTCAATACAAAACCAATTTATATAAACAAATGCATAATGCACTTGCAGGTAGTGCTTGCCAGATATAATGAGAGTTAGGAATAGAGCGAAGTAAGCGGTTACATAAACGTCTTATATATCACAATTAAAGCAAAAGTTACAAATGTTTTCGTTAAGTTTACCCACTCTAAATAATAATTCTGATAAAACTGATGAAATCATTAATCAAAATCATATCATACAATTAAAACAAAAACGATTTGACTGATTTATGAAGCTTATTGTCATCTATTTATCCGATGAAAAGCAAACATTCGGCTTTTAAGGGCCATACAAAGTGATAATTCACTTAAAAACAATCCAATTATGTTAGATACATCACATGAATCATGACAGAGGTCATCATTATCAATAACTAAAAATATTAGTAAACTTAATCCAGTTTTTTTGTGATTCAAAAACCAAAATCAGCAACAATTCCATCAACCCTTTTGCCTTTCAAAGCAGTTTACCAAATCAAACCATAAAAAAAAACAAAACAAATCAAAAAACAAAAATTTACTTCAACTGCAATAAAGAATTCTTAAAAAAAAAATCGAAGCACAAACACAATCGTTCATGTTGCCCGCCTGCCCGCTATCTTGATGTAATTTTTCACGATTATGTTTACAATAATAATAAATTCTCCTAATATTATTCTTTAAAAAAAAAAAAAATCGTTCATCATTTCTGCAACTAAAAAAACACAGGCGCTCAAAAGGGTTTAAACCGTTATTCAAGAAAGAGTACAAACCTGGCATGTTGAGAAGATCCGTAATTTTTTTTTTTTAACAAAAATTCAATAATTTTGGAAGTATTTGCAAAGAGTGACCACGTTTTTTCCTTAGGTTTTGAAGCTTCTGGTCCCCAATGCACCGATTAAGTTAAATATTCACGATAACGGGTACCCGGTTTATCGGGTAGGTTAAACCCCACCCGTAAAATATATGATTGGGTCAAATAGACAAAAGGGTAATTAGCGTTTTTGACATGGGTGTATCTGAATGGTTGGGCTAGTTAAAAAAAAAAAAAATAGAGAATGGGTTAGGGGTTTTTTATTTGATTTTTTTTTTGGTTTTGTTTTATGTTAAAGTGCATTGATGAAATAAAATAATGGTTATATATAGGGTTGAATAAGGAATGGGATATTTGTATTGGCCCTTGAATGTGGAGATGGGTATCATATTCTATGGAGACTTGTAAAAGATATTAAGATTGAACTTTTAGTAGAAAAGGTTTAATTTTGTGGAGGAGATTTATATTCGCAAAGATATTTGTAGTGTGTCTTGTATAAAGTTATTGATATTTTGATCCGTGAGGGTTAAATATGAAACATTTAAGGTGGCTTTGGTAAAGGACTATGATTGACAAGTAATTTATCAAGAGATGAAACATCATTTTACGTCTTGTGTTATCTAAAGAGGTAAGGTCTGGATCGGACCTTCGAACCACCATGAATGATAAATTATCATGAGCTTACCTGTTTTTATATTGTTATGTTATTGATTATTGTACGAACTCTTTGACGAAGTTCAGCGCTATGTAGCTTGTTCTATGCATTCTGGACCGGGGACTTGTAGATAAAACCTCTAACTGGGTCTGGCCCATAAAGGTTGAGGTTTCAACGGAAGGCCCATGAACTCTCTATGTAAATAGGTCTTTATAGATGTAGTCTCGAGAAGACGATGTGTACTCTCATCTTCACCTTCTCCTTGATGATTCAAACTCGCTTGTTCAGCGAAGTTCGGTTTTTAGATCTTCATCATCCGAGTAAGATTAATATGAACGATTATCTTCTAAGTGTTTTTTAGAAGATTAAATAAACTAAAGTAGAAGTTGTTGGAAATTAGATATCAAAGACTGAATATTGAGTCTAAACTTGTTCTTGTTATTATTATTGGATGAATTTGATTACATAAACTTCCTTCTATATATAATCTACCTATCCTTAGTAAACTAGGATACATAATAATTATCTATTCCTTTTGATAACTATCTAAACAAGAAACCTTATTAGACTCTAACTAGGATGAAAAACTTTCTCAAAACACCCTCCAAGTTTGCTCCTTTTTTAACAAACCGGTACAAGATTAATGCTTCAATCACCCCCTAATCTTGTAACACCAACGAGTCCTTTCATCTCGTTAAACTTCAACATGCGTTTGCAAGTAAAGAACCGGTTCAACATCTTGAATAAGATTGTTTTCATCATCCTCATCCTTCCTACGTGTAGGACAATCTGATGAAAAATGCCCTAATTCATCACATCGAAAACATCTTATCTTTGAACGGTCCTTCTTTGGTTTTTGATCCGGTTCCTTGTCTCTATCTTGACGCCCGAATTTTCCTCGACCGCGACCACGGCCTCTTTGACTAGACTCGGTCGTTCCTTTGCCTCGATCATACCCTTCCTTTTTCTTGGCTTCCCACTCCTCATAAGTCAAAAAGAGTTGGTCGTTTTTTGAACTAGAACCTGTAGAGTTTTCTTCGGGACCTATCCTTTCTTCATAGGCTTTCAAACGTCCTACTATATCATCGTATGCCACGGTCTTTAGGTCAATGACTTGTTCAAGGGATGCCACCATGTGAATGAACTTCTTGGGTAAACCGTAGGGGTGAGCATTTCACAAGAACCGACCCGACCCGCTACAGAACCGACCCGACCCGAGACCCGACATCCCTATAAACACGGAACCGAATTGAAACCCTAATCCTAGGTTCGGTCATCGGTCCATGGACCTACGGTTCCCTCGGTTCTTAATCTAAAACCCGACCCGAAATAAAGCATCCAATCCTCTTTACAGGTTTAGTTCGATTTGCTGATTTGATGATTTGCTGATCAGAAGAAGGCTCCGATTTGGTACAGGTAAGTTGTTTTTGAGCCTGATTAGTTGGTTTGATGTGTTCTTAATGCTTTAATGTGTGTTCTTATGTGGGTTTCAAAGTAATTTTGCCCCAAAATGGTTTGATGTTTGTTATTTGTTAACCTAATCTTGCTTACAAAATGGTTTGATGTTTCTTATGTGGGTTTCAAACTAGAAAGCTTGTAACCTTAAAGATTATAACTTGCGTCAGTTTTCCTGTTGATTAAACATGTAGATTTCCATATAGGCATGACAATTGGAAAAAGAAAATGGAACAAGTTTATTGAATTTTGTAGTTGACAACTTTTTGTTTGACCTGGAAGTCAATGTAACTTTGGTTTGACCAGACATGTATTATAGATGGAATACAAAAAAAAATATTATGAACCACTAATAGTCTTATCAATATTATACATAAAGTGGGTACTTAGATCTGTATGTTTTCTATAAAACTTATTATAAAGCCAAATTCATCAAAGCTGTATGTTTTCTATAAAACTTATTATAAAGCCAACTTCGCTCAACTTCGCTCTCACTAGTAATTCTGTATGTTTTCTATAAAGCCAAATCCATCAAAGCTGTGATAATAGATTAAACATTGTAGGACAAGGGCGACATGTTGCCACCAAGCTTGTAGCCTTATATATGTTAAGTCCTTCTGCCATTTCGCTCGAATCAACTTCGCTCTCACTTGTTCGCTCCAACTCAAATACAGTTTTAATATGCAATCCTAAATACTTTGAAAGTCCACTTATTAATGTATCAAAACACAATAAGCAGATAAACAGTTTTAATAAGCAATCTCGAACACCCCATTAATATTCCCTATGTCCTATGTAAGTTGGCCTACTTCCTACTTTGGATGGATCATGAATTTGCACATTTTTCAGTTTCATTAGAGGTGGAATGGGTCATAATGAGTAATTTATATAGTTCGGGTTTGCTCCAAATGCCTTGCATCCTAGATTTTAGACGGTGGTTTAATGCCCACAATAGAGATCTGAAGTGAACTGAGGTATTCATAACTACCTGATAGAGATCTTATTGACCCATTCATGACTAATAAAACGGGTCAAAATTGACATCTTTAAGGCTAACTATTTGGATTTAATTTTCATACAGGATGTATTAAAATCAACTTGGGTCTCCAAAATTGATTAGATCAAAAATCGAAATAATTTTCGTGTCACATATTAGTAGAAAAATTATATTGTTTCAGTAATAAGCTATAGTATTCGAAAAATTGTATTTTTTCTGGATTCTTTATCTGTCTATCTCCTAAATTGATTATATCAAAAAAGCTATTTTCATGGCTAAATTATTATAATTACTGCTTATAGTGGCTACAATGCCTTCTATATCATCGTTAAATTGCATTCTTCTCCCCAATACAACTTATAGAAGAAGGTTTAAGCATTAGCATTCACACCAATAAACCATAGTATACATGTATCTGTTTTTGAATCGTGCATTAATATATTTATATTACTTGTTTTAACAGAAACTCCTACTCAATACGCAGCAGCATCAACAACCATATACATATGGTTAGCTACAAATCTGATAACTATAACATGAAAAAGTGTACCAGCTAGGGAGCACAAAGGACCACAGCAGGTATATGACAGAAGCATGTATACGTAGGAAGGCTACAGGTTTTAGGAATTCATCAACTTTTTTATAATTGATATTATGTGTAGGTAGCAAAATGTTATATAGGAATTCATAGCATAGTATGCGTAGGTTTTTATAGAAATTATAGGAGATCACTATTTTTTTTTACATTGATGTCAATGAATCTTTAAAAAAAACTCAGGAAAAGGTTTATATGATTAGTTAGGAAATTAGATTGATAAGTTTGATATTTGAATAACATATATGATTAGTCATTAGTTAGGAAATTATATTGATAAGATTAAATATTTGAATAATCCTGCAAAACTTATCACACCTATTCGGTCCAGGTTTTTTTTTTCGGTTTTTAAACAACTCTGGACCGACCCGACCCGAGACCCGACGTGGGGGATATACAAGAACCGACTACAGAACCTAAACTACATACCCGGTTCGGTTCAGGTCTAAAATCGGTTCGGTTCTCGGTTTTATTTCGGTCCGGCCCGATTATGCTCACCCCTAGTAAACCATTTAAGAATTTTTTCACAAGCTTGGATTCTTCAATCTTCTCTCCAAGCGAGGCCGACTTAGATGCAATACTTGCAATCTTGCTTGAAAAATCATCTACCGTACCGTTTTCCTTCATACGCAAGTTTTCGAACTCGGACATTAGCGTTTGAAGTCTTGCTTCCTTCACCCTTTCGGCTCCTTGGTGTCGAACTTTCACTGCATCCCACATCTCCTTAGCCGAATTTAAGTTCCCGATTTGGAGAACTAATTCTTCGGGTATAGCTTGAAAAATCAACGCGGTTGCTATGTTATCCTTTCTAGCATCGGTTGTGGTCCCGGGTTCGATCATCTGCCAAACACTGTTGACACTCAAGATTACCTTCATCTTCATTGCCCACACCGTGTAGTTCGTGGGTGTCAACAACGGTACTTGAAGAGATATCGGGTTGTTATCCTTTGTTATAACGGGTTGTTTCACCACATCACCCATCCTTCCTTAAGAATCAATCACTTACTCTTAACTTTTGTATCTGTTCCCCTTTTATTTTATATTTTATATCGCCTCCAAAAATTATCCAAGGAAATCCCTTTTTTTTTCCTTTTGCTTTAGTTGTTGACCAATCAAATAAAATAAGCTCTTTTGACTTTGGATTAAATATTACTCAAAAGGAAACCTTGTTGTTGTCTTTGTTCGTAGCTTCAACAAACCTTTTTGTTTTTGTTTATTAAACGCCGCTTCCAAAGAACAACTACTCCTGTTCCTCTTTAACCTTAAACGAACCAAAATTAAAACGATTCTGACCCGATCCAATTCTTCACAACCTTGCGCGCCAAGTCTCTTCTGCCACGCCCTCTGTGATTGAACGATCACGTCACAAGCACTCTTGATCGAAACTACCTTGTTCTTCCTTCTTCTGTCCCGATCAAATTTGCGATTGCAGCTGTTACCCTTTGATCACTGGTCTACCTTGAACCCGTCTGCAAAAATCGGTTTGCACGTCCTTCGCCAATCGATGTCTTGCCGGACTCCTGTTACCGGTGATCTTATTCGCTGCACTCAACCTCGGTCTCCTCCTTGATCGTTTTTTCTTGAGCTCTGATACCACTTGTTGGAAATTAGATATCAAAGACTGAATATTGAGTCTAAACTTGTTCTTGTTATTATTATTGGATGAATTTGATTACATAAACTTCCTTCTATATATAATCTACCTATCCTTAGTAAACTAGGATACATAATAATTATCTATTCCTTTTGATAACTATCTAAACAAGAAACCTTATTAGAATCTAACTAGGATGAAAAACTTTCTCAAAACACCCTCCAAGTTTGCTCCTTTTTAACAAACCGGTACAAGATTAATGCTTCAGAAGTGACGTATTGAGAATCTAAAGATAGTATCATTTATATGAAATATTGTGAAATATTAAAATGTTAATCTATCTATATAATAATTGAGGTCACTTGGGTTGAATCAAGGCCTTAGAGAGGGCTTTTAGGATCCAACAAACAATATGGAGCTCCAAATCTATGACTATAAAAACCTCTTTCTTTTATTTTTTTTTTCATTCTCCATATCAAAACTCTCATACTACTCTTCTAATTCCTATTGATACTACTTCATATCAAAGCTCCAAATCTAATTCCTAACAAATCTTAGAGGCTTTCTTCTTCATCTTGCATCATTTCTTGATTATCCACAACGATTAAAGGTAAACATTCATACTACTCTTCTAATGTTGATTATCCACACATATTCAATCGGTTTGTGATAAACAGATTTGTAATATAGAAATATTCAATTGGAATATTTTTTTAAAAGCACATTTTCTTTCATTTGAAGCGTATTTTGATTCATTTGAAAGCATATTTTTTTAAAAGCATATTTTCATTCAGATTTGTGATAACCGGATTTGTGCTAAACACATTATCAATCGGATTGTTTTAAACATATTTGTAATATACCCATGTATTCAATCGGAATTTAAAAAAAACATATTTTCATTCATTTGAAGCGTATTTTCATTCATTTGATATCATTTGAACCCATATTTTTTTAAAAGCATATTTTCATTCAGATTTGTGATAACCGGATTTGTGCTAAACACGTATTCAATTGGATTGTGATAAACAGATTTGTAATATACCCATGTATTCAATCGGAAATTTTTTAAAAACAGATTTGTAATGAATGAAAATATGCAACCCGGTTAAACGGAATGTGATAAACAGATTTGTAATATACCCATGTATTAAAACGGAATAAAAACAGATTTTTAAAAACAGATTAAACGGAATCGTGATAAACACATATTCAATCAGGTTTATTATAAAGTGATAACAAAGATACTAATGAAATTTCTTATTAGTTTAAATGGAAATCATTCTTCTTAAACACATGTTATAATGAAACGGATTTTTATAGTCAGATTTGTTATAACCGGATTTGTGCTAAACACATATTCAATCTGATTGTGATAAACGGATTTGTAATATACAAATATTCAATCGGAATTTTTTTTAAAGGGATAATAAGGATTTTTTCATTCGGATTTTTGTTAATTTTATTACTATTCAATCGGTATTACTAATGCTATGTTTTAACATTTGAAAAACAGGATTTGATCCGAAAACACAAATTCTATTATGTCTTATCATAATGGTTCTCAATTCTTCAAGGTATTGCATGACCCTTTGGCAACAGTTTTTGTATGTTTGTAATTTTCATGTACATATGCCTATTTAATTTTCAAAAATGATTCTTTATTTTTTAATGTTGTTTTTTAGCGTGTCAATCCAGACTGTGCCGAAGGCCATGAACAAATTTATGTTGTCTAAAAACATACACAACAAGAACGTTAGGGTTGCCACATACGAAGGACAATCTTGGTTGGTACGATTTTTAATGTTTTTAATGTAATTTATTAGAATTACTGTTTTTCAAATTTATGTTTAATATTATTGTAATAATTGACTGTTTTTCGAAATTTTGGTTAATCATATTTATTTATATTACTGTTTTTCGAAATTATGTTTAATATTATTGTAATATTAGACCGAATTTAATGTCATTAATTCTGAATTATTGTTATTTATTTACATTAATAATAACTGACCGAATTTAATGTCATTTAATCTGAAATTTGAATCTGAATGATACATTAATAATAATTGACCGAATTTATATTAATATTAATACGAATTTTAGTTTACCATAATAAACCTCATTTATTTTTTATTATGAATGATTGATTATTAATCAATTTAACCTTTCAAAAAAAAATCAATTTAACCTCCATTTAAGAACGAAATAACTTTCATTTATTTTTAATCTTTGGATTTTAGATGTCATTGAATCTGAATTTGAATTTGAATGATTATTAACGTCATTTATTTTCGAAATAACCCTCATTTATTTTTAATTTTTAATGACATTGATTATTAGTCAATTTAACCCTTATTTATTTTCGAAATAACTCCCATTTATTTTTTATTTTTTATTTTTAATTTAACCCTCATTTATTCTCGAAATAACTCTCATTTATGTACCGTAATAACTCTCATTTATATTTGATTATGAATAATTGATTGTTAATCAATTTAACCCTCATTTATTTTCGAAATAACTCTCATAGATTTTTAATTTTAAATCTCATTAATTTATTTTAATATTAATATTAATATTAATATTAATATGAATTTCAGTTTACCATAATAACTCTCATTTAGTACGAAATTAATTTATATTCATTGAAAGAATTTAATGTCATTTAATTTGAATAATTGTTATTTATTTACATTAATAACAATTGACCGAATTTAATGTCATTGAATCTGAAATTTGAATCTCAATGATTGTTATTTATTTACATTAATAAATAATTGACCGAATTTAATGTTATTTATTATTATCTTTTAATTTTTAATCTCATTAATTTATATTAATATTAATACGAATTTCAGTTTACCATAATAACTCTCATTTATTTTTTTATTATGAATGATTGATTATTATTCAATTTAACCTTCATTTATTTTCGAAATAGCTCTCATTTATTTTTATTTTTTAGATGTCATTGAATCTGAATGATTATTAACGTCATTAATAACAATTGACCGAATTGAATGTTATTTATTACAATTTTTTAATTTCATTTATTTATATTAATATAACTACGAAATTATATTTAATATATCTTTATGAATTATTATTGGTCTTGCCTGCAATTAATAGAATTTATTCATTAATGTTATTTAGTATGAGTTTTAATGACATTAATAATGATTGACCGAATTTAATTATATATATTTAGCTTTTTAAGCCCATTGATTTATTATTGACCGAATTGACCGAATTAAATTATGAATATATTGTTAATAGTACTAAAACTAATATTACGATTTTTAATTTTAATTCCATTTATATTTTATTGACCGAATTAAATTTTTCTATTACTATTTTTACGAATATATTACTAATTACTAATATTAACTAATACTAATATTACGATTTTAGTTTGCTTCAATTAGAAGATATTTCCATTGGCGAATATTGTGTCTTTAAATGGTGTTCAATCCAGCACAGGCTATTTGTTACTAAGGTTCCACCACAAAAAGTCATTGATTTTCAAATTTAAATGAAAATTTTTTATGTTTGGAATGTAATTTATTTGAATTATTGATTACGATTTTGAGGTTATTTATTAAGATTTATAATTATAATATCATTTATTTATATTACTATGTTTACGAATTATGATTAGTCTTGATTGCAATTAATAAGATTTATTCATTTTTAATGTTATTTATTAAGATGTTTAATATAATTTATTGACATTAATAATAAATGACCGAATTTAATGTTATTTATTAAAATTATTAATCTCATTTGTTTATGTTACTTTTTTCGAATTTATGTTTAGTAAGATTTAATCATTTTTAATGTATTTTTAGTATGTTAGAATTAATGTTATTTATTGACATTAATAATAATTGACCGAATTGAAAGTTATTTATTACGATTTTTTAATCTCATTTATTTATATTAATATTACTACGAAATTATGTTTAATCTATCTTTATGAAATTATGTTTAATATTATTTATATTACTATTCGTTCGAATTATTATTGGTCGTGCCTGCAATTATTAGGATTTATTCATTTTTTAATGATATTTATTATGAGTTTTAATGACATTAACAATAATTGACCGAATTTAATGTTATATATTACGATTTTTAAGCTCATTTATTCATTATTGACCAAATTGACCGAATTAATTTATGAATATATTACTAATACTAATACTAATACTAATATTACGATTTTTTATTTTAATCTCATTTATTTCTTATTGACCGAATTAAATTACAAATATATTACTATTACTAAAACTAATATTACGATTTTTAATTTTAATCTCATTTATATCTTATTGACCGAATTAAAATTTTCTATTACTATTTTTACGAATATATTACTAATTACTAAGAACACTAATACTAATACTAATATTACGATTTTAGTTTTACTATTGGTAAAAATAGTATTGTTGACCGAATATATTACTAATAGTAATTGACATTAATAATAATTGACCGAATTGAATGTTATTTATTACGATTTTAATCTCATTTACTTATATTAATATTAATACGAAATTATGTTTAATCTATCTTTATGAATTATTATTGGTCTTGCCAGCAATTAATAGGATTTATTCATTTTTTAATGTTATTTATTTTGAGTTTTAATGACATTAATAATAATTGACCGAATTTAATGTTATATATTACGATTTTTAAGCTCATTTATTTATTATTGACCGAATTAAATTACGAATATATTACTAATACTAAAACTAATATTACGATTTTTAATTTTAATCCCATTTATATCTTATTGACCGAATTAAAATTTTCTATTACTATTTTTACGAATATATTACTAATTACTAATAACACTAATACTAATACTAATATTACGATTTTAGTTTTACTATTGGTAAAAATAGTATTGTTGACCGAATATATTACTAATACTAATTGACATTAATAATAATTGACCGAATTGAATGTTATTAATTACGATTTTAATCTCATTTATTTATATTAATATTAATACGAAATTATGTTTAATCTATCTTTATGAATTATTATTGGTCTTGCCAGCAATTAATAGGATTTATTCATTTTTTAATGTTATTTATTTTGAGTTTTAATGACATTAATAATAATTGACCGAATTTAATGTTATATATTACGATTTTTAAGCTCATTTATTTATTATTGACCGAATTAAATTACGAATATATTACTAATACTAAAACTAATATTACGATTTTTAATTTTAATCTCATTTATATCTTATTGACCGAATTAAAATTTTTTATTACTATTTTTACGAATATATTACTAATTACTAATAATTACTAATGTTAACTAATATTAATACTAATATTACATGCATAAATTGTTTCTCAAGTCGCTAGGTTTGTTATTTGCATATTCAACATTTATGTTTACAATATTCTTATTTTATAATTAGTTACACATTCTAAATTTTCTATACATAATGCTTTTGTAAAGGTTTACTGTGATTAGATGGCCTGATTTGCTTCAATCAGAAGATATTTCCATTGGCGAATATTGTGTCTTCAAATGATGTTCAATCCAGCACAAAATGTTTGTTACTAATGGTGCACCACAAGATGTCATTGATTTTGAAATTTAAATTATGATTTTGATGTTATTTATGAAGAGTTTTAATGTTATTTATGATGATTTTAATGTCATTTTATGATTTGGTTGTTATTTATTAAGATTTTTAATCTTATTTATTGATTTACTAATATTACGAAATTCATTTTAATATTGTTGACCGACTTTAATTTTGATATACAACTTTCCTTTAATCAATTGTCATGAAACGATATTTTTTTTAAACATATACGACTTTCTTTCAAACATTTATTTAAATCTATTTAACAATGTTAAATCTATTTAATAGTTTATAATTTAAATATAATATGAAGATAACAATGTACATTTATTTTCCTACACTTTTATTATTCTTTTAACAATAAATATAATTTAAATATATTTAACAGTTTCCTAAAGTATATATATAATGTATTCAAAATAATTTTCAGTGCTATTTAGGAGTGTTCAGAATTCGATTCGGATTCGAAAAATTCGAAATTCGACTTAGTTCGATTCGATTACTAAGAATTCGATTCCATTATTATGAATTCGATTCAATTCGAATTCGAGTCCAGTAAATCGAATAAAAACTGTACATGTATAGTTTTTTAAAAATATATACACACATGTACATTATTATATACACAAATATACATATTGAAACAAAGAACCTCTAAATTTTGGTCAAAATCTAAGAACCCATAGTCTCTACAACTTTTACCATAATTATATTTTACATATTTACCTTATACATCACAAAACTTTAATAGACTATACTCTCTATTATTTTTACTATTCTCGTATATGACATATTGTTGTTTATCAATTTCGTAGATCAGTATTTTATATGTTAAAAGTAATGAGTTTGTATTAGTTGTAAAACTAAAAGAAAAACAATTTCTTATTTATAGTGAATTTGAACTAAAACGAATTTATTCGAATTCGAGTTTCTTATTCGAATCGAATACGAATCGAATAAATTGAATTTTAAGCGAATACGAGTCGAATACGAATTCGGGTAAAAATATTAAAAATTCGAGAAATTCGATTCGAATAATTTGAAAATTCGTTATTCGATTCGTTGAACACCCCTAATGCTATTTTACTAATATTACGACCTTAATTTTAATATTGTTGACCGAATCTGAGTAAAAACTTTTTATGTTTTTGTTAAATTGATGGAGGTCAATTCTTTGACTATATGTCTTTGAGTTTGATTGTGCTAATTTTAAGCGTTGTTGACTAATTCACGTCAATTACCAATCCTTCCATTTTTTATAATTCAAAGATTTTCCTTTAATCAATTGTCATGAAACAATATTCTTTTAAACATATACGACTTTCCTTTAAACATTTATTTAAATCTATTTAACAATGTTAAATCTATTTAACAGTTTATAATTTAAATATAATCCGAATATAGGAGTGTACATTTATTTTCCTACACTTTTATTATTCTTTTAATAATAAATATAATTTAAATCTATTTAACAGTTTCCTAAAAAATATAATGTATTCAACATAATTTTCAATGTTATTACTAATATTACGACCTTAATTTTAATATTGTTGACCTAATCTGAGTAAAAACTTTTTACGTTTTTGTTAATTTGATGGAGGTCAATTCTTTGACTTTATGTCTTTGAGTTTGATTGTGCTAATTTTAAGCGTTGTTGATTAATTCACGTCAATTACCAATCCTTCCATTTTTTATAATTCAATTATAAAAATAAATATTCCTACTCGATCACGTCAATCGAGGCACAGTATTTCCGATTTTGCAGAATTGTTCGAGACACGACAATACTATATAAACTTAACAAATAATAAAATCATTTAATCATTTTATCGTCATACCAATTTAACAACGAAATTAAATGATAATATAAATTTTCAAAATGTTACTTTCTGTTAAAGAATTATATTACTTCAATCACAACTAATAATGATTACTAAAGATGTCAATAATAAATTGTATATAATAGGTAAGACAATTTGAGACGCGGATGATTTTTAATTGATTATGATTTTGATGTTAAATAATGACGTTTTTTTGTAACATGTCAAAAGTTGCCTAAAGTGTGTGTACAATGGGTCCTTTTGGCTACATGTTGAAATGGGTCTACGGTTGATCCTTTTGGTGTCTATTTTTTAATAAAATATAGGAAATTTATATTGCAGCATGTGATATTGGACCCATTTTCTTATTAGTTGTTTTTTAGCTATGTAATCGGTTTGAACCATTGGAGAGATAACAATTAAAATTTAAGCTACCCATTCAAGTAAGTGGGTTAAGGATTGTTTCTTGATTTACTTATCACTGTATCCATATATTATACAATAACTATATTTTATGTAGAACACAAATATGGAATACAATGGTGGAGGTTTTCATAAGTTATTGAAAATGAGTCGCACTCCGAGGATCGTGATAACAATGATAACAACTTCGAAGGTGAAAAATCAACTATCAACGAGCAAGACTTGGAAGATTTTGATTGAAGTAATGAAAATGGACCATTGGTTGAAGTTCGTTAAGCCCCAACTAAATAAGAAGTGTTTTATGCTTAAGCTTAGTTATGATTATAATATAGATATTACCCAAATGATGTAATGTGTGATATTGGTTGAAGTTCGTTAAGCCCCAACTAAATGATAAGTGTTCTATGCTTAAGCTTAGTTATGATTAGAATATAGATATTACTCAAATAATGTAATGTGTGATATTGTGATAGTATGCTATGTAGTTTGCAGTTGTCAAATTAAACTTTACTTACTCAATATATCCAGCATTTCGTTACATTAAACTGTTAGATGACATTTTGCATTTAACATCAAAATTCATACATATTGCATTATCAAACATTTAGTAAGCAAAACAAATTGCATAATACAATTCTTAGTTTCCTACTTTTTTTTCATTTTACTTTCGGGTGAACCGTGGGTCCCCACGGGACTCTAACCTAGTTAGTTTATATTTATCGGAACAATTGAATATCCATGTCCACGGGACCACCAACTATGTTTTCATTCTATAAAAAATTGTAAATTACAATGGAGCATAGGGCATAAGCGATCTTAACAAAGGCTCAATTAGTAGAATCCCTCTGTACTTGTTTTGTATTTCACACCAAATGTAGGATTTTTTCTCTTCCAACACATGAAAGCTATACTTGAGTTTACATTGTGCACTCCTTTCATGTTACATTGCATTTTGGTGTTCAACTCTTGACTAATTATATTATAACCATAAAAAACATATATTGTGCAATTCTTCATGTTACTTTTTCAATTTTATTGTCTTTTAGTCATTTATTATGTTAAAAGTAACCAATTTACGTCCTATAACTTTTGTATTATTTTTATTAGATCTTCCTTTGCCTCACAAATACATTATATTTTCACCGTAAAATCAACCATGCAAGGGGTATTTTAGTTTTTTTATATGAAAATAAAAAAAGAAGTCTAAAATAAGTATTGTGTCCGTAATAATTTCATCTTCCTCGACTCTAAATCCGTAACTCTTTTCTTTGTCTACCAATCTTCCATACTTAGATATTAATAAAACGTACACATCGCAATTATTTCCATAAAAAAAATAAAGATTGCTTAAAGGAACATTATTATGCTATTTAAAGCCCAAATGATTAAGTTTTACACGTTAAGCACAAGATAAAATATAAGAAAATTTAAAATTCTTCACTCTAACATTATTAAATCATCTATCTATACATATAATAAACCAAAGCCATTTTAATGACATGGCACTCAAAGAGGACATTCTCTCTCTTGAGTGTGCCATGTGTCATCCCATGTGACAAGAGCTTTATTTTAGGAAAATAATAATTTAAAAACAAAATTAGATTTTTCTCTCTAATATTTCATCCCATAACTTTTAAACGTTAATATCTTTTATATACGAGATTTTTTAAAGAAAAAAATTACACCAAATTAACGAGCGTTTTATTATCTTTCCAACGAGTACCATAGTGCTATATAAAAAACGGAGAAAAAAACAACTATTTTTTGTGTGGTTTTGTTCATACAGGAAAAAACACAAAGTGTTCAGGTTATTCATTAATCATGTATAGGCAAGTCATTAGTTATGTTCAAACCAGTAAATATTAATTTTATTTACAACACGTGTTAGCATTGGAGTTGTACATTGTTTTAGATAGGTTTTAATATTAGAGTTATACATTGTTTAAGGTTATGCACTAACATTGGAGATACATTGTTAATTGTTTTAGGTTAAGTGCTACCCGAAGCTTTCCTGCATGTAACTGTAAAGCGCATCATTCTATTTCATATGTAAAATTGATATGTCATATTAGATTTCTCAACCCCGGGATATTCCCGGGGTATAATCTAGTTTACAATAAATAATCTCGATAATTTTTTTCCAAAAAAGGCATACAAATACATAATTCGTGGAGTCGTTCGTTGTGTCATGACATTTTTCTTAAAAAATAAACGCAATAATCTATGTTTACGTTCATATGAAAAAAAAGAACGTAATTAAGTTACATATTCTAGTGCAAGAATCTAAAGAATTTCAATTTAAGAGTCATAATGAATCACGTTATACATTCGTTCTAACTATTTGAATGACGGCAATTTAAGTAGTCAAGTTATATATAAAAAAACACTTTATAGTTCCACCGATGTAAAGAATGTAATTTTATTATATATGTTAGTCGAATATGTAAGTAGGACAAGTATAAAAAATGGGGATTTATGTTCCATACAATTGTTTTGTTGTCACTAAAACTATTTTATATAATAAAGTTTAAAAAATGGAATGATCGTCTTTTTCTGAGCTAATTTACTTGATTCATAAGATAAAGTCATACAATTATTTTATTTTTATTTTTTAATAGTAAATGTTACACTCTTCTCTGTTACACTAACAATTGTTATAAGTTTCTAAACTTCATGAAATAAGGCTAAAAACTACTTGATAATTACAGTTTATACATTCTTTGAAATCCTCACCAGCACGTACGATTATTCGAATTTAAACAATTTATTCATTCTTGTATTGTCCGAGAACATGAAGACACATTAAAACAACCAATTATATATATAAACGTGAAAGTCCATAAACTTAAAAAAAATGTCACCGTGAAGCCAGAATATCTTGTATAAATAAAACATTTGGCATGAATTTATAGTATTTCATTTGAAATCATTTCGAACTACTTTGAAGAATATTCATGATTGAAAGTGTTATGGCAGATAGTTGAAAAGTTGCATCATTTCTCTTGGTCAATGGTGAAACAACACCCTTTCTCTCTTTAAACCCATCCTCACATGTTGTAGTAGCATCCATGACCGAACTTATTTGAACATTTGCATCAAAAAAACGTTTGGAATTGTAACTCTTCATAGCCTGCTTGATGTCCAAGATAGCATTCGAGTAAACCTCAAAACAATCGTTCAAACAAGACTTGATGTAGGGATCAAGTATCTTTGTATTGTTCTTGAGCAACCGCTCGATGTAACACCTTGTATCGGTAAGGTTATACCTTGTTAGCCTAATGGATGTCATCCCAAGGCCTTTAAGATCAGCGCAATGGCTAGCCGGTGCAGCTTGGAGAGAGGTGGTGCAAAATTGAAGATTCACATTAGGATCTTTTTGTGATGAGGTTTTGCAAGTGTTGTATATGAGGTCTTGTCCATTGATAGATAAGAAGAACAAGGAAAATAAAAGGAGGGCGAGAGAGAATGATGAAGAAATCATTTTTCTTGTGTAAATTGGGGGGGGGGGGGGGGGGGTTGTATTTTATTGGCCTTCTTGTTAAATGAGTGGATTTATACAAAGAGAAGAGGCAAAAGGATATGTTTTGAGGAAAGCTACAAACTTGGAGTAATTGATTATATTTTTATTTCAAGAAATATTGAATTAAATAAAAACAAAGAAAAAACAAGAACATAAGAAAGAGAACACTATACTACTATAGTACAAAATAATTCAATTAAGTTGTGACTATATGTCACTCAACCATATAAAGAAACGTATACAACACACCCATATTGATATACAATCAAGAAAATGCATTATAGATAGAGAAAGAGTGTAAGCATCTAGGAAAACTAATTGTGTATTGAATTCATACATGATATATCACAAGGAGTAAATATTAGATGAGGTTTGGTCTTAAGGGTGTGTACTTTCCGGTTTATCAATTGCTCTCTAGGTTATTCCTTTGCTATGCACTTAGTTGGTATTGCACAATGTGGTTTGACCTCTTCATCCTTTCGACGACGTGAAGGTGAGGTTGATCAGGGTTTTTTAGATTGATTGACGAGAAAGTGAGAGCGAAGCTCATGAGCCCCCCAACTTTGGATGCATTAAGACCATGTGTAGTGGGGGGCTTTATGGGGCTCCATGTATAAAGCCCCTCACCCTGATTGGTCCACGTGGCTGCTGAGTCAGCATGGAGAGAGAAACTGAAAAAGGGGTGTAGTGGTGGGGCTTTATGTATAAAGCCCCTGAATCTGATTGGTCCACGTGGATTTTATTTTTTTTATTCTTTTAACTAAAAATAAATAAAATAAAAGGTAAATAAATATAAAAAAATTACAAATAATAATAAAAAACACACAATTAATATTAAAAAAAAGTTACAACTAAAATTTAAAAAAAAAAGACAACTAATATTAAAAAAAACGAAACACACTAGAGGTCATATTTTTTCAGGATTTGTTGCCTGTGAAGCATAGCGAGGCGTAGCGCGTCTCCTTCGAGGTCTTCGATCGGTTTCGTTTTCCTCCTCCTCCTGATCCTCCTCCTCTCCTGATCCTCCTCCTACCACCCGACCCCATAGCCGGTACCTTAGCCCACTTAGGACTTTTTCTCAACATCTCCCAAATCCTCAAATACGGGAACGGTTGGCGGGTAGCTCTCATCTCGTCCAACGCTCTCGTCAACACACCATCATCACCTTCCCCACTTCCCCTGTTGTCCATACAACGCTGGTAAACCTGAGCAAACGCGTGACATCTATTATTTATGTCCGACCACTTTCCCGATACGGAGTCGTTCTCTCGATACTCCCCTCTACCCATCGCACCAAAAAACAACGCTCGAATCCGAATCCAAAACTCAGGAAGATGTTGATAGTTGGCTACAAAAAAAAATTTATACGATTAGAAAAATATAATGAACAATATATATATAAAAAATAAATAATATATAGAAAACACAAACAATATATATATAAAAAATAAATAATATATATAAAACATAAACAATATATATATAAAAAATAAATAATATATATGAAACACAAACAATATATATATATAAAAATTTACTTACAAACTAGTGGATCCTCCGATACGTCGAGCCAAGCTCTCGCTAAAGCAAATTCCTCGTCTTGGGACCAACGTTCCATTTGTTTTTTTTGACGAGGTTGGGTAGGATCTTTCTTTTTATGCGAGCGTTTCCCGCGCCCGCTCCCACTCCCACGCCCGCGGCCCCCCCGTTGAGAACCCTCTGGTTCGTCGGTCTCCACTTGAGTTTCTGGCACATGCTCGGGCTCCTCTTGAGAACCTTGGCCATAGTTTGGTGGAGGAAAAAATTGGCCCGGTTGTCCATAGTTTGGAGGAGGATAAAAGTGACCCTGGAGTAGTTGCGCGTATTGCATTGTGTTCGGGTCAAACTCCGCCCAATTGGGTGGCAGTGGAGTAGTAGTGTTTGGCCTCGAACCCGGGCGACCTGGGACCCCGAACGGTGAACCGTATGGAAACATGTTTGTGTTTTGGTAGATTTGTGTTGTAGTGTGTGTGTTTTTTAGTTTGTAGTGTTGTAGTGTGTGTGTTTTATAAAAGCTTTGTTAATATATATATATATAAAACAAAAAAAAAAATTTACCGTTCAAAAAATTAAACAGGGGGCAACGGTCAATTTTTTGACCGTTTGATTTCAATCGTGCCACGTGTCAACCGATGATTGGCCCATCCATTTCAAACTCGGCGTTATGCGTATGAAGCCCCTGCCCCTTTTTGCCCCATAGCGCCGGTATGTAACGGTGTTGAGGGGCGCTATGGTTTCAAAACTCGGGCAATAACGCCCCACTACACCCGGTCTAAAAGACTGTACCAAAAGGTCCAGAATTAAATAAACCTTTGTTTTATTTTTTTGTAGGGTGATGCAAATGATTTAAGAAATGATTGTTGCATCGGATTTTTTTGATATAATAATTCAAAAAGAGAATAAATAAATAATGTGCTTTTCAATATGCACATAAGTGTTCTAGTGTTTGGTGTAGTTAAACGGGTTAATAGATTGTTTAGATCAAATATCATAACTTTGGGCCTTTGCTTTTGGGCTAATTACGAAAAACTGATTATCTTAACGATTCATTAGGTAATAAAAACATTTAAACATTATTTTCAAGATGTCATACACAACCTTTGTACACGAAATTAGCATACTATCTTTAATCAAATTTTATTTTGTTGAGTGAACTTTTAAAATCTAACATTTACAATCATAGACCATGGTTTGATAACAAAACTAGATATGTTCCCATGAAACACACGGATGTAAAAAATAAAATTTGTATAAACATAAGGAAAAATTAGAGAAATCGTCCTTTATGTTTACCTGTTTTTTCAGTATGTGTCCTTAAACTTCAAAAGTGATGAGAATCGTCCTTTATGTTCTAAAATCTTTCAAGTCTCATCCTTTAGCACTAACGTGGTTAGATTTTTTGGTTAAGTTTGGTCATGTGGACCCACATGAGGGCACAATGACAGTTATGCCCCCATCTCTATCATCTTTATCACCACCACCCCTTGCATTCTTCAATAACCACCACTCCCACCACATCCACCACCAGGTTACACCACCACCTCTTCCACCAACCTGCCACCACCACCATAACCTGCACAAACAAATTTAAAGCACCTCTACCACCAACTTACCACCACCTCTACCACAACCTGCCACCACCTATACCACCAACTACCTTCACCACCACAACCTGCCACCACCTATACCACCAACCTACCACCAGCACAACCTAAAGCTCCCAAATTTCTTCAACCCTGCAATAATAAACCCAAAACAATTAAACAATCCCCAAAAAGAAGGTCAATAACAAAATGCCCAAATTCACCCAAAATCAAACTGAACATAACATCGAAACCCTATAACCACCTGAGAACCACCGCTACCACCACTGTGACCACCGCCGTCACAACCTGGACCATCACCACTGCCATAACCGACACCACTCGATGTCCCTTTAATAACCCCCACCTCCTCCGTAACTCCAACACACACCACCTAGTCCTCCATCGTTTAACCCTGGACCCGAATCCAACATCTGACAACCGTCAGCTGCCACCGAATCCCCTGTGGTCCTCCTCCTTGTCAACAGTAAACACCAACATCAACATCCCACAACCCTTTTCATCATCGAGCTCTGGAATCAAGATAATAGATGTGGTTTTGGGGTTTTTACCTTGGTTTGATCATGAATCGGGTTACAAGGCCGAGCCATCACCGGAATCTCCCTGTTTCCACCTTCTTCGTCTCTCCCTTTCCTGTTTCTCTCTCCCCTCGTTCTATTCTCTCACCACAAATCTAAACATGGGTAAAGGGTTGGGTAAGGGGTGCTGGGGGCTGCTTGGTCGGAGCTCCGCCGCTGGCGGAGGAGACCCTCCGGTCTCCCTCTCTTCTCTGGCTCACTCTCTCTCTCTATCAACACAGAAGTTGTTGGTTCTCATAAGGTTTTAAAAGGGGGGGGGGGGATGAAAAAGCAGATGAAATGTCCATAATACCCTCATGTGCCCTTCATGTGACTTAACTTAACCAGAAAATCTAACCACGTTAGTGCTAAAGGACGAGATTTGAAAGATTTTAGAACATAAAGGACGATTCTCATCACTTTTGAAGTTTAAGGACACCTACTGAAAAACAGGTAAACATAAAGGACGATTTCTGTAATTTTTCCTAAACATAATTACCCCTCCACTGCAATTTTTTTTTCTTCATAAAACCAATTATTAAACAAGTCAAACCATAACTCCACTCCTAAATCTTAGAAACATTAGAAAGTAAGGAGTGATCAATAAGAGTACCCCGCCTTCCATTAATCCTGCGCTTTCATCTCATTATTAACATCGACTATCCTAAACCATGTATTTCACTTCTTTTACTCTACTATCTCTCTACTTTCTATATCTCTCTACTACCCAAATCTGTAAACAAAACCCGACTTCACTACCCAATCTAAGGTGCCCAAACAGACATTGACGACGTAGCCAATATATGTACCCTACCCGAGAACTCCCCCTCCTCGTATAATCCACCCTAAAAAGTCATGTACTACCAAATCATCTTGAAATGGCCTGCAAACTTTTTCATAATTAAATTTCATTATATATCCAATAGGGTTTATAATTTTCTTTTCCGATTTTATAAGACAAAACCCTCTAAATAATATCATCCTCTTTCCCCCAAACCTTACTAAACCCACCCACACCCAATACACCCTCCCTGTAACAGATAAGAAACACAACAACAATGGCCAACTTAAGAACATTAATGGATGCATCATTCTATGACCTCAACATAGCCACCCCACAAACTCTTCACGGCACTGCACGATCAATTCCTGGTGAACCTACACCCTTGGATGGAACAAACGCTAGTAAACTTGTTAGAATGCAACAATTATCTTATTTGGGACATGGGTTTCCTTTGGGTATCATTCCTTCTTTTGCTCCACCTTTGTTCTCTTCTTCTTCTGCACAAAAGGAGTATGGTTCTTTATCTCTTCAGGCTCATTTGTTGCAAGAACCTAAAGAAAATTGGTATGTTTTTGTTTATTTGTTTAATTTATGAGATGGGTTTGATGTGAATACTTATCTTTAGTTGTAAAGTTTGTAACTTTGTTGTTTACAGTTTGTGTTTTTGGCATAGTGAAGTCTATACTAGAAATTAAAGATTTTAATGTTTTTGTTTATTTTTTTAAATTTATGAGATGGGTTTGATGTGATTACCAATCTTTTGTTGTAAAGTTTGTAACTTTGTTGTTTACAGTTTGTGGTTTTGCATAGTGAAGTCTATATTAGAAAGTAAAGATTTTAATGTTTTTGTTAATTTTTTTAAATTTATGAGATGGGTTTGATGTGAATGCCAATCTTTAGTTGTAAAGTTTGTGACTTTGTTGTGTACAGTTGTGGTTTTGGCCTAGTGAAGTTAATAATAGAAAGTAAAGATTTTAGTTTGATGTGGACTTAGATAGCTTAGACTATCCGTTGTGGAAGCGCGAGCGGCATTACGCGAACGGAGTTTTTGCACCGGTGTTCACCTCTAGCCACAACAGCCCCACGCGAACCCCGGCGCGAGCGAGCACAAGCGACGGTGGTCGCGTGGGCTAACGGGAGAAACTGACCTTTGGTCGCGCCGATGCTCACCTCCAGCCACAACGGGGTCAAGTGATCGGGTTACTTGAGAGTCACGTTGGTGTCTCGCTCGCGGCTCCACAACGGACGGCCTTATGTGAATAATGTTAATAGTAATTCTATTATCAAATAATGTCATGAAGTTTAGGGACTCAGTCATTGTATGTATCAAAACCAATAGATTATCAGGAATTTATAAATTGACTTCTAAAGGTCAAACTGTATCCAAATTTTGGAGTATATGGGTTGAAGGTTGACTTTTAGCTTTGATTTTTGTTGATCTTTCATATGTGGAGGTGGCTTGGGCTGGTTGGGCAGTTTCGTCCAATAAAGTTGTTATCTTCAGTTGCAAAGGAAGCTTTAAGAGACGATTCGGTGGCTTCTAAACTCCAAAATGCTGCCAAGAAGTTAATTGACAAATCATGTTATTCGGTTGGCTTATGTTCCCACCTGGATTTGAGTGAATCAACTTCGGTTATGCTAAACGTTGAACAAGATGGTCAAAGCAAGAAGCCGCGTACCAAGGGCATTCTCCATCACCAGGCAAGTCTTCATTGCATACTCATTCTTTGTAGATAAAGTGATCATTATATTTTCATGTTTTTTTCTACTTGCATATCTCAACGAAAGGATTTTTCATTCACATTACAATATGATGTAATTGTTCAAATTAAGTGGGATCTCACATAGCTAATTGCCCACCTGTTGATGCGTTGTGTTTTAGTTCACAAGAAAATGATCTACTCAGTATTACATTATGATAATGAAGATGAATTAAGATGAAGTCATGTAAATAAATGTTCTATTCAGTTGACAATGGGGTGTTAGGACGTGCGTTTTAAAAGTGATTATGCATTTATGTGATATTGAATAATGAGGATCCAGATAATCATCTTCATATAACTTGTTACATGAATTAGTGCTTGGATGTGCTTTTGTTGTTTAAAGCTATTATAGTTAGATAATTAATTGTTTTAGTGTTTGGTAAATTCTGATGTTAAGAAACTAAGATATAAAATGACCAAAAAAAAGACATTCTTATTCAGGTAGAACACTCTCTGTCAAGCAGTTAAACATGCTTCAATTTATATGATCCACTTTCAATATCTTCACTAGGCAAACTTAACTTTGTTGACTTCTTTGAAAAGTGTATTCCCAAATTTTATGCCACGATGCTATTTGGTTTTTTAGTATCATCGAATATCGATAAACAAAGTACATCTTTTGGCTGCGACTCTTAATGAAAATAGTACATCATCATCATCATCATACTCAGTTAATCCCACCAATAGCAAAAGCTAAGGTAGGGTCTGAGGAGGGTAAGATGTAGATAGCCTTATCTCTACCCCATGAGAATAGAGAGGCTGCTTCCAGTGAGACCCCTGACTCAATAGTGGGTTTGTATCAAGCCTTAGACATAAGGCACATAACACTTAACAATCGGGACAAACCCTATTGGTGCATGTACCCCTTGTCTTTTGGCTATCAACATCACCACTTGATGCATAATTAACCGTCCGTCATTTTTAAGGTTATTTTCACGAAATTAGTAAGATAACGTTAAAACTAGTGCAACTTTACTTTTGCCCCCCGATGACCAACATATATACATTATATGCGCACAGCCTTAAGCGGGGCCATTGATAGCCCAGATGAATAAAATATCATATCTAGTTACTATCCTTCCATTTTTTTTTAGTTTGGAAGTGAATATATGATATCCAATAAAAAAAAGTAGATAATCAACCTTATTACAATTGGCTGTAGAGCAGTAGAAGATAGTGTATGGTTCTCCTTCCTCTGTTGGAAGTGAATATTTGACCCCAAAAAATAGGATTAAATTTAGTATCTACATTTTTGTGCGCTTAACTAATGCCAATGTTTTTTTTATTCATAGTTCAGCTTCCCAATCATGATATCACTTTGGAAGCTGCTTGGCCCGAGCTCTTTCTGGACCGCAACAACAAATATTGGGAAGTGCCAGTATCATTATCATTGGACTGTTTGTCTCTTGTCTCTGAGTCAGGTTTAAGGTATCGTTTTGGCATCCATCAAAACGGTGGTTCTGCCAAGGCAGTTGACTTGGTTGATGGTCAACCTCCAGCTTCTTTGAGCCAAGGAGTTTGTGCAAAAGCTGCCTTTTCATATGAAAAAAGTAAAGATCTTTGGAGAATACCCGAAACAAAAGAGGATTTAGCTTTAGTTAAAACAAAATTGGGTGAATATCGCAATATGGCTTATGATATATGTATGAAGGAACCACACGCTACAGTATCTGGAATTTTTGGTATGCTTCTTGATTTTAGTAAATGCTTATTGTGAAATAGTGTTGCTTTTCTCTCAGTTGTTTAAATAATTAAGTGTTAGTGGGCTTTTCTAGATGGTCAGGTTGGAAACAGTATGTCAAATTTTGTATGGGTCGAAACGGGTCAGGTTTGGCTGATCTGTAAGACTATCCGTTGTGGAAGCGCGAGCGGCATTACGCGCACGGAGTTTTTGCACCGGTGTTCACCTCTAGCCACAACAGCCCCACGCGAACCCCGGCGCGAGCGAGCACAAGCGACGGTGGTCACGTGGGCTAATGGGAGAAACTGACCTTTGGTCGCGCCGATGCTCACCTCCAGCCACAACGGGGTCAAGTGATGGGGTTACTTGAGAGTCACGTTGGTGGCTCGCTGCCGGTCGCTCGCTCGTGTCTCCACAACGAACGGCCTAACACTTTGTTGTCCAAATTCTTTATAAACAGTTAATGTGTAAAGTATGACTGCAAAGTTTATATTATTTCAATAATAATATAGTTTTTTCAACAAATGATTAGAGAGGTTTTATACATTAAAAAGTGCACCATGTTAAACCTGATTCCATTTAAGTTGATTTTATTAATTCTACCTATGTGACAGGTTAGATAAATTGATAAAACTTAACCCGAATTGACTTATTCACAAGGTCAAAAGTCAAAACTGCTACCTCATACTATGAAGTTATGTTGTTTTTCACATTATTGTTTGATTTAATTTTGTGAACCCAAATAACATTAAATGGTAGGTGGTACCTGTGAGGCATGGTTAAGTGGAAAGAGAAGCCCATTTGGTGCAGATTTGTTTGGGTCAGTTTCTTTCGCAATTCAGCACGGGAAATTTAGAAAAGAGTATGGCGATCTCACTCGTTTTGATGCTCGTTTGGACATATCATCGGCTTCAGCTTTAGTCAGCTGCTTTTCAAACAATTTAAAGTCTTCGTCGGTTTTGCCCCGACTAAATCTGAGTCTACAGCAACAGGTACTATCTTTAACCAGAAACCAACAATTTAAAGTCTTCGTCGGTTTGGCCCGACTAAGACATTGTCTACATTCATATTTGCAGATTGCAGGACCCATTGTTTTTAGGGTAAGTTCAAAGGTTGCATTAGATTCACGGAGTCAACGCGTAGAGGATATAATATTTAGCTTGAATTATTCGTTGAGGTACCTTCAGTCGGGGAAAGTGGTGGCTTGGTATTCTCCCAAGAGAAACGAGGCGATGGTTGAGTTGCGCGTTTTTGAGTTCTAGGTCAAAACATAGATAAGTTCATTGATTGTATTGTTAATTAGATGTTCAGATTTGTTGAAGACCATGTGTTTTGGGGATTATTTTGACTTCGGATTTTGTGATCGGGTTATATTTACCAAGGCAGAGAAACATTTAAGTTGGTGTTATATAAGTGCAGTTATCTATGTAATATAAACACACAAAAATAAGTGTATCAAGATGGTACGAACCCGAACCTGAACCCAAAAACCTGTGAGAACCGTCATCTTTGGCAAAAACACTGCATAAATGTTGTTGATTGGCGATGAATCCGAAAATGACCCACGCATTTATTTGTGTCAAAGAAATCATCCTTAATCTAGTCACACAAAAAAGCACGTACCCTGAAAATAACCCATGTAAGGTGTAACCCATTTAGATAAATGGGTAGTTATAAGGCAAAGGGGTGTGGGGCTTGGCATAGGGATGGCAAGATCAAGAACGGCCCAGCAACACCGCCCCCTTGGCCGGCGTCGTCATCAACAGCAAGCTGCTGCCGTCCTTGCGTGCCTCCATCTCATTAATATATTATTTTTAATAATTTCTGGCCAATGATGAGGCCCATCATCATAGTGCACAACACCGCCTTGGCCCATCGTCATGAAGACACGTTTGCCTACGTGGCACCTACGTGGAGGCCCATCATCATCCCTCTACACCGGATAGCCTAATCAAGTTGTTAACAGGTCATGGGCTATATTGGTTGTAATCAAGTTGTAAACGAGTCATTGAACAAGTTGGCACATAGTAAAAAAGTTGTACACAAGGTTTATATTCTTGTACAACCTGAGCGTAACCCGTTAAATTAAAATGTCAACTCTAACGACATGTTTATCAAACGAGTATATATGAAAACCAGAACTTGTCTATTTCGTATCGTATAATGATTTTACACGTATTGACCACAAGATCATCAAAACATCAAAACATCATCAAAAGCTGTACATGTATCAATCCATTTTGTGTCGTTCCCTTTTATGCAGCCATATGAAAAACTTACTGTTTCAAGGGTTAAATTAAATAGAGATTTACCTTAACAAATAATGACATTTATAGTAATAATATCAAATCATGGGTTCATTCTCTAACATCTTCAGATGTCTTTTGAAGTAACTTTTCCAAATCTTGAATCTGCTTATCTTTTTCTTGAATAATATCATTCGCGTTTTGTAACGCTTCATCATCATACTCAGCTTGTTCTTCCAACATCCTCAAACATTGTAAAGCTTCTGTATAAAGTGCAGCCTTTTCTTCTTGTAACCTATTTATCATAGCCATTGCTTGATTTGTAGCAACAGCCGATGCGTTTCTTTCTTCTTCCAATTCTTTATATAAAACACCCATAACTTTTTTATCATGTTCAACCTGTCTTTTCAATCTATCAACCAAAGTTTCTCCTTCGATTTCACTCACAACACTTCCATCAAATGAAATATTTGACTCGTTTCTTTCCAAAGATATTCTACGTTGAAGGAACTGCATACCTGATAATTCATCACTGTTTAAAGATAACTTCGGGCTTATTAAACTATCGTTAGATCTGTGTGATAATAAGATCTTTAAATCTTCACTGACTCTTGTTGAAGAATCTTTAAAGGATTTCTGGTCTAGAAGCTTTCCAGAGAGTTGTCTTCCTTTAGTGCTTATAGCAAGCTTATATGCATCGCCAAGATCCAAATGATTTGATATTTGGAAGCCGTTTGTCGTTGCAGATTGATCAATTTCTGTAACCGGGGCTTTCGTATCTTCGTTTGTGATTGGAGGGTTGACTACACAACAGCAAAAACTTGTTAGTAACTTGCTTAGTTTATGATATATGAGTTTTGTATTAATCATGGAGTCGGATCCACTTCTCATATTTCATATTCAATACTAGTATGAGGTTTTAACAACTTTACGGATTTACTTATCAATGGTGTTATTATATTTCAAACGGGTCAATAAACTTTTTTTGCAGCTAAAAGGGGAAGTGACGGGTCATAATTGTTAAAAGCCATCGCCTCTTGCGCCTAGGCCCATTTTATAGGCGAGGCGATGCATTTGCGCTTTGAGTCGAGGAAATTGCGCTTTAATTCTCCAGGTGATGGGTTAGGCATAGATTTCAGCTAGATTCCCAAATTCCGAAGAGTTTCCAACCAAATTCGTTAAATTATGGCTAGATTTCAGGCAGATTTCTACTTTTATCAAAGGAAACTACTTCTATACATTAATAGACCAATACCTTAAAACTTTTGATACTAACTAGATGAAAAACAATATTATTTTAATATATTTTTACTTTATTTTCTTGTTCGCTTTTTTTATCTCAGGTCCTCACTTTTTTTGCGCTTCACGCCTAGGCCCCAGGCGAGGCCTATGCGCCTAGCGCCTTTGATAACTATGGGGTCACATGGGTTTAAAGTCACGGCGTCACGCCGTCACACAAGTCTATCTATAATGCATAGAAGCATTAATATGTTTATCCAGATTAAAAGCTGATTACTTCAATTACAAGTCGCAATAATCAAATCATCATTCTCAATACGCACATCCAAACACCCTTTGAGAAGGAGATTAAACTTACTTGTGTCTAGCAACGCATCAGCACGAGTTTTTGCATTATTGGATGACGGAACTTCATCAGAAGACATTTGTTCAGTAATATGAGACGATTCTTCCTTATTTTCATCATTCCGCCATTTAACTTCATCTGTATCACGTGTTGCGTTGGTTGCAGAATCATTGTGAAGATCACGAACTTCAAACTGTGAATCAGACTTTAAATGAACCTCAGGAATGATACCAGAAACCGGGATTTCTAATTCATTATCGGATCTAACATCTACTTTCCGATACTCAAACTTTGACGAATCAGAAATTTGATTCTTTTCAGTGTGAGAAGATTCAAAAGATTCAAGTGACTCATCCACAAAAATGCTTTTTTCATCCTTCGCATGCTCACCATTCATAAATAAAGATTCAGAAGCATGAAAATGCAATGAACTATTCGGAAGCAAGTTTTTCATATAGTCTCTTGAAACATATAGCTCACTGCAACAAAAACAGATTCTTGAACTCAAAGAATCACGATTTTGTAACGGGTTAGATCCTGCTTTTCTTACTAATAACCGAACGGTTTCATCATTGAACTTGTTCTTAGTCTTGTTGGCAAGCGACAAACGACAATTTTCACAGATCTCATGAACATTGCAAAGAACTAGAGAAGAAAGCTCAGACTTGTGACGATTACAGATTGTATCCCAATAAGATCCTGTTTTATTCTTGGCTAGAACATGAACATGATCATAACGCGAGCACAACACACATGGACCTTGAAGTTGACAGTAAGATGCAAACTTTGCAATAAAGCACGTAAAACATGCATCAATGAACAACAAAAACATGAGTATCCATTCAGAAACTGCAAACTCCAAAGCTTTTGAAAGCTTGTCGAAATAATTGGGCGACTTGAAAGACGAAATATTTTTCTGACCCATTTCAGAATATGCTGATTTCCAACCAAATAACAGATCAGTAACCCAGGAATCACTCTGAAAAAATAAATTTTAAGAAAAAAAAACAGTAAACAAACAGTATATAATGAGCTCTCTAAACATGCATAGAATACAAATCCAAACACTGTCTAAAATTATTAATCAACTAAAAATGCTTCAACTAAGGTAATATTAACAGAAAAATTATTAACAGAAAATATTAACACTGTCTAAAATTATTTAAAAAAATAATAATAAATAAAAAAAATGCTTCAGCTAAGGTAATATTAACAGAAAAGTTATTAACAGAAAATATTAACACTGTCTAAAATTATTTAAAAATAATAATAATAAATAAAAAAAAATGATTCAACTAAGGTAATATTAACAGAAAAGTTATTAACAGAAAATATTAAAAAAAATAATAATCTATATATATATATAAAACAAAGCCCTTTTGCTGACGTGGCGATCAATGATGGTCTCAACCTCCATTTGAATGTGCCACGTGGCATAATGAGGTGAGAATTTTATTATTTTTGAATTTTTTCGTTATGTATATATTTATCCTTCTCTCCCAAAACCCTAAAAAGCTTCCACCAAATCTCCTCCGCCTCCAAAACCAACTCCACCCTAACACCTCCCTCATCTCATCTTCTCTCCGACTACACCTCGTCCCCGTCCCCTTTGACCACTAGGTACAGCCACCATCTTTGACCACCAACATAACCTATCCAGCTCCATTCCTATTTTCCTTCTTTACAACAGAACCCAAGACATTCCTATCGAGAACCTTCTGTTCATCTCCTCCATTATTCCTCACAATCCATGGAGCCATCCCAAACACTTTCTACATTAATAGTAGCCACGCTTCACGTTGATGCCCTTGCCGGAAAACGAAGACGCGATGCCGTGCTCGGTGGTGCTCCGCCGCCTTTACCCCTTTTCTCTCTCACTCCGTCTCTGTGTATGAACCGGTCACTACTGTTTGTGTTGGAAAACGTTTGGTCAAAACAGTTGCAATTTAATTGGGTTCTATTTCGTAAACAATATTAAAAGTTTATCAAGAACTTGATTTTCATTCAACTAATAATGGTTTTTTTTTGTTTTTTTTATGTGAAGAGATATATGTATACGAGTCTCAAGCATTGGTCAAAACAGTTGCCAATTTGGCTGTTTTTGTTTTTTTTTTGTATTTTTTTGTATGTGAAGAGATATATGTCCATGAGTCTCAAGCGTAGGTAAGAGTTTGCTAATTTTGTCTGAAACTGTTTTAGATGCAGACCATATTGTTTTCTATCATAATGACACAGATGGAAACAACCGGTTTCGGTTGAAGCAACCGTTGATTAAAGCTGTTATTGAGGTTATTAGTTTATTTATTTTACTAAGTACTATTTGTTGAATATGTTGTTTAATTGTTTATAGATCTATGAGGTGATGTTTTGATTGTTGATCTGCAGAGAGGAGTGTATTTTGAAATTACATACTCGGGTCTGCTTAGGGATGCTCAGTTGAGGAGGCAGATGATATCCAATGCCAAGGTATAAAATCTTACGTTTTGATTTTGAGTCTGATAGGATTTGAATATGTAATGAGACCGTTTATGTCGACTAGCAAGAGGAACGATGAATGACACAGATGGAAACAACTGTTTTGCTCTGTTATCTGATCAGAATCTGGGTTTTATCATCTGGGGTTAGTCTCTTTTTATTCAATTATTATTATTTGTTGTTCTTGAATTATAAATATTTGTTCTTTTAGATTAGTATTATCATATTATTAATTATAATTATAGATACTGATATGGGGATTGATTGTTTTAGAATATGTTGTATCTGGTGTAGAATATTGAATGCATGCTTAGGCTGCTGCTGAGTCTATTCGGCTCACTGAGTTGACTAGGTATTCAGGAAAATCAAAGGAGGAAGTAGTTGCGATTACGATATATTTTAACAACCAAGGGATGGGCTGCCATGGTAAGATTTTATTTGTAAAATTATTCTTTTCTCTATTTAATTGTGCAGCCGATTTATTTGTATAAGTTATTGGTTCATTGCTAATTTAAAATATATCTCATATCATTAGTTGGAAGTTTGTATATGGTGCATGGAAGCTTAAATTTTTTATTATTATTTATATTATTTTTGACTTGAAACACATGAAAAGTAGTTATTATTGTAACATATATATCAATATATAATATAACTTCTTCGAACTTGAAACAGAAAAAAAAAAGAGTTCTTTTCGTGGAAGAAGGCGTGTTTCCCAAGGTTGAGTTTGAGGATACGCCGCCACACCTTCGTGACCTCGCCGCCGCTGCCATGCACGGCGATGTTGACGGTCTTCGTCAAGCCCTAGGTATTCTTATTATACCTTCTGTTTTATTTTTATTTTTTTAGCCGGCCAGCCTAACAAAGGCTGCGGTGATGGTCGTTCGTGCACAGAGGAGACGATGTTGATGGTTTATGATTATTTAGGTTGCAACATGCACGGTGGAGAAAGTAGTGTCGGTGGTTCACATCCCAGGTTCGACCCATTGTCCTTGGTTCTCCTACTTTATTGTTATTCTCTTGCATTTTGTAGTTTATTAGCTTGAAGTATTATAAGTATATATATATAAAAGAAAGCCCTTTTGCTGACGTGGCGTCTATTGGTTCCTTCAATCCCCCCTTGAAATCGCCACGTGGCATCTTAATGTAAAAGTTTTGATGTTTTTAATTTTTTTGTTTTTTTAATTAATTAAAAACAATAAAAAAAAAGAGAAAACTCTGTTATCTCACGATCGCCTCTCCCTCTCCATTATTCTTTCTCTTTCTCCTTCTCCTTAACAATACTCTCATCTTTCTTTCATTGAAAACCTACCGCCGATCGTCTCCTTCTTTATTCTCCAGCAAGCCATCACCACCAACAAGCTTTCCCCCTCCCTAAAACCTCAACTAATCAAACCCTAAGTGTCATCCAAAAACAAAAACACTAATCATAACTTATAAATCCCCATTCATTCTTTAGCAATCCGTCTAACAATCTATAAATCTGCGTCACACCATGGAAAGGATCGTTGGAGAAAAGTACAAGCTCGGTCTATTAATATTATTATTATTATTTACACAAATCGTATGCTAGAATTGAGATTTGGTGTATGATTATGTTTTCTGATTTGCAGCTACTCATGTGGATACTCATGAAATCGTTGCTTTCAAAATGGTAAGGATTCTGTTGGTTTAGGTTAGGGTTTTTGTTGTTATGTAATTGATTTGGTGAATTGAATGTGTGTGTGTGAGATTGAGTTTTGGTGGTGATATAATGCAAATTAGTATTGAAATTGAATACCACTTAAGGGGAGGGCTTTTTAAAGCTAGGCACATAGTTTAAATACAAATTTTAGGGGTATTAGACATGATTTGTGAACAGCCTCGAGAATCAAACGTCGATGTTGCTGGATACGCCTCTAACGATAGGAAACAGAGAAGATGACTTGACCAAATATGTTGCTAACAAAAACAATGATCGTCCTCAAATATATGAACTTTATGCCTTAGCTAATCACTATGGCAACTTGGGAAGTGGTCACTATACTGCACATGTCAAGTTTTGCTCCTTACTTTCCTAGAATTCACTATTTGTTATGGTTTCAATTGCTGCTTATGTGTTATTCTACAGGAGGATGAAAACTGATGGTGCTTCGGTAGGCAATGGAGCTCATTCTTCATCAGCTCAAAGCTCTTCCTTTTTCAAGTGATATCGGCATGTTTTTTGTAAGCTTCTTTCACAGCAGTTTATAGTTTTAAGATGAGAGCAGACTGGTGTTCTCAAGAATTTACCCGTAAACTAAGGTGGTTTACGCCTCCAACGATAGGAAACAGAGAAGATACAACAACAACAACAACAAGCTCTTCTCTTCTGATTATTCCTTCACATACTCTCCTTCAGGTTTATCTCCTTTTTTTTCTGATCATTCATATATTTGATGTTTGTGTTGTGTGTATTTGGAATGTATAATTCATGTGCACACTATTTTGATTAGGGGTTGCAGGAAGAAGGAGTATTAATTTCGACATAGGTGGTGCCAATTTATTATAACTAGGTGTTTTAATGATCGCGCGCTGCACGATATATCTTGTGGCGCGTTGTGCCACAACCGTGCAAACAGCAGTGTAAAATGGAGGCGTAAAACGATGTTACGTAGCAACGAAACAACGACCAAAACCAAGAAAATCGGTAAGAAAGAACACAACAGATGAACGGAGACAAAAATACTATACGAACGTAGATGAAAACTACGTTAAAAAAACGTAGACGAACGGAGACGAAAAGATCAGGTGTTGCAGAGGAACGGAAACGAAAATACTATACGAACATAGACGAAGACTACGTAAAAAAACGGAGACGAAAGTACTATACGAAAGTAGACGAAGACTACGAAAAAAAACGTAGACGAACGGAGACGAACGTACTATACGAAGGTAGACAAACGCTACGCAAAAAATACTATACAAACGTAGACGAAAACACTATACGAACGTAGAGCAAATTGGGTTAAAGAGCGGGTGTTGCAGATGAACGTAGACGAAAGTACTATACGAACGTAGACGGACACTACGAAAAAAAAAGATTAAAAACATCAAGGTTATTTTTTTATTTATTTAATTACAAGAGTAATAATTATTACTATTAGTATTAGTATTATTAGAATGGTTATATTTTTCAACCCTCATCATGAATTCTACATCTATATATATAAGTATAAGTCAAATTGTAACATATTTTAATTTACGTGAAGATGATTATATGTTGAAGGTTATCCTTTTAATACTTTATTATGTTTAATATGGTTTATGCTTTTTATTTTTTTAACTTTTTAAATAAATGTTTTTTAACTAAGATTGATTATGTCTCATTGCTGTTTATAATGAATAGAACATCTCTACATAACATTATATGTTAAGTAGAATATGTTCCTCTTTAGTTGGAAGTATGTTTATATTTTGAAGTCTCAACTTTTCAACTATGAACTTTGTTATCATAGACAACTTGGTCTAACGATGTTTCCCTAGCTCTGTTTGACTAAAACTTCTTACTTTTAACCACTTTTTTGACTTCTGATTGACTGATTTTGAGTTGTATCACACTATTATAACCACTTCTTTTACCTCTCATTGAGTGATTTTGTGTTTTCATAATAACATAATATTACTGATTCACTGTGACATAAATAACATATGAACAAACAAACAAATTCTCACATAATCTAAAAACATAACATCCTTATTATTATTATCATTATTATTAATAACTATTCTATAACCAATCCATATTATTTATATTATATTTTATTCTAATATTTTAAGTAAAATACGTGCAATTGTCTGTTGTAAAAGACTCATTTGTCGATTCCATATTATTTATAATAAATTTTATTATTTTTCACCCCCGGGAAGCTCCCGGGTTATTTGCTAGTAATAAATAAAAAAAATGCTTCACCTAAGGTAATATTAACAGAAAATATTAACACTGTCTAAAATTAATTAAAAAAATAATAATAAACAAAAAAAAATGCTTCAACTAAGGTAATATTAACAGAAAATATTAACACTGTCTAAAATTATTTAAAAAAAATAATAATAAATAAATAAAATGCTTCAACTAAGGTAATATTAACAGAAAATTAATCTGGACAGAGAACAACAAATTCAGTTGATTAAAAAGCATCAAGATTTGAGTTATGGAGTCAAAGCAATCAGCTTTATCCTTGATGATTTAAAGTTGACAGTAGAACAATCATTAAGTCCAAATTAATATCATAAGTTACTGCTGCTTCAATAAGCAAGAAAATGAAGGGAAACCCAGAAAGAAATAAGAGTTTTTGTTGAATACAATCAATCAAAAATTAATATTTGATGAAAAGGGGTTGAGATGAAACCTGATGAATAATAGAATACAATACAATACAATGAAGATTTGAAGAGGCAGAAGAGTTGGGAGTCAAGTGAAAGAATGGATCTACTGTTAGATTAAAAACTGTGGTAATTAAACAAATGTTTGGTTGTTTGTTTATGTGAGCGTTGATGATGATGAAGGAATTGCCAGCAAGTTGTGTGTGGGCCTGAAACTCTATAAAATCCAAAGTTAAAAGAATTAGTGGTCGGTGATTAAAAGTCGCATTTGAAACAAACATTAGTCACTAACATGTTCCAGAGTTTCATTAAAGTATGGAAGAGAAAGGATCTCCCTCCTCTTCCTTTCCCTCCGGTTCCTTCCAAATTGGAAAGATTGAAAATCAGTCTAAAAACCTCTTTATTATCCCTCTCATTCCCTCCCTTTCCCTCTTAAAAAAAACTCTGGAACACATTTTTTCCCCACTTCCTTCCCAATCCTTTCTCTTCCATCCTTTAATGAAACTCTGGAACAGAGGCCTTGTGTAGTGGTGATGGTATAGCGCCGTTGTGGCCTCTATAGCGCCGGGGAACACCGCCCCCCCCCCCCCCCCCGGCGCTATAGGGCGTTTTAGGTGGTTGGGGTTTTGTGGGTAGCGGCGTTTTGAGGTTTGAAATGGAGATGGTTGTTGTTGTTGACCGTTGTGCAACGGTTAAAAACAATAAATTTTTGTTTTGTTTTTTTTTTTAAACAAAATCTCTATATATATAACATACCACAAACCATTCACACCACACCACAAACCATTCACACCACAACACAAACCATTCCAACCAAATACAAACCCAAAACCAAACCAATGGCAGCGTGGACGAACCAAGATCAACTCGAGTTGGTGAGGGCGTGGGTCAACACCAAGGAAAATCCGCCGAACAATAGGCGACAATTTTGGCGCAATGTATTGGAGGAGTACAACCGAATTACCGATACGGACCACCGTACGGTCGACCAGATCAACGCTAAGTTTAGTAGCATACAAAATAACTGTATGCGTTGGCAAACGGTCTATGAAGCGACGGTGCAGGCGCACCCTGACGTTAGCCAACATATGGCAATTCAACTAACACACGACGCTTATCGTGAACGTTACGGCACCGACTTCACCGTCACCAATCTGCTGTCCTGGACTATGATGCGTTTTGATTTTCTTTAGTGTTTTAAGGTTTTAATGTTTTAATGTTTAATAATGTGTAATGTTTAATTTTATGTTTTATGTTTAATGTTGTATTTGTAATGTTTAAGGTTTTAATGTTTAATGTTTGAATGAAATTTTATCTTTTTGCAGATAAACAGGTGCATTTTCAAAATGTATACACTAAAAATACATAAACACATAAAAATACAATCCTAAATTACTTATTAAAACAGAGTTCCTAAATTACTTATTACAAACAGAGTTCCTAATCCTAAACTACTTATTAAAACGTTACATAAACACATTACATAAACACATAACATATTCCTAAATTACTTAATTAAACACATAATATAAGCCTAAAAGTCCCAGTCCTCGAATGAGTAGTACTCGGGGGATAGGGAACGTGAGCTGTCCCGTCCATCGGACCTCGCATCCGATGGGAAGTAGTAGTTCTCACGAGGAGGGGTTAGCATGCTCCAGAGGCGCTCCTGCTTCTCAAATTCCCTGAGGGCTTCCAAGTCCTCAGGGGTTGGGTCCCCATATTCACGGGGTGGGGTGGTCTGGTGGTGGTGGGTGGGGGTATTATGGGGGGTGGGGGTAGGTTGGTGGTAGGGGGTGGGGGTATTCTGGTTGGTGGGGATAGGTTGCTGGTAGGGGGTAGGAGGAGGAGGGGTGAAGGTTGGTGGTGCCGACAACATCAGTCGGTCCACCTGATAAGTAGCCATGGTATACTCCGCGGCCCAAACCCATTCTTCATCCGTCCAGGGATCATCCTTCCAGGGATCATCGTCTTCAGGATGAGTTGGTGGTGCCGCAGCAGGAGGAGGAGGGGGATTTAGCCAATGTTGAGGAGGAGGAGGAGGAGGAGGAAGAGGAGGTTGTGGAGGAGGATGGGTAGTCTTCGGGACGGGCCCCGTCCCCGGACCCGTCGAGCGTACTGCCGGACATTAGAAGGTCCGGCAGCTCCTGCTTGAAAACCGCCAGTGTTATTCATTGTGTTTGTTGAGGAAAGGATGAGGAAGATGGAAGAGGTGTGACTGGTATTTGGGAGGAGGGGGTATTTATAGGTGTGACTGAGAGTTGGTGGTGGGGGGGAAAGTTTGAAATTCAAACTTTGAAATTTAAACGTTTGGGGGAAAACCGTTTGAAATTCAAACGGTTTGGAACAGTAACCGTTTGAAATTCAAAATTGTTTTTAAATATTAGTTTTTAAAATTAAATATTTTTTATTATTTTATTAATTTAATAAACTTTCAGTTTAAATTTTTATTTTTATTATTATTTTTATATTTAATGAAATATTATTAAGTATTTAATATTCTTTATTTAAACAAAAAACAATAATTAACCAATCATTACCAATCATTTATAACCCCCCTCATAACCCCCTTCCCACTACATACTCTTTTTCCACAACCCCCACATAACCCCACTTCTATTACTTTTTAATATTTTAATACTACAACCCCCTCATAACCCCCCACCACTACACATAATCTAATAATAACTAGTATTTGACACATTAATGTTGCCCCGCGAAGATGTATCTAACGCAGTAAGAATAAATATGGCTGTTGAAAAAACGCCATTCATGAGACTCGAAACCGGCTCAAACAACCACCACCTCTACACGACCGTTGAATATGTTGGTGTATGCAAGTTTTAGCCCCCGCTTGTCGTCGTCTACAGTCACCACTTGGGCCACCGGAAACAGTGGTTGTCGTCGCCACTTCTTCAACCACCGCACCATTGTTCTGGTCTGGACCGAGTCGTTGACAACCCCTTTAGTCGCCATCCACACCACTACGCGACCACCCCTCCCTACTTGCCGCTACTCTTGACCAAAACACAACCAGCCAACTAAGCAGGTCGTCGTAGTTAGCTTTTTTATATCTCTTAAAAGCCCAAGCACAACACCTCCGAAATTACCGTCGCAACCTGACCCTGTTAAAACCCAAGTGAAGAAGACAAAGTAAAAGACAAAAGCATAATGGCAATATCGTAGTTGCACGAAATAGGCGGCGTCTTTTATGACTTTTTGTCGATGGCAAGCCACCAACGTTATTTTAAGTTTATATAGAACTAGTGGCAATGCCCGCGAGTTGCCGCGGGTATATAGATTTACCCATAGATAACGATTTGTTACAAAAAATTCGAAGAAACATGTGATGGAATGCCTAATCTGGGATGAGAAGCCACAAAAATAATATAGTAAAATTAACAACTAAAAGTCTGTATGTTGATATTAATAAAATGCATATGAAATAACGTAGTGGTTTCAAGGATACAGCAGCAGTTGGATCTACATGAGGATCGTGGGCTTAAGCAAAAGTTTTTGTACTAAAATGTTTGGCATCTTCAAAGTAATAATAAAAAAAGCATCTTAAAGTGAGCTTCCCAAATGACAGGTTGTACGGCGACTCTAGCATCCTGCATGACATCCAAATGTGATAATTAGAACCGAAATCTAAGTCAATTTAAATTCAAAATACTAAAAAAATCATATAAACATATAAATATATAATGACACATCTTCAATACAAACAAATTATTCTTACTCTTAGAATCAAACGGACACATTATAAAAATGAGGGAGTTAAACAACATTAAAGAAATTGAAATCGAATTGAATGAGTATTGAAGAAATTGAATTGAAATCGAATTAACCAACATTGAAATTTTCAACCAGCATTGAATTCTTCTTGTCGATTCATCTAGAGGAGGGTAGGGGATGTACAAGTAGTTTTTGCACATAGGGTTAGTATTGGAAAAAAATTCATGATATTGTGGGTGTAAAGCAACAAACTTTTCATATGCCATATTAACTTTGACAATTATGACATATTTGTACATGCCTCCTCCTTTATAATGTAGTATAGATAACAGAAAGAAAATGACAAGAATAATAAATTAATATAAGGAAAAAGCAAATAAAAAACATCAAGAGTTACAACAGCCCCAAGTTTCGAACTTGGGTTTATGGAGAGAAGGGTTATCCAAAACTCAGAAGCATCTTTACAAGTGGGCCGCAAACAAATTATCAGCCTGGTAAACTATTTTTAATGCGGTTAAAAAATTTATATCGTAGAAACAAAAGTTGCAATTACAAGCAGACACTTGGCAAAGCCGCCTATGAATAGACCAATCGTGAATTAGTAATGTAGACGATTTGTAAAATGTATAGTTATACAATAATCAGGGTCTTGTTCGTAAAACAACTTTAATTTTTTTTTCTTCTTAAGATCATAATAATATGACATTTTATATTATTAATATTATTATTGTTTTTTAACCATGCAAATAAAACTTATATTAATAAAGGGCAAATTACATAAGGATAGCAGGTAGACGAGCAATAAACTACGTCATCATCAGATAATGAGAAAAACGATGCATTCATTTAGCATATAATTAACAAAATTGAGGGCAATACAAACGATGCATTCAGATAATGAGAAAGACGAGCAATACAAACAATGTTTTAGAATTGTTATACATGAGAGTTAAACAACCCTCCTTTACACCATGTAATTTTGGACTAAGATTAGGTACATTTTTCAGAAAGTGTGATGATGGGTGGATGTGTTTGTGTGTGTGTGGGTGGGTGGGGAGGTAAGGAATTGTATAAATTCGAGGTACCTTTTAATTCATCTAGGAATCTTCCAAAACCGACTATTCAACATAAGGTGAACATCTTTATATATATAGGTAAAATGGAATTTATTAATCCCATCATCTTGGAGTTGGTCGATAATAATCACTCCAAGATGAATTATGGTTGTTTTAGAATTCAACCTCCTGGTTACATCACTACGATTCTGTCCTGATCAACTTTCATGAGAATCAAGGTTTTCTAAAATTATATTGTCAGATGAATTCATGGGCAAACCTACATTCACTACACTTTGTGGGTCAAAAGCAGAAGTCCCGTCTTTGACCGGTTAATTTCCATAACAAGTACTAGCATTCTTTGCAGTATTATTACAGCTTTCAGATTCTTCCGGTTCAGACTCATAAGTTTTAGAGCTTGTGCACTGCACACGGGTTCAGAACAAAAGAATGAAGAAGAAGAAGCACCTACAGAACTTATAGTTGATAGGTGATTCCAACTGCAATTGGTGGATCATGGATGAAAGTATTTGTCAAAGATATCAATGACCAACTGCCATGTTAGTCAAACTATTCAATTAATGCATAAAAAACTACAGCGCAAAGTAAACAGTTGAAGAAATTATAAGCATACCCCTTTATGTTGATGATGTGAGCTACTCATAAAAGAAAAATGGAACCATACCGTTATGATGATGGCAACCTTATTTTGACTCGAGTGGCAATATAACAAAAAGAATCACACAAGTCAAGTAGACATTAAAAGCCAACCCAATACTTATCGGTCTCGTTGTTGATGTTTTTCATACAAAAGAATACTAAATATCCTAACCCAATTCACTATTACATGACACAATCCATAACTTAGTTGACTTTCTAGGGTGTTTGGACAAACATAAATTGATCACTGCAATTTGAATAATCAGGTCACATGATAGGTTAACCAACGTCCCTTTGGCTGTGATAAGTCTGTGATGGATATCACACTATGGTTGAATTGCGGGCATGATCAAAGTGACGGGCCGGTGTAGGATTGCATCACAGCCATCACGTGGTGGCCATCGCGGACCACCCCGTCCACCCTAAGCTATTTTAAAACCCAAAGAAGATAATGACCATAAAATTATATCTTTCTTTTCTCTTTCTTTTTGCTCGGGAAAACATGAAATCTTTACTTTTTTTTATTTCCTTTGAACTCGGGAACACAAAAGAAAATTATATCTTTCTCTTCCTCTTCTTTTTTTTTTCTCTCATGGATTTTTTTTCTCTTTTCTTACCGTTAGAAACTAGGAAACACAATTGAAGTCAAATTTTGTAGCGGATGTTGATGGTTTAGTTGCCTAAAAGCTAAACCCAAATCCCTAAAGCTAAACAATAACGATAAAGCCTAAAAGCTAAACCCTAAATGCTAAAACCTAAAAGCTAAGGTGGTAGAGTTCGACGAGCAGGTTCCAACGACGATAAAATGAGTTTAATCAAAGTTCATTTAAGCCGGTTATGATAAAATAAAAATCACTCTCATCCTTTTTAGGCAGATTAGACTTCCTATTTAAAGATCCGTTTCTTAGGTAAAAATTTACTCTCATCCAACGTGTAAACATTGTCAATTCACAAATAAAGTCATCTATATCTCTATCTATACTATATATTATAATAATGCATGAGACAATGGTAGTTTAAGATAACCAAAAGTTAAGAACTTTATTTTCATTAACAACCCTAAAATGGGGGTAAAATAGTCATTTAAACACTTTTACACTTTGATCCATCATCTTAGTTACACTTTAATCCTTTAAACTTTTATTGTACACTCCCTTCTCATGTTAAAGGGCTTTAAAGTGGCACTAAGTTAACATGTTAACATGAATTAAAAGAGAGAAAGTTAAGGGACGTTAAACCATTTCCTTAAAGTGAGCTAGTGTGAAAAGAGACAAAGTGAAGAATGTGACATATAGGTGGAGTTAAAGATGATTAGAGTATACCCCATGGCCTAACTAGTAGTGTAGCAAAAGGTAATACCTAGATTTACACGCAAATTGATTCACATAAATCATCATGTATATTAGCATAACTTATATGTATATATTTATATTTCAAATCAAATATACTTATAAAAGACAAAACATATAAGTTGCATCATTATTGAATCCCAAAAACATAAGCATATGCATACACGTTTATTTAACTAATATAACTAACTATTATTGATTATTAATAAGCATTTATACCAATTATTATTATTATTATTATTATTTTTTTTGAACGGCAATATACCAATTATTATTATCTATCTAGATAACAATTGTCATCATTTGGAATATAGTCCTTTTTATTATTTCAACGCAATAATAATATTTAATCTTATTAAGTTGGTCATGTTTAAGCCTGTTTTAATATATGTTTTTGGTTCTTCTGCTCACTGCTCGATCAGCGTGTGACCCGATAGCATTATATGTCAATAGCAACGTAATATGTTATTGTTATCTTTGACATTATGGCAAAATGCAAATTATTCATACTTAGAATTTGACTAATGATGCTCTAACTTTCACTTTGGTTTCCATGACATTTCTACTCGCCTAAATGTCATAGACTTAAGATGGATTTCCACCCATAATCGAAACGGGAGATGGTACATTCATTATGAGCAAAATTGAGTAAAAATCAAGTGTAAATCTATCATAATTGTGCGAGTGAGATTGCTTTTGGCAACATAAATGAGACTTAAGAGTGTCACTAGTTAAATTACCTGTATGGATTATAATAATTGAGTTATTAGATCCAATTTGTGTAAATATAAACGTTCTTTTATTAAGATTGTGATCTCTTTCATCAATATGGTTTCAAACTGACTATTTCTATTTTTAATACAAAATTTAAACTATAAAACTAATAGAATAAATATAAAGCTATATAATATACTTTTTAGTTTTAACTAGTGGGAGTTATGCTTAATACATACAACACAGGAACATGTTTCTTACCGATTTTGCAAATATAGAATTGGCCATATACCGTCGTATGACTCAATTCCACATATGATTTAATATCTAAAATAATAATAGTGAATATTCCAAAACACCACTTGGATATTTTAGTCGTTTATTCATTGTTTGTATATTATTATTGTTACAACTTGTTTGTTTTTATAGATTTACATAATTGAGTTTATATGTATTTTTTAAAATTCTGTGTAAGAATTATTGGTGACATAGTTATTGCCATAATGCATGAACTCTATTATAAAATTAAAAAAAAAAACACTGAAAACAGAGGACAAAAGTGGACAAACTAGAGAGGGATTGAAAAGCTTTCGGTGTAAAAGAATCGAGTTTTGCAAGTTTAATTTAAGAGAGAAGAAATATTTTAATTTAGTTTGTACCATAGCAACTATAACCTACCAAAAATGCATTTTAAATGAATTAATTTATCAAACTTATATGCTTTATGGTTGGAAGATGATCTTGCATAATTGTATAATAGGGGTGAACAAATAACTGGTATCGAACATTCGAACCAGTATGATTTTGTAATTTGGATGTGAGAGCGAGCAAGCATGTCCATGAGTGAAATGAAGATTATGCTAAACCATGTGACACCCATTTGTTGAAGATGATTTGGGATAACATCAAATGTTATGTTGATGTGGTACGGTGTTCCATGCTCTCAACTGCTTTTACAGAACTGAGATTCCATAGGCTGAAACGGAGGCCTTTAAAGGTAGAATTAGGAGTCGAAGCCATGCATTTAGCCCGATTGCTATTCGCCCTTTTTAGCACTGGACGGAGGATATCACGATTATGATCCCTATGGGGCTTATATCGAATCTATATCTCCGACTGACTTTAGTGGCAGAGGATGGCGCTAGTATTTGCTAAGGATGTCTTATGGTGCTATCTAATCGTCTCCAGGTGTTCCATGTCATCCACGTACTCCACAGCTAGCACACTCGCAAATTAGAAAAACAAAATGTATCTATCCATTAAATTTGAAGTTGAGATGTGTATTGTAGAATTGCAACCGTCTGTCTCTCCCATTCAAGTTATGGTGGTAGGTCATGCCTTCGTTGTCACCAGCTTCACGTATTTTGTCACAAACACACACACTCTCTCTCTCTAACTACAACTTTTGCCTTTGATTTCTCTTTTCTCTGAATACTTTTATTAAGTCTCTAACCGACAAACAATCTTACACGCGGCATGAAGAAAGCCTTACCCATTCTTATATCATTACTTTTAATGTCTGCCTAAATATAACAATTAGGGGATGTTTGGTTGATTAAGTGCTGAATCATTAAGCGGTCTGAATGGTTAAGAGACTCTGAATGATTAAGTGCTGAATGGTTTAGCTCTTAACCATTTCATTCAGAGTCTTTTTTAGGTTGAAACAAACAGTCTGAATGTTGAACTATTCAGAGCTGAATAGTTCAGAATCTTATTTAGCGTTTAAACTTTGTATTTAGATACGTAAAACAAGAAAAAAAAAAGGTCCATACCGGCTCTTGCTAAAAGTCCGTTAGTAGTTGTAAAACAGTAACTACCACTTTAACACTGTTTTGATTTTCTTTTTTTTTTGAACGGCCAACAAATTGGAATCACTCACGGAACACTGGAGTATCATCGTGCCACCAGTGTTGCCACGCGATCATATTCCACCACCAAGTCACCAGTTCAGGAGGAAACTCATAATTATGAGAAAACCCCCTTTGTGAGATTCGAACCCAGGACCTTATGGCCCTTAAGTCTTATCTCACCACCAAGATACCACTAGGCTATAATGCCTTGGGTAACACTGTTTTGATTTTCATTTCACAATTTTCTTTTCTGATTATTATAACCTGCACTGCATCCCACTTAATAATATTTTTAAAATTGTTACAGGTGTCACTTACTCAGCACACGTGTCAATTATTTGCAATAGGGACCAACACTATTTCGTATTCTACGCCTCACGCAATTATTAACCCTTCTCCATAAATATTCCCACTTTCTCTTCTACACCTTCCCTACACACACAACACTTTCATCCTCATTCATCTTAACCTACGCACCAGGCTCATAGTAGCAACTACCACCTCTCCATCCCAACCTTTTCTTGTTCTATTTCATATGGCTATGAAGTCTGCCTCGCTATCTTACGCCGGGTTTGAAGAACCCCATTTTCTTGAAGCTTGTCATCTTTGCTCAAAGTTATTGGGTCATAACAGTGACATCTTTATGTACAGGTATTGATTCATTGCCACCTTATTTTTAATATTTGTGCATTAAAAGATTGTACCTTGTGCATTAGTAGTTGTACCATGATGAACTTGCTTATGCCTTGCAACTTGTAATTTATAACCCAATAAAGATTTGAACCCATCATAAAAACTTAATTGATTCTTCAATTATTGAGTAGACAAAACATAACTAGATGCACCACAAGTAGCTGTACCTGAATAATCAATGTTGTACTACATGCAAAAAAATAAAATTAAAATTGTGGTACCTTGTAGGCAGCAAGATCTGCATTTTTTAATACATTTGGATCCCTTACCCATGACCCATGACCCATGACGCTGGCCGTTTTCTGAATCAAGTGCCCATTTTCTGCATCAAGTGCAAAAGTTGGTTCATAATAATTCTCAAACTTCTACGAACCAAGAGTTTGTCTTTAAGCAGGTTGGGTTTTTTTTTTAACGGTGACTTTCATATGAGTGATCAAATCTGACACTGCCTAATTGGCAGCCCTAGCCAAAGTATGTTCCAACTACGTTGTCTTAACTGGGTTCGCGTTGGTGTATCAGACTCGATTACGGCGTTCCTCCGGAAACCGTACTGCCTCCACACGAGTGGTGCATGTGCCGCTTGTCTTTTGGCTATCAACGCTACCACATGATACATGATTAACCATCCGACGTTTTTAACGGGTTTTTCACGAAATTAGTAAAATAACGTTAAATTTAGTGCAACTTTACTTTTGCCCCACGAGGGCCACAGCGCAGAGCCGTAAGCGGGGCTTGGTAGCTGCCCTTCTCATGAAATTTTCTTTTTAAATGAAGAATGCAATAAAAGAATAATTTAGACCCAATGAAAGAAAAAGAAAAGAAAACTACTTAAAACTGCTAGCTTTTTTAATTATTTTATGATATGATTCTTGTTAAAGCTACAACATACTTTATGTGTCTTTTAAATTTATTAATGATTCTTGAAAAGTGAAAAACACATATTTTAGTAACAAAGGGTTATACTATATGTCTATGTGCATAGTTTTGTGTAGCATGTGAATATGTTTATTGAGATATGTTTTTAATGTGGTACAGAGGGAACACTCCATTTTGTAGCCAAGAATGCAGACAAGAACAGATTGGAATTGATGAGGCAATAGAGAGGAGATGTAGAAGAGTTTCCAAGAAATCAACTTCAGAAATCAAGAAATCATCATCTATACAGTCTGAAACTCTTGTTGTGGCTTAAAAAGTTCTCAAATTAATCAATTTCCTTAATATATTAATGTGAAATTAATTAAGTCATAAACTCCCAACTTTAATATTGAAGTTAAATGGAGAATGTATGATAAGTTATGAGAAAATTGGTGTTTGTAAAGAACCTGTGAAATATGAAGAAATGGAGCATGGAGGCTTGAGAAAGAGTTGGCCTTCATTGTTTATTTAAAGATATGGTATTGGAAATTGTGATTGATCTCCAATTGTATCATGTTCTTGTTTTTGGGAACCAAATTATTTAGGAATCAATAATTCTCCAACAATGTTTGCTGTCATCTGTTGTTTAATTTGCTGTCATTGATCTGTCATTTATCTATGTTGCTTTATGAATCATCAAAATATTCATACTTTGATCACTTTAGTAGAAACTTGTAAAAAGTAGTGAATATAAGGCCATGTGTAGTTGCGTTATATCAAAAGAGGGTGTAGTGGTTATGGCTATGGCGTTGGGCAATGACTGAATCAGAGGGGGTACAACGCTATGTATTTCACGGAACAAAAGGGGTGGTGTTTCCCGGGCGCTATGGGGTAATTATATTTTGGATTTTTTTTTGAAAAAAAGCTTTTTAAAACCCCTCGTCAAGATCAAGAGTATAATAGACTCAGACGAAGAAATAAATTCTATTTTATCTCCTATTTACTACCTATTTACTCGGCGACGAAGTGAGTTGTATGTCTTTTGCAATATACAAACACAAATAAAATATCCGTTTGTTTGCTGCCCCATAACCATCCTTCATGTCTTCGCTTTTTTAAACAGTCAGGTCAAACTGATTCGATCTCTCATATTGACATGTCAGTGTCCTGTAGTCTATGTAGGTTAACTAGTAAGATACTCCGCGCGTTGCAGCGGTAAATCAGATGGCTCGGTTTTGCATTTTGAAAACACTCGTGACGGTAAGTAACAAAATAGTTACGTCATGATTTAAACTCAATTAAAATTGTTAGCTATTCAAATTTGTTATTATATATAATTAAAATCTTCTGAATTTATAATATAGAACTAAATAAAAACTGTAACAAATGTAATGATTTTGTATAGCATATAATTAAAATTTATTAAAAGCCATGGTTTAGTTGTAGCTTTGCACTTCAAATGGCAAGTAATAAATCAAAATCCTTATTTTCCATTTTGTTGTTGCATTGGACCAGGTGGACAAATAGAAAATAACAACTGTTCACACCAAACTAAAATGTATATATATAGAATTTCTGAATTTATAAAGTGTGAATCAGTACTCTTGAAATTTTGATAGATAATTTGGAAAACTTCAAGACAATGCTCTTCAAAAGAGTGTCTTTGGTATTTGTTGGATCGAGAGATTGGATATAACACACGAAGGGAAGAGAAATAAACATTGTTCTATATTACATCAATATCATCAGCTTACAAATGAAGGGTGTCTCTATTTATACTATACGAAAGCGTGCAATACCTCGTTATCATCCGACACAATGGTTCGGTGATGTTACCCAAGGTAATTGCCATCACTTAGACTAAACATCATAATACATAATTATTTAAGGAAAGTTAGTCTAAATCTAAATTATGCTAACGATGACAATTATTGGTTAAAACATTTGGTAGCTAATTCGGCTTCGGTTACCACTAACAGATACCGTTTATTGTTTATGATAACAGATACCGTTTATTGTTTATGATTAGCTCAGCTAATTGCAATTGTTGGTTGACCTCGTAGGTTGCTACATATCATAGTGTTCTTGGTTTCGTATTTACTGTTGATCAAGCATATAGTGTGGATGGGTTAGTTTCCACTCATGGATCATATGCCACTGTTGGGTTAGTATCTACCGATGATCATATTTGTTGATGATCAACTCTCACACAACTTGTCATTAAGCATACATAGCTAAAGCAGGCAACATAGTGATATAGAGTCAACCCTATGGCTAACAGAATCCTACTTAGACTATAGATCGAAGGAAACATGGTAAAAGGCCTGGACATAAAAAGAACATGACTTGGGCTACATGTGGTATTACGCGATTCATAAGTGGTTGAAGAAAGATCTCAACGAGTTGATTCAGATAGCAAGCTCAATTGTCATCCTTGAATTTGTCATTTGGGGATCCGCTTTCACCATTAAAAAACTTTCTTCAAATTTTGCAATTTTTAATCAACCCACTTAAGCGGGGCCTGTTTGGTAGCATCTTAATGAGGCTCTAAATCATTCAGCTCTGAATGGTTCAACATTCAGACTGTTTGTTTCAACCTAAAAAAGGCTCTGAATAAAATGGTTAAGAGCTAAACCATTCAGACTTAATGCATAGCTCAACTATTCAGCACTTAATCATTCAGAGCCTCTTAACCATCCAGACCCCTTAATGATTCAACACTTACTAATAGGCTACCAAACAGGCCCTTAGTCAACCAAACAACCCCTAAGTTGATGAGAGTCCCAATTTGTGTATTTACTTATGTCTTTAATTGAATTTTCAACATTTAGTTATTAGCTATCGGTTTTGAAGATGTGACATATTTTACCAAATTTAGAATTCATTGTAAAGAGAGTTAACTCTTTATTATATGTTGCGACTAGCTTTTATCCCGGGAGTGTCCCGGGGTTGAAATATCTAATATAACATAATAAAATATCAAATATGACAACATAATTAATGATTTGCCAATACATGATTAATGAATAACAATAATAATAATAATATTATTGGTATTATTATTATTTATTTTAAACAAATTTTTGCCATAAGTTATCATATTCAGATATAAAAAAAGGAATCTCTGCCTATGAAGTTATGTTTATCGTTTGTGATTTATTAATAGAGTAAAATATATTTGAAAACAAAACCCCACAAAAATATTTGTTTTTTTTCTCCGTTTTTTATATAGTACTATGATACCCGTTGGAAAGATAATAAAATGCTCGTTAATTTGGTGTAATTTTTTTATTTAAAAAAATCTCGAATATAAAAGATATTTATGTTTAAAATTTTATGGGAGGAAGATAAGAGAGAAAAATTTAAATTTGTTTTTAGATTCTTTTTTCCTAAAATAACTCAATTTAATTTTAGTAATTGAGAATTAAGAGATAGAGAGATAAATTTAGAAAAATACTCAAAAACACCAAAAACACTCAATTATTAAGCCACGTGGCACTCTCAATGGACATATATGCTTTCTTTTATATATATATATATATATATAAACGACTATTTTTTGTGGGGTTATATTCATACAGAAAAAAACACAAAGTATTCAGGTTATTCATTAATCAAATTGTAACATATTTTAATTTACGTGAAGATGATTATATGTTGAAGGTTATCCTTTTAATACTTTATTATGTTTAATATGGTTTATGCTTTTTATTTTTTTAACTTTTTAAATAAATGTTTTTTAACTAAGATTGATTATGTTTAAGTTATTTACTCTTTTCGTGATTTGAGTTTTCTTTTTTTTTATCATTTTTTATTAAATCATATTAAATTTTTCAACCCCGGGACCTTCCCGGGGTAATCGGCTAGTAATTATAATATATATATAATTTATTAAAAAAACTCAAAAATTAAAAAATCCTACATGATATCACGTTGCACATTCAAGAAGGGGTTAAGGCCTCTATTGAATGTCACGTCGTCAAAGTTCAATTCTTTTATTATAACACTAGCTTTTATCCCGAGAGTGTCCCGGGGTTGAAATATCTAATATAACATAATAAAATATCTAATATGACAACATAATTAATGATTTGCCAATACATGATTAATGAATAATAATATTATTATTATTTATTTTAAACAAATTTCTGCCATAAGTTATCATATTCATATTAAATTTTTCAACCCCGGGACCTTCCCGGGGTAATCGGCTAGTAATTATAATATATATATAATTTATTAAAAAAACTCAAAAATTAAAAAATCTTACATGATATCACGTTGCACATTCAAGAAGGGGTTAAGGCCTCTATTGAATGTCACGTCGTCAAAGTTCAATTCTTTTATTATAACACTAGCTTTTATCCCGGGAGTGTCCCGGGGTTGAAATATCTAATATAACATAATAAAATATCTAATATGACAACATAATTAATGATTTGCCAATACATGATTAATGAATAATAATAATATTATTATTATTTATTTTAAACAAATTTCTGCCATAAGTTATCATATTCAAATATAAAAAAAGGAATCTCTGCCTATGAACTTATGTTTATCGTTTGTGATTTATTAACAGGGTAAAATATATTTGAAAACAAAACCCCACAAAAATAGTTGTTTTTTTTCTCCGTTTTTTATATAGCACTATGGTACTCGTTGGAAAGATAATAAAACGCTCGTTAATTTGGTGTAATTTTTTTTCTTTAAAAAATCTCGTATATAAAATATATTAACGTTTAAAAGTTATGGGAGGAAACATTAGAGAGAAAATTTAATTTTGTTTTTTAAATTCTTATCTTTTCCTAAAATAATTATAATATATATAGATTTATTAAAAAAACTCAAAAATTAAAAAATCCTACATGATGCCATGTGGCACATTCAAGTAGGGATGGCAATGGGTCGGGTTTGGGACGGGTTTAGGTAATCCCAACCCCATACCCGATTAGGTATGCTTGTCCCAAACCCGGCCCAAAACCCATCGGGTTTGTGTCGGGTAAATACCCATCGGGTATCGGGTATACCCGCGGGTTTCGGGTAAACCCATTAATTTTTAAAACTTACTCATTGAGTATATTCGAACAAAACCCCGATGGGCATCTATTAGGTAATATTAACCAATTATATTTAACATTATTAAATATACATGTAAATGATTACAATGTATAAATATAAAATACTTAAATCATATAAAAACAATCAAAGACATATATAACAAATAGTATACACTAATTTTTGATAATTTTAGCACAAGATGACAATATAGATGGACAATTAGATATATTATGTATACATATTTAAAAAGATATATTAGAAATTATATCGGGTATCTAATCGGGTAAACGGGTATACTTTATCGGGTAATTGGGTCGGGTAAACGGGTATATCAACAAATCCCAAACCCGTCCCAAACCCGCGAAAAAATTAAAAACTAATCCCGTACCCGGACCCATACCCGATTACCCGACCCCAAACCCGTCCCAAATGTGTCGGGTTTCGGGTTTACCCATCGGGTTCGGGTTTGATTGCCATCCCTACATTCAAGGAGGGGTTAAGGCCTCCATTGAATGCCACATCATCAAAGTTCAATTCTTTTATTATAAGTTATAGATTATAGATTCTACTCTTTGCCGCATAGTCTTTCAACTAGTGAGACCGATTGAATCCACGAGGTCCATTGGTGCCCAAAATCCTATTAGTCTTGAATGAACTTGTAGTTGCCACACCTAACTTGTGTCTGTTTTATAGGATTTTCCTGTGATCATAAGTAACTATTAGTTAAATAAAATGACTTGATGACATTATGATCACAACAATAGGTCTATATTTGGTGTACGTGGATTCACAATAATGTTTTTAAAGATGTTCCATGTTTGAGATTGTCATATTTAATTTGTAATGTGCTTGAATTATAACAGAGAATGATTACTTTACCCTTATGACGACTATTTTGCTTGATTAAAAAATGAAAAAAAAAATCCACATATATCGCAATAATCGTGATGGGGTTTATGCAAGAATCAATCCACCCAAATCGATAACGATGAAAAGATTTCCATAATCAAAGTGAATGATGGTGGTAAGAAACAGGGCCGTCTCCGAGAATCCTAAAAAGATTTTGGGCCTCGGGCGAGATAAGAATTGGGCCCCCGAGATTAATGGTAAAATATGTTATACCGATTGTTGTAAAGTGACCCAATGCCTTAGTAGTCAAGAGGGAATGAATTAAAAAGAAAATAGAGCTTAGTGCTAGAGCAAATAATAAAATGGAGGGCCGTCCCCGAGAACCCCAAAAAGATTTTGGGCCTCTAACCATCCTTTCTCTATAAACAGGGTCGGCTCAACGTTTATCAGGGCCTAAAGCAAATAATAAAATGGAGGCCTTTGGTATATGTTATTTTAGCTTTTTTATTTTTTACAAATTCACTTCTCTAAATAACATATCAACAAAAATTAGATGATCTTTTCTAATTTTTCATTTAACATATCATTCCTATTTCAATTTCAACGTTAATATCTAAATTGAATAATTTAAGGTATGCTATTTTGTCCGTTTTATTGTTATCAATACACACATTGTGTAGTTCACAACCAAGACAATTTTATCAGTTTAAATTATCTAATAATCATAACCAAGTAACACAAACAGAATTGTTAGCTAAGAATCATAACCAAGACAATTTTATCAGTTTAAATTATCTTGCCAAATATTTTCCTAACAATATCTATAAATAACAAAATATATTTATTTATTGTTAAAGCGATTGAAAAAAACAAATTATCCTAAATGTAGATGGTAACACTTTCCTCCTAAGCCAATATCTTGTTACACCTTTTATATTTTATTTTTATTTTGTGTTTGAAGTGTTGTAGTCTTGTAGACTCTACTCCAGTACTCCTATATGCTTTTTTTATATAGGTACTAGGTTAGAGTCCCCGTGTGGACACACGGTGCATCCACAAGTAAAATGAAAAAAAATTCTTTAAAGATTGTAGTACACAATTTGTCTTATTTATTGAAAGTTACGTAATACAATTCGTATGGATTTTGGTTGCATGCAAAATATTATCAAAAATGTTTAATGTAACATGATAATGGATATACTTATAAACAAATGTTTGATTTGACGTGATTTAAAAACAAAAAATGAACTGAAATCAATAATAACATATTAATACTAACGGAATGCAAATAAACATTAACATTAACTTTCAAAGCGGTTAAATATAGGTTAACAAAACAAAAAAATAAAATATTAGAAGAACAATTTATTCTAACGGAATGCACATAACACTAAGAATCAAAATAATTAAATATAGTTTAAGCATCTTATGGGTCAAAAAGTATCACATGACAATTTATCGGATTATTTGATTGTTTATTAAACCCAAAGGAAATACACCAAAGTAGAAAACACAAGACAACGTGTGAAACATTAGTGTCCATTCATAGTATCTGGTTGAAGCTCATCTTCATTTGAGGAATTTTGTCAACCGATTCAACATGTATGCGTGTCCAACCATAAACAATACCAGGATATATTTAACAGAAGTGTCAACCCACAAAGCAGTAAGGTTAAAAAAACATCAAATGGCATTGGAATTTATTTAACCATGGTAATTCTTGCCAAAAGAGAGCAGCCCATTATCATAGCAAGTCTTACTAATTTTGTTGGCAAAATTTCGCCAAATTTTTTGACGATCTAATACCTTATTATAGACCACTATATTGTGAGTATAAATTTGTTGGTTGCAAACATTTGCTATCTATATTAAAATAGTAGTGTGTAAATTAATAAATGACAAAGAAATATCAATATTGTGGTGAGCAATGGGTGTGTTGGGCTTGAAATATCAAATCCTGTCACCCTGTAAATTAATAAAAAACAATCGCTTGAAAACATTTGCTTGAATCCTGTCACCCTGTAAATTAATAAATGACAAAGAAATATCAATATTGTTAGTCGAAAAATGTTACGACTAAGTAATATATGCAAGTAAAATATAAGACTATATACATCCAAAATAAAATATTACTATCTATATTAAAATAGTAGTGTGTAGTAATATAATGAAATACGCAAATAGAATCATATAACAATAAAATGGCTTTGTGAATTACATTTTCGTCAGTGAGGATCATTTCAATTGAGTAAACGTCTTTAGGATTGCGACGGTCGGGTAGACGCCAAACCCGAAGAATCTTTAGCTTTAAAGAAACATCATTTCTGTTAACATCAACTTGGTTAACCATGGTAAACGCTTGTGCTTCGACTGCAGCCATGTAAATGTTCGACTGATTGTATCTAACACATTCTAAAGCATCTATTTATAACTAAAATTTTGATAAGGAAAGGTTATAAAGTGGAGATAAATTAGGAATTTTACTGATGCTGAATAAGCGACTAACATGTAAATTCAAATTCATTATTCGAATTTAGGCAATACGAAATAGGCAATAGTATAATTACTTTCTTGCCATATCGACATATTTTAAGGAGTTAATCAAGGAATTATCAATGTTTATTAAAAATGTCATGAATGTTTATAATTAGTCAATATTAATAATTAATAATAATAATTATAATGGCATAAGCAATCGAAAACTCTTGCATGAGTAATGTACCGACATATTTTAAGGATTTGATAAAGGAATCTTGAATAATTATTCAAAATGTCTTGAATGTGATTAATTAGTCAATATTAATTAATACTTATAATCGATTAGGAGTTGATGAAGGAATTATAACTGTCATTAATTATAAATTACGCAATATTAATAACAAATTACCATTTCTGCCTTCAATGTTATAAAACGATTTAGACAATAAAATCACCCACTTAAATCGGCCGATTATTAAAGGCAATATTAATAATTATAAGCGGGTAGGAGTTGATGAAGGAATCATCAATTTTAAAATTACGAATATGAAGTAAGTTTCTATTAATAATTACAATGACTTAAAATCAGATATTAATTTGATAAAATTAGATTACAGATTTTTCGTTTATTGATTAAGGAATTAGAATTACTGATTGATTTATTTAATGTCATTAATTAGATGACAATCAATCATTGACAGCATATTCGTAATTGATTTCTGAATTGATTAAGTAATTTGTCATTAAAAAACCATACTCGTAACAACATGACATTAATTTGCATTTAGAATTTACATATGATGTTAGGATGATTTGTTTTAGTTTGGGTAATACTAAGTTTTTGAATAAATATGATATTGGGCTAAAAATTGTTGGGCTTGTCACAACTTCATTGACCATTCAAATATATGAAAGAGTTGTTTTTTTTTGTAGAAAATTTTAACAACTTATTACATTTATTTATAGTATGAATCAATGGAGATGTCATGACATTTAGTGATGATTGCAAACAATAGGACAACATGACTTAATCACTTTTTGAACAAATCGAAGATGTGGATCTTCAAATGATTAAGGAATGGAGATATTGTCGCATTTAGTGATGAATACACAGCTTCTTCAAAGTTCGATATTTGTAACTTTCTTGTAATGGCTTAAAATCTTTTATTAAATTGATAAATTATATGACATATCTTTCGTAATTGATTTCCAAATTAGTATTATTATTTGACTGTATTGAATCTCATTTAAAAGACAATAGATTTCAAATGGCATATTATTCGGAATTGATAAGGAAAGGTTATAAAGTGGAGAAAAATTAGCAAATGTACTGATGCTGAATTGATTACTAACATGTAATTTCGAATTGATTATTCGAATTTAGGCAATACGCAAATGGCAATAGTATAATTCCTTTCTTGCTCTACCACCATATTTTAAGGAGTTAATCAAGGAATTATCAATTCTATTTATTCAAAATGTCTTTAATGTCATTAATTAGGCAAATAAACATAATTATAATGGCTTAAGCAATAGAATTGATGCATTAATAATGTACCGAGATATTTTAAGGAGTTGATTAAGGAATCTTCAATATTTATTGAAAATGTCTTGAATGTTATTAATTAGGCAATATTAATAATTATAATCGATTAGGAGTTGATGAAGGAATTATCACTCTCATTAATTAGGCAATATTAATAATTATAGTCGCTTAGGAGTTGATGAAGGAATCATCATTTATAAATTTTCGATTTTGTAACTTACTATTAATAATTAGATTGATTTAAAATCAATATCATTAATTTGATAAAATTAAATGATAGATTTTTCATTAATGATTAAGGAATTACAATTATGATTTGAATGTAATTAATGTCATTAATTTTACAAATGATTTGAAACATGGAATTCAAATGCAAATGATATTAAATAAGGTATAAACCTCATGAAGATTTAGACAATATTATGAACAGGAAAATTAGAAGGCTTGTGTTAAATATACCAAGTAATAGGATTAATATACCAATTTAGTCAAACTATAATGATAAGTAGGCATTTAATGATAGATAGGCATTTAATGATAGGTAGACATTTACATTATTATACTATTATTTATTATTTATATTACTATACTACTATCATTTTTTTTATTTACAATTTTATATTTTGTTCTACTATTATTAATACCAATATTAATAAAAAAATAAATTAATCTTTCATAAAAAAATATAAATAAATAGTAAAGTGCAAAAGTTCATTATAAATAAACAACGATACGAGACTCTAATAAAAAAAGTAAACATGCAAACATTAAAATACTTAGTCAACTAGGTCGACAAAACAATTTTCACGGTGACAAAGTTGAGTATACAATTCTAGACGCAACCTATACATGGTTTCTCATCTAATTGCAGATTGACTAATGTTGCGAAAATTCCAATAAGGCGTGATAGTAGGCATTGGGTACCCTCCTTATAATTCCATCATGACATAATGGTTCTCATCATTAACTAGGACAATTGTAAGAGCTCTGTGATGTTGAATCTCTTCTGGACCACTCCAAAACGGGAAAATAGTTGTACTGTCTGACATGCTTAAAGAATGGACGATTACACCAAACTTATTAGCAATCAGAACACCTGCCTCAAGCATTTTCATCTAGTGTACTTCTGGACAAGGCGACCCAAAGAAGCATAAGTCTTGATATAATGAATTTATATCCCTAACAAAAATGTTCGCGTAGATATCATATCGACTTTGTAACTCTTCTCTCATCATCTGTCAAATGTACTCATAATATCTATCTTCATCAAGTCCGAGGCAAACAGCTAGTGCTCGATATCCACAATTTCCATCGCCTTTAACATTTTGTATATTTGTTGTGTATGGATGTAATATTTTTGGAATATCAACCAACATATCTAAACCATTCACGAGTGGTACTTCATTCAAGTCTATCACGTATGAACTATGTCTGGCCGGCTCATTTGGGATCTCGTTCTAGTCTATGTCTGGTCGGCTTCTTTTGTCACACCTTTTTTGCTGCGATATCTTCAAGCTTGGTCGCATCCACGAGTTTTTCTTTCAACTTGAGGTTCCGACTCCTTTTTGACACTTTTTTGTTGTGATTTCTTCAAGCTTGGTCGTCCACGAGTATTTTTTTGAACTTGAGGTTCCTGAATGTCGGTTTCACTTGGGCCGAATATATCTTTCAGTTTTCTTGGCCAACTTTTCTTCCCATCTTTGGATTGCTTGTCAAAGTTTTCTTTAAAAAGTTGCAATTCGTTATCACAGCTAACATCGTCATTTTGCAAAGATGTCGATGGTGAAATATCTAGCTGATTCTCTACTCTATTGGTTGTGTTATTTCCAAAGTTGAGATGCTGATCAATCCAGACAGACACAAACCTTTCCTTATTGGTTGTGCCGGTAACTTTACTTGAATCTTTAACTTTATATTCGCCGCCACGATCACATTGGAACACAACCTTATACACGAAACCACATGGTCTTTTATTTGATCTTTTTTTTTCACGGCGACAACACCAAGTGAGTATGCCAACTTTTGTACCCAATCCACAAATGCTTCACGAGACCCGAATGCCTAAAAATGAATTTTATTTGTGTTAACGTTTATAAGTAGTTTTATATTTATCGTGTAAAATCATATATTTATCTAAATATATATTTTTTTCTTTTGATGAAATTAACAAAAAAACACAGTTATCTAAATATATGTTACACGCCAAGTGATGTAGAAAATGTTACGATACCGAAGACCAGTAACACCTTGAATGCTGTATTGACAGAAATCTATCATCTTAAGAAGGATAATGCTGTGAAATTTAGCCGTAGAAATGATAACATCAGATTTTTTGAGAGTGGAGGTGAAAGTTATATTATTTTTATTTATTATATGCATTCATGTTTCGTTCAATATGATAATATTATAAGTTATTATAAGTAATACTAAATTGTAAATCAAATATATCAATTCATGTTTCGGTCAATATGATAAGTTATACTAAATTGTGAATCAAATATATCAATTCATATACACAACAAAATAAAAGTTTGTGAATGCAAAATGAAAGTTGAAACACCTCCTACATGAACATGAAACAACAAAATAAAAGTTGGTACTTGATTAGTGACAAATTCGGGTGTCCTCATAAAAGAATCACCTCCTACGATTGAGTTGTTTTCGCTAGAAATCGACATCTACAAGAAATTATAATAAAAGTTTTTGGTGGTGGCCATAGTCATTGTACAAGTTGCTATTTATAAGAAGATTAATCTTAGCTAAAACCAACTTATCTAATAACTTGTGTGCTTTTCAAAAAAAAAAAAAAATCATAATAACTTTAGTCCAACTAAAAACTAACTTATTTAATAAATTATGTGTTTAAAAAAAATTAATAAATTGATTGAAAAAGTGTGCATGGGAAAACCAATAGCATTTAATATAAGTAAAAAGTTTGACTAACTTGGTATGTTTAACAACACCCAAATTAGAATCATACCAAAACTCTTGAGGAAGGGTCATGCATGACTTTGAAGAATTGCCCTCCTTTGTGATAAGCCATTACCTTATATTTATCTTTGGATGATACTCCTTAATCAAATGAAAAAACATCCAAACATTAAAGGTAAAGCAACAAAGTAATAACAAAATAATTCTGCCTTCAATGTTATAAGTCGATAACATGGAGTAAAGCAAGAAAGTAACAAATTAATATTTCTGCCTCCAATGTTATAAGACGATTTAGACAATAAAATCATCCACTTGAATCGACCGATTATTAAAGGAAGATTAAAGAATGAATAAAAAAATTATCATGTGTGAACATAATCAAGAATGCATAAAATGATTCACTTGAATCTTCCCGTACACACTAACCATTTATATATCGAACATAATCAATAATGCAAAAAAAATTATGGATGTGCGACTTTATGTTTCAATAGAATACATACCTAGAATCAAGAATGCAAAAGAAGAAGAAGGATGAATTTTGGTTGGAAGATTTGTTAGAGAGTATGATGGAAGAATGTAGTGTAGATATTATGTTTAGAAAAGAGTATTTATAGTGAGTTAGTTGGAGCTCCATATACAATATGGATACCTCAAACACTCTCTAAGGGCTCCATTCAACCCAAGTTAACCTCAATTATTATATAGATAGATTAAAGTGGGTTGCACGATTGCAACTTGCAAGCCAACAACCATTGAGTAAGGACCGTGCTAATTAAACCCCCCAACTTCTAAATCAACCCCTTAATCCAGGCGCCTCGCTTAGGCCTAAGCGAGGCGCCTGGGTTAATCGTTTTCAGGAATCTTAAGCTTTATGTCTAATCAGGCAGTCAGGCGCCTCGCTTTGGCCTAAGCGAGGCGCTTGAGAGTTTGATTAACCTTGATTCAACGTAAAGCCTGATATTCCCTCGAAATAATTACCCCAGGCGCCTCGCTTTGGCCTAAGCGAGGCGCTTGGTTCCATCAGATTTTGGCTATAAATTCAATCGATTTCATAGCTTTTCATTATAAACTCGTTCGATTTGAATTCTTTGTCCACAAACATATATAACATGTCGTTGTACGACTTAATTTTCGGTGATTCTTACGACTATAATTCATATAATGTCGAGGAGGGTCCGTCATATAATGTCGGGCAGGGTCCGTCATATAATGTTGAGGAGGGTCCGTCATATAATGTCGGGGAGGGTCAGTCTAGTAATGTCGAGGAGGGTCAGTCTGGCATTCGTTACCGTGACAATGCGGTACAACTGGACTTGAATACACAGTGGAAGGACCCGTATGAATTTGAAGACGAGCCTAGTCAACCTGCCTACGGTTATACTTACGACGCTAACGGTGGTGATGACACATCTGAAGAACAAGACTATACGCACTATGAAGACAGCGCTGTCGATAAGAAGCGGGTAGAAGATCAGGAGGAAGGACCTAACCCGATCAACCTTTGGTTCGAGACTAACCGGACATTTTCGACACGCGATGTAAAAAGTTACTTAAATTAAATAAAAAAAGGAAAAATAAAGGAAAATAAAAACACTTCAAAACAAAACACAAAAAACACCCAAAACCCTCCCAACACCAAAAACCGTCCAGGTTCATCCCCCCTTAAATCAGGCGCCTCGCTTTGGGCAAAGCGAGGCACTTGGAACACGTTTTTTCAAACTCTCATGCAACCTCGTACTCAGTCTGATATTGATTTGACTGAAGCGCCTCGCTTTGGCCTAAGCGAGGCGCTTCAGATGGGAGTTGAAATAGAATGTTGGGGGGTGCCAATAGACGGACCCTTGAGTAAATATAAAATAAACATAATTATTATATTTATATGTACCTTCTTCTTCTTCATTACTACAAGATACTCATTAAAGATTAAAGAACTCCGAGCTTCCATCCACCGGAAAAAAATTACCGGTATCTATTTTCACATTTTCTCTCAGTTCTCCACCCTTGTCACATATATTTAAGGGGTCAAATTACCATATTGATGTCGAACTCAGATACCCTATAAAAGCTAGCCGCCGGAGCGTCAGAACACACTTGCAGCGATGGATGTACGGTGAATAAAACTTCGGGCCCTCGAGAGATTTGGGCCTCGGGCGGTCGCCCAGCTTGCCCTACCCCAAAACCGGGCCTGGTAAGAAAGATGGTGGCGGGAATCAAAATAAGTATGACAAATCAGGGAAGATTGATGTAGGAGTACTGATGAATTGAATTGAAGTCGATTAGGGATGGTGCGTTAATGATGGCCCGGGACATAGAGGGATAGTGTGCGGTAAGGCATAGCCATGGGAGTTGTTTGGGAGTTAAGACCCCCTGTAGTGGGGCTTTATTTTTGCAAAAAAGTAAAAAATAGCGCCCCCCACACCGCTACAGGGGGGCGTTATAGCATTTAAAATAGTTGGGGCTTCATTTAAATGGCGCCGGATCAATATTACCCCCTCCAATCAAATTGTGCCACATCATACTCTCTCTCTCTTTCTTATTATTTTTTTACTTTAAAAGAAATAATAAAATATTAATAGGGGCTTTATAAATAAAGCCCCACCACTACACCCCTTTTTCACTTTATCTCTCCATGCTGACTCAGCTGCCACGTGGACCAATCAAAAAGGGGGGCTTTATATATAAAGCCCCCCACTACGCATGGTCTAAGAACAGTTGTGCGGTAGGTAGAGTAAGATACATAAATAGATTCAAGCGTTTTAGTTTTTTTTTTTTCAAAACTAAACTATTATTATTATTACTACTACTACTACTAATGCTAATATGTAATATTATTTATAATGTTATTGTTACTACATCGTCGTCATTAAAAAATTGGTTATGAGGTGGGGATTTTTGGATGTTCGATACTTCGATGTTAGAAGAAAAATGTAGGTTTTTGAGAGTTGTTTGAAATCTAATATGACTAGCTGAGGTGAATGTTTGATAAGGTTTATTGACTTCCACGTTGCGAATGCTAAATACGTATTAACGTTTGTTTCAATGGGTTAGGATCAAATATATAGTGAAAAAATAGGGAGTCGTAGGAATGATATCAAACGGAGTTCGATTGAACTCATTCAAGCGACATTAGAACAGTCTAATCAAACTCTATGATCTTATTTTTAGGATTCCGGTTTTTTGGATTTTTAGCGTGTAGTTTTTTAAATTTGTGTTATATCATTGTATATTTTATATTGCATTGTGTCTTTTATTTATTTTCGTCATTATGTCTTTTTTCCTTAGTACTATGTTATATTTATTGACATTGTGTTATATTTCGTAACTTATCGTGTTTTTTGTGTCATTCTCATTTTTATTTCACTGTGTAAGACTAGGTGTTGTGGCTCACCTTGAGCACAACTCCATCCTCTCTTATCGCGACAACTGGATGATGATGTGTCACCGGATAAAGGAAGTTGCTCGCTCACCTGACCCTGTTGTGGCTTACCTTGACCTCCCACGCTGGCAGCCCTCTAAAGAGTCGTTGCTCTCCTCTCCCTCCCACGCGAGCATACTCACGCCAGCTCGCTCCCAGCCTCCCTCGTGCCACCCCGTTATCGTGTTCACAAGCCACAATGCTTATCTACTCGTTCGTATCTACTCGGTCGCGCACCACAACACGGGGGGCTGTTTGGTAGCCTCTTAATGATCATTCAGAGGCTACCTCTTAATAGTCATAACCTCTGAATGGTTAAGAGGTAACCTTAAGTCTGAATGGTTAAGAGGCAACCATTAAGATGTTATCTCTTAACCATTCATACTTAATATTACATCTTAACCTTTAAGAGACTATGAACCATTTAGATGTAGCCTCTTAATAACCATTCAGAGGCTACCAAACAGCCCCGGTCTAAGATAAATTCACGTTGTTTTTCACCTTTAATTCATCTCAAATTTATATGACATGTTCTTTCTTAAACACCCTTCAATCAACACCCCAATTATATAAAAAGTTACATATATGCACTCAGAATTAGAAAAAAAATTATAATAACAAGAAAAAAAAAGAGAGAAAAAACCCTAATCCTCATCGTGTATCTCAATCTCTTCAATTAATCAGGCTAAAAATATCTGAAACCAGATCTACAATTCCTTCACAAACTCATCTATCCATCTATCTATATCAACACATACATGTACAGAGGCTAGCTAAGGTTCAATCATCGATGGTAGGAGGAGGATCTGGACCGTTGGATCGGAAAAGAATAAACGATGCTTTGGATAAACAGTTAGAGAAGACATCATCATCATCTTCTAGGTTTTTAAACAAAGACAAAGACAAAGACAGATTATTATTCATGCCTTCAACTTCAGCCGCCGGTGCTAAGTCGCATCAACAGGATCACCGCCGTGATATCCTTTCCACATCTACTCTCTCCGCCACCAAAACCAATACCTCCGACGGTTACCTTTTACCTTTTTGTTTATTTATTTTTTAATTGTTTTTATTATAAAATATTATATTATAGTTTGTGAAGTTATTTCATGTTGTTGTATTCTGTAGATTAGAATGAAGTTTAATGGATGTAGTTGCAGTTTAATTAGAGATTTGCTTTTTATTTGTTTTATTCTGTGAAAAAGTTTATATATCTGGAGTTATTTCATATTGTTGTGTTTGGTAGATTATTATGAAGTTTAATGGATATAGTTGTAGTCTAATGTGTATTCAGTGTCCGTTAATGTTGTTTTACTTTTTATTTTGTTAAGTTTGTTTTAAAATTATATATCTGGAGTTATTTCATATTGTTGTGTTTAGTGGATTAAAATGGAGTTTAATGGATATTGTTGCAGTTTAGTGAGTATTCGTTGTCCGTTAATGTTGTTTTACTTTGTTTATGATAAGCTATTTCATATTGTTGTATTCAGTAGATTAAGTTGAAATCTAGTGGATATAGTTGCAGTTTAATGAGTATCTAGTGTGTGTTAATGTTGTTTTACCGTTTATTTTGTTAAAATGAGTATCTAGTGTGTGTTAAAATGGAGTTTAATGGATATAGTGGCAGTTTAGCGAGTATTCAGTGTTTGTTAATGTAGTTTTACTTCTTATTTATCTTATGTTCTGAAAAAATTATACATGTGGAGTTATTTCATATTGTTGTATTTGTAGGTTATAATGAAGTTTAATGGAGATAGTTGTGGTTTAGTGAGTATATAGTGTTTGTTAATGTAGTTTTACTTTTTATTTATTTTATGTCGCGAAAAATTATATACGTGGACTTCATTCATATTGTTGTAGTTTGTAGATTATAATGAAGTTTAATTGCTATGGTTCTAGTTTAGCGGGTATGTAGTGTTGGTTAATGTATAGGTTTTTAGTTTATAAGTGCGATGTGATTTGTTATTGCTTTCTGGTTGCAGTGGAATCTGAAACAGATAGTGAGGAGTCTGATGTTAGTGGTTCTGAGGGGGATGATACATCTTGGATTTCATGGTTTTGTAATTTGAGAGGAAATAATTTCTTTTGTGAAGTTGATGATGACTATATTCAGGATGATTTTAATCTTTGTGGATTAAGCAGCCAAGTTCCTTATTTTGACTACGCGCTTGATTTAATTCTGGATGTCGAATCTTCTCATGGTAAGCTAATTGAAACTAGTTTCAGTATTTAATTAGGTTAAACTCTTATGCTGTATTTGGTAGCACTAATTTAAATGACGTGCTTGAGAAGAATCAAGAAGATTACAAGTCAAAGCATGTTATTTTAGGTCGTGCTCGGTAGATGGTTGTTCAATGAAATAGATTTGGGCATATATGAACTTAATTTAAAAAAATTATATCCGAATTGGAATCATGTGGGTGCTAAATTTGGCATTTACTTTTGGTGGTTGTTCAAACTCTTGTTTTGAAACCACTGAATGAAGTAATTTTAATGATTTAGTGAACAAATTAATTATGGAGTTAAAGCAGTATCTGAACATGTATTTGAATTCAAATCCGTAGGATTCCCAAATTTGAACTTGAATTAATTTTCATTTTCGTTTTCAATAAATTGTGACTCATGAGTATTGGCATTTGAAAAAATGCGTGTGATCAAACATTAAAACACAGTTAAAACACATGTCTTGGAATTGTGTTTTAAGCCTTAAATAAATTGCTTTGTGTTTTTAATTGTTATGCTTGGTGTTATTTTAGCTTAAACAATCCAAAACATCATGACTAAGCCCAAAAAAATGATGTCTACATATCAGTTTTTAATCCTTCTCACACTGCTTATGTAATATGACATTTGTACACTAACCTCACCCTTATGTATATATCACATTTGTTGTACGTGTATAGATATTATCATGAGTTTATGTTATATATGAACTATTGAACAAGTTCATATACATTTATTTGGAAATATGAGTGATCGGGTATTTAAATAAATTAAGTCAAGTAAGATCTAAATTTGTGCTAAGTTAGGAATATGCATACTAGCTTGACTTCAACTTTATAAGATGGATATTGCTATTATCAATGGTTATGTTGACTGTTCTAGTAATTATTAATAAATCTAATATTAAATAATAAATCTAATTACTAATGAACAGTTTCACTCTAATACATTTCTAACACGATGTATAGGCTCTCTACCTGCAACAATTATGTGGGATTTATCAGTTTAACAAATGCTATCTTAGGATTTTTAAAATTGATATTTTGAAATTATTGTGTTTATGTGCAGACGCATTCACTGAAGAACAAAATGAACTGGTTGAATCAGCAGCAGAGATGTTGTATGGCTTGATTCACGCTAGATACATCTTAACCAGCAAGGGAATGTCTGCAATGGTGATAGTTATATCCCCCGTCTTGTTTATATTTTCTTTTTCTCGTTAGTCGTTACAAGCTTAAGTTTGTGGATTTTTATAGTTGGAGAAGTATAAAGACTATGATTTTGGAAGGTGTCCTCGAGTTTATTGCTGTGGTCAGCCGTGTCTTCCTGTTGGTCAATCAGACATACCATGTTCCAGCACTGTGAAAATATATTGTCCCAAATGTGAAGATATTTACTACCCTAGATCAAAGTACCAAGGCAGTATCCTTACCCAACATCTTATGTTTCTAATTGTGTTTTTAAAATTGCATATGATGTGATAGATGACAAAACTGGGAGCTTGGGCAAGTTGGGTAGCGGTTTAAAACGGGTATTTTTTTGTATGATCCGGGTTGGGTAACGGGTTTGTTTAGGTCCCTTTTAAGTGGATGGTTCTGGTACACACTTACTTGACCATTTTTAAATCTATTTTGAAATAAAGACTCTATTAAATATGATTACAAAAAGATATCCCATTAATATAATATAATATAATAATATAATATGATTCTAAACAAAAACGATGGAAAGATGGTGCATTTGACCCTTTTTCTTCTTTCAGTTTCTTTTTCTTCTTATTTTTTTAATAATCTGTCATGTTTGGCCGCAATAAAGTGCAACCCAATTTGGTCATGTATTTGCTGAAACATGTTAAAAGTTGCCATACATATAGGTTACTATAAATGTGACTATATACTCCTTCACTTCCCATAGATATTGATGGTGCTTATTTTGGAACCACCTTTCCTCACTTATTCTTGATGACTTATGGCCACTTAAAGCCACAAAAGGCGACACAAAGCTTTGTTCCGAGAGTATTTGGCTTCAAGCTGCATAAACCGTGACCATGGGTCGGTTCTCATCCTCCCCTACAATATCTGAGCTGCAACAAGCCAGGTTTGTTTTTGAGCAAAAAGTTTGGTTAGCCACTTAGCCTTTTATGTGTTTTTTTCGCATTACTAAAATTTATATGCATAAACTTGTATCGGTATGGGTTGGTCAACATTTGTCCATTTGATGGTATGGTTTTTCACATGTCCTTTGATTCACATGTGTTGTGCTAGTTGATAAAGTGGAGCGTTTTCATTGAATTGGCGTTTTTGTATATATGCAAATTTTATTCTACTTCATTCAAGTTGTGTTTTGGCGGCTTCATGTGCATAAGTTCATTGATAATTGATAACCTTTAAATAAACTGCTTTTGTTAAAGGTTTTTAAAATCCATTGTGGGTTACAAACTTACAATCCTTAATGTCAGGTTTGAGAGGAAAGCTTGACGAATCAAACCGTCTCCTGCTACTAATAAATCATCTGGCATTCTCAACCGGTTTGAAGAACTTTACTTTGAACTTAAACATATTTCTTGCCATCAGATACACGGAAGGATTGGAACACGACCCCACAAAAAAAGATATTATTATGTCAGATCATGGAAATCCAAGCAATATGCAGCCCTAAAAATTGAAGCTCTGCATAAGTAGATTTGTTCTATAATAAAATATAAACTCTGTAGGTTTTGATGAATTACAAAGAAAGTCTTTGTGCTGTGAATTAATCGGTCCTTGTAGGACATGAATTCAAAATCCTCGTGGTCAAGTTGGTTGGAATCTAGTTGAACCTTGATGTTGTATGTGGTGTTTAATTTATTAAACCTTCATTCAAACCACAACGATGGGGTTTTTGGTGTGCGTCGTCTTTATAATACAGTTTTCTACAATAAAAAGTCCTTGTATGGAATAAAAATGGTAGAATACTAGAATCTGTGTTCTTAGACATAATATTCATACTGAGACATGAACATGAGAATGTTGTACTTTGACATGGTTTTGTTGACTGGTATCAAGATTATCATGGTATTGTTGGTTGGCGTAAGTAGTGTTCATTTTAACCTGTTCGCTTCTTTGATAATGTGCGAATGAGGCCGAAAGTTTAGGTGATCACGGCTGATTCATGAAACAAAGCAAGTGGGTATGACTGTTGCTGCTAAGTGGTTTTCTGCATTTTTTTGTTTGTCAAATGTTATTTCTATCCTTTGAAATTGAAGTCACCTTGCTCGAATTAGGTTGTATCTATCTTTAATTCTCAGTAATTGAAATTTCAATTTCTGTGTAGTACTCGGAATAGTGCAGGAGAAGGAAGCATCCCATCTGATTCGGTTGATGCTCAATTGACTACCATTGCTGCAAAACTCGATACCATAGAGTTGCAATTGGGAGATGTTGCAACGCTCAAGATTGTGATGTTTGGAACACCCATCCAAACCAACAATAACACGGAGTCTAGCTGGGGAAGGAACTCAAATGGTTCCTCCGGTGTGGAGTTTATTGTGTACCACCCAGACGGTTGTAAACACCCCCCCGTTCTCATGTTATTCTGAAACCAACCAACAACCAAGCACCACACCCACACTGTCTGCACCTACACCGACAATAACAATTACACCAAAACGCGGCTCTTAACGCACTTATACAAGTCGACACCTTTAAACTGTGGGAGGCTGATGTGGTTTTAGGAATTCAATGGCCCGCTACCCTAAACACTGATAGAATTATGCCCCTTGTTATGCATATTATGACTTGGTTATATAGGATGATGAATATGTTGAGTATGCACAGCCATGTGCAGGGACTCGCATGAAACAGAGGGTGGAGGATTTTGTGAATCACACACAATTATAATATTATCCACACACAATACAAATGACACAAGTTAGGGGTATTTATACATAACATAATTGACGGTTAATTAACTAACTTCCTAAAAGACACAACTGATTATTAATCGACATGACTGCAGAATTTTGACGCCTTTTTCTGAACAGTTGACTTTTTCATTTCTTGATTATAATCTTCTAACAAACACGATTCCAGCGAATTGGAAAGAGCACTTTCAATATAAATTCAAAACTGAAAATTGAAACACAGTTAGTGGGACGGAACACTCCCATTCTCCATCACTTGAATACTCACAATTATCGAATCTAATGTTATTGTGACACCTCATCTCTATCACTTGAACCCACACAAGATCAAATTAGTTGGGTCGGTGTTCTAGCTCATCACATGAACCCCTCCCTGCTTCCCAAGAATTTTTTTACACTTCTTTCCACGAGCAACAACCAACCACATTACGATTCACGACCCATATCTTCTCCCCCACCTTTTCCCTCCATCACGACCGGGTTCATGAACTCGTGAAATCTCATCACACCAAAGATGAACAACGTTACGGGTGGAAACATGGGTGAAGGGAAGCCGATACCGTGGATAGTATTGACAAGGGTTAAGGCATAGTTTTGGCGTTTATAGGTTTTATGTTGGTGATGTTTACGCGAGCGAGTGGTCTAATGGATGCAGTCATGGGTTTTGGTGTTCATGGTTGTGAAGATGGTAGTCGGTATGAAGGTGACTTTAAGTGGGGGTATTAAACATGGTTTTGGATTGTGTAGTTTTGCAAACGGGCATAGGTACGAAGGATCTTGGCACAAAGGCATGTTCAGAAATGGCGAAACACGATCAGGGCACTGGCAAAATGGAGTTATCATTGCCGTTTCCTGATTATCGTTCCAAAGTTGTTAACGTAGTTATGGTAATTGATGCATTTTTCCATTTTTGTGGTTGTTAGTATCTTGCATTTGAGATCATGCTTTCTAAAATTGGTAAACTCAACCTGTTATGGTTATGGATCGGTCGATTAACTTATGCTTTGTCACTAAAAGATCAAACGGGCAATCAGCTTTAAGGAAAAGGCATGAAACGGGTTGAAAGTTCCATCACATACCAACCCAATTGACCGTTTATACTTTTTACTCCAAAAGATAGGTAGTTTCAACCATCTTAATTAGTAGGTCGAGGTTTTACATGTACGGTTAGGTAGATTATTACTAACTACTACACTTGTAAGTTTATAACTAATTAGAAACTATACTTTACAAAATCGTTAGTTCTTGTTTACTTTTGAGCTAATTGCATGTCTTAACAAGAGGTGAACGGTAGCCGAAGTCCAAGTAGAAGGTGAGGATAGTCATCATGCTCTTCATTCTCTGGGTGACACATACGATAAAAAAGGGCAATTATATTAGGATAACAGATAGACGGGCAACAAGTTGTGCCGTCGCCCCTTTTTGAATGGCAAAACTTAGCCTACTAAAAACAAACTCTTGGCCTAGGGGGTTGAAACATTGCTGTGAATGACCTGTTGAGCTTATCCAACTTCTAAGTGTAACGCCCCAAAACCCGAACTTTAATTTAGTAGCATGTTTTAATGTGTTATGGCATGGGGTGAAATAACTAAGTACCTATCCTAGATAAATACACAAGTTATGTAGAATTTCAATAAAGTTTGAGTCAATGTTGGAAGGGTATCAAACTAGAGGGACTAGATTTGGACATGGGGCAAACTAATGGGTTATAGATAGGGGAAAGTGAGATGTCAACATACACACTCTTGTGTATGTCGATCATCAAGAACAACCCAAGACCCAACCCTTGCTCCTGAGAAAGTAGAAGCCAAGATGGTGCATGAAGCCAATTATGGGTCATCTAAGGTTTTATACACACCAAGGTACCTTTAATTTGGCTAATTGTGATGTTATGTTTGTTTTTTTGAATGTGATGAAAATCTAGGGTTTATGTGAAAACATGAATCAAGAATGAATGGAGGTGTCTAGATGTTGATAGACACTAAAGGAACCATAATTCATGATACTACATAAGGCTATGCTTGGTTCATGTGCTAATTAGATTGTTTTACACTTATGATGAAAGTGGGTATTGATCTTGGTGTAATCCAAGACCATTCTTAGTTAATTGTTGATGCATTGAAAGGAAAGTGATGATTTGCTATGTTGATAACTATTGAATGAATGGTATGTAATGTAGGGAAGAAATATGAGGATTTATGTTATGAGCTATGAAAGTATGCATGAAATACTTGTACATTGTGTTTTAAATGTTGTATGCACACCAAGTGTTTGATGAAATGTCTAGATTAGTCTAACTTGTGAAATTGTAGGCAAGATTGGACAAGTATGAAAGTAGTATGATAATTGATGAAATTGATAGCAGGTTAACAAGAGGATTGCGTCTTAGAGAGTATTCGTGTGGGAATTTATTGAATTATATGTATTGGTAAGAAGTATGCATTAGTAGTGTGTACACTATGCTTAAATAGTATGATGCACACCATGTGATGGTTAATTGGTATGATGAATGATCTTGTATGTTAGTGAGATATGAATATGATGTTTATGGTGAATTTCATACAACCTAGTATGCTAATGTAGACAGTAGACATATGTTTATAAAAAGGAAAGTTTGTATGGTTGAAAGTTGACTTTCTGAAAAGTCAACTGACATGGAAATGTTATGGTATGTTTTCTAGCATGATTGTGGGATTGAGGAGTTCATGTAAGACATGTTAGCTTGGTGATGTGATATATACGTTGTTGAGTCTAATTGCTTGAAGGATGAATCAAAAGAGTGAGAAGTTATGTTGTATGCGTGTTAGAAATTGACCTATGCAAGTCAATGTGATATGTGAGTTGAATATGATTGATATACGAATGAACATGTATGCTAACAATGATGTGGACATGATGGCATGAAAGGATGTGGACCATGTCAAGGTAGATTCAAGCATGGAGGGTTAATGGATTAAGAAGAGTCAAGTAAACAAGCATGAATTTGGAAGACTCGAGGTAAGTGATTCCTAGCCCGATTAGAACAATGAATTTATACATGTATATATGTGTGAAAGTAGAACGGGAATCATGGAATGATGGAACATTAAATATAGTGCCATAAGGCATTTTACGGAGATTATAATGGGCAAAACGCAGCTTCGGATGGACCGGCGTGGATGGGTCAAGAAGGGATGGAAAGAAGAAACAAAAGGAGGAAATGTGCAGGGTCCACCGTAAGGTACGGTGGCACCGTACCTTACGGTAGCCCCAGCAACATTTTCTCCACCGTAAGGCAGTGGAAACCCACCGTGGGGTTTTGGGGGTCCACCGTAACTTACGGTGGCCACCGTAAGTTACGGTAGGCCCTGGAATTTTATGATTTTTGTTTTGTTTATTTCTAACGTAAGTGGACGTTTCGCTCATGTACGCGACTCGTAATAGCGTTTAACGCATCAATTAACATTGTTGGACATTGTGTAAGGCTATGTAAGGGTGTAGCATGTAATAGTAATGTCGGTTTTGTAAATATGATCATAGTACGGAATGATACAAGTGCGTGTAGTTTAATTGATACGTTGTTTGATGGTATCATATACGGTAAGTAGATTGTCATGATTACGTAGATTGAAAATGTGATGTACATATGGGTACTCATGCTCGGGTTTGAGAGAGAGTTCCATGTATGTAAGGGTTGGTAATTATGTGTAGGTTGAGTATAGGGTTGGAAACGTCATATTTGTCTTAGAGATTAGCGAAGAAAGAGCAACATGACGGGTCAAAGTAAGTGGTATGAGTGAATTGTATTCTTGTATGTATTGTGGAATTATATGAGGGAATTGTATGCTTGCATGTATTGTGGGATATGGAGAGAATTGTATAATTGTATGAATCGTGGGGTTATTAACCTTTGTTATGAGAATGATAGGAGATGCAGGTATGTAAGTATGATTGCAGGAGACAGGGAGGTTCGGATCGGGGTAACCCACCCGAACTTGAAAGAAGGCTTTTAGACAGGATCACAGAGTATTGTTGGATGTTACTTCCGTGTCATGAGTAGATTACATGAGGTCACCTATTGAACTAACGAAATGGTTATGTGGTGAATGCAGGTTGTCTTGTTTACCTAATGAAGTAAGGAAAGGATGGAGATCGAGCGAGGAAGCGGATTGTACGTGGTCACGGTCACATAATCAAATAGAGATGAGTCACGTTGAATGTATCAAGAAATATTTTAAGATGTAACACCAAAATCACTTAGTAGATTCGGTTTCTAAACATTCAAGGTTGCTTTTAAGAAATGAATTTTTCGGTTGGTATTTTTCCGCTGCGAGTTTTATGTAAATTGGTTTAGGGTGTTACACTAAAGGCCAGAAACCCAAAAGTATCAAAGGCTAAAAGGACAAGTTACATAAAAATTAATAAAGCTACTATAAAGAAACATTAGTAGACACAGATTAAAGGAAAATCAAATTTAAATTATAAAATTTTAAGTATATGGTTGGGGTACACGGTTCTCAAAAATGAGTATATATATTTCCCAAATAGTAAATACCCGTCTCATATGTTTTGGGTTTAAGGCATTCACGGACTCGAGTTTTCCATCCCAATCCCTAAAATGGACGGTGTCTTTTTTTTTTAACGGAGAAGGAGATAATTTTTATTCCACACGAACACACATGGACGGTGTCTTTGTATTTTAGCATAGATATGGGGCATTTCTTCAGATACAAGAAAGTAGGAATCCAGATTCAATGATACTACCAAGAAATAATAAATAATACGTACACTTGCAACCAACAGTAAACAAAATGTGTAACAAAAGGGATACAGAGTATTTATGGGAACACGTGAATCATCTTTCCCCATGATTTCCTAAATACGTGGCATCAGACTATGTGTAGTGGTGGGGGGTTATGGGGGGGTTGTAGGATTAAAATATTAAAAAGTAATAAAAGTGGGGTTATGTAAAAAGAGGGTGTAGTGGGAAGGGGGTTATGAGGGGGGTTATAAATGATTGGTAATGATTGGTTAATTATTGTTTTTTATTTAAATAAAGAATATTAAATGCTTAATAATATTTCATTAAATATAAAAAAATTACAAATACTAAAAAAAAAGATTACAAATACTAAAACAAAATACAAATACTAAAAAAAAAAATACAAACCCAAATAAAAGATAAAAATACTCAAAGATTATATTTTTCTTCGATTTGTTTCTTTCGTTTCAAGAACATTTCCAACGCTTTGCCCTCTAGGCCGTCGTGCTTTTGCGTGTAAAAAGCAAAGTCGCGTTCAAACTGTCGATCCCTCATGATGTGAACCACCTCTCGGTTTTCTTGAATACGCTGAGCCCCAATGTCGCGTAAGTCTTGGAGCCGCTGGTTCATTTCAGCAAATGCAGGGATTAACTGGTTCACCCCCGACGAAGACTCCGCCCGTGCTGCTCGAGCAGCGCGTCGACCGGGCGGACGACGTGGCTCATCCGCCCCCTCCTCCCCTGGAAAAAAGGGATTTTCTTCTGGTGAGTTGAGGTCGACATAACGCGCGTCAGACGTAGGCGTTTCGGGATCAACCGAGTCAGAGGTCCTCGACTTTTTTGAAGGCCTCGTATTTTGGGCCCTAGAGGAAGAAGTTCCAACCGTTGGGCGGACGGTGTGCCATTTGGTGCAGTCTTTCAGCACGCGCCAACATTTCAAGTACGGGAAATTCCCGTACTCCTGATTGTATTCTTCCACAACCGCCGACAAAATATCCTCGTCGCCTTGCCCAGTTTTCCAACCGAACCGGGTGCGCTGGTAAATGCTTTGAAAATTTGTGCATTTTTGGTTGATATCGGTCCACTTGCCCGATATCGAATCATTCTCGCGGTAGCCCGGTTCCTTACCAGACAATTCAAAAAATAATTCCCGGACTCTTTTCCAAAAATCGGCTTTGCTTTGGTTGTTGGCTGACAAAACAAACCAAAAAAATTATAACATAACCAAAAAAAGATAACATAACCAAAAAATATAACAAACCAAAAAAATATAACAAACTAAAAAAAATATAACAAACCAAAAAATATATATCTTACAGATTATAGGATCCTCAGACACGTCAACCCACGCTCGGGTTAACGAGTACAACTCGTGGTCGGTCCATGGTTGAACCTTTTTCTTGGCACGACCGGCCGTCTCTTTTCTTCTGTGAGCCCGGCTTCCTTGGGCGATTGCCTTGCCTCGCACGGGCTCTTCCTCTGTGACCGGCTGTTGTGTCTCCGGAACCGACTCTTGCCAAGCATTGGAAGAGCCGAACATTTGGGATGTCCCAAACACTTGTGTTTGGTTAAACCCACCTCCCATGGGCATCCCAAAACTCCCTTGCATGTTATACATGTTCGGGTCCCAACCAAAGGGTTGGTTTAACAGGTTCGTGAAACTTTGCGGGTTTGAACCTGAACCCGGAGCAATAGGTCGGGTGTTGTCGCCACTGGTTTGGGAACCAAAACCAAAACCCCTACCAAATGGATTCATCTTCTTCAAGTGTGTGTGATATGCTTCAAGAGAGTGTGTAAATGTTTGTGTTTGGGTTGTGTATGTGAAATGGATGTATGTATTTATGCTAATATTTCGAATTTTTTTTTTTTTTTTTTTTTTAATTAATGCAGCGAACGGTCAAAAAAAAAAGCTGCAACCTTCACATGCATAACGCTGTTATGGACAAAACGCTCCTCGACTATAGCGCCCTATAGCGCCCCGGGGGGCGGTGTGCCCGGGCGCTATAGGGTCTAAAACGGCGCTATGGTTCACCACTACACAAGGCCTCACAATGAGTCGAGTATTACAAATCCCAGTTTTATATTCGGTTGAAAATTTTGTTTCATACTCGATTCATTACTGGTCCGGCTTCAAGTATACCCGTTAGTGTTTTAAAAAATATCCATTGGTATTATCATTATACATATTTAAATAAATGTTTAAAAAGACTAATACGCCCTTATGTAATCTAACTTAAGGTAAAACTTAACTGGGTTAAAGCTAAAGGACGTAAAATGCAAGATTTTGAAAGATAAAGTATAAAACTCGTCAATTTTAAAGCAAAGAACATCTATTAGAATTTGGTATACTGTACATATCTTAAGCACATAAAAGTGTAAATTAAAGTGAGTTACCTTATTTAACGAACAAAAGTTGAAAACATCCAACCACCAATCACCACACCCACCTACCGCCACCGCCACTCCACACCACCACTGCATCTATCGTTCCGTGTCCTACAATAATCTGTTAGGAAATACAACCCCAAGACCTAACATGCCTTTTTGATAAAGTAACTATCACCGGTGCTATGGTCCAAATATAGACATTTCAACCAATGCACATTTTATTCAAGTTTAATACAAACCCACACCATTGTCCACCGTATACTTACGCCATCTCCACCATTAACATCGTCCTTTACATGTAAAGAGACTAAAATGTTCATGAGTTACCTTATTTAACGAAAAAAATCATCTGGTTAGAGCCAAAAGACAAACCGTGTAATATTTTGATACATAAAGTACGAATCTTATCAATATTAAAGGCAATGGATATCCGTTGAAATTTGTTATAAACATAAAGGACAAAAATTGAAATTTAGTCTATTTAACAATGTAAATATACTAGGATATTAATCTCATAAAATAATTGTCCTTTTTTTTAAGTAATGAAGCTTACATAATGAAAGATTACTAAAGTATAGTTAGTTAACGAGAAACAAAAATATAAATTAAAGGTTTTCGGGTATATTTTTCAAGTAATAGAGTTGGGTATCACCGAATCCCATACATGTCTCATGCCCACAAATATTTTTGTTCCAATCTCATATCTTGTTTGATACCTATCAGGTAGACAGGTATCGGGCATACATGTCCCGGATGCTTCGAGAATACCCGTTGAGCTCAATTTTTTTATTATTTTTTTTTGCCCATCCCTATCAATGCTTTGACATAAATAGCATAAAACAATACACTTTTTATGAATATAAAACTACTCACTAACAAACTTTTTTAGCTTATAAAAACACAAGATTGATACCAAAATATTCAAATCTTTAACATTTAACCAAGCTTTCCCAAAAGAAAGAATGGAGGCAAAAGAAGATACCTCATTTACCAGTGCCATGACACTAACTGAAAAATGCCAACAATCTATACCCGAACGTTACGTTCTTCCTCCTCCTCAAAGACCCGACCGTACCCTTGTTGACCATATTTCTACCAGCCTACCTGTCATTGACCTTTCCATGATGGACCACCCTTCACACAGGCCCCAACTAGTTCATCAAGTTCAAGATGCCTGCAACAACCTTGGCTTCTTTCAGGTATCAATTTATACGAATGGCATGCTATAGCGATATATAATACGACTTACTGGCTTTATTTGCATGAGCTTTCCAGGCTATACATGTGTCAAATTTAAACTCTCATCTCATGGTACCAATAAATGGTAACAAGGCGGGGTGGACTCGCTTCATTCTTTCAATTTTTTTTACAAAAGGTAAGAGTTGAGAATGGCTTACGAGTTTCGACATATACATAGTGCATGAATGCGTGCATTTATCTGTAATGTTATATTTTGCGCGGATAAAGACCATTGTTTATTGAAGGTGATAAACCATGATATTCCAATCTCGGTCATGAAAGATGCGCTAGACTCTGCCGAAGAATTCTTTGATTTGCCAAGTGAGGAGAAGATGTGTTTTGCTTCAGCTGATGTTTACAAGCCTGTAAGATATGGCACTAGTATTAATCATCAAATCGATAAAGTGTTCTACTGGAGAGACTTTATTAAACACTATGCCAATCCCATATCGGAATGGATCCATTTATGGCCATCCAATCCTCCAACTTATAGGTAATTAAACTTACTAACTTAGGTCCTTCACGGGTAGCTCAGTTGGTAAATGGACCACGGATCTCTCTTGGAGGTCTCAGGTTCGATTCCCACGAAGGACATAATGAGAAATGATGGATGACTCATGGCCTATGGTCATGAGTTCGAGTCCTGATCTCGCCAGGTTTTACCGGTTCACTACTGTTGTGCCTTCGGGCGGGTATGTGGGTCGGGCTTTCCCTGGAAGCGGGCTGTCAGACGGGCTAGGGGCTTCGTGCGTCCGGGGTGGGCCGGGCTGTGCCCCTATCTTTGCCACTGAGGGGCCGCGTATGCAGTACCCGGCGTTGTTTAGTTGGCCGTTCAAAAAAAAAAACTTACTAACTTCTATTCTTCCTTCGTCAAAAACGGCAACATTTAACTCAGAATTACTTATATTTAATGCAGAGCGAAGATGGGAAGGTATGGAATGGCGATCGGTGCATTACATAAGAAGTTAATGGAAGTGGTTCTAGAAAGCTTACGCTTGAATGCCAAATACTTGCATGATGACATCAAAGATGGTTCTCAAGTGATGGCGGTGAACTGCTACCCGTCATGCCCTAAACCAGATCTTGCACTAGGGATGCCAACACACACGGATTACGGTACCCTGACCATACTAAATCAAAGCCATCAAGGACTTGAAATCATGGACCATGACAAAAATTGGCACCCTGTTCCATTTATAAAAGGTGCTTTAATAGTTCAGTTGGGGGATCAGTTTGAAGTGATAAGCAATGGCAGGTACAAGAGTATCCCGCATAGAGTAATTCTCGACGTGCAAAGGAAGCGGTTTTCAATTGCAAGTCTTCATAGTATGCATTTAGATAAAAAGGTAGGACCCGCACCGGAGCTAGTTGATGAACACCACCCTGCTGCCTACAAAGAAGGGAGCTTTGGTGAATTTCTTGATTACATTTCCGTGAAAACACTAACAGAAGTCAAGTACATGGACATGCTGAAAACTCCATGAAAGATGGAACATTTCTGAATTATATAAAATAATAAACAAGCATCAAAACAATTACTCATGAAGGTTTTGTATATTTAACCCCACAACCCTTAGAGATGTATTACACTACTGGAAGATCATGATCGGCGGCATTAAGATAACTATCCTAAGTTAATATTATGTTGCCCGTCTACCTTATGTTTTGATGTAACTTGACAAGTTTTAGAAATGAATATCGGGAAACTTTCGTTAAAAAAATATTGTAAACAAATAACTAATAAGTTATCTTATGTTTTGTCGTTTGGAAGTTAGAGGCAGTTATGCTGCTTCCATTAGGTTTGTTAACGTATCGATTTCTATCAGCTTGTTTTATCCCTATTCAAACACTTTATCTGTACGTATATTCCTTTCATCAAGAAGATTGCATACTGTTTTGTGATGGAGACCAAAATCAATGTTAGCCTATTTCTTTAGATTCGCTGCTTTTAAGTTTATGTCACTACTAGTTTAGTCACCAACAAAAAAAAAATTGTTTGTAATCTATCTACTGTCTACCATAATGCATTACAGTATCACTGTAAAATTAATTCATAGACAGAAGGCATATTTTCAATTCTTTTATGACTTTCATTCCTTTTCAGACGTATTTCCCTAATAATGCATTACAGTATCACTGTAAAATTAATTCATAGACAGAAGGCATATTTTCAATTCTTTTATGACTTTCCTTCCTTTTCAGACGTATTTCCCTAAACTAGTGGGTTATTTTTTTCGGGTTTCAGGTTATTCGGGTCGAGTTGTTCGGTTTTTTGGGGGAGAAAACGTGACCCGATAGCGGAACCATTTAAAGTTCGGGTTGGGGTTATTCGGGTCGGGTTGTTCAAGTTTAGATGTAATATGAAACATGTTTTTTTTCTACTAAAATTTATTATCAATATCCAAACATTATTTGACAACATGATATAATAGTATTTAAAAGCCCAAAAGTTGATGCTTAAAATCTCAAAGAATCTAAACTTAAATGCGTCTATAAAAAAGACATTAATTTTTAGGCTTTTTATTTGGGTTTTGTTTGGGTTTTTTTTGTTGGGAAAACTGACCTAATAACCGATCCATATAAGGTTCGGGTTGGTCAAGTTTGAGTTAGTCCGATTCATGTTTTTCGGATATTCTCTAATTCGAATTCGAGTCGGGTTTCGGATAAAAATGAGCAGCCCTACCCTAAACACGTAAACATTATATTTTGTCAACCCATTCATAACATTACTATGACTTGAGCAATAAATTTCCAAATTAATTAACCTCATAGCGATTGCTTCAGATTTTAATTTTTTGATCAATTTGTCAACGATTTCATTTGCAAACAACAAAATGCACATTTCATCACAAGTTTTGAAATCCGTTTATGAACATATAATCATAACTTACAAACACAACTCTAAATTCTAAAAAAAAACTGAAACTTAATTTCGTAGAAGTTATGACAAAAACAGAAATACCTCAATCTAGGTTTTTGATTCTCGAATTGTATCGGCATGAAAGGTGTTGCGGGAAGAACGTAAACAGAGTTGGATCGATGTAACAAATAATACGCATGTACATAATAAATAAAGATGTTAATAAATGAGTCGGTCTATGGCATACACTTGAGCAGTGGCATATTTAAGGAGCGAGATTCTGCCACGCGGATAAAAGCTAAATTATTTAAAATAAATTATCGGCACATATGACTACAATGTTAATAATTTGTTCGGTAAAAAAAGAAACACTTGATAAGACAACGTCCTGGCTTCGATTCTTTTTCTCATAATTATGAGTTTCCTTCTGAATTGGTAACTTGGTGGTGGAATATGATCGCGTGGTAACATGGTGGCACGATGATACTCCAGTGATCCGTGAGTGATTCCAATTGGCCGGTCACAAAAAAAAACGATGTATTAACTCGATTTCAAGCTCTCAAATGCCGAAGAGAAGAAATGTGCTAGGTACATGTTTAACTTTATTTATTATTTTGATTTTTTTTATGTGTTGTAAAAGGTTATATGTTACCCCAACTGGAATTTTTTTCTAGATCGCCACTGATGAGAAGGATCAAAAATTGTCTTGTAGTTATCATGTTTTGGATTTAGGTATGATGTTTTGGGTTGTTTTTGCTAGAAAAATATCAAATACAACAATTTAAAACACAATACAATGTATTATAGACATGGAATTTAAAACATAACTAAAACACAACAATTTAGAACACTATGAATAAATTGTTTTGTGTGTCTAATTGTTATATTTGATGTTATTTTAGCATAAACAATCCAAAATATTATGAATAAGTTCAAAACAGGATGTCTACATATCAATTTTTAATTTTTCTCACATTTCTCATGAAATATGGCCTTTGTACCATAACGCCATCCTATATATATATTGGAGAGTTTAAATAAGAAAAAAAAAATACTATAAGAAGAAAAAGAACAAATTTAAACCAATAGGAATCCTCTATATAATAATTGTACTTAATGTTAAATAAATGATTAGTTTTTTGTAACCCCCATAAACTAGTTAAATTAATGAAACTCATAATTCAATTTCAAAATATATTTTTTCATATCAATCCTAATTTATAGTGAAGGATGATTTTGATATGTGTAGAACAAATGTAGATTGAATTTCTATATGTGTAGGATTAACGTATGATAATCCCGATATGTATAGGATAAACACGTGATAATTTCAATACATGTAAGATAAATTTTGATATGTGTAGGACAAAATTTGATAATGTGTAAGATAAACTATTAATAACTAAATAATTAAAGAGATAATAATTAATATAATAAAAATTAAAGTATTTAATGTTTCATTTCTTCTTTTTGTTCTCACACTAAATTTCTTCTCATTTTTATCCCTTGTATGTGTATATGGGAAGGATTTATCTTTAAAAAATTGAACACAAATTTTGATTGTCTCTATGAAAAATATTGTAGTAACTTTGAATTTCAACCTTGTTTATTTACTATAAATAATATGCGCTTTTAACGAATTTTACTTTTTATTTAGTTTGAAATTTCTCTAATAACTTGCGTTTGTTTATTAAAAACAAAGTTGATACGCAATGTTTATAATATTTTTTCTCGACATTTAAAATACTCTATTTAGCAACTTTTGAGTGCAATGTGTTGTTGTACCACTTGCATTGGGAGTTTTTCAAAAAACTTTTGGTATTGGGCCCACCAGTCTTCTTCTTAGTGTCTCCTTCACAATGGTTTTAGAAACTCACTCCTTCCCCAATCAGTCTCCTCGCTCTCTGATCTCTCTCTTTCTCCATCGGTTCTCTCTGTCAGTCTCATTCTCTTTCTAACTTGCGGTTCTCCTTCTCTCTTAGTCGGCTCTCTCTCTAACTCTCTCACTCTTCTCTACTTTCTCTCTCTCTCCTTTCTCAGAATATGTGTGGTGTGTGTGTGTTTTATCTTGGAGAGAAAGAAAAGAAAAGTGAGGGAGAAGGGTATGTGTACAGGTGTGAGTGTGTCTGAGGGAAAAAAGGTGTGAGAGGCGTGAGAGAAAGAGGAGTAGACGGCAAGGTCCGACGGTATTGTAGTTGCCGACCTCCGGCATATGTTAATATGAATACATGGTTTTTTATGTTTTCTAAAGTTTTAATAATAATAATTGTTATTGAGCATACTAAATTAATTACTCCGTATATTATGTTAACCAATTCTTAAATCCGGTCTAATAAGTGAACCGGTAGGTAGTCCAATTTGAGATTCTAAAAACATTGGTTGTTCAATCTCTTTGTCAAAATGAAGTGCTCAATTTAAAAGGTACACCAACTTTCTGCAATTCGTATTTAGCTGTAGTAAGCCATTAATTTCCTTTGGACATTTAATAGACCCGTTCCTTTGAGATAAAAACATATACTACTAATTACGTAACAGTATGTCAAAAAGCTAAACTACGGTGAGTTTCAATCCGTTTGACAAAAAACAAAGGATGCCAATGTGAATATACTTCGATCCTTTTTAAGTTTTGAACAATTCGGGTAAACCATGTGTTGCGGTTCACCGCGCCGCAACGCGCGCGTGCTAAAAACTAGTTCAAATATAAATTTCATTTAAAACAAATGTATATTCCCAATAGAATGTTATTTTTGGTATTGTAAGCTAATCCAGGTACCGGTACTGTGAGGAACCGAACCTATAATGTCCGAACAATGTCAGTACCAATATCGGTATTTTCTGGTCCGGTACCAAAATTTGTTTTCATGATTTTTATCGATCTAAAACACATGTCAACATCCTTTTAGCCGTATCACGACTTTATTTTCGGGGTTTCCCCGCTTATAGTTGAAATATGCAGAAAGGTGAGGATACGTCAAGTCATCATGACTCGTCAACACATGTCGACTTTTAAGAGTTATCTTATCCTCAAACATACGAATAGGACACGGTCTGTCTATATATATACATATTCTACTAGGTTAGCTCCTTCCCAAAATTTGAGAAAGATCTGAATAATAATGTGCAAGAGTCAATGCAGGACGGACTTCCATGATTTCAGCAACTTCGTTTCTGCCTTAAATTGGATTTTGTTTAACTTCGTCAGCCTATTTAATACATAATTTATTATTCAAGTTGAAACATGATGTCAAGAACTATGGTTTTCAAAAACCGGTCCAAGAATTATATGTTAATTGCATTTTGTACACTAAGTTAGTTACAAGAACGTCAAACTTTGTTGCAATTACTTTGATCGTTTAACTTGATTGAATTTTAAGCAAATTCCATATATCTATAACAACTAATAAATAAAACTTATTTGATACTTATGGCATTCCATCATTTAACCTTCAATCTCCCCCCCCCCCCCCCCCTCTCCCTAAATTTCTTAATATGTTGTAAGTAGAGGCGGAGTTAGGGGGGAGGGAGACTGAGGGGTATTAAGCCCCCCCCCCCCCCCCCCCCCCCCTCAATGCCCCAAATTTGTTAAGTTTTTAAGGTAAAAATCCAATAAAATTGTACCAAGCCCCACTGTTTTTAAGGTTAAAATTCAATAAAATTGTATCAAGCCCCCCTTAACGCTCACTCCAATAATCTAAGCCCCCCTTATCATGAAATCCTGGCTCCGCCTCTGGTTGTAAGTCATCCTCTCATTGTTTTTGGCTTCAAAGTTTGTGGGTCAAAGTTATTTGTTTATGGTTTTTTTTTTGCTCAATTTTCCCGTTTATCCGTCATATAAAACCGATTCTGTTTTTGCTCAATTTTCCTGTTTATCTGCCATATAAAATCGATTCTGTTTTTCTTTGCTCAATTTTCCCACTTCTTGAACCTGAAAAAAAAAATCTTAATCCTTGATATGATTATGATGTTTTCTATATAAAACCGATTCTGTTATTGTATGAGTGGTTGTCCGGAATCAACGTTCGAGTCTTAAAGAACTTGTTTTGGTTTAAAAAACAAATTTTGGCGGGAAAATCCTTTTGTCGAACAAGAATCGAGTATCATTGTGAAACTCGATTTTTCGATTGGATTAAGGTTTTTGGTATTCGATTATGATTATAAATAAAGGGCAGGGATATGTATAACCGTCTGATCGTGTTCAATCCTTTTACGGTTATACTTTATGTATAGATCTTAAACTAATCTCGTTTGGCCTTTAGATTAATTGTTCCAACGTTCGACGATCTTCTTCGCCTGTCTCTATTTTCAGAGAGAAACAAGGGATCGGAATTTCTGATCTTCTTCGTCTTCTATGTAACAGATGGAAACAAATGATTAACCAAATGCTCTAATGCCAATTGTGAGATCTCAAGATCCTTGAGGCATAAACTGACATACCGGTTGGTTATTATAACCGCCATAACTAAATAACTTAGGATATAAATATATATTTAGGATATATGGAAATCAGTAATTAATATCTAACAGATTGAAGTTTATAACAGGATGTTGGGGCCTGTTTACAAACACATGTTTTGTATAACCTCAACTAACAAATTACAAACGCAGTAACAACTTGTCATTACCCACCGCAATGCGCTTGGAAATCAATCAATAAAACATAAGTTGATGATCAGTGAACAACCACCACCATCCAGATGGATCCAAATCGGAGGAGCCTCCTACACGTACGGCAAGTCAGGCCGCCGACTAAAATAAACATATATGGCATAGCGGCATGCATGTAAAATATAGTTAATTTCACTTTCCGTATCTGGAACTTTGTTAATCTAGACAACTTCTTGTGTAGCTGTGTGGTTTAAGTTGTTGAAGCATATTAATTGCTCTTATATCTAGCAAGGAATTTTTATTGAGCGTTACAAGTGACAAAACTAGTTAAGTCTAAACATTAGGACCTCGATGCATATTTTTACCGGGTGTGGTTTCTCCTTTGGCGTTTGGTCATTTATTGGTTCTTGGTGCAAAATCGGACCAATTATCGCCTTTGATGTCAACGATTTACTTCTGATTGCTAAGGAGAGAAGGAACAAACAAGAACAAAAGATTATTCAAGGAATCATCATGGTTACGCTTTGGGTGATTTGGAATACTCGGAACCAGAAGGTGTTTAGGTCCAGAGAAGCGAGAGTTGGGGATGTTATTGCTAAAGTCAAATCTATGTCGTTTCTTTGGTTGAAGTCGAGGTCTAGGTTTAAAACTATGGTTTGGAAGCATTGGGCTATTAACCCGTTGTACATGTAATTTTTTGGCGGAGGTCCTCGCTTTGAGGACCTTTTGCTCGTTCTAATGAAGTTCACCTTTCAAAAAAAAAACATTAGGACCTAATATATTTCGGAAATCAAATCAGTCAATAATGTTGTGACAAGTGCATATAGTAACACAATAAACTACTGAATTTGATACTTCTATTAATGATCAGCAAAGGCTTTTATAGCCAAACAATTACAACGTTTAGAAAAAAACTTAGACTAGAAATAAGGAAACTACTGATAACAAGGAAGACTTAACAACCCACTAAGACTCAACCCACTACTTGTTAACGTTAACATGCTAAGAACTCGGGCTTTATTCAAACAATTAACCTAGAATAATAAAACATTAAACATTTATTAGACATCCATGCATGCACATGCATGGATAATTCCACGTAGACCCAATAAATAAACCATAAAGTTGATCGTTGCACAAGGTATACATCATCATCGATCCAGATGGATCCAAACCAGAGCAGTCTTCAACATCACAAGTGTTAATTCCATCTTTCATGGGTTTTAATTTTCAGCTTGTCAATATACTTGCCTTCTGTTATTGGTTTAGTGGAAATGTGATCAAGAAATTCACCAAAGCTCCCTTCTTTGTAGGCAACAGGGTGTTGTTCATCAACTAGCTCCGGTGCGGGTCCTACCTTTTTATCTAAATGCATACTATGAAGACTTGCAATTGAAAACCGCTTCCTTTTCACGTCGAGAATTACTCTATGTGGGATACTCTTGTATCTACCATTGCTTATCACTTCGAATTGATCCCCCAACTGAACTATCAATGCACCTTCTATAAATGGAACAGGGTGCCATTTTTTGTCATGGTCCATGATCTCAAGTCCTTGAAGGCTTTGATTTAGTATGGTCAGGGTACCATAGTCGGTGTGTGGTGGCATCCCTAGTGCAAGATCTGGCTCGGGACAAGACGGGTAGCAGTTCACGGCCATGACTTGAGAACCTTCTTTGATATCATCATTTAGGTAATTGGCATTCAAGCCTAGGCTCTCTAGAACCATTTCTGTTAGCTTCTTGTTTAATACGTTCACGGCCTTTGCATAGCTTCCCATCTTCTCTCTGTATGAAACGTAAGTGATACAAAGTTAAATGTAGTCATTTTCTGTAAAAGAAGTAAAGTTGGTTATAAGTTTAATAATTACTTGTAAGTTGGAGGATTGGATGGCCATAAATGGATCCATTCTGATATTGGATTAGCATAATGTTTGATGAAGTCTCTCCAGTACAACACTTTATCCATCTCATGATTAATACTAGTGCCATATCTTACAGGCTTGTGAACATCGGCCGAAGCGAAACGCATCTTCTCCTCATTTGGTAAATCAAAGAATTGTTCAGCAGAGTCTAGTGCATCTTTCATGACCGAGGTAGGAATTCCATGGTTTATCACCTTCAATTATAAACAATGTTGTTAGTACTCAGAGGAAAATATAATTGCAAAGGTAATGCATGCATGCATTAAGTAAATTATTATCTATAATATTAATTAAGCGAAAGATGAAGAGTGCTATAATATTATTGGCCACCTAAGTAGGGCCACAGGCCACGTGACTGAAGAAGAAAAACAAGCGTCTAATTTGTGAGCTTAAAAAGAAATTAATGGCCCATCAAAAGGCCCAGTTACAGTTGAAAAAAACAAACGTTTAATTGTGAGCCTAAAAAGAAATTAATGGCCCATCAAAAGGCCCAGTTAAAGTTGAAAAAAACAAACGTTTAATTGTGAGCCTAAAAAGAAATTAATGGCCCATCAAAAGGCCCGGTTAAAGTTTGATGAAAGCTCCAAACACATACTATTATATTTATATTTCAAGTAATCCAAGACGAAGATGTACCATAGTTATTTTGCTAACATGCACCAACGTTTAACTTTTATAGTCTCCTTATTTGGTACGGGTTGTTTTTTTTTCCTTTTTAGGAATGAGCGTTTGGTATTTGATACTCGTACTGAAACGGTACTTCCAGTAGTGGTATGTTGATATTAACACGCAGGACGATTGCCATAATAATAATGTCCACCAAACATTCAACGAAACAGACGCCCCCACAGCGAAGCGCGGGAACTAAACACTAATTATTATTTTTCTTTAGATATAATGACAAATAATAGGTACCTGAAAGAAGCCAAGGTGGTTGCAAGCAGCATGAAGTTGATGAATTAGTTGGGACCTATGTGAAGGGTGGTCCATCATGGAAAGGTCAATGACAGGGAGGCTATGGTCAACAGGGGTATACTTTGGTCGTTGGGAAGAAGGAAGAACATAACATTCAGGTATATTGTGTTGGCAAAGTCCCATAACACTAGTAAAGGAAGTATTTTCCATGTCCTCTGTTTTTGTTAAGTTACTAATGGTTGTTGGTTAATTTTGGTATGAATCTTGTGTTTTTATAAGCTAACAATAAGCTTGACACCATGACTATTGTATTAATTAATTAATTGATGTTTATTGTTTGTATAGTGTTTACGCAATCGTACAATGAATGTCAAAGAAGAATTGATATGACGACGTTATTAATTAATTTTTGGGTATTCAGTTTCTACGTAGTGGTACAATGAATCTTCTTCTTTTCTTCTAAGTCGATTCCTGCGTTTTTGGCTATTCAGTTTCTACGTAGCGGTTTCACATCTCCTCCATGGATATACTAGTGCCAGCTAAGGGGGCAGCCGCCGCCTTAAAAGTTTTGTTTTAGTGTTGTACGCGCTTGAAAATCCCGGCGCCCCCCATGACATTTTAATTTTAGTACCGCCCCCTTACGAAATAGAAAATAGTTGAAGCAAAAGTATATGAACTTAAAAAAAAATAAAGAATAGCATTGGTGTTAATCCGAATAGAGTGAGTTCAGTTTGCAGAGTCGCAGGAAATACTACTGAAGAAGAGGAGTATTGTACTAGAATAAAGGGTAGTTTCGTAAATTAACAAGCAACATAAAAATAGACCGACACCCACCTGGCCACCTACGTGGAACTTTCATTTAAAGTCTCCAAATATATTTTAAATTCAATTTGACTTGATTTTAGTGTTTTTGAAGAATCAAGCGCATACTACAATCAAACTTCCGCATTCATATTTTGTATTCGGGTTCAAATAATATTATTCACTTTTGATGTGATCAAGTCTAACTTTTAAACTCGAACTAGTGTTGTGATGACTTATAAAACTTCCGTGATTAATGTGGATGAACCTAATCTTTTTGGTATCTAATTAGTAAGGAAATATGTGAATATTAGGCAAAGGGTCTTACACCAAACCCACTACTCTTTCCAGCCATGCACCCATGTGAGGTATTAGATTATTTCCTTATTCCATAATCATGCAAACCAACCAAGACTCTTTGACCCATGAGCAAAATGAACTATCAAGATTAACCCAACATTCACCCCTTAATCTTGATATCGGTTCTTTTGACTTGCTAAACTTTCTTTCTCACGGCCTCTTGTGAACCATTCGGTCTCGGTCTTTGGTTCACGACTCGGTCTAATGTGAACTCTCGGTCTTTGTTCACAATCACGGTCTTTCGGTCTAAGCTTTCTTCAATAAAAGCTTCTTTCGGTCTACGGTCTTTATCGGTCTATCTTGGTGTGAGCTTTCGGTCATTGTCACACCCACGGTCTCACGCCTACGGTCTTCTTGGCGCGTTCTACGGTCTCTTTGATGTAAGCTTTCGGTCTCTTGCTCACATCTACGGTCTTTATCCCACCGAAATTCATTCTCCGGCAGCGGTCTTTCAAGAACCACGCAAGTTCTTTCTTTTTATCCCACCGGAATTCATTCTCCGGCAGCGGTCTTTCAAGCCGTTCGGTCTACTACGGCTTCGGTCTCTCCTCGCCGGTTCTTCTCCGACGTCGGTCACGGTCTTTCTTTATATCCCAACGGAACAAGCTTTCCGATGGCGGTCTTCTTGTCACCGGTTTTTCATCTCCGGCGAATACGGTCTATCTTTCTTACTTAGGTGACCATTCGGTTTTCGGTCACCACCTTCGGTCTCTTTCTTCGAACCCTCTTCTTTCACGCCTGCCCTTCGCCAACCGACACACCCGCCGGCGACGGAGGCTACCTCCGACACTTCTCGAGCCCTAGGCTCTGATACCAAATGTAGGATATCAAACCTCCTAGATCACTCTATGTATATATGAATGAAAGGGATGATAGTATTCACTAAATGATATATAAACTCACAATGGAGGGAAGATTCCGATAAAAACTCAAATCATGGTAAAAGAGCCATACAAACTAATCAAAATATCGAATCTGAACATGCAAGTTGAAATTTAATGCATAATTCATGCCTCTGTTGAAGGGTTTGATGTTTTAAAGCATTTTCTATTGGAAAAATAAGCAAACTCAAATTATGCAATCTGTTGTACCAGATGCATGTAGTTGGAAAAATAAGCCTCAAATATGCATTTTCTATTGGAAAAACAAGTGGACTCTAGTCATCCAAAGTGAAAAAAAAAAATTAAACAAATAAATAACATACTTAATAGTCCTCAAATGAATCATTTACATAAGTAGGGTATTTATTGGATTTCAAATTATAATTGGGTGGTTGAATGAGAAATTTGTGTTTATGGTAATGGTTCTAAACCATTTAGCGGCATCATGAATGAAGATATAGGTTTCTGACTTGTGTAAGATGAAGCCGCTAACCCGTTTGGAGTAGTCTTTGAAGCCGCTAAATGATATGGAGGAGTCCATGATGCCGCTGAATGGGATGGAGGAGTCTATCTTGATGCCGCTGATCCGAATGGAGGGACTGACTGATGCCGCTGATCTGTTTGGAGGAGTCAAGTGATGCCGCTAAATGGTTTAGAAGTATCACCTTGAAGCCGCCAATTGATTCAGAATTTTCAACGGTCATTTCTACACCTTGGGGCCTAAGTCTGACTGGCCGCCGGCGGAGTGGAGAATTCAAGGGTACCCGTCGATGATTACCACACATCGAGGCAGAGTACGTCAGAGAAGAATACAAAATGAGATGGATGTCAATTATGACGATCGCCCGAGGCGTCATACATGCAGTCGATGTGGAGAGACCGGCCATAACAAGAAAAGTTACGGAAACGCAAGGCGTCAACGACATCAGTGAATCACCCCACAACAGCTTCATGTCAGTCGTACCATCAATGTTGTCTTTTTTATGTTGTTTAGTTTCAAGTATCTTTATCATCGATCACCCTTTGCTATCATGGATGCGTTGGGTGACTAATCAATTTCTGTTCGAGTTTTATTTAGTAATGGCAGCGTTATTATTATCTTACTGTTAATGTTAATACTACTACTATTATTAATAAATAATTTAGGATTATTACATTACTTAATAATACTAAATTTATTTAAAACGAATAATCTTTAATGTTTAATAGTGAATAAATGTAATAATCATAAATTTATTTAAAACGAATAATACAAATTTATTTACAACAATTTTTTCATTTGATCCTTTAAAATGGTTTGGCAACTTCATTTGATGCATTAGAGTGGTTTGGCGACATCATTTGATGGCTTAGAGTGGTTTGGCGACTTCATTATTTGATCTTTCCCTCTCATTTACTTATGGTCGAACAAGAGAATACATGAAAATAAAAATGCTGGATGCCTCCATTCGGATCAGCGGCATCAAGGATGACTCCTCCATCCCATTCAGCGGCATCAAGGGTGAATCCTCCATCCCATTCAGCGGCTTCAGTGACTACTCCAAACGGGTTAGCGGCTTCATCTTACACAAGTCAGAAGCCTATATTATGATGATTGATGCCGCTAAATGGTTTAGAACCATTACCATAAACACAAATTTCCCATTCAACCACCCAATTATAATTTGAAATCCAATAAACACCCTACTAATGCAAATGATTCTCCTCAAATCCAGTTTCACCACCACTAGATTCTTCGGTCTTCAATTCTACTTCTACATCACCACCATGACAAAACCAAACCCAATGTTCCACACTCTCCTACTAATCGTCACCTGAATCTCGCCGCCTCCCGTTTCTTGGCAAACACTCACTACTCCACAAACCCACAAACAATATTATTGCTAGTAACTACAGTGAAAATATCCATCAACGTTATCTCATCAACACTGATCATCAACCTCATCTTTTCTTGTAACTTTTGAGCATCAATCTGCTCCCCTTTTGTGAAAATATCCAAAGAACCCGGTTTTGGGCCGGTACGGTATTCCGGTATGTACCGGTATAAACCAACTTACCGGCGGTATGATTCAGATACCGTTTCCCCAATTTACTTACCGGCATGTTTCGTACCGGCTACACAGCCGGTAACCGGTATTACCGGTAATACCGGCCGGTACTTACCGGTTTTTAAAACATTGGTTACAAGAGACAAAACTAATTAAGTATAAACATTAGGACCTAAGATATTTTGGAAATCAAATCAGTCAATAATGTTCTGACAAGTACATATAGTAACACAATAAACTAATGAATTCGATACTTCTATTAATGATCAGCAAAGGCTTTTATAGCCAAACAATTACAACGTTCAGAAACAAACTTAGACTAGAAATAAGGAAACTACTAAAAACAAGGAAGACTTAACAACCCACTAAGACTCAGCCCACTACTTGTTAAAGTTAACATGCTAAGAACTCGGGCTTTATTCAAACAATTAACCTAGAATAATAAAACATTAAACATTTATTAGACATCCTTGCATGCATATGCATGGATAATTCCACGTAGACCCAACATCAGTCGTGTTAATTCCATCTTTCATGGGTTTTTCAGCTTGTCAATATACTTGCCTTGTGTTATTGGTTTAGAGGAAATGTGATCAAGAAATTCACCAAAGCTCCCTTCTTTGTATGCAACCGGGTGTTGTTCATCAACTAGCTCCGGTGCGGGTCCTACCTTTTTATCTAAATGCATACTATGAAGACTTGCAATTGAAAACCGCTTCCTTTTCACGTCGAGAATTGTTAGAAATATGTATGTGAATGTGAGTTTGGTTTGTCCCACATTGGTTGGGAGATGAAAAGTGGAAGACTTTATAAGGTGAAGCTTGAGTGGAGGAAGTAAATGTTAAGTTACTTTATACTCTGGCACCTACCCGCGCGCGCAGGGGGGGTGCAAAAATGGGTTCTGGTTCGGGAAAATTTCTTGAACCAACGCGACGCCCGCATCTGCGGACACGAATGCAGCTCGAAAAACCCGGGTCCGCGCGACACGGTTTTTGCTACCCATTTAGTTTTTAATATGTAACTAAAGGAGCTTCCAGAAGAAGACTGTTAGAGTCTCTTTACTGCAGTTAATAGACGAGTTTAATTGACATTAATCTCAAATTGATTAAGTCATTACTGCATTGTAAGTTTCATTCTCAAACTCTTTTAATTAACTCCATTAATTGATTTAATGGAGATTATTATGATGAATGATAATCATCTTATAAGAGGACATGTTCTATTCAGAAGCTGAGATCCTTATGCTTAGATGCATACATGGACATAGAATCAGTTTGGGATTTTCGTGACTCTACATGAGTATGCAAAGAATAATAATTTTGCAACTTGTCTTGCACGTGGACTAAAAACACTTCCTGATTGTCCATGTCACATACACACACATATAGAAATAGAGCAACAACCGACTTCTGATTATTCTTTCAGGCAAGTGGGATAGTCCGGCAGTGCACCAACACTGTTAAAGAACCGGTGTACCCTGGGAACAGACGAAGAATCTGTTTAAGGGAATTGTGTCAAACACAAGCCCGGTTCATGTCTATGATTTTGTTTTCTGACCAAGTGCAGGGACTGGGAAACACGCGAACTTCATGTACAAGAGGCGTTGAGGCGATCACAATGTAAGTTTTCTAACAAACTTAAACAGATCGTAAACAAACTTTCGTGTTCTTCCTAAGGAATTTGGGTTCGCGAAAGTTTGTACATGTTTTCTTTTGGTACATCGAATTGGATTGCATTCATGATAAGAATGCAATCTTTAATCCGAAAGTTTGATAGACAAAACGAATTTTTTGATTCAATTTTCGGATTCATGGGTGTTTGGGATGTGTTTGGATAAACCGAAATATTAACTTTTTAACATGTATATACACGGTTTGAATTTCTAATGAGAGTATTAGAAAAGTCATAATATTTGTAAACCCATGAAAACATTTGATAACGTTTTCTTTCTAGTAAGAGTATAAGAAAGATAATTTCAAATTATTTGAAATGTTTATATTTTCTAATAAGAGTATTGGAAAATAAAAGGTTTCGAAATATGAGGTTTTGAAACATGTAATTCTAACAAGCGTGTTAGAATCGACGACGTTGAAAGAATAACGTGTCATTTCTAATAAGCGTATTAGAAATTAATATTTACAAAATCGTAAGTTTAATGTGTAAACTTATATATTGATTTTTCTAACGGGCGTGTTAGAAATTGATGATTTTGTAAAGACTAAATAAGGTGTTTATATTTCTAACAAGTGTGTTAAAAAAATAAAATAAAAAATTGTTGTACAAAATACACAAACGTGTTGGAAATGATTATTTTGGAAAAATAATCAACATTAAACCGGTTTGGTTAAAATTTGACGGTTTCGAACAAGCGAGTTTGAAACGGGTATATTTTGGAAAATCCAAAGTCAATACCATTTATGTAGATGGTTTAATTTTCTAACGAGCGTGTTAGAAATGGTTTATTATATATAAACCAATAAGTTCTAAAATGATTGTCATAATCATATATTTCTAACAAACATGTTAGAAAAGGTTGAGAACATAAACCAATGATGTTTAAAACGATTTTGGGTAATCGTTTATTTCTAACGGGTGTGTTAGAAAAGGTTTATTTAACCAAAACTCTATATGATGAAACGTGTAATCGTTTGTATTCTAACAAGTGTGTTAGAAATGGTTTTGAATGATAAACTATATTAGAGTTCATGGTTTTGATTTATAATCAAAACACAAATATGTATACTTTATGGAAAATACTTGTAAAAGTAGAAATGTTTGTATGAATAAAACATGTCTTTTGCAAATTATATATGGTTTGATACTTGTATGAAAAGTATGGTGACTTTAACCATATAATAGTCTAGAGAGACTATTTAGTGTAAATCAACTTGATGTTGTTTTGGACATATTTACGTGTTCTACTACTTTAAAGTAGTTAAGTATAAACAACTTTGTTGCTTTGAACAGTGTATTGAGGGAGTACCTCGAAACATGCCATGAGACGATATAATTGTTATCATTTCGTCGAACGATAAAGTGTTGAAGAGAATAACACTTTGAGATTTGATGTTTATATGAATCCGGTTAAAGATATATATAATATGTTATATATATTTTGGATTATATTGAAATTATAATTTGGTAAATTATAATTATTATTTGGTAAAACTCTTCATATGGTGAATTGAAGAAAAACTCTCTAGTAGAGTTAATTTATTTATGACACTTGATTATAGTTTTAAGACTAAATTAAGTGTATGATTGAAACTCTTGAGTAGAGTTCTTAATGCCATTTGATGAGTTTTTATTTCATATGGTGAAACTCTTGAGTAGAGTTCTTAATGCCATTTGATGAGGTTTTATTAGAGTTTTTAATTAGAGTCTTATGTCTCTAATTAAGTGACTAAGAAGAAAAAACTCTTCATCCATCCCCATTGAGATAATCATGGTCAACATGGCAAGTGTATTGAAGTTAAATACACGAAAACAAGATATGTCATCTAATGTTGAGAGCATTTACGTAGAAATGCACAAATGTAGTTTTGATGACTATAACATATGATAGAAATATATGTTATTATTCATAAGTCTTTGATAAATATTGCGAGATTTATTATAAAAGACTTAGAATAGTAATGGACGTGTAGAGTCTCTACAAACCATCAATGTCGGTTGAACTATATGGAGGACTCGTGATATATTTGGGAGAGTTACCCAATAAATAGGTTCAACAAAATATATACATATCACTTAGGGATATGTGGAAGTCATGTCGTTGAGTGTCAATCTAATTGACTGGTTGATGATGAATATGTTCATCAAAGTGACTTATGTTAAGACTTATGTTTAAGTCCTAAAGAGTTAATGGTGAAGCCTTGGAGATTAAAGGCAAACGAGTCTTGATCCTAATGAATGGAATTAATTATGGTTTTGAAGCATTCTTTAAACCAAGGTTTTGGAATGGTAAACAAAATCTCATTTTGTGTCTAAACTAAGACGTGAATGTTAGAAAGAGATAGTAAGTTATCTCTTAAGGCTGTGAGGAATCAGAATGAGGCATCTTCTGTTCACATGCTAAGTATTTGTAGTCTAAAGCATGCTAGACTAATACTTGTTAATTTAGATGCTCCACGGAGAATAAATTAACTTTGAACATTCAAACATATGTGACGACATAATAATGAATTTTGTAAAAGCAAATATATAATTCTTTTAAAAGGATGACTCGAAAGGACCGAATAAATAGTTCATTGGTTATGATACTATTTAGCTGAATATGAGAACTCATATAGCACAGAAAACGGTTCGTGTGAGTAATATGGGTTGAGTAATATAATGGATGACCCCAATAACACAAAGATATAGATAGTCACTATCTTATCACGGGTGTCTTATGTCATCATGAGTGATATTACTCAAACTTAATCAAAGTGCAAGCAATGTGGGGGGAAGAGCCATTTAAGAAACAATCCGTAGGGATGTAAAAATGGTACTTGAGAAGTTTTAAGCGACATATGAAAGGAAGAAACTTTCATCACCCCATTTGATAGTTATCCAATAACAAGTGTGGAGGTGACTTGCATTTGAAAATAGAAGGTTTGATATGAACAGATGTGATTTGGGATGTACAAATCACACAAACCTAGAACAGACTTGTTATAAGTCAGTCCTATTATGTGGACAAAATTCTTGAGAAGTTCAATAGAAATAACTCTAATGTGGCTAGAAATTTCATTGACACGAGTCAATGTCTAGCTAAGAATCGAGGTGAGCCTGTTAACCAATTAGAGTACTCAAGAATTATTGGCAGCCTGATGTATCTTATGAGTTGTATCAGACCAGACTTAGCAAGCAAGCTAAGTAGATACACGAGCAACCTAAGTTCAATTCATTGGAATTACGAGACACAGGTGCTTTGGTAATTAGGATACATACGAAACTATGGGCTGCAATATAAAAGATATCCAGCAGTTGTTGAAGGTTATTATGATGCGAATTGGATATCTTACACGAATGATTCCAAGGCAACGAGTGGGTATTTGTTCACACTTGGAGGTGCTGCGATAACATGGAAATCATCTAAGCAAATAGTTATTGCTAGATCCATGATGGAATCAAAATTCATCGCTTTGAGGATGAATAGGCAAAATGGCTACGTCAATTTGTTAAGGATATACCTAGGTGGCCGAAGCCGGCATTGGGCCAATGCATACGCTGTGATAGTCAATCAGTAATTGGCAGAGCTCATATCACAATGTGTATCATTAAGAATAGGTATATAAGACGTAGGCATGATCGGTACGACAACTAATCTCTATAAGAGTTATCACTATTGACTATGTGAAGTCAAAGGATAACATCGCGGATCCGCTAACAAAAGGCTTAAGCAGAGAGTTAGTTCAGAAGTCGTCAATTGGAATGGGACTAAAGCCCATGAAAGGCTAGGTTTATGCGAAGGAAAACCTAACTCAGCTGACTGGAGATCCCAAGATCTGAGTTCAATAGGACAACCTAATTGTATGAACTGGCGAAGGTCACTGTGGGGGAGAGTTGGTGGAAACCCCACGTTTGAAAAAGGGAGTTTACTATAAATTTAATAAGCTTCCTAGTCCATTCCTAAAAAGTGACAAGGTTGAGGTTAAGCTTATGGCTTTTAATGATTTGACTGAGGTAACCAGTCCTAGTAGATCACCTATGTGAGAGAGAAGTGGGGTCGCTTCGAAGGGTATTGTAGGGGCACAATACTTAAGAGCTCTCGCAGAACCAGGCACGTGTCCATGACCATAACGGACACAACTATGAGGACTTGACGTTGTCAGGGAGAGTCTTGTGTGAAGCGTATTGTCGTCCACACAAACGGCAGACGAGTTCAAAGACATCGCGTTCTACTCAGAGCCAGTGGGCTAAGTGCGTTTCATAAGCGAAGGTTCAAAGGGTCACACCTACCTATCGTATGCAAAACTCAACTGTTGAAATTTAAACGGAATGAGGTTGTTTTTCTGTGAGCAACTCCCATTCATGTGGGGGATTGTTAGAAATATGTATGTGAATGTGAGTTTGGTTTGTCCCACATTGGTTGGGAGATGAAAAGTGGAAGACTTTATAAGGTGAAGCTTGAGTGGAGGAAGTAAATGTTAAGTTACTTTATACTCTGGCACCTACCCGCGCGCGCAGGGGGGGGTGCAAAAATGGGTTCTGGTTCGGGAAAATTTCTTGAACCAACGCGACGCCCGCATCTGCGGACACGAATGCAGCTCGAAAAACCCGGGTCCGCGCGACACGGTTTTTGCTACCCATTTAGTTTTTAATATGTAACTAAAGGAGCTTCCAGAAGAAGACTGTTAGAGTCTCTTTACTGCAGTTAATAGACGAGTTTAATTGACATTAATCTCAAATTGATTAAGTCATTACTGCATTGTAAGTTTCATTCTCAAACTCTTTTAATTAACTCCATTAATTGATTTAATGGAGATTATTATGATGAATGATAATCATCTTATAAGAGGACATGTTCTATTCAGAAGCTGAGATCCTTATGCTTAGATGCATACATGGACATAGAATCAGTTTGGGATTTTCGTGACTCTACATGAGTATGCAAAGAATAATAATTTTGCAACTTGTCTTGCACGTGGACTAAAAACACTTCCTGATTGTCCATGTCACATACACACACATATAGAAATAGAGCAACAACCGACTTCTGATTATTCTTTCAGGCAAGTGGGATAGTCCGGCAGTGCACCAACACTGTTAAAGAACCGGTGTACCCTGGGAACAGACGAAGAATCTGTTTAAGGGAATTGTGTCAAACACAAGCCCGGTTCATGTCTATGATTTTGTTTTCTGACCAAGTGCAGGGACTGGGAAACACGCGAACTTCATGTACAAGAGGCGTTGAGGCGATCACAATGTAAGTTTTCTAACAAGAATTACTCTATGTGGGATACTCTTGTATCTACCATTGCTTATCACTTCGAATTGATCCCCCAACTGAACTATCAAAGCACCTTCTATAAATGGAACAGGGTGCCATTTTTTGTCATGGTCCATGATCTCAAGTCCTTGAAGGCTTTGATTTAGTATGGTGAGGGTACCATAGTCGGTGTGTGGTGGCATCCCTAGTGCAAGATCTGGCTCGGGGCAAGACGGGTAGCAATTCACGGCCATGACTTGAGAACCTTGTTTGATATCATCAGTTAAGTAATTGGCATTCAAGCCTAGGCTCTCTAGAACCATTTTTGTTAGCTTCTTGTGTAATACGTTCACGGCGTTTGCATAGCTTCCCATCTTCTCTCTGTATGAAACATAAGTGATATAAAGTTAACTGGTAGTCATTTTCGGTAAAAGAACTAAAGTTGGTTATAAGTTTAATAATTACTTGTAAGTTGGAGGATTGGATGGCCATAAATGGATCCATTCTGATATTGGATTAGCATAATGTTTGATGAAGTCTCTCCAGTACAACACTTTATCCATCTCATGATTAATACTAGTGCCATATCTTACAGGCTTGTGAACATCGGCGGAAGCGAAACGCATCTTCTCCTCATTTGGTAAATCAAACAATTGTTCAGCAGAGTCTAGTGCATCTTTCATGACACAGGTAGGAATTCCATGGTTTATCACCTTCAATTATAAACAATGTTGTTAGTACTCAGAGGAAAATATAATTGCAAAGGTAATGCATGCATGCATGCATTAAGTAAATTATTATCTATAATATTAATTAAGCGAAAGATGAAGAGTGCTATAATATTATTGGCCACCTAAGTAGGGCCACAGGCCACGTGACTGAAGAAGAAAAACAAGCGTCTAATTTGTGAGCTTAAAAAGAAATTAATGGCCCGTCAAAAGGCCCAGTTAAAGTTGAAAAAAACAAACGTTTAATTGTGAGCCTAAAAAGAAATTAATGGCCCATCAAAAGGCCCGGTTAAAGTTTGATGAAAGCTCCAAACACATACTATTATATTTATATTTCAAGTAATCCAAGACGAACATGTACCATAGTTATTTTGCTAACGTGCACCAACGTTTAACTTTTATAGTCTCCTTATTTGGTACGGGTTGTTTTTTTTTTCCTTTTTAGGAATGAGCATTTGGTATTTGATACTCGGTACGGTACTTCCAATAGTGGTATGTTGATATTAACACGCAAGACGATTGCCATAAAAATAATGTCCACCAAACATTCAACGAAACAAACGCCCCCACAGCGAAGCGCGGGAAACTAAACTCTAATTATTATTTTTCTTTAGATATAATGACAAATAATAGGTACCTGAAAGAAGCCAAGGTGGTTGCAGGCAGCATGAAGTTGAAGAATTAGTTGGGACCTGTGTGAAGGGTGGTCCATCATGGAAAGGTCAATGACAGGGAGGCTATGGTCAACAGGAGTAGACTTTGGTCGTTGGGAAACAGGAAGAACATAACATTCAGGTATATTTTGTTGGCAAAGTGCCATAACACTAGTAAATGAAGTATTTTCCATGTCCTCTGTTTTTGTTAAGTTACTAATGGTTGTTGGTTAATTTTGGTATGAATCTTGTATTTTTATAAGCTAACAATAAGCTTGACACCATGACTATTGTATTAATTAATTAATTGATGTTTATTGTTTGTATAGTGTTTACGTAGTCATACAATGAATCTCAAAGAAGAATTGATATGACGACGTTATTAATTAATTTTTGGCTATTCAGTTTCTACGTAGTAGTACAATGAATCTTCTTCTTCTAAGTCGATTCCTGCGTTTTCTGAGTGACTTCCAGCGGTTTCACATCTCCTCCATGGATATACTATATTCTTCTCTATTTACAGTGGCGGACCTAGTGGCATCTAAGTGGGCGGCCGCCACCTTAAAAGTTTTGTTTTAGTGTTGTACGCGTTTAAAAATCCCGAGCGCCCCCATGATATTTTAGTGCCGCCCCTTATAAAATAGAAAATAGTTGAAGGAGTATTGTATCTGAACTAAAAAAAATAAAGAATAGCAGTGGTGTTAATCTGAATATAGTGCGTTCAGGTTGCAGAGTCGCACGAAATACTGAAGAACAGGAGTACTGTACTAGAATAAAGGGTAGTTTCGTAAATTAACAACACCCACCCACGTGGAACTTACATTTATTAAATTTGACTTGATTTTAGTGTTTTGTTTTATTGAACTTTGGATTTTGGCATATATTTAAGAAATATGAGAGAGGCTAAAGCCTTCTTAACTTACAAAGTGTAAGAAGGGATCCTGGCCCTCCATCTCCCACCTTCTGCGTTTTATTAAAAAACATCGTACATTAATTACACACGTTTCTCATTTAATGGCAGTTATCAAATTGAGGGTAGATTAGACAATTTACAACTCTAATAATTTGAATTTTTTTTAATATTAGCGCCCAAATCACCCTCATTCATTGACGGTTACAAAATCGACTAATCATTCAACCCAATTAAACACACCAAGCGACTAAAAACTCACACAAAAATCACAAAACAAAAAACAGAGCACTGGAAAATAACGCTAATCATGGCTCCAAAACGCAAAACAAGTAAGGAATTGATCATGTTTTTACTTTATTTTTGATCGTATAACAATAATTGAAACAATAATGGTTGCTAATCGTTGGTTTTTAAACCCTAAAACAGGTGAACGACGAGAAAGAAGAAGCAAGTTGTGTCATGACAGGCCTTCAAAACCAACGAATACAGGTATGATTTATTTGAAGATAATACGTTTTATGTTATTGTTAAAGGCGTTTTTTGCTCACCTGAATGATGATGAAGACGGTTTACTGTATTCTTTGGATTTTGACAAAGTTACTAAAGGCGTTTTAATGTTCTGATTGAATTAGTAAAGGCGTTTTGATAGTTTGTGTTATAGTTAATCATTTTTGTTTCATAATCAACTCATTTGTTGTTATAATTAAAGGCGTTTTACTAATGTTAGTGAAGGCATTTTATCAGATCTGATTTATTGTTGAAAACAAGCAGAATATGATCCATAAAACTTGAAAAAAACAAAAGGCGTTTTACTAGTGTTAATGAAGGCGTTTTATCAGATCTGATTATTGTTGAAAACAAGCAGAATATGATCCATAAAACATTAAAAAAACAAAAGGCGTTTTACTAATGTTATTGAAGGCGTTTTATCAGATCTAATTTATTGTTGAACAAGAACATGAAAGCTAAGAAGGTATGTATGTCTATGTAGCAATAGTTTATATTTGTTTGTAAAACGCATTTGGAAAAAACTAAAACGCATTTGATGTTTTCATGGCAGGTTTGGATGAAAAAAAATGGACAAGAACATGAAGAAGTATCTGGACATCCAAGAGGAAATGGATGATATGGTTTCACAGGCAAGAGAGAAGTATTTCTGGTCTAGGGAATTGATCGATAGGTGCCAGAAATGGGACGACATTAGAGGCAAGTCTTCGAAAAGAGACGATGTTGTTGAACCAAAAGATGCTGATGAAAATGTAGTCGGCCTAGAAGACAATCAAAGTTTTGGTGATTTAGGTGTGCAATTGGGTGGAGAGGATGACAGGGTTATTGAAGAAGAACAGGCGGCGGAGATGGTCCTATCCGTGACCACAAAAACATTGGTAGGATACAAACGATATGGGCATGGTCAGAAGAAGAAGGGTGGAGATCAAAGTGGACAGAATGAAAGTATGGCTGAACAGGTAAAACGCATTTGTTTAAATCCTAAAACGCAAGTATTGTTATACTGACATTTTACAAGTATTTGTAAAACGCATTGGAATAAAGCCTAAAACGCATTTGTTGTTTTTTATGACAGATTGTAAATCTTGAAGACAACACAGTAGTGGGTCTTGATGAAACTGTTTCAGGGCTTAAGAATGTTGATGAAAATGTTGTGGGGGAGTCAGCAAAGGTGGTGGAAGATAATGTTGATAAGGCAAGTGTTAATGAAGAATTAATTGAAGACTATGGTATAAGTGATACAGCACTTGCTATGATACAAACAATAGAGCCAGGTGTGTATGGTATAAGGGAAGCAAACATTAGGGATGAACAACAGGAGGAGCGTAGGAATCGAGAAGATTGAAGGGGGGACAATACATAGGAGAGAAATGCCATGGAGGACTGAGAATAACAAAGAAGACTGCGGTATATTCGCAATACGACACATGGAAACGTATAAAGGGAATAAGGTATGGAAAGCCGATTTTGAAAATGAGTCGGAACTACAAAACAAGCAACTAGTTGCGTTGAGGTTCAAGTATGTTGCAAAGTTGACACTTAGCGAGCACAACAGGGCAAAGGATGACGCTGTCGAAGAAGCTCATAAGTTTAGCAAACGACCTAACAAGGATAAGATGCTTCAGAATGCTTACAACAAAATGCTGAAGCGAGAAGATAGCGTGAGCTAAATGTTTAAAATTTATAAGTTACTTAATTTTAAACATGTTGACATGAACATCTCTTGTTGGTTTGTTAAATGAATGTTTCTGCTTATGTTAGTTTTGTTTTCAGTTTATGGTTTGTTTTAAAAGGTTTGTAAAACGCATTTAATAGGTACTAAAATGCATTTAATATATATAGAAGACATTTTAACTTTATATGTTTAACAAACAAATAAAACGCCTTCAACATTAGATAAAACGCAAGTACATTATTATTCAACACATTTTACATAATGAAACAAACAAAACACATGATGTTAAAGTTGGAGAAAGGTAACATAGAAACAAAGGCTAGAAGGTTTAAAGTTATTTGAGAAACTTGATCTTCATTTCCATTGAGCACCTCAAAAGACCAATTGAGTCGGTCCAAACGATGTTACAAATTCGCCGCTTGAACTCATCATCGCTGCATAATGTGCCGAACTTAATTTTTGTGGCTTCCCACCCTCTTTGTAACAAACAACATATTTGATACGAAGAACATTCATATGAACATATGAGGTACTCTTCCTAGCTGTAAATCCAGAAGCCTTGGCATACTGCTGATAAAACTCAAAAGCATGATCTATACTTGGGAAAACCATACCAACTTCTGGTTTCATTGAAGATACAACAGCAGGTTTGTATATTGGAGTTTGATCATCAATTGGAACATCTTTGTTAGATAGATCTGACATAAAACAACATGATAAAACAACATAAAAAGCCTTTTATTTAATGTATTCATAAAACAACAAAAGGACCTCAAAACGCATGTTAAAACATAATAAAACGCATTCTGAAGGTTATCAATAACATAACACCACCAGTTACATCAAAACGCATGTTAAAAACATCTAAACGCATTCTGAAAAGTTATCAGTAACATAATACCACCAGTTACATCAAAACGCATGTTAATAATCCTAAAACGCAAATGATTATGTTCATATCCATAAAAACAGCAAAAATACCTTGCATCCTTCTGTGTTCAACCATGAAATCAAATCTCTCACCAATATGTTCATCAGTATTGTTAACATCTTCCTGTATAATATCTACATACAAAATTAAAAACTGATCGCTCAACCTCTGTTTCATCTCTGATTAATATGATATGCTAAAAAACTTCAAAACAGTAAAAACTAACCTTCAAAATTGAGATTATGAGGATCAACAACTTCATCTTCTTCATCGATTAAGAATTCAGGTTCATTGTTTAGATCTGGAAACCAAATTAAGAGTAAGATCACGATTAAGTGAAACAATATAAACAGAGTACGTATCGAACATGATTATGAACTAAGCAAATTGATTATGATTTTCGTAAAAAATTTGAACCATTGATGCAATGCGATTATACTTTTTTGAATATGGTAAGAATTGATAATCGTATATTGTGGAATCAGTTATGAAATTTGAATTATTGTATTTCGATAAAACAGGGATTGACAATTATGATAATAACGTGATTAATTGATAGATGCAATTGACTATAATACCCCTCTCATCAGTTATAATGTTATAACAGACAACTTCCACGTGGCATAATTTGGTGGCTTCCTACACTATGTAGGTTAAGGGACTTTGTACCCTACACTTTCTCTAAGAAATATAAAAAGACAGAGAACATTTGTTTAAATACATTTGTTAGTTAATATCCACTCTAAGCTATTTTACTAATCAGAAATACAGTAACATTAGCTATTTTACTAACTTTTCGTTTGATATTTAGTAGTTTCTGTTTTCCTTAGATATTCAACAAAAATGATAATAAATTAAAATAATCATTTATTTATCGTTTCTATTTTACACTTATTAGGTAATTTTAGTCTTATTCTTATGGTATGTGACCCGACACAACGCCTCAAATCAGACCGAAACCTTTTTAATATTTAGCATAGATGACTAACTCTAAAATTTTCACTCCCCGTAAAAAAATTTATAGGTTCACCAATGCTTCTCTTAGACTATAGGATGAAGGGGCATGGAGTGTTATATGGCAGGCAGTCAAGTCAGCATCCCCTTTAACCCTCAAAACACTACAGGAGTACAGGTTGATGGTGGCGTGGAAGGTTTTTCTTTTTAATTACAATCATCTATGATCCAACACCAAACCGCAATCACAAGATGTTAAAACTAATTATATTTGATGCTGACTTGACTGCCTACCATAAATGAAGGGATAGGGAGCCCAATCCAAGTGCAGGAGGCGCCCCTATCCCCATAAGACAGGATCCTCACGCCAGACCAGGGTACAAGGATCCATTCGCGCGCTGCCAACAAAGCATGCAGAGCAACGCGCAAGGATAACAGCGGATAAGCAACAAGCAATACCTGATAAGCGCGTGCAACCACGCGCGGAATCTTCCCTTATCACTTTTGGTACGAGGTACAGAAGATAACAAAAGGAAGATCCTCAGAGATCTCTGACAGAGTACGCGCCAATGAGAAGGCGACAAGTGGCAAGGATGGTCCAACCACCACTGACAAGGACGGCGACATGACTGTAGCCACGCTCCCACCATGCCATCATCTACGGTGACAGCAGACATCCCCTGCTGATATCAGAGGCATGGTCAACGACTGTAGCAAGGACAGAGGCGCCGACTAAAATGTTAGACATAATATTTTTTTTATCCTAAGTTTAGTATGTAATTAATATTATTGTTACATAACCTAAAGTTGTGGCGGTTATGGTGGTTATTACTGAACCAATATGTCGGTTCACCAATGGGTATCACAATTCACACCCCTTCACCACCTACAAATAACCCCATACCCCTTCATTTGTATTTGGATGATTAACTTATAATATAGCATGTTTCTGTAAATTCTCTCTTAGAATCCTCATATAAAATAAACATATATGGTTCGGGTCGGAAAACACTGAAATATAGTTAATTTCATTTTTCGTATCTGGAATCAAGACAACTTCTTGTGTAGCTGTTTGGTTAAGTTGTTGAAGCATATTAATTGCTCTTATATCCAGCAAGGAATTTTTATTGACCGTTACAAGAGACAAAACTAATTAAGTAAACATTAGGAACTAATATATTTTGGAAATCAAATCAGTCAATAATGTTGTAACAAGTGCATATAGTAACACAATAAACTACTTAATTCGATACTTCTATTAATGATCAGCAAAGGCTTTTATAGCCAAACAATTACAACGAACAAACTTAGACTAGAAATAAGAAAACTACTGAAACAAGGAAGACTTAACAACCCACTAAGACTCAGCCCACTACTTCTTAACGTTAACATGCTAAGAACTCGGGCTTTATTCAAACAATTAACCTAGAATAATAAAACATTAAACATTTATTAGACATCCTTGCATGCATATGCATGGATAATTCCACGTAGACCCAACATCACTTGTGTTCAATTCCATCTTTCATGGGTTTTAATTTTCAGCTTGTCAATATACTTGCCTTCTGTTATTGGTTTAGTGGAAATGTAATCAAGAAATTCACCAAAGCTCCCTTCTTTATAGGCAACAGGGTGTTGTTCATCAACTAGCTCCGGTGCGGGTCCTACCTTTTTATCTAAATGCATACTATGAAGACTTGCAATTGAAAACCGCTTCCTTTTCACGTCGAGAATTACTCTATGTGGGATACTCTTGTATCTACCATTGCTTATCACTTCGAATTGACCCCCAACTGAACTATCAAAGCACCTTCTATAAATGGAACAGGGTGCCAATTTTTGTCATGGTCCATGATCTCAAGTCCTTGAAGGCTTTGATGTAGTATGGTGAGGGTACCATAATCGGTGTGTGGTGGCATCCCTAGCGCAAGATCTGGCTCGGGGCAAGACGGGTAGCAATTCACGGCCATGACTTGAGAACCTTGTTTGATATCATTTGATATTTAGTAGTTTCTATTTTCCTTAGATATTCAACAAAAATGATAATAAATTAAAATAATCATTTATTTATCGTTTCTATTTTACACTTATTAGGTAATTTTAGTCTTATTCTTATGGTATGTGACCCGACACAACGCCTCAAATCAGACCGAAACCTTTTTAATATTTAGCATAGATGACTAACTCTAAAATTTTCACTCCCCATAAAAAAATTTATGGGTTCACCAATGCTTCTCTTAGACTATAGGATGAAGGGAGGCATAGGATGAAGGGGGCATGGAGTGTTATATGGCAGCATCCCCTTAAACCCTCAAAACACTACATGAGTACAGGTTGGTGGTGGCGTGGAAGGTTTTTCTTTTTAATTACAATCATCTATGATCCAACAACCAACCGCAATCACAAGATGTTAAAACTAATTATATTTGATGCTGACTTGACTGCCTGCCATAAACATAAATCATCTTGTGATTGTGTTTATGTTGATGAGTGATACCCTTATATGTTGATGAGTGATACCCTTCTCTTAGACTATATGCTGACTTGATTTATGTTTATGTTGTTTTCTACTGGACCATGTTCACCACTTTGGTTGGTAGTAATAAAATCAAATCCTTCAGTGTGTTCAATATGTTCTTTGAATTGCTACATCGTCTATTGATATATTAGGCCTTTTTTGTTACCCTGATTGTCCACATGTTGGGACGTTGCCCTATACTCTACTGGCATTGTGTACTATGTTGATGAGTGATACACTTTTTTTTTTGTTGCAAAACAAGGCCGAGGTGAGCTATTACTCCCTGAGTACTCGGTCCAGGGTAGGTCACCGAGTATAACCGAGTTGGCCGAGTACTCCCCGCCTAGGCCGATTTGAGCCCGAGTACTCGCTCCAAAGTAGGTCACCGAGTACAAACCCAAACCGAGTTTTGCAACACTGGTACTTGAAGGTGATATCGATGTGACAAATACAGTTAGTGAGTTGTGGTTGAGCTGTAACGTGAATTTCTCTATATTGTTAGATGTAATCGTATGTCTATTTGGTTGGTTGATGCCTTCTTTTTAAGGATTGTGTTCGGCTTGGTATAAGAGTTTTGTTGTTGAGAGATGAAATCTTCATATGGGTGACCCCTGTTTTTTTATTAAGATTAGCTTTTGTTCCTTTAACATGTGTATGTATAAAAAGAGAAAAAAAAATTCTTAATTAGTACAATACACGTGAAACAAATGACCACTTCAAGCACAAAAATACATATCCTAAAATAATATATAACTAGCAAAATTCATAGCGCGGCAATCCGGTTCTTAGCGGTTGGTTTTACTTGTTTCTGAGTGGGTGCGTCGGTTTGTGGCAAGTTTCTGGGCATTTGGGCTGGCTTCTTTCTGGGCGGTTTGCTCTCTTTCTAGGTGGTTTGCTTCCATTTTTCTGGGCGGTATTTGGCAATGGGTTGGTGGGCCTCTATGCAATTTTTTGAAACTTGGGTGGTCAATCTTTGAAGTCGTAAAAGAAACTATTGCACCGACCGTTGTTGTTTAATATATATATAATAATGACACGTTTTAGTTACCAGTTACCACCATAAAACTAGGAAACAAACCCTTATATGATTTAGGGTGGACAGAGTGGAGCTCGGGTACCTTCTCGGGTAGGTGGTACCCGATAGGTACACGGTTCTCCGGTTTACATCAAAGACCCAAGACCGATCTTGTGGTTAGTTACAACAACGTTGTAATCTTCCTATGGGAAATTGGTCAAGAGTTATCTGGAGCTACGACGGTGATAAACCTGCATTTATAATCAAGAGGAAAAGGTTTCACAAAGGCAATGCAAGGAAGATGAATGGGTGAATATATTAGGGTTCCAAACAAAAGCTTTTCGAGTAGTGCCAACAAATGGATCTCAAACCCAGCGCTTTTGGCCAGAAACCAAGACAACGGATTAGATATTTTGGTTGCCCCCGCTTGGTGAAGAAGATGCAAATGTGGTACCTAATCACCGATTAGTTGTCCAACCACCACCATTAGTTTGTGAAGAAGAAGAAAACGAAATAAAACAAATATTAGTGGAAATTGCTGCAGCGTTTTTATGGACGGCGTGGACAATCTCCATCCTCCACATCTCTATTAGCAAATGCGCCATGACAACCGCCACAACAACCACCGCCACAACGTCTCTTGTAAACTTTCCAGCCATTAGACTCCTCAATGACACCTTCATCATCAGATAACCCTCGATTACCAAATGAATGCTCATTGCTGCCCGGGTCTCTATTGAACCCACGGCCACCGCCACATCCTCCACGTACACCTTCACTTCTAGCCTCCTTTACTGCTAAACAAAATTCCTTTTATACGAGAATGCAGAAAACAATCGCCACATGCAGAAAACAACTAGTTAATTAAACCATTAAATAAACTAAACGAACTCCTAACCAATAACTCAACTAATGAATCGAACCCGCTTTTCATGTGAACCCAAACCCGAATAGGATTAGCTTCCAATAATGAATTAATGAGTTACTCAATGACAAAGCAGCTTGAACATATAAACCTGACCCATACAAACTTAAATCTTACAAACCCTACACCAATCACTATCAGTCCAATCCTCTATAATCCAACATTATACTACACCAATTTTATCAAAAAGAAAAGGAATAAACAAACTAGTGGGTTCATTTTCAATACTATTCACTACTTCCAGTTAATAACAATAAAAAAGTATTAAAAACAAATAGAAATAAAAGTAGTGGAGTAACCGGCTTGAGCTGGAGGAAAGGCTTGGAAGGAAGCTTAGCAGGATGAGCCGCCGTTTTAGAAACAGTTGGAGGGGCTTGAGCTTTTCACATGTGCAGAATCGAGCTTCTGCACAAGCTGTTATGGGTCATCGTTATCGTTGTCTCCAAGCAAGTCGAAAGGGTTCTCTGTAGCCATTTTTTAGTATTTTGCAACAGCTATAAAGCTTAATTCCGGTTAAAATTCGCCATATATAACAAAGATTGGTTAACTGATTGAAGAATTGGAACTTGGAAATGATTAATGAAACCCTATATTTCTGGTGTCAACTAATTGGCATTTGGCATTATGCATGCTTATCCTAAGTGTTAGCATGCACCTAAAATAATAAAGAGATTGTGACATTTGCACACCCATTCATAACATGCCAAAAACATATAATTGAGTGACCATTTCCCTCGTATCACACTATCAGTCATAATGCACCTTCTTAATTTTCATTTAATGAAATATTAAGTAGTAATAAATTTCCATTATTCCTTATTTTAAACAATGTTTAATACCTTACACCAAACAGTGACATCTTTTGGATTTTTCTTATTTATTAGGTATTTTAATTGTTATATATTGTACAGGTGGTAAAACTATTTCTTATTTAAAGCAACGGACGTTTTTGAAGCCACGTATGCCAAGGTGGCAACTGTTGGATGAGTCGTAGTGTAGTGAATTCAATTGCACGGATGTTAACGAATAGAGTCCATGTATACAAGGCGCTAATGTGGCGTAATGAAGCCATAGGGGCTCCATCCGTACCAGATAGCCTCACCAAGCGAACTAGCAGAATTTGGTTAAGCAACAAATTTCAAACTGTTACTAAACACAGCATTAAAAACCATAACATCAAGCCATACGCATAATTCACAAATAAAGATCACACAAGACAATATCACATAATATGGCAACTAAGCCTCAACAATCCAATAGCTAGCATAATACGCGATGATTAAGATCCCATACACCATAATCAGAACCCAACACTCATATATATAGACCACAAGAGTATCATGAGAACACTACTAGGTAGATGCACTGCTCAAACTATTGATGCAGATAGGTAACTACTACTAAGATAAAGCCTCTAATCGAATAAACCGGACACAAAATCATCATCACTCTCTTCATTTGGCTCTTCCTGTACAACCAAAATTAAACAAAATACATACATACATAAGACGCCTAACCAAACAAAATAACTATACACAATCAAAAAACACGAAAACAAACCTTCTTTTCCTCTGGAGGAGGCGCAGCGGCCGCTGCAGCTCCACCAGCAGCAGGAGCAGCAACAGGCGGAGCACCACCGCCGACACCACCAGCACCAACATTAAGAATGAGGTCCTCAATGTTTTTCTTCTCTGCAAGTTTAGCAAACAAGCCTGGCCAATATGACTCACATTCAACATTGGCTGCTTTCAAAATAGTAGCAATCTTCTCAGCCTGCATTAGCCAGTTTATTTAAAAATTCATCAAATATATTATAGCTTACAATATAAAAGTTCCCAGTAAGTCACTGATTAATAATAATAATAATATTAATAATAATAACAGTTCAACTGATCAGTTCAAATTAACAAATATTTTTAGATTGCATATAAAAAAAATGTTAAAATTATCTATAGCACTCCCAAACTTAAGTTATAATTATTTAGCAAAAGGTTACGTGTATAAAATGATATATTATCGGTATATGTCTCTGTCTATGCATGAACATATCTATAAAAAAAAGTGAGTTCAAAACATAAGATCGGATTTCAGGAATATGTTGCAGAAGATTAAATTTAAAATATCTATTAAAAATAGAATGTATAATTAAAAGTAAATATTTATAAAATAATAACAAAAATCGCATGGACATCTTCAACTGTAAAAACCTAGAGACGCTGACGAAAAAATAATAAAAAAAAGTAAAAAAGTAAAAACGGTTACCGTGATAGGGATGCCATCATCGGATAGAATCAGAGTAGCGTAAGTGCAAGCAAGTTCTCCGATCGACATAATTTCTCTGAAAGAAAACGGAATTAGAATGTTATAATAATCATAAGAAAAGATTAAGAGGTAAAAAAATAATGACCGTACAGGTGAATATGAGGGATTTGTTCTTTTCTGAGTGCGATTATTATTACTGAAGAATTGTGCTTAAATAGTTAAATGAGGATCTAGAAAACGCTAGGGTTTTTTGTGATCGGAGATGGGCTAAATCGGCCCAATGGGTTAGTTTTAGAGGGATAGTATGGGCCCAATTGTTTTTTGCTTAAAAATTGTTTAAACAACAGTACCATTGTAATTTTATTTTATTTTTTTACTATTGATAATTTCTTTTCATTTTATAAAAGCGAAAATTACATCAAAATAGCAGACAAACGGGCAAAAAGCTGCGACGCCACCCATTTTCGTATGACGAACCCTATTCTACTAAAAACAAACTCTTGACCCCTAGGGTCGAGACATTGTCATGGATAGCCTGTTGGACCGTGGTAAAAAAAACGCATAGTTCCGTTTGGGATCTTTAGTTTGAATAATAATAGGTTTTGAGTTTTCAAAATATTCCTATCCAACCAGAATTGGAAAATATTTAGTCAAGTTGATGGGTATTAGTGACACCATTGAAAAGGTTATTTAGAAAAAAGAAACTTATTTCATAATTTTAGCAAATGTTATATCGATGTTACTATGCATCCTTTATGCGTTGACAAATTTGTTGGTTTTTAGTTGATCACCGAAATCAATATGCATAAGAATGTAACAACTAAAAATCACCGTTTTATATTAGCTCGCTACATTTTGTCTGGTGGACGCATTTCGTTCTTAATTCTTCATCACCTTCGGTTTCAACCCATAATCAAGCCGAATCTACCAATAAATAATCACCCATTATTATATATATAAGCATTTGTTGACACCCTTAGCTATAGTGCTAAGGGCGTTTTTTCTTGTCCTTAACTATATCATGGTTTTTTATTTACGGTCCTTGAACTTTGTAAATGAGTGTAACTGAATCAATAACTTTTCTTGTTCTTTACATATTTAGTTTTCTTTATTTACATACACTTTATTAGACCCCCCTGCAGTGGGGCTTCACTAATAGCGTCCAAGATGATGTGGACAAAAATGGCGTCCCCCACACCATTACAGGGGGCTCCATTTTTCAAAAATCAACTTTGGCTCTATAGATATAGCGCCTGATTTAAGTGTGCCCCCACCAATCAGATGATGCCACATCAGATTCTCTCTCTCTCTCTCTTATTATTTTAATATTTTTCACTTTAAAAGATATAATAAAATATTAATAGGGGCTTTATTTATAAAGCCCCATCACTACACCCCTTTTTCACTTTATCTCTCCATGCTGACTCAGCTGCCACGTGGACCAATCAGAAAGGGGGGCTTTATATATAAAGCCCCCCACTACGCATGGTCTTATAGGTGTGTTGTTTTGTTTACGTAGGGAACCCGCTCCAGTTATTCATTTTTATGGTTATAACGAGCGTAACTAAATCAATAACTTTTCTATAACTTTTAAATATACCGTCATGAAATGGTTTTTTTTATCGTCGGTAGAATGTCCAATAGCAACTTAATGCAATGATCTATAGTGATTTTTTTTGTTTGGTATTGTCTTTTTTTTTAGAGTTTCTCGACCTCTTAGCTTTTAGCATTAAGCTTTCTAAAAACATTGTAAATTGTCATTTTTACCCGCTCGAGTTTTACGTGCCTATTTATATGTAATGGGGTCAAATATAATACGTCTTTGTGCTTATTTTTATGTACACTTTCGGTTGGTGTACTTTTTGAAATAAATTTTGTTCCAAAATAAGTCGGTTAAAAAATAATACGTTTTCACTAAGCGATATAAATTAGAGTTGCTTTACATTTAGACATCGCTGCGACGCGTGGTATCATTCTTTAATTTCAAAAACCACTTTTCCTTACGTGCTTATTTTTAAGTGTATTTTGGTATAAATCCAAGTTGGTTTACGTTTTGACATAAGTTTTTCTTAGTAATGAGTCGGGTCAAATATAAAGTTTTCGTGCTTATTTTTATGTGTGCGTTTTCAGTTTCTCTACATCTTGACGTAAGTTTTGTTCAAAAACGAGTCAGGTCAAATGTTTGACAGTATCTATAAGTTTCGACGCAAATGAGAAGAAGAAAAAGGAGGATGAGAAGAAGAAAAAAGAAAAGAGTTATGATGAAGAAGAAGAAGAAGAAAAGAAGGAGAAGATGAGAAGAAAACCTTGGTCCAAGTCTGCATGAAGAAGAGGTCAGAAAGACTTTTTTTAGTGAAAGGTCTTAAAAAAACAAGTTGGTGTTAGAAAACTTACATTGTGATCGCCTCAACGCCTCTTGTACATGAAGCTCGCATGTTTCCGAGTCCCTATACTTGCTGCAATAAACTATAATAGAAAACGAAATTATAGAAGTGAACCGGGCTTGTGTTTGACACAATTCCCTTAAACAGATTCTTCGTCTGTTCCCAGGGTACACCGGTTCGAAACAGTGGCGATGGTGCACTGCCGGACTATCCCACTTGCCTGAAAAGAAACCGGAACAAGACTGCTTCTAAAAGTTTTGCTGCAGCAATCGATCAGTGTATCCGAGTACATATGTCTGTTGTGTGTGTAAGTATCTTTTTTCTACATCTACATCTCCAAATGAAGCACAAAGTCTTCCATTATATAAGAACATGGATGTATAAAAGTCTTCTTAATTAGAGACTTAATTTGAGACATAAAGACTCTAATTAAGTGACATAAATCTCTAATTAAAAGAAATAAAGACCTCTCATCAAAGACATAAAACTCAAGAGTTTTAGTCTTTAATTCACCACATTAAGGTCTTATTAATAATTATAATTTATCAAATTATAATTTCAATAAAATCCATCCATTCACATATTTCCAACAATCCCCCACATGAATGAAGATTATTCAAAACACACAAAAGTTTCAACAAACCCCCACATGAAAGGGAATCATATTCAGAAACAACATCATTCCGATTAAATTTCAACAGTTGAGTTTTGCATACGATAGGTAGGTGTGACCCTTTGAACCTTCGCTTATGAAACGCACTTAGCCCACTAGCTCTGAGTAGAACGCGATGTCTTTGAACTCGTCTGCCGTTTGTGTGGACGACAATACGCTTCACACAAGACTCTCCCTGACAACGTCAAGTCCTCATAGTTGTGTCCGTTATGGTCATGGACACGTGCCTGGTTCTGCGAGAGCTCTTAAGTATTGTGCCCAACAATACCCTTCGAAGCGACCCCACTTCTCTCTCACATAGGTGATCTACTGGGATTGGTTACCTCAGTCAAATCATTAAAAGCCACAGGCTTAACCTCAACCTTGTCACTTTTTAGGAATGGACTAGGAAGCTTATTTAATTTATAGTAAGCTCCCTTTTTTCAAAATGTGGGATTTCCAACAACTCTTCCCCACAGTGACCTTCGCCAGTTCATATAATTAGGTTGTCCTATTGAACTCAGATCTTGGGATCTCCAGTCAGCTGAGTTAGGTTTTCCTTCGCATAAACTTAGCCTTTCATGGGCTTTAGTCCCATTCCCATTGACGACTTCTAAACTAACTCTCTGCTTAAGCCTTTTGTTAGCGGATCCGCGATGTTATCCTTTGACTTCACATAGTCAATAGTGATAACTCTTATAGAGATTAGTTGTCGTACCGATCATGCCTACGTCTTATATACCTATTCTTAATGATACACATTGTGATATGAGCTCTGCCAATTACCAATTGACTATCACAGCATATGCATTGGGCCAATGCCGGCTTCGGCCACCTAGGTATATCCTTAACAAATTGACGTAGCCATTCTGCCTATTCATCCTCTTTATCCAAAGCGATGAATTTTGATTCCATCATGGATCTAGCAATAACCATTTGCTTAGATGATTTCCATGTTATCGCGGCACCTCCAAGTGTGAACAAATACCCACTCCTTGCCTTGGAATCATTCGTGTAAGATATCGAATTCGCATCACAGTAACCTTCAATAACTGTTGGATATCTTTATATTGCAGCCCGTAGTCTCATATGTATCCTAATTACCAAAGCACCTGTGTCACGTAATTCCAATGAATTGAACTTAGGTTGCTCATGTATCTACTTAGCTTGCTTGCTAAGTCTGGTCTGATACAACTTATCAGATACATCAGTCATACATCAGGCTGCCAATAACTCTTGAGTACTCTAATTGGTTAACAGGCTCACCTCGTTTCCTAGCTAGACATTGACTCGTGTCAATGAAAGTTCTAGCCACATTAGAGTCATTTCCATTGAACTTCTCAAGAATTTTGTCCTCATAATAGGATTGACTTATAACAAGTCTGTTCTAGGTTCGTGTGATTTGTGCTTCCCAAAATCACATCCGTTCATATCAAAACTTCTATTTTCAAATGCAAGTCACCTCCACACTTGTTATTGGATAACTACCAAATGGGGTGATGAAAGTTTCTTCCTTTCATATGTCGCTTAAAAACTTCTCAAGTAACATTTTTACACCCCTACGGATTGTTTCTTAAACGGCTCTTCCCCCACATTGCTTGTACTTTGATTAAGTTTGAGTAATATCACTCACGATGACATAAGACACCCGTGATAAGATAGCGACTATCTATATCTTTGTGTTATTGAGGTCATGCATTATATTACTCAACCCATATTACTCACACGAACCGTTTTCTGCGCTATACGAGTTCTCCTCATATTCAGCTAAATAGTATCATTACCAATGAACTATTTATTCGGTCCTTTAGAGTCATCCTTTTTAATGAATTATATATTTTCTTGTACAAAATTCATTCTTATGTCTTCACGTATGTTTGAATGTTCAAAGTTAATTTATTCTCCGTGGAGCATTTAAATTAACAAGTATTAGTCTAGCATGCTTTAGACTACGAATACTTAGCATGTGAACAGAAGATGCCTCATTCTGACTCTTCACAGCCTTAAGAGATAACTCGCTATCTCTTCCTAACATTCACGTTTTAGTTTAGACACAAAATGAGATTTTGTTTACCATTCCAAAACCTTGGTTTGAAGAATGCTTCAAACCATAATTAATTCCATCTATTAGGATCAAGACTCGTTTGCCTTTAATCTCCAAGGCTTCACCATTGACTCTTTAGGACTTAAACATAAGTCTTAACATAAGTCATCTTGATGAACATATTCATCATCAACAAATCAATGAGATTGACACTCAACGACATGACATTCACATATGCCTAAGTGATATGTATATATTTTGTTGATACTATTTATTGGGTGACTCTCCCAAAATATATCACGAATCCTCCATATAGTTCAACCAACATTGATGGTTTGTAGAGACTCTACACGTCCATCAATATTCTAAGTCTTTTATAATAAATCTCACAATATTTCTCAAAGACTTATGAATAATAACATATATTCCTGTCATATGTAATCGTCATCAAAACTACATTTGTGCATTTCTACGTAAATGCTTTCAACATTAGATGACATATCTCGTTTTTGTGCATTTAACTTCAATACACTTGCCACGTTGATCCTGATTATCTCAATGGGGATGGATGAAGAGTTTTTTTCTTCTTAGTCACTTAATTAGAGACTTAAGACTTTAATTAAGACTCTAATAAAACCTCATCAAATGGCATTAAGAACTCTACTCAAGAGTTTCACCATGTGAAATAAAACCTCATCAAATGGCATTAAAAACTCTACTCAAGAGTTTCAATTATACACTTAATTTAGTCTTAAAACTATAATCAAGTGTCATAAATAAATTAACTCTACTAAAGAGTTTTTCTTCAATTCACCACATGAAGAGTTTTACCAATTAATAATTATAATTTACCAAATTGTAATTTCAATATAATCCAAAATATATATAACATATTACATATATCTTTAACCGGATTCATATAAGGATATATAAACATCAAATCTCAACTTAATGGTATTCTTATTATTTTTTAAGTTTCAACTTTGAAGTTTTAATTAGTATCTAACTAAAACCTTCGATAAAATAAGTTTATAACTTTTTATTTTCACAAAATTTTCCAAAACATAAATTTCCAACACGTTTGTGAATTTTGTACAATAATCCACACTTGTTAGAAAATATAAACATCTTATTTTGTCTTTACAAAATCATCAATCTCTAACACGCCCGTTAGAGAAATCAATATATAAGTTTACAAATTAAACTTACTATTTTTAAATAATAATTTCTAATACGCTTATTAGAAATGTTTCATGACACGTTGTTCTTTCAACGTCGTCAATTCTAACACGCTTGTTAGAAATACATGTTTCAAAACCTTATGTTTCGAAACCTTTTATTTTCCAATACACTTATTAGAAAATATAAACATTTCAAATACTTTGAAATTATCTTTCTAACACGCTTACTAGAAAGAAAACATGATCAACCAAGTTTACATGGGTTTTCAACTAATATGTCTTTTCTAATACTATCATTAGAAATTAAAAAAAAATGTTTAAACACATATTAGAAATGTTTCATAGTCTGGTTTATCTAAACATAACTCAAAACCCATGAATCCGAAAAATAAATCAAAAATTCGTTTTGTCAAACAAACTTTCGGATTAAAGATTGCATTCTCATCATGAATGTAATCCAATTCGATGTACCAAAAGGAAACATGTACAAACTTTCACGAACTCAAATTCCTTAGGAAGAACACGAAAGTTTGTTCACTAATCTGTTTAAGTTTGTTAGAAAACTTACATTGTGATCGCCTCAACGCCTCTTGTACATGAAGCTCGCATGTTTCCGAGTCCCTATACTTGCTGCAATAAACTATAATAGAAAACGAAATTATAGAAGTGAACCGGGCTTGTGTTTGACACAATTCCCTTAAACAGATTCTTCGTCTGTTCCCAGGGTACACCGGTTCGAAACAGTGGCGATGGTGCACTGCCGGACTATCCCACTTGCCTGAAAAGAAACCGGAACAAGACTGCTTCTAAAAGTTTTGCTGCAGCAATCGATCAGTGTATCCGAGTACATATGTCTGTTGTGTGTGTAAGTATCTTTTTTCTACATCTACATCTCCAAATGAAGCACAAAGTCTTCCATTATATAAGAACATGGATGTATAAAAGTCTTCTTAATTAGAGACTTAATTTGAGACATAAAGACTCTAATTAAGTGACATAAATCTCTAATTAAAAGAAATAAAGACCTCTCATCAAAGACATAAAACTCAAGAGTTTTAGTCTTTAATTCACCACATTAAGGTCTTATTAATAATTATAATTTATCAAATTATAATTTCAATAAAATCCATCCATTCACATATTTCCAACAATCCCCCACATGAATGAAGATTATTCAAAACACACAAAAGTTTCAACAAACCCCCACATGAAAGGGAATCATATTCAGAAACAACATCATTCCGATTAAATTTCAACAGTTGAGTTTTGCATACGATAGGTAGGTGTGACCCTTTGAACCTTCGCTTATGAAACGCACTTAGCCCACTAGCTCTGAGTAGAACGCGATGTCTTTGAACTCGTCTGCCGTTTGTGTGGACGACAATACGCTTCACACAAGACTCTCCCTGACAACGTCAAGTCCTCATAGTTGTGTCCGTTATGGTCATGGACACGTGCCTGGTTCTGCGAGAGCTCTTAAGTATTGTGCCCAACAATACCCTTCGAAGCGACCCCACTTCTCTCTCACATAGGTGATCTACTGGGATTGGTTACCTCAGTCAAATCATTAAAAGCCACAGGCTTAACCTCAACCTTGTCACTTTTTAGGAATGGACTAGGAAGCTTATTTAATTTATAGTAAGCTCCCTTTTTTCAAAATGTGGGATTTCCAACAACTCTTCCCCACAGTGACCTTCGCCAGTTCATATAATTAGGTTGTCCTATTGAACTCAGATCTTGGGATCTCCAGTCAGCTGAGTTAGGTTTTCCTTCGCATAAACTTAGCCTTTCATGGGCTTTAGTCCCATTCCCATTGACGACTTCTAAACTAACTCTCTGCTTAAGCCTTTTGTTAGCGGATCCGCGATGTTATCCTTTGACTTCACATAGTCAATAGTGATAACTCTTATAGAGATTAGTTGTCGTACCGATCATGCCTACGTCTTATATACCTATTCTTAATGATACACATTGTGATATGAGCTCTGCCAATTACCAATTGACTATCACAGCATATGCATTGGGCCAATGCCGGCTTCGGCCACCTAGGTATATCCTTAACAAATTGACGTAGCCATTCTGCCTATTCATCCTCTTTATCCAAAGCGATGAATTTTGATTCCATCATGGATCTAGCAATAACCATTTGCTTAGATGATTTCCATGTTATCGCGGCACCTCCAAGTGTGAACAAATACCCACTCCTTGCCTTGGAATCATTCGTGTAAGATATCGAATTCGCATCACAGTAACCTTCAATAACTGTTGGATATCTTTATATTGCAGCCCGTAGTCTCATATGTATCCTAATTACCAAAGCACCTGTGTCACGTAATTCCAATGAATTGAACTTAGGTTGCTCATGTATCTACTTAGCTTGCTTGCTAAGTCTGGTCTGATACAACTTATCAGATACATCAGTCATACATCAGGCTGCCAATAACTCTTGAGTACTCTAATTGGTTAACAGGCTCACCTCGTTTCCTAACTAGACATTGACTCGTGTCAATGAAAGTTCTAGCCACATTAGAGTCATTTCCATTGAACTTCTCAAGAATTTTGTCCTCATAATAGGATTGACTTATAACAAGTCTGTTCTAGGTTCGTGTGATTTGTGCTTCCCAAAATCACATCCGTTCATATCAAAACTTCTATTTTCAAATGCAAGTCACCTCCACACTTGTTATTGGATAACTACCAAATGGGGTGATGAAAGTTTCTTCCTTTCATATGTCGCTTAAAAACTTCTCAAGTAACATTTTTACACCCCTACGGATTGTTTCTTAAACGGCTCTTCCCCCACATTGCTTGTACTTTGATTAAGTTTGAGTAATATCACTCACGATGACATAAGACACCCGTGATAAGATAGCGACTATCTATATCTTTGTGTTATTGAGGTCATGCATTATATTACTCAACCCATATTACTCACACGAACCGTTTTCTGCGCTATACGAGTTCTCCTCATATTCAGCTAAATAGTATCATTACCAATGAACTATTTATTCGGTCCTTTAGAGTCATCCTTTTTAATGAATTATATATTTTCTTGTACAAAATTCATTCTTATGTCTTCACGTATGTTTGAATGTTCAAAGTTAATTTATTCTCCGTGGAGCATTTAAATTAACAAGTATTAGTCTAGCATGCTTTAGACTACGAATACTTAGCATGTGAACAGAAGATGCCTCATTCTGACTCTTCACAGCCTTAAGAGATAACTCGCTATCTCTTCCTAACATTCACGTTTTAGTTTAGACACAAAATGAGATTTTGTTTACCATTCCAAAACCTTGGTTTGAAGAATGCTTCAAACCATAATTAATTCCATCTATTAGGATCAAGACTCGTTTGCCTTTAATCTCCAAGGCTTCACCATTGACTCTTTAGGACTTAAACATAAGTCTTAACATAAGTCATCTTGATGAACATATTCATCATCAACAAATCAATGAGATTGACACTCAACGACATGACATTCACATATGCCTAAGTGATATGTATATATTTTGTTGATACTATTTATTGGGTGACTCTCCCAAAATATATCACGAATCCTCCATATAGTTCAACCAACATTGATGGTTTGTAGAGACTCTACACGTCCATCAATATTCTAAGTCTTTTATAATAAATCTCACAATATTTCTCAAAGACTTATGAATAATAACATATATTCCTGTCATATGTAATCGTCATCAAAACTACATTTGTGCATTTCTACGTAAATGCTTTCAACATTAGATGACATATCTCGTTTTTGTGCATTTAACTTCAATACACTTGCCACGTTGATCCTGATTATCTCAATGGGGATGGATGAAGAGTTTTTTTCTTCTTAGTCACTTAATTAGAGACTTAAGACTTTAATTAAGACTCTAATAAAACCTCATCAAATGGCATTAAGAACTCTACTCAAGAGTTTCACCATGTGAAATAAAACCTCATCAAATGGCATTAAAAACTCTACTCAAGAGTTTCAATTATACACTTAATTTAGTCTTAAAACTATAATCAAGTGTCATAAATAAATTAACTCTACTAAAGAGTTTTTCTTCAATTCACCACATGAAGAGTTTTACCAATTAATAATTATAATTTACCAAATTGTAATTTCAATATAATCCAAAATATATATAACATATTACATATATCTTTAACCGGATTCATATAAGGATATATAAACATCAAATCTCAACTTAATGGTATTCTTATTATTTTTTAAGTTTCAACTTTGAAGTTTTAATTAGTATCTAACTAAAACCTTCGATAAAATAAGTTTATAACTTTTTATTTTCACAAAATTTTCCAAAACATAAATTTCCAACACGTTTGTGAATTTTGTACAATAATCCACACTTGTTAGAAAATATAAACATCTTATTTTGTCTTTACAAAATCATCAATCTCTAACACGCCCGTTAGAGAAATCAATATATAAGTTTACAAATTAAACTTACTATTTTTAAATAATAATTTCTAATACGCTTATTAGAAATGTTTCATGACACGTTGTTCTTTCAACGTCGTCAATTCTAACACGCTTGTTAGAAATACATGTTTCAAAACCTTATGTTTCGAAACCTTTTATTTTCCAATACACTTATTAGAAAATATAAACATTTCAAATACTTTGAAATTATCTTTCTAACACGCTTACTAGAAAGAAAACATGATCAACCAAGTTTACATGGGTTTTCAACTAATATGTCTTTTCTAATACTATCATTAGAAATTAAAAAAAAATGTTTAAACACATATTAGAAATGTTTCATAGTCTGGTTTATCTAAACATAACTCAAAACCCATGAATCCGAAAAATAAATCAAAAATTCGTTTTGTCAAACAAACTTTCGGATTAAAGATTGCATTCTCATCATGAATGTAATCCAATTCGATGTACCAAAAGGAAACATGTACAAACTTTCACGAACTCAAATTCCTTAGGAAGAACACGAAAGTTTGTTCACTAATCTGTTTAAGTTTGTTAGAAAACTTACATTGTGATCGCCTCAACGCCTCTTGTACATGAAGCTCGCATGTTTCCGAGTCCCTATACTTGCTGCAATAAACTATAATAGAAAACGAAATTATAGAAGTGAACCGGGCTTGTGTTTGACACAATTCCCTTAAACAGATTCTTCGTCTGTTCCCAGGGTACACCGGTTCGAAACAGTGGCGATGGTGCACTGCCGGACTATCCCACTTGCCTGAAAAGAAACCGGAACAAGACTGCTTCTAAAAGTTTTGCTGCAGCAATCGATCAGTGTATCCGAGTACATATGTCTGTTGTGTGTGTAAGTATCTTTTTTCTACATCTACATCTCCAAATGAAGCACAAAGTCTTCCATTATATAAGAACATGGATGTATAAAAGTCTTCTTAATTAGAGACTTAATTTGAGACATAAAGACTCTAATTAAGTGACATAAATCTCTAATTAAAAGAAATAAAGACCTCTCATCAAATACATAAAACTCAAGAGTTTTAGTCTTTAATTCACCACATTAAGGTCTTATTAATAATTATAATTTATCAAATTATAATTTCAATAAAATCCATCCATTCACATATTTCCAACAGTTGGCGCCCCAAATGTCTGCCCGCGTCTACACGGCGCATACATAAGTAGTCAGAAACACTTCTGACAAGAAAACAAACACCGCCTTTATCTTTCTATTAGTTTCAGGTTGCATATTTTAGCACTCCCATTCTATCACCTTTTCAAAATTTGTAGTGGCAAATTACGACACGCCCGCTAAGCTTTGTTCTATTATTTTATATTATATGATGATTACTAAAATGGTTATATAAAAACAAATAATTTTGTGAATTCCATATATGATATCGTTGTAATAAAATCACATTTACACGCATTCTTAAAGTCTTATATTAATTTCAATCAAATATTTCAATTTATTAGTTTAAAGGTTTCATAAACATTCTTTAGCTATGTATGATGAACCGGGCCTGATTCAAACCAAACAACATCGGTATCGGTTATCGAAACTGTTATTGGTAGGGACGAGCATGGGTCGGTTTTGGCCTAAAACCATAACCGATATGTCGGTTAAGGGATATCTATGACCATAACCAATCGGTTATGGCGGTGTTGGTAAATCGGTTATGAAGGTTATAGCGGGTGGTTATGGGTTGGATAACCATGAAATTTGGCATAGCTAAAAACTGCTCAAAACAATCAAATTGTCCATTATTCAGGTCTAAAAGTTTTGGTTTATTTTTTTTATACATATAATAAATTGTTAGTACACATTTATGCATATTTGTATATTATATACCATTAGAAAGTACGTATAATCTATAGGATTAATATTGATTATTACTAAATATTCATATAGAACTATATGGTATAATCTATAAATTCTAGCAAACGTTCCACTAAACGATGTGATATAAACTATAAATTCAACAAGCGTTCATGGCGAAAAGCCCCAAATCCGTCAAAGATTTTACTACACTTCGGTTCGGATTGATAACCATAACCGACCCGCTACTTTCGCTTTTTAGAAAACCAATTAACCTACTCACCGGTTTTTTATTTGGTTCGATTTTATCGGTCAATTTGGTTATGGTTCGGTTGTAGTTATTGGTATACGTTTCTTTGGTTTTTAACTTATGTAAAACACGTGTCGGTTTTTTGGTCATATCACGCAATTTTTTGTCTCTTTTTCGGTTGTTATACTAACACTGTGTTCCAGAGTTTTATTTACCAAGAGAAAGGAAAGGATTTGAAAGGAAATGAAGAAAATTGGTGTTCCAGAGTTTTTTTTATGGAGAGAAGAGAAGAGGGGAGAAGAGAAGGGAGAGGATTTATAGTGTATATCTCAATCTCTCCATATTGGAAAGATTATGAGAGAAAGGAAGAAAGAATATCACGATTTTAGTTTCATTCCAGATTTGCCCTCATCAAAAATTGGCGGTATATCTCCCACCAACAACCCGCCCTTTATCTCCTACATCTCTCCATATATTCAACCCTCCTTCCATCATCTCTATGCATAAGCTTTTCGTAACCCTACCTCCATCATTGATCAATCTTCTGGTCATCTTCCAGGTATGGGTTTTTGTTATTGGTTAAAGAATTGAAGGATTTAACTTTGTGGGTTTCTGTTTATGCTTATCCGATTGTTGAAGACATGATTATTAGTTCGTCCAATAGTGTGTTTGTGTAGATTATCTAGGTAGGGCCACAAGGTTTTTGATGATTTTGTTTTGGTGTGACTACTTGCATATTTAGTTTTGCATTTGATTTGGTATTTTCATAAACTGAGGAACAGCAATAACAGCATCTTAATCGGTATCTTCATAAGGTTTTTGATTATTTTTTTTGGTGTGACTACTTGCATATGATACAGTCCAAAGTCCAAATTAACTATAACTTATTACTTAATTCTTATTAGAACATAGTGTTAATGGTAATCAACTAAGTAGAAAATATATCAACTACCACACCAATCTATTAACTTTATGTTAACAGTTTAACACACAAATGTTATATATTAAGCACAATCATATGTTATATATTTATAACCAACAGCTAGCATGTAGAAGCATAATCACATGTAATATATTAACCAACAACCTGAATAAACATAATCACATATTAACCAAAAGAGGCAGAAAGTTAGTACCGGTATACCAAGTGACTAGAGGGAAGCGACTACAGAGTCAACGACAGTTTTGCGGCGTCGATGGAAGCGCCATGCTTACCAAACTCTGTGGAAATCTCGAAGCCGATGCCGGAAGGTCCTCTTGTCAAAAGTGCTACTTCGACCATTCGACTTATATTCAACGTGGATTCGATAGCCGTTTAAGTTCAGATTGTGCTTGGTTTTACATGCTCAGGCTCAACTGGCTATACACATATATTATTATCACACTGTAACATCATATAACATAAGCCATTAAGAAATCTTTATCTCCATAAATTATAATTTCACTCTGAGCCACTTTAGACCCATTTAACCCCTCCAATACATTTCATTTTTATCTAATTTTTCTATTTGACCCACTTATGCTATTTAGTCCATTTTTTAAAATTTATTAATAACGAATGCATTGAATATGATTACAAAAATATGGATTAGAAGAGAGCATGATATTTGCTATTTATGCTATTTAGTCCATTTGATAGCCTGAGCTCCAAGTTGCAAAGATTTAGAAGAGAGCATGATATTTGCAGAGACCACCAAGACCTTTAGAATGAACAAACAAGATTAGAAATTATAATTTAAATAAAAACAAATTCCTTAAACAAGATGCAGAAAGTAAAACCATTTGGAAAACATAAAGATAACCCAACAGCCAGCCTGGATGAGACAGGCAACCTGAAGCATCTGGTCTAGCCACCGGTATTTCCATGACACCAAAACTGGCTGTCGAATCTGCATGCCCAATCCAAAAGACCCGATTGACTGTTCGATTGACTGTTCAACGCGGATTCTATAGCCGTTTAAGCTGGGTGTCTATCTAGCCCCGCTCTCCAAGCTATGAAATTTGTTTTTTTAGGAAAGCATTTTGACCACACAACCACTTTCTCTTTCAGCGACCAGATTTGATTACATGGCGTTTACTACTTGTATATTTAGTTTTGCATTTGTTTTCATGTATATGGACCTTTTTATGTGCTATTTTGCACTCTTAATGCAGTAAAAAAGTGCAGTTTTTTGCACTCCAAATGCAGTAAAAAAGTGCAGTTTTTTGCACTTCAAATGCAGTAAAAAAGTGCAGTTTTTTAGGTGGAAAGTGTATGCAAGTTGTGAAGCAAAATGCAAAAGGGTATAATAGTAAAACTGTGTATTTTCTTTTCCTTTCCTTTCCTTTAGTGAAACTCGGGAACACATAAGATGTTTATTTTCTTTTCCTTTCCTTTCCTTTAATGAAACTCGGGAACACGAAGTAAAATCACACCCCCTCCTTTCCTTTCCCTCCTAAACTCTTTTCCTTTCTCTTCTTTCCTTTAATGAATCTCTGGAACACAGTGTAAGTATTGGAGAGAGGATACAAAGCCACAGGTATCAAAGGAATAAATCTATAAAGGAGTGTACTAACAATTTATAAAGGAGTGTGAAAGGTTGTTTGAAGTAAATCTATAAAACTGCTTCATTAAAAGATGCATGTTTGACAATCGATATACACGGAGAGAGTGATCAAATAGTTGAATATTCAAAAAGGTATTATAAGTGGTTTTTGATTTGAAATGTAAGACTACCGAGTACCACGTTTAAACCGATATGTACGTGCCAAGTCATACTTTCAAATTCAAACCTTTATGACTTTCGAGAGGATAGCGAGTGATGATTAATTCACCCACCACAAAGTACAAACCACTACCAAAAGGCCACGTCTCACGTATTCCCAGATTGTTGGCTACTTTCTTATTGATCTTTTGGGATAACATGATTATCCAGGATTCCTGGTTTATATTGTCTTAAAAACATCAAGGAAATCAAGGAATGTATGATAAAAAAAATTATTTCATAAGTTTACTCAATTAATCAATTATCTACATTACCTTATTAAAGAAACTGAACGGATAAATGACGAATGCTGCACAACTTTTTTGCCCCTAATGTACAACATTTGATGGTTATTATACAAATGACAAATGTTGTACAACCTTTGATCTCAAAAGTTTTTGAAACCGTTCCTGCATTGAATCATCCATTAAGTGGTGTTCAATGAAATCCTTAATGATGTGAGAGTTATTGCGTTAATGACACTTGAATATCATAACATTTGAAGAGGTTATGTACTTAATTGTGGGCGAATTGAATGGTACGAGCAAATTGAAGATGCGAATTGATTCGTTTCCGGTCCCCAATTTGTCATTCAGGAGGCAACATTTGCGAATTCACACGGCTACATCAGTCTTTCCCAGGTGCAAATTCTATGTTCCTCTTTTTGTATCTATTATATAAGTTTTATTAGTTTCGTATTTGATATTATCATTATTGTTGTAGCTGTTGTATAAGGGATTATGAGCATTATTATATTGTGATTAACAGTATTGTATGTAGTAACCACCATGTTATAAATCATTAGATTACTTTGAAACCAATTTATCTATTGGTTTATGTTGTTTGATAGATCATCCAAAAGTGTTATATGTATACTGTATTTGACTATGAAAACAACCACCACTCACGTACATCTGATTGACAACCTTACCAATAATGGTAGCCATTGTCCATTGCTATAGGATCACATATCGCGTTCTCTCACAAACGATATAATAATCAACCCACAGTTAGATATCTTTTCATTAAAATGTGTTTCGACTTTCATTATAAATCCACAATTTGATGGATGGATGTTGATGCACTATAATGTTTGAGACCATGAGCAAAGGCAGTAAGACTGTTGAACTAAGATGAGCCGATCATAGGGTAAGATTGTATTTTTTTTCATGCGTTTTATGCCGCGGGTACTTTTTTGGCGCACGTTGCGTGGCGTGTTTCATGTAATTTATTTTTATTATCAATTTGCTAAGACAACTAATACACTTAAAGTAAAACTCTATAAGCCAAAAAAAACACCCGCATCAACGTGCGACATTCCTACTACTCTCATAAAACATATTTTGTCTTTTATTGTGTTCAAGTATGTTAAATATCAGAAGTAACAGTATTTTTGTTACTAAACTTGAAAAATGATCTCAACTACCGAAGTTTAATAATTTAACTTTAATGTTATATTATGCATACTAAACATGCCAGAATATTAGATAGTTGATTTTAATTTTGAATGAATAATTACATTACAATTACAATTTAAAGTAATACAACAATGTTAGAAGTTAGAAGTACCAATAATATCCATCAATGGTAGTAAAAACTTGAATAGTGATTTTCACACACATACCGTATTCGTTAATTAATATAGATAATGCATATATTATGCAAACTAATTTATTCATATTTTCTAAAAGGAAAAATATTTAAAGGTGACCTACATATGTATATGTTATGTGAATGCAATATAACTTACACGAAACTTATTCTTTTCTTTTTCATAAACGAAACTTATTAATATTCTTTTCTTTTTTTAATTTCATTTGAGATGAATAAAATTACATTTTAAGCATTTTTTGGTATGCGTGTTCTCATAAAACCTAGATAGGTGTAAGTTATATTGCATTCACATTTTTTTAAAGGAAGTTCAATTCTATTAGTTTGATTCGAATATTCAACACCATCTTTTTTTTATTGGAGCTAGTTATAGTGAAAGGGACACGGTAATTTTCATTATGGAGCAAGCTAAAAAGTACGGACCATCATTTTAAAAAGAATGACAGTGAAAGGAATGATATAATTGCTTTTGGTAGCCTGGCCACAATATATAAGTTTCATTTCATAACTTTCATATATCAAGCACACCAATATCTTGAGGTGGGGACGGCGACTTTAATATTTTTACTTAACTAGTGCAGGTTTTGTAAAACGGCAATCACTTTGTGTAGATAACACTTACTTTTGAATTCTTCCTAGGAATGATTCTGAAAATCTTTTGAAAGTGATTCAACTAAAATTTTGTATTCTAGCCAATGATTTAAATTTTTAACTAATGCCATTGACAATATTTGATGAAGTGAAAGATAAAGAGTGTAGGTGATGCTTTTCACATATCACATCTAAAAATAGCACATCATACGTTATTTATTAAATGCAAATAACATGCATATGTTTTTTTAAAACTTAATCCAGAAAATAAAAAAAATACTAATGTCTGCGGGTGGTCAAACCGTCCACTAGGCAGGAGCGGAGGTCCGGAATAGGAAATCCTTGCAGTTTAGTAGCATCCTGCAAGCGTTTTCCTTGTGGAATGACGGTTCTGGGTTTGCAGATTTGGTTTCTTCCCTTTTTTATAGTGCGGGGAAAGGTGTTTTCTTTACCCAGTACGTAAGGGGGATTGAGCATTCTGAAGAGAGCCTCAATGTCAAACAATGCCTAAGAAAAGTTAGAGACGGTCACTTCACAGCTGCTGTCAAAGTGTTGTGTTCTAGTGGGGTTGTTCTTTTTGGGGAATCTACCATGAAAGCCCTTATTGACAAACATCTGGTGATGCCTCCTCCGTCCTTGCCTGCCAACTCTGACGTGATGCCCGCCCTTATTGTGGATATGGATTGTGTGCTTGGATGTCTCTGATCTTTCCCTAAAGGGACTTCCTGTGGGAGGGACGGTCTGAGGGCCCAACATTTGCTAGACACTCTTACTGGAGAAGGGTCAGTGACTTTCACGGGCTTGCTCTCAGCTATTACTGAAGTCGCCAACCTTTGGCTAGGGGGTTTGTGCCCAAGGGTTCTAGCTGAATTCATTTCTTCGGCCCCCTTACCCCTTTATTGAAACCTGGTAACGGAATTCGGCCCATTGCAGTAGGGGCCATTTGGCGCAGATTAGTTTCTAAAGTGGCTATGAGGAAGGTAGGGAAGGAAATGACTAAGTACCTTGGGGACTTTCAATTTGGGGTGGGAACCCCCAATGGGGCGATCCACCCTACGACCAGCAGATCTCTTTGTCTTTGGGTGGGCCGGGGGGAAGCATGTCTATGTTGACCAGAAGGGTGTATCTCCCCTAGTTGGGTTGAGTGATAGGGGCTTTGTAGCAGGGCAAGCGGTGCGGGAAGCAGAGACAAAGAAGGTAGAAAAACATGCTAAAGCATGCGAGGAGAACCAACACGTTTTTGTACCCTTGGCTTTTGATACCTTTGGCTCATTGGCACCGGAGCCTACCCGTTTCCTGACCAAGGTCCAGCGGGTTATTCATAGTAGTGTCTCGGCTCCGGGTGGGCAGGGTAACGTTTTAGTATATTAGGATTTGTTATTCAGAAAGGGTGGCGACGCAGCTTGTTGCTCGTCTGCCAGCTATTTTGATGTAATTTTCTTTGTCTTGAAATGAAATTAACTAGAATAAAAAAAATGTAACATGAGTAAAAGATAAGGTGGTTTTAGTATCCTGGTATCCGTTTTATTTTTATAAAATCTTAATTTACAAATTAAATATGAATTATAAAATCATATTTTATAGGTCTACAATTAAATAATAATTATTTAATTAATCAAAACGTGGAAACATGATTTTATTCGTAATACGGATAATATCCCAAACAAATAATTATATAAACACAAACCATAGGGTGTTTAGAAATCATACCAGTGATGAAAAATCGAAAATGAGACACATTGAATCAACAAACGTCCCGCTAGCAGACACGATAACAGAATCACCAACATCCCGAATCAACTCCTTGAACCGAATCAATGCAACACAATGGTGGAACAAAATGGTTGATGGCCAAATACGGTAGGAGCGGCTCACGACGACGAGACCCCATGGTGGTGGCGGTGGCCATGGTTGCGGCACAAGGTGGGTGGCAGCCAAGGTGGGGTGGTTATGGTGGCTAGGGTTTTGTGTTAAAACACTATTTGACAAATTTTAGGAGGCTTAGAGATAGGGTTTGTAATTATGGTTGTTTATATAAAAACCTTAATTACCTTCTAGACATTATAGTCTTGACTAGTTCTCTGAGTTGTTTACCTTTGTGATTAACAATTAATCACAACTACGCCCTTAATTTATTTTAGAGGTGAATTTCTATTTGAGTCCATGTGTTTTGTTGATTTTAACTACTTGAGTCTAACATTTTCATTTTTAACATTCTGAAGCCCAGTGTTTTAAGTTTGTTATGGTTTGTGATGCAATCGGCCCGGATAGTGGAAGCCCAATTCAACCATCAGGCCCTCAAGATGTTGCTAACCAGGCCCGTCCAGTTAGGCCCAAAAGGATAGTCCATAAACCTGCACTTTTGTTGAACTAGTCATTGAAAGTTATTTGTTTTGTTTACTGCATGTTTGTTTCTAGTATGCATTAGTGGTAATCATGTAGGAGTGTTAGTATTTTTCTATCAAAATAAGGTAGTAGAGTAGTGGGTTAGGAATTGCGTATTTAAATTGACGTTCTGCATATTTGTTTTTCAATGAATGAAATATAGAAAATTGCTCCAGACAAGTGTCTCTATTCTTGTCTAATTCTTGGGAGTTTGTAGGTTTTCTCCGTAAACTTATCAATTGGTGCTTTCATTGAGCCTTAGCCTCTATGGCTTTGGAAGAACTCAATGATCCCACTGCTACCATTCGCCAGGGGGATTCCGAAATTGCGGACTATCTCGTTTCACCGGTTCGAATCCGGCTCGTTGGCTCTATGAGGTTAAACAGTTCTTTTCCTTGTATAACATTTACGAGGAAGACCGGTTTGCTTACGTCGTTGAATACTTCGATGATGAACCTTTTTCTTGGTTCAATTCGTGGTATCGAGGGCCCAAACGCCTCAATTGGAAGTCCTTCACTACCGCAATGCTAACGACCTTCCCTCCGGTACAACAAGCGCCAAAACCCGCGCCACATCCGGTGTCATTCACACCACAGCTACCACCAACACACATCCTAATACAACCATCACCCACACCAACTACTCAAACACGTATACAACAACCAAAACCGACACTAAAACAGTCACTATTAGGCAGACCCGAAGTAAATGATGCAGACCCGAATGCCATCGGTAGAATGGAATGGAGACCACCTTGGCACCTGCATGTATCACCACCGTCACTACCATGCCATGAACTGCCTCGACCAACTCCTAAACCCACAACGAAACTGCCACCTCATTCACAGAAACAAACCACTGCCTCACCATTTATCATATCCTCTTCACGAACAACAATACAAACGTTTACACAGTCACCGGCACAAAAACCATCTCCACACACTCCATCAATGTCACACACACATACGACACCACCCTTACAGAACCCGTTTTCTTCCATCTTCAACCCACCACCAGCCACCCGACCACCCCACTCGACAATACCAACTGAAAAAATTGTGTCACACCTTGAAGTTGGACAAGATTCCTTATCATCAACTGCCACCACACCAGAATCCATCTTCTAATATCCCTTCAAAAATGATGTTAAAAAATGTCATGCTTACTAATAATCCACCCCATGTGAACCTCACGACACAACCGAAGGAACATTTAAATGCATTTTGCTCTTATGAAAGAGTGACACACATTATATATATAGCCAAGTTCTAGTTTATTTGCGGTTCGTGCTACAATTTCCGGGTTAGAAGGATCACTTTTGGAGGACACGAGGAAAGGTATAGTTACACGACGCGAATGGCGGCCGCCTTGTAAATCACTGTGGCGCTATGTTGAAACCATTGCTAACATCGTTGTCCAACTTGAATGGCAACCACCATGGCGCGCAGTTGAGACTGCACCAAATGTCGTCGGACGAGTTGAATGGAGGCCGCTTTGGCGACCACCATCGCGATTGGTTGTGACTAAACCGAACGCTTTTGGGAGAGTTGAATGGCGACCCTCGTGGAAGTACATACCGTCCTTGAGTACAAGGACGTTTTTCAGGGCGGGAGTATTGATGCAATCGGCCCAGATAGTGGAAGCCCAATTCAGCCATCAGGCCCTCAAGATGTAGCTAACCAGGCCCGTTCAGTTAGGCCCAAAAGGATAGTCCAGAAACTGCACTTTAATTGAACTAGTCATTGGAAGTTATTTGTTTTGTTTACTGCATGTTTGTTTCTAGTATGCATTAGTGGTAATTATGTAGGAATGGTGGTAGTTTTCTTTTAAAATAAGGTAGTGGAGTAGTGGGTTAGGAATTGCATATTTAAATTGGCGCTCTGCATATTTGTTTTTCAATGAATGAAATATAGAAAATTGCTCCAAACGAGTGTCTCTATTCTTGTCTAATTCTTGGGAGTTTGTAGGTTTTCTCCGTAAATCTATCAGTTTGAGTCCTAAAATCTAACTCCATTCAACTTTCCTGTTAACTCACCCTCATGTGCAATACATGTGAGGGTATTTTAGTAAATTTACTTTGTTCTTTTATCTCTCACCCATTAAAATAAAAATATAAGGAGGCGATAGTTCTTAACCCATCCACTCAACCCATCTAACTCTCTCTTAACTTACAACCACCACCGCTATACACCACTGTCACCACCACTATACACCGTCACCAAAACCACCACCACCAAACAACACCATCACTAATTAAGACTACCATGCACTTGCAGCAACCGCCACTGTTCTCTCTGTAGCCTCTCTCCCTCCCTCTCTTAAAACCACCTCCAACTCATCACCACCATCACTACACAGACGACGTTGCACCAACCTCCTAACCCTCCTCCCCCGTTTCCAGCCGACCACAATCCATAATACAACAACATTATAACTAACCACGGGCGCCATTATTGTTGCTGCAATGAAAAATGCTATTAATCGAAGATAGTAGGCACTATTATTTTGACCTGTTTTGTTTGGGGGGTTAAGGTTAAGATTGATGTGGTATAGTGTGGTGGGAGGTGGGTGGTTGTCGTGTGATACTAGTGGCAATGGAAAGGCGGTGGTTTATGGTGGTGGGGTGGGGGTGGCCGGTTGGGGGTAAGGGTGGGGAAGAAAGTGTGTGCAGGTGTGTGTGTGTGAGAGAGAGAGAGAGGGGGGTGTGTGTGTGTGTGAGCGCGCTTTGTAGGTGAATAAATATTATATATTATATTTTATTTATGCATTAAACACTTGTACATTATACCTTATGCATTACAGAGTTGTACATAGGTGTAAAATGACTGAGATACCCTTATAGTTAACTGATTTGGTTAACGATGTTAGATAATTGGACTCAAATTGTAAAAGAACGTAAACACTAGGATTCAAAATATTAAAAATGGAAATGTTATACTCAAGTAGTTCAAATCAACATGGCACAGAGACTCAAAAAAAAATTCACTCTTTATTTTAATTAATCCTTATTGTTTAACTGATTAAAGAAACAATTAGTTATATATTTTGTTATCTGGCCAATGACCTCCAGCACAGCTGGAGAGAGGTGGGAGGGTTTACTTCTTCAGAGGGTTCCCGCCCGGGCTTGGTCTTGAGTTCGAATCTGGCACACCACGAAAAAATTCCCTGTAACGGTTTGAGATAACTTCAAAGTGGACACCGGTGCGTGCGTAGTGATTCGAACTCTGGTCGAGGGGTTGTCTATCGATTGGTTTCACCGCTGAAACATACCTTCCAAAAAAAAATATTTTTTGTTATCTAATAATAAAACACATATCATTTGATGCTTACATGATGATGATGATGATGATGATGATTAAGTCACTTTATACATTCCCGTTTATTATTCAATAATAATCATTCCTCGTTTAATGCCTTAAAAGAATAAGCAGTCTTTAATTATTCCAAATAATTATCGACAAATCCGTTAATTATATATAGTATTAATTTACAAATGGTTTATGCTTTATGGTGTTGTACCTTATGCTTAAGAAATGTTTTGTGTATAATAGGGTTGTACATCATGCTTTGTAAGTTATACCTTACTTTGTTTTTTGTTTGTTTTTTTAGTTTTAACCCTAATAGTTTTGATATTTTACCTTTTGAAGTGTATTGTGCATGTAATGGTTGTACATCATGGTTTGTAGGTTGTACGTTATTTTGTTTTTTTATCTTTATTGTTTTTTACTTTTAACCTTAATGGTTGTCATCTATTACATTTTGCCCCAATATTATTTCAATTTCAAATTTGTCACATATACTTTTTTTCTTTAACAAATTTTAGTTTTACGTTTTGTTTTTTTTTTTTCAAGTTGGCACGCTTTAACGTTCGTACGTGGTTTAGCGTTTTTACCTCTAACTTTTCCCATCAATGTTTTTACATCTACATTTCATTCGGTTTTATTTTTTCGGTTTTACGGTGCTGGTGGTCGCTAGCGACACTGTGACATTTATGTTACTTGGCAGTGTTTTACATCCTCGGCAACCGGGGGGGGGGGGGGGGGGCTTCACGCTAGTTGTTTCTTTAAACAACTAAATCGTGATTATTCATAATAATAAAAAAAAGTAAACATTTTTCTAAATATTTATCACCAATATTTATTTTGCCTTTTGTGATATATAATATTGAGAAAGTATAGGATACAAAGTATCCTTAACATACAAAATGTAAGAAGCCACTACAAATTGGCACATGTAAACCCTAGTTAACTCTAACTAACCCAATTCTGGTTGATTAAAAGGGTAAAGGGCAATGTTCCTTTCAAAGCCTCACTGCTCCCTCTCTCCTCTAACCTCCGACGCCTTCAAAACTCTTCACGTTGTTCGTCTTCAAACCGACCTCGAAATTCAAACTCTCCTGATTATGATAATACTATCAGTGAGTTTTCTGTCATGGAGCAGGGAATTGAATCTCCCACAAAAGAAGATATAAAACAAGATAAAGATGGTGCTTCAAAAGCTTTTGACAGTTCAGATTTTGAATCTTTGCTGGTCAAAGGATCCGAAAGTCAAACAGAAGAATGTGTTGCAAGTGAAAGCAATACCAAAGAACGAGAATTTGACGACAAAGAATTACTCTTGCAACAACTGGAGTTGGCCTTGAATAAAGAACACTTCCCTCTATCTTTGGAGAAGACAACCAAGCCAACACCTATGTGTCTCTCGCTAATCACAAAACAAAGGAAAAAGAAGAAAAAAAGAAAAATAAAACAACCAATCCATAAAAACTCTACCTCAACTGTGTGTGAATATGGTTGTTTGTTTGTTGGAGGAAAACAGAGGAACATGGGGGAAAAAGTGAGGTAAATGTGAGTTTTATTTATACTAAATGCTTTTTACAAACAAATGCGTTTTACAAAAAATAAGTGCGTTTTACAAAAACTAAATACGTTTTACAAAAACCAAATGCGTTTTACAAAAACCAAGTGCGTTTTACAAAAACCAAGTGCGTTTTACAAAAACCAAATGCGTTTTACAAAAACCAAATGTGTTTTACAAAAACCAAGTGCGTTTTACAAAAAACCAAGTGCGTTTTTGTAAAAACCAGTTTAAATAGTGTTTAAAAAACCAAATGCGTTTATAAAGAAAACCAAGTGCGTTTTATGATTTTATGTTTATCAGTTTCTGATCTTCATTGTCTGAAACTTTTTTGAAAGCCATTTTTTCTTTAATTCTTCTTATATTATCAACATCGTTCGTTTTTGTGAATAATACATGCGTTGATAGTGATTTTTGAATATGATTCGACTAATTTTATCAATTGAATTATCATACTCTGTTTTTCTTCTATTTCTGCAAATACGTTTTGATTTTGTTTGTAATCGAATGTTTTTGTTGTTTAATCATTCTGAACGTTTAATCGAGTTGAAAACGATGGAAAATCAGGTTCAATCGTTGAAAATTTTTGCATCGATTATGTTTGTTGTTACGATTTCACAGAAATTTAAACGCGTTTTTCCTAATTTACCCTTGGTTAGATTAACCCAAATATGATTAGGATTGTTAATTACCATCTTGCCACCGCCTAAATCTAATGGCTGAGAATCCTTCTTACACTTTGTATGTTAAGAAACTTTGTACGTTATCTCTTCCCCATAATATTTAACTATCAAATATTGCTCTGATAGTTACATTAAATAATCAATAACCGGGCGCCTAGTTCCAACATGGGTGTAAGACCCTAACCCGTAATCACGCAATCAACGCCTAATCATACGGGTTTTAACCTTACTTAAACCACTCCCGATTAAAACTTTGATATGTATTATAAACTCAAACCATTAAGATCAAACACACATTTGATTCCCACAATTTTTTACACTTTTATAGCTAAAACATAGACTACTATTTTGAGTTTTAACAGGAGTTCTTTGAATTCTATTGCGGAAGCTTGATGAGTGATCAGGTGTGTTCGGCTCTTTTCGCGACTTGATCCTTGCTACAGAACTTCCATCCCTTGTTTACCTAGCACCATTACACAAAGAATGGTTAGTGAGTTATCAATGATTCATTTAAACTAGTATGATAGTCGTTACACGTCGAAACGGAACGAACCAGGCCAAACGACCCTTTATCAGGAGAACAAACTGCTGCAACTTTTGCGCAGCAGCTGTTCGGATAGATTTTACCCTTTTTAATACCCAAAATCTGAATTCGACTTTCAAATAAGAGTTGTTCTACGCTCCGAGAGCTTTCCAGGCATATAAAGAACACCTCCTAACGATTTTTCTACGATTTTATATTGAATTTTAAAGATCACGTTGTCTGGCTGTTCTCTGCGCGCGGCCGGTCGCTTTTATCGCCCGGCCGCGCGAAGCTTCCGATCATTTTTATCAATTCGCTGGGCGCTGTGAGCGGCCGCGCGGTCCCTGTGAGCGGCCGCGCGAAGCCTCTGATGTTTGTTTGGTGACTTTTAAGCATGAGAATCATGTCGCAACCGCATTTGATGATTCCCGAAGCCTAAGCATTGACTTGCCGACTATATAACCCTCTGTTAGGCTGATATTAATGGCCGGTTCATGATTTTATGACCCGGTTCATAGTCTTAGGTATTTATGTCGATTTTTACCCAAATCGACCCGTTAAGGCCTTGCATCAAACAAGGATCTATTTGACCATACCAAATGCCTACCGTCTAAATTGTCAAGTCATTAGACACTTGATTAACCAAAGCGTTTGTCCGATTTGTTTCGTTATGATTTAGTTTCTTAAATTCATCATTTAGAAACCTTTTAAATTCCCAAAATGCCCTTCATGGTTAAATCTATCAATTTAGCCATTCGTGGCGAAACTTCTTGTTCTAATTCCAATGTTTTTGACTCATTGACTTGTTTAAAAACCTCTAAGTCCTTCCGGACTTAGATTTTCATCCTTTCTCAAGTTTTCACTTGTTTAGTAGATTCTAAGCGCGTTAGGGTGCATTAGACATAGTTATGGAAATAACTTACTTGATTTGCACCCACACTTCATGTGGGTAATTCTAGTACCCTTATTGCTTCGCCCGAAGGCGTTTATCTAACTACCACTTACCGGGTGGCGTTGCTCCATACTTGCACCCTCATTGTTTACTTGGGCATCATGTGCCCAATTTCCAAGTGTTTTTCAGCACCCTTTCTAGATTAACCACATTAGTCCCTCAAGACTCAATTGTGATGCATTTCCCATTGACCCGTTATCCCCAAGGTTCTTAAGACTTAGATTATTGGCTTTGATTGTCGGGTACGAATGGTGAGAAAATCACCATTTGACCCATTAAGTCTCATGGTTCATAACCTTTTGACATTCCAACTTTTAATTAGGGGGAAGTGGCAATCTCACTTGACCCATTTACCCAAATTGCATAGCTTTCTTATTCAAGTGATTTATTATCAAAACTTGAGTTTAGACTTACCACATTGCTTTATTTATTGACCTAATTGATGATTTCCATCTTATGATCAACACTGTTGATTCGTTTATTACCATAAATCTTGTTTTGACATGGATTCGCATAAACCGTCCGTTTAATAGGTTTCACCCCCTCGGGTCCTAACTTTATCCCTTATCAAGGTTTAGATCATTACATCAATACAAAAGTTACGTTTGTGATCTAGTGAATGTAAGTATTACTTACCTCGCATCCATTCTTGTTTCCATGAGTATTCGCCTTGCATCCGTTTGACCCGTTTGCTCCCTCTTTGTTGTACCTAACTTGGGGATGAGTCAAACTTGTCTATTAGAATACATAATGTGGAATTTTGTTCACTATCCATAACATCATGTATTCATTATCATTACTAGCTAAGTCCATAGCCATTTTCTTACATGTCTAGTTGAGATTAACTCACCTAGGCATTTCATCAAACAATTGGTGTGCATCCACCAATATACTTAGTTTTCAACCTTCTAAGTTTAACCAAAGTATAGCCATGTATCTAATTATTATCATAACAAGATATTTAGGCATTTCAACTAAATTTGATCATTATAACAACTCCTAAGAGTCACCAAAACTACTAACCATGTGTGGTTTTAACCTAGAGGTTAAAACCCCAATTTCATAAGTTAACATATTCATATGGACATAATCAAACACACATATTAAATGTGATTTGTAACCAAATTATACATGTTTAAGGCTCCCCAAGACTAGGGCAACCTATATTAACCATCAATTTCACATTTTATAAAACCCTAGAGCCATCATCTTCAATATACTATGGATTTGGATGATTTAAAAAAGATCTAGAGTTACCTTATGATGTTTAGAACACTAGATGATCATGAATTCCATCATGCATTAAGAAAAGCCATCGATTTTGGCATGAATTGGGGCTGAATTGGTGGAGGTTCATGTGTGTGTGTTTTTGATGGTGTGAAGAACGATTTTTAGTGTGTGTTATCACACATTTTCATTCTTAACCCCCATTTTATTCCAACTTTGCCTAGTTGTCAAGTTCGACCCCTCCGGTTTAGTACAAGTATGTAATCTTTACTAATTAAGTTAGTTCCCACAATATTCCCACGTGTGTTTGCAATTTACGGGACTTGTCAATGTCTCGTTTTATTATCCGCAAAATATTCCTTTTTGATAATGGGCTCAATATTGTGTATATATTGATCCCACCTATTAGCGTAATTAAACGAAACGGGTTTTCGGGGTGTTACATAAACATAATATTATTAACTAGGTTATTTCCATATTAGAATGTAACCCATCTTCTAATCTCTAAGTCTCGTGTTAATATTTTGCTAATCACGCCTAATGACGTAGTTAGGCGAACGAATGGTTTTGGGGTGTTACAATGGGTATGATTCAATGTCAATAAAGATGATGAAAATCGTTCACATTGTACTCACAAGTCGCACGGTGTTCGTCTTTGGGTAGTTGAAACCATCGTGTACAAATTTATAATAATGCAAATGCAATCCAGTCCTCATTGTGCGGCTTGTGAGCAAATGCAATCCAGTCCTCATCGTTGTTGGCTACTCACAAGTCTCATGTCGCTTAGGAGCCCTAAAAATACTTTATATTGAAACCAAGTGAGTTTCAATACAAATTTATATTAGAATGTTTGTAAAAAATAGACAGCATTGTGTAATTCTTATTTTTTTAATTAACAAGTAAAAGTTATTACCAAATAATCAATTGAGGTGCTTATAGGCTGTTTGTTTTAGCTCTTAATGAGACAAATGTCCGAATCGATCAAACATAGTTGATTCAGTTTGTTGGTTTCACAAGCAGATGTCTGCATCAGTCAGACATTTGTCTCTGAATGAGTAAATATTTAATTGTCAAACAGCCCTTAATTAATTGTTGACTTAAAAAAAGCAACAAATTGGAGGCAAGGCAAACATATCGTTGGAAGCTGGAACGTGGGTAGTTTCCTTAAATATTCCGAACACAAAAAACGAGCAGCCTTATCTTTAGAGAATTTAATTATGTACGCCATCACCCCAATCCCCAAGTGTTGCTTTTATGCCATTGCTAGGATCTTTCACCAAACAAGTTAGATTCTATTCTATCTCAACACTAGTAATTTAATTATTAAAAGACAGATTTTGATAATATATAACTTGCTTAATTAGATATATATCCGATTATTGTTGAACCTAAGTGATAGAATGGAACCAATTAGGCTGATGGATATTTAGCAAATGACAAGTCTAGAAACACACATATTTAAAGGTTTTAGGTTTAAGTCCTTATATGGTTAAATAAATTCTTCGTCAGTAAAAGTGATAGGATGGATACGTATGTTGTATACACAAACATGTCATCAAAATGTTTCGTCATATATTAATTAATTAATCAGGATTTTACTCAAGTCTTTTAAACCACTTAAAAAATGAAAAAGTCATAAATAATAAAACTAGCAAGAAACAAGAATACAAGAGAGTAACATCCACACACTAATTGTTAACTATTCTTTCAAGGGTGCACGGGCGCCCCCATGTACCTCTGTTCAGGTATCAATCACTGGGCTGTAATATTGTCGCTTGTGTCTTGGGTTAGGTCAACGGTTATTGAAATCGGCTACTATTCACCAAAGAAAAATGGTCAAATGTGACCGATGGAAACCCAAAATTTAGTTGACCCGGAACGAAATCCATGATTGGTCATGGCTGGAATGAAATCCATGGTGGTTTATTATTGTAATTGGGGGTGGGGAGGGTGACGCCCAGAGAACTAGGGTGGGGATAAAAAGGTCACCTTAGCTCTTTAGATTTTTAATATTCTAATTCCATTCACAATTATACAAATCAAACACAATCCAAAAATAAATTGTAATTATATTTGAATTATGTAATATTTTAATTTTAATGATTTTTTTTGTGTTTTAAATTTATATTTAGTTGAAACCGAAAAATGATTATAGGGTATTTGAAAAAAGTGTCATCATCGATTACCTGTTTCAACATAGTTGGAAATAAAAATGAGGTGAGAATACATGATTAATGTAATTCTAGTGAAGGGTACTCTAAGTAAGTGCCTCCTACCCTCATAATTTAATGTTGAATAGTTGTAAATATATTATATATATGTATATGTATATAATTAGTAACTTTTGAAAGCTTTATTGGGTTGTATCTACAACTTTGAGGGGTTTTTAAAAATAAAAAAAAAAAGTTGAATTTTCACTTATCATTCAAAGTTTCAATCTTTATAAATCTAACCCAAAGTTGGTTTTTTAATTATCATTCAAAAGTTTCAATCTTTTACAAATTTAACCCTTTTAACTTGATTTTTCATTTCTAACTTAAAAGTTTTTATCTTTTGCAATTTAATCCCTTTAATTTTTTAACTTTAAATTCAAAGCTTTTCATCTTTTGCAATTTACCGTCAACACTTTTTACTTTCAACTTTAGTCATTCGTAGTATTTATATAAGTTCCTTAATGATGACGTGATGACTAGTAATGATCTACTCTCAAAAACCGATTATGCATTTCATTATTATAGGCTTGCAACTCAATCACCTCTCCAAAAATTAACATGAAAACAAACATGAATTAAAAGGTTGTAACAGGGCTAGACAAAGGGTATGGAATGGGATAAATAGAAAGTGGCAAAAGGTGGTGAAAATCCGATTTTTATTGCAAAGATAAGAACGCACTACTAACTACTAATGATACTAGCCAATCACAAGGCAAATCGATCCTTTATTCGTTACCTCTCTTCCTTTTGGATTTTTTTTCTAACTACTAATGCAACATGTTTCATTTTTTTCGTTTTTTTTTTTCTTATGATTTTTTCTTCTCCCCCATCTTTTTTTACACATGAAAGTACACCATAAATACAAACTAACAATCGGATTCACCACTCGGTTTAAAAAATAAAAAAGAGGCTAAATTGGTTAAATGGGTTGATTCGGTTTGGGTGGTCAAACGAAAGGGACAAGGCTAAAAAATGACGACTAAGGTATAACATTTGGGTAGGGATTTTTATTGAAAGTGTTTAAACAAAAAAAGGTTAATCCTAATGCCTTTATCATGTTTATGCAAGTTAACGGTTAATGGTTTAAAAGTGTATAAAAATAAGCAAATTCTAATATGCAACATTCAATGGCCACACTCAATCAAATGAAGAACATGCATATATGTGGGAATTTGGCATGCTTAAGTGGCTCAAAATCCCTCGTGCTGCCATTGCAGTGTTGTGTAAACTTTTTTTTTTTAACAGAGTTGAGTTCAAGGTAGATTAATTTTTTGGTATCGCAAATTATACGAGTGCCAGTGCCGTATTTGTACATTGATGAACTAAACTAACTAATTCCGACCGAACAACGTTAGTATCACTCCCGGTATTCGTTGTCAAGATTTTGATTGATGTAAAACACGCGTTAAATCATTTTAGTCATATCACAACTTTATTTTTTTTGGCTTCTCTTTCGTTTACTAAAACGACTGCTAATACCATAACAAACCTTATCAATACCAACCGAATTCCCGTCAAGTAGAACCGGAAATCCCAATTGTTTTGGAGTAATAAATAAAAGCTTATTCCCTCATATGACTCATATTTCTTCTCAAAAGTGCATGGTCGGAGATAGGGAGATCCTAATCCTCTTCTCTCATATATCTTGTGGGTCCGGTCAATACACTTCAACTTACGTACAACTTTTCAAAATTATAATGAAAAATTCAAGAAAAAAGAAAAGAAAATAAAAACGTCCAAACGCACTTATACTCAAGCTACACCGTCCTTCCTTTTTCTTTCGCTCTCTCTACACCATATATGTATACATGTGTATGTATATATCATTTGCAACTATAAAATCCAATGTGTGTGTCAGCTATATCAACATAGCTCCCCTTCGAGCTTCAAAACACACTCTAAATATATAAGTATATAACATATACTTATATACATATATAGACAGAAAGAGATACAAACATATTAAGACGCATGAAAGGTGGCGTAATTGGCATGGTTAAACCATGCGACGTAGCCAGACCCACGACCCATCTGGCTGAGATCGCACACTGCACCACTACTCGTACCAACCATCGAGCCAGACAGTTAAGTGTCAAGAGTTCATGGAATAGTGATTCGGGTCAGGCCCGGGTCATGCATCGCGTGGCTAATTTGGATCAGAAGTGGAGAGAGTACCAAGGGATCAAGAACTGGGAAGGTTTACTTGATCCTTTAGACGATGGTCTTCGGCATGAGATACTGCGGTATGGGGATTTCGTCGAAGCGGCTTACCGGTGTTTCGAGTTTGACACGTCATCAATCGACTATGGAAAGTGTAAGTATTCGAAAAACATAATGTTGGATAGATGTGGATTAGGGGGGAGTGGGTATAAGGTGACTAAAAATTTGCATGCCACGTGTGGGGTTCAACTGCCAGGTTGGATTGACAGGATGCCGAGCTGGGCATCGAAGAAATCCAGCTGGATCGGTTACGTGGCGGTTTGCAATGATGAGAAGGAGATTGCGCGATTGGGTCGAAGGGATGTGGTGATTGCCTATAGAGGAACTGCCACGTGTCTTGAGTGGGTTGAGAATTTACGTGCCATGTTGACATCATTGCCTGATGACATGGCACCTGAAAAGAAAAGAGCGATGGTACAACAAGGGTTTCTTAGTATGTACACATCAGCAACCATAACGTGTCAAAGCTTAAGGGACATGGTGCGAGAGGAGATATCAAGGATCATCAAGACATATGGCGACGAGCCACTTAGTGTGACCGTCACTGGTCACAGCCTTGGTGCAGCACTAGCCACCCTCACAGCATATGACATAACCTCAACATTTAAGAACTCACCAATGGTAACCGTAGTTTCCTTTGGTGGGCCACGTGTTGGAAATCAAAATTTTCGATCACAACTTGAAAATAGCGGGACGCAGATTCTCAGAATCGTGAATTCGACGGATGTGATCACGAAAGTCCCTGGATTCTTGGTTGATATTGGTGGCAGCGATGTGACAAAAAGAAGTGTTGGGTTGCAAGGATGGCTACAAAAACAAGTTGATGATGCTCACGATTGGTTCGGATATGCTGAAGTAGGCAAAGAACTGCGGCTAAGTAGCGAGGCGTCTCCATACCTGACCAAAAGCGACTTTGCAACTTGCCATGATCTAAAAACCTATCTCCACTTGGTTGAAGGTTTCGTAAGCTCCTCCTGTCCATTCCGAATAACAACAAAAAGACTGTTAACCGGAGCGAAACAGAAGAAGCAAAAAAATTTTGGTTCAATGACTAGCTAGAAGTAAATGTTTTAGTGAAAATTTGAGTTTTGAAGTTACAAAAGTTGTTTAGTTTTGGTTTTTCACGAAAATAGAAAATCGAGAAACCCTAACTTGTAAATAATTGTTAATTAATACTAATTACTTAATTAGTAAAGTAATTAATCAGTTTTAGAAACCCATGCATGCACGTCTATTTATATGAGCTATTTCATTGGGTCGAAAGTAAACGATTTCCTTGCCTAATGGTTATCACATCATGTAAACAAATTTTAGTGCTCGATTAATTAAATAAATAAATATTGTACCAATTATTCTTGATGATTTCTTAGAAATCATTTGGTGATATTATAAAATAGATATGATAGAATCTACTTAACTCTATGAAACTATTTATAACCTACGGTGTATATGACATTATAGTCTAGTGGTATTTTAACAGTCTGTGCGGATAATCAACATGCTTTCGTCCCTTTTGTTTTCAAAATTTTGGCTCTTTGGCCCTATATGCTATTAAGTTTCTAAACATTGTGTAGCATGTCCGACACAACAATTTCTTGCCCCTAGGGACCAAGGATTTATTTTCAGTATGATAGGTTTTCCTATTTAAAAGGTGGTTACAACGCAGTCTATTGTCTACCTACCTGTTATCATTGTGTGATTCTATAATAGAATAAAAAGATACGTCTTATCAAAAAAAAATTGTCATTATTTGTTGCGGTGACGGCTGGAAGCTGGAAAAACATAATATATACCTAGAAATAGGAAATTCAACGCCCAAAATAGCATATGCGTTCTTTATTTTGTTGGAGTATAATAGTAAAGAAAGAAAAGATGTTCGAGTGAGAGTTTGTGGTTTGTTATTCTTCCAACTTATACTTAACGAACTTGCTACGAAATAATAATGCATCATAAAAAGAATTTGTGTACCTTTTCATGTTCGTGATTCAATAAGTCGGTCTTAAAAAGTCGTATATTGGCTATTACCTTTTTGGTGTGCTGAAAATATCCTATTCCGTAACCCAAATCTTACAATAAATTTGATACTTAGGTTCTTTACTTTTTTTATAGATTAAGATGAAGGGGGTGTTGGGAACGTTGAACTTTAGATTAACCAAATTATTTATTGATTAAGATTGTGTCACAAGCTAACACCAATTTAGGTTAGATCCCTAAATTGGGCTCATGTTTGGCCCCTTTTCAGCTCGCGCGTAGCCAGACAAATTGACTCATTTTTCTCATTCTCAAGGATTTGTAATGTTCCTTTTAAATAAATAATTAAATAATAAGCAAACAACAATCTTAATAATACAAAGTCTTAAGTTATACAATATTAAACTATCACCCAAAATGGAAATGTATTAATTTATATGAACCAACAAGTGAGTTACTCAAGTAAAATCAACTTGGCTCGTAAAAGAATACGAGGCAAATCAACTCAAGCCAAAGCAACTCAAATTTACGGACGAGCAATGTAACATTTGGCCTCTCGTACATTCAATATTATCTATTTTGCTCATAATGGGTTGTCTGCTACTCTACTTTGGGATGCAAGGATTTGTTTCTAGTTAAACTGTGGAGACCTCCAAGAAAGTCACTCATCCTAATATTACTCCTACCTTAACAGATAATAATAATAAAGCTCGAGACTTGAGTAGATACGTAGGAGGTATGTCAAAAGAGTTAAATAGGTAAGCCAATAGACAGTTTGACCACTTGATTGAATTGTAACCATCGATCAGTTCACTCAACTAATATTCCAATGTTTATAAAATTTGAATTATCCGTTTCCATTAATTGTAACTTATTTTCTTTCGGTGGCAATCCGGCTCGGTATCGATAGGGCATGAGTACTCAATAAAAAAATCTTTAATTTTCTATGTATCATTATTGGCTGTGGAGCAGATAAAAAAATATATCGATTAACAGTGTTTCCTAAAATATACCGATGAACAGTAGGTTCCTTACTTCTCCCCTCACAGTCTCATCCTAAAATATAGGAGAGTCACTCACAAAAATATGTAAATGCTCGAGAATGATGAATGGGAACACGGGTAACAACACCCTCCTGCCTTATGATATTTGAAATACAAGCAAGCATGAAGAGAATTTGAAGTACACCTCCATAAAATTGCTGCATTAAATGATACATGAGTGAGAAATGCATGTGCATTAAAGACAGAGAACATTTGTCTTTGTTTCGTTTTTTTCGGGGAAGTAAGACATAACTCGAACCACGTTTAAACCCAAAAAATACGTGTCATCTCATGCTTGCAAAATCAAACCTCATGACAATAGATAGGATAGTGACTAGGGAACGCCGACTAATTACGCACCATGGTCCACGGATCCCTACCAAGAGACCATGTGACTCAGGCTCCCAATTATTGGCTATCTATATATTTTTTTTTGATCGGCTAGCGCAGTGGTCTTTTTTTTTTGTTTTTGAGGAGCCACTGACAACTGACGCGGACCCGGTTCGAAGCGGCGCCATGGCGTCAAACTGGTTTGTTACCCCGAAAGATAACCTAACCACCCAGGCCGGCCAAGGTTGCTGGGGGCTGCCAGGAGTCGAACCGGTGACCTCAAACGAGCGGGAACTCACCTATGGTGATAAAACCCTCTCACCTCACATTTGCACTTCATGGGGATCGAACCTTAGTCTCTTGAAGGAACCAAAAGCTCTTCCACCACTGATCCAAATGATCATTGGCTATTGGCTATCTATATACCAAAAACTATTATGAAATTACGTATTTTAGACCATTTATAATGCGGCGTTGAACAATTTTACGAATGGATTAGAAGGCTTTGCTTCGGATGTAAAGTTTACGCGACACGTACATGACCGACCACAGGGGTTGCCCTCCATGGTTTCGTGGTCATTGTCTTTTACTTTATTTCTTCATTTTCCTATTTGAATTTTTAATAAATTGTAAAATGAATACGAATTATAGTTTATAACGTGATTAGAAATTATAAACTTTGTAAGCTTAAAACAAAAAACTTAACAGTTTCATATTGTTATAAAAAACCTTAAATGTTTTTTTAAATGTACAAAGTTAATAGTGTACTAGTTATTTTTATATTTATTACTTACATGGTGATTATACATAACTTCTTAAAATAAATAGTGCCTTATTAAAAAATAAATTGGTTATAGAATAGGATTGAGTTATCCTATAAGAGCCTCCGTAATGGAGCGCTATGTGGGGAAAAAGAAAATATAGCGCCCCCTGTACACCATTACAGGGGGGCTCCATGAACAAAAATTAGCTTGAGGCTCTATGGAAATAACGCCGAATCCTTTGTGCCCCCACCAATCATCTCAAGCCACATCACCCTATCTCTCTCTTTTATTATTTTTTTAATTAAAAAGATATAATAAAATATTAATAGGGGCTTTATATATAAAGCCCCACCACTACACCCCTTTTTCAGTTTCTCTCTCCATGCTGACTCAGCAGCCACGTGGACCAATCAGGATGGGGGGCTTTATACATGGAGCCCCATAAAGCCCCCCACTACACATGGTCTAACGGCATGTGTAGTAAAAAAACTTTATGTGGCTTTATGGGATTAAAATAATAATAAAATGAGAGGAGGACTTTATGTAAAGTAGGTGCGTAGTGGATGATGAGACTTAATAGAAATTAAAATATTATTATTTTAATAATAATTTTTTTTTGAACGGCCAACAAATTGGAATCACTCACGGAACACTGGAGTATCATCGTGTCACCAGTGTTGCCACGCAATCATTATTTTAATAATAATAATATCACTTTATTATTGTTGCAATGATCTAGGCTCTTCATCATCACCATCAAGCCCCTTCCCCACCATCCAACGTTCCAATTTGCAGAGCTTCCTCTTGCGACCACCATCACGAGCTGCCCTATAGCGCTGACGGGGGCGGTGTTCCCGCTATGGGTGGCCATCCACCAACCCCCCCCCCCCCCCCAAGTACGCAAGGACTAAAAGGTTAAGAAAAATGAAATGAGTAGGAAGTTATTAAAAAGTGACATGTCAAAGGAATATACAAGTGGGGATTTTGTCAAGGTAAGCAAAAAATTATGGACATATTGTTATCCCCCTCCCCATTTTTTAAACATACATAAGTTTTTTATACGTCATCTTTTAAAAAAAAATGAGCATCTTTTTATCTTTAGAATGAGCACTCTATTGTTAAATTTTTGAAAAAGAATCGAAAATCAGTTGCGTAAGACTCAATAGATATAACATAAAACACAATGAGAACAAAAACTAAAAATGCAATGAATAACATAATAAAACACCATGTGCATCAGAAACACAAAACCTAGTATCGTAAAACATAATAAACAGCGTAAAGCATAGTGGAAAGCAAACTAAAACACAACAGACAAAGTTAAATCATATGTAGGCTAAAATAACACAATAAACAAATTAATAAAACACACGTGCATACTATAACACAGTAGACGAGCAAAAGGTGACTATTTATTCTTATACTATGTTTTGTGGTTCATGTATAATGTGGAAAAAAAAATACGTCATGTAGGCATCGTCGACTTTCACATTTCATTTTACAGACATTAAGGTGTATTTGTGGTTCATCTGAAACGTCAGGTGTTTTTAGTTATTGCTTTAAATAATATTACTTTTAGTTATAATTTAATTTGTAATTACGTATTAAAACAATTTATTTATTAAAAAAAACACCCACTTTTACTCTAAATTAAAATAATAATACACAAATATAAAATTAAAATAATAACCGTATAACAACCTAAAAATAAAAATAACTTAGTCAAATATAGCAGATTCACAACCCCGGTTAAGTTGAGGTCGTCTTGTAAGCGGGCATAAACTCTCGGTACGATAAAATAAATACTGGACCATGATTTTAGCCGCCCCATGAATAGCTCATCTTTCTCGAAATCATCCGATGATGATGAGAAATCCATACCTTATTTTAAAAAACTAGATATGGATTAGAGAAATAATATTGAGAAGAGACATTGTAGGATGATTTTTAATGGATAATATTGATGGTTTAAATAGTTTTTAAAATTTGGGCGAATGTTATAAAAAAATACTGTCTTTATTTTTTTTTCTCATCAAAGTTACTCCACAACTTTTTGCATTAAAAAAAACTATATATTTTTTTCTCTAAAGTCACTCAACATTTTTCATACATAAAAGTCACTCTACATATTAATTTGGAATAAACGTGTGATTTTTTTTGTTTTAAATAACCCGGAATAAAGTTTTTTCTTTGATAAATTACATATTTGCACCAAATTTTACAAAACCATTGCACATTAATGACGTCAACTTTTATTTACAACTAGTGGGTTTCGGCGGCGCGCGTTGCGCGACTGTAATACCGGCATTGAGCATCCGTGTTTCATTCGTCAATTAAAGGTGGTGTAGAATAATCATAGAAACAATGCGCCATATATTCAACTTTCATGAAATTTAAATGTCAAATCCAAACTTTCATATCTATAAAAATTGCGGCATATTAAAGTTAACTAATATGTGTGTGTAAGTTGAAAAGAAAATTCAGACTGTTAATAGCACATGTTTGTAAACCCTTAACCAAAACTATTATGTTCAATAATCTATTTGTATGTACCAATGCTCTTAAATATGATACTCTTATAATTCCATTCCTGTTCCTGCTCAGCAGGATGAGAAATATGACATATTCCATCCCAATTCTTGACGTTAATTCTTGGCTAAAATTCATCTCCTCTTTTCCATAACCATGCGTTGTGACCCAAATGATCATTCTTAAGCTCCAGCCTCCATCTGAGATGGCATATGTCCAGTAGCATTTGGATATTTTAAAAGCTGCAGACAACATACTGTGCAATGCAAATTATTTTTTCATTAACGAAAACTAATTAAATAGATATTGCAAAAGCAGTTGTTTGAGGTCAAACCTGGTTATCTATTAGAATTCTTATATAGATGAGCAACGCCCATCACCTTTCCACAATTCCACTCTATCGTCGATACAAAAAGCTCTGCACGCCTACTCTTTTAATGAAGGGCTCCAACCAATCTTTGAAGTTAAAAGTTTTTAATCATCTGTTTATTTTAAATTGTGTTTAATACTTAAACTATTTGTGTGTTTTTTGGAAAGTTTAAAAATATTAATAAATTTACTATCTATTATAGTTGACTTTTAATTTTCAAGTTATAGTTGAAAAAATAGATATAAATTCATTTAGAGACAGAAAAGAGTATTGCTCATCATTTTAACCTCAAAGGCTATATGCTGTCAAAACAACTGAAAATTAGAAAGGAATACACTTACTAATATATATTTTTTAATTTGCATATCAATCAACAAAATATAACTTTGTAACCTAATTGAGGCATCTAGCTTAAACTCAGGCTTTTCAAAAACTTAATACTATAAAATCACAACTCAAGTCATTGCGGAACAACTTCCTTCTTTTCAGCTTGTTCTTTCTCTTGCCTCTCTTTTGCAGCCAACTGTTGTTGCTCCTTTACACTTTAGATTTTGCCTCTGCATTCTCCTTCCTCGCCACAATAAAAAAACTCAACCAGCCTACTGAGCGAAATGTCAGGGTCACTATCCTCCAGCAGTTGCTCTGCCACTTCAGTCGAGGTGATCTCCACCTTCACAATCAAATCCTCAAGTTATTCAAACTGATTGTGTCGCGTTACACCAAGATAGTTAGACATCAACAACCTAAATCCACACGGGGTGAAATACGACATGTTGATGTTCTGGCGAAGCAACGCAGGGTCAGGTTTGTCTTTTTAATTACTGGTGTATATGTTTATCCTTTAGTCCCCACAACTTGACCGTAAACCATCGATAAAGTTCAAAAACCACGACATTGTCATCTGAATAATAAACATTTGTATCATTGGCAATCAAGAACAATCCTAAGTAAGTAGTAAACACAAACCCTGTGTTCTTCGTATAGTTTTACATATATCATAGTCCACCATATAGATCTGTATAATCAATTACGAACTATTCCTATGTCACGACCAAATTATACAGATCTTGTTTTTGGCTCACTTTGAAACCAAAACCAAATAACCAATACGGTTCTCAATTCTACACAATTCTAAATTCCGTTAACTTGAATAGCTCTATAAACGAATTAAAATTGTAATAGACAGACCCATATTTCGTTTTATTCTAGCCTAATAAACTACAGCAGTTGCTTTGATTAATTGGTCTAGGACTCATTCGATGAATAGGTCAATATAATCAACCCAATATAACTCATACAATTCACATCACCTTTATAAATACCATATCTGATGTGTTTGAAACTCACATGATAAACATCAGCTTTAGAATAAACATCAGCTTTAGTATAGATTAATGAAGGATGGGAAGTGACATCCACAAAAAGTAGTTGAGCAATAGGAGTTCATATATGACGACACAAAACTAACCTGCATCCAGCAAACACCAACAATCTATAAAACCTGCAGTTCATGGAAAAACACAGCATACACAGAAATCAGAAGCTGGAAGAAACAACATATCAACCAAAATTTTATAAGCTAACATACAGTTTTGAATATTACGACACCAAAAACAAAAGTGTTACATACAAATGACAGATTAAAAAAACCTCAACCATACATACATAATTGAAAACAAAACCCTTTAATACCAAAAAAAAAAAAACATAAGAGGACTATTGCAAACTTTAATATAAACTGATTTTTTTAAACCAACAAACTTAAACGTTAGTATAACCGTTTAAGGTTTAAAATAAACATCAGCAGCCTACATCAAAGCCTTACATCTTATTTCTCCACACACCTCTCTCTATCCGAGTATCCGTCTGTCACACACACAGACACACATAAACTCATGAACTCATCAGTAGTCTGCAACACCATCTGAGAACGACTACCATTACTTACCGCACATCAATGTCGAAACTACCACCATTACACTATATAACACATATAATAACAACAGATGCAAACATACTTTAACTAATACTATTGAATACTCATTTTTAAACCATAATTCTTTCTGCGTCTCTCTCGCGCAGTCATCATGGTATCAATGTGGGCTTGTGTGCAGGTGAGATGGTGTATCATTCCTAAACATAGCATCATAATACTTTAAACATTCATAAATATCACCAACCGAGATAAAATTGAAGATCATTGCCTTAAAAACAACAGCATTCAGCACACACATTTTCTGCTCTTTCAAATTCTCAAACATCTTAACCGTGTTATCGATTTGACCATTTCTCCCCAAACCCTCAAGCAAGTAGCTAAAAGTCAAACTATCAGGGTCAAACCCATCGTCTACCATTTCCTTCAAAACCCTTTCCATTTTGTCAACCCTACCCAATCTAGACCATCCACGAATAACTATATCATACGCTTCACCATCATAGTCCACTTTCCCCTTCATTTTATTAAGCTACACACTTGCAGCGGCTACTTGAGAATGCCGCCAAAGGCATCAAAGCATAACTTTCAAAGACTCCAAACCATACTCCATCCCAAACTGTTCCAACTTCCCAAACATATGCAGAGCTTTTGAGACGCGTTTAGCTTGAACAAAACTATCCATTCGTTATCGGGATTCAACCCTTTATCCCTCATCTCACTTAACACAGTCTTCATAAACTCAAAGAACTTCCTTCTCCCTAATGCTTTAAGAAGTAAATTATAAGTACCAACATTCTCAACCACCTTCCCTTGCTCAACCGCCCACTCAAATAACATAACCATAGACCCTCCATCTAAATTCCCTCTGTTGAGCACTTTAGCAACTACATCATAATTAACCTTAATATCAAGATCAAGAGTAGCAGCTGTTGTTAATGCACGTTTAACGGCAAGTTTTCCTATTGATGTTGAACATCAGAATGGTTGGTTTACTAAACAAAATCGTTTCCTTACCATCTCACATTTCAAAGAAACATGCAGCTAAATATCTAGATGCAGTAAACAGAGTTTTAAATTTTTTAGCAAAAACTCACAAAACAAAATGTTTCCCTAAACATTACCGGTTTAAAGTTTAAACAAAGCCACACCTAAAAATTGCTGCAACTTTAAAACAATTTAACAAAAAAATACCTTTTTGTTTACTCATTTGAAGCTACAGCATTTACCAAAAACTCATTTGAGGCTACAACAATTAGCAATTTTAATCCTCTGTTTACTGCAATTTTAAAACAACTTAGCAAAAAATTACCGCCTCACATTTCAAACAAAGATACACCTAAAAATCTAAGTGCAGTAAACAAATTACCCGTTTCAATTTGCTCCAAATCTTGAAAATGCTCAGAGCTGCTGGTCAAAACCGAAAGAAAAACAAATGTGGAAACGTTTAAATCAAACCCTTTATATCAGTGGAAAGTGATGACTCAAAGAAGCTTTAACGTGGAGACACTACAAAACAACACTTGGAAACCACTTACCCATTTTTTTTATTAAAAAAATTCAGGTAAAATGATAGCAAAATAAAAAAGGTGCCTTGACTCGAAAACTCTTCTAACACCTCTAAGCATCAAAGACCTAGCATCCACTCCAAACTTAATATCTTTTTTTAGCATAGTTCCAGTTCCATCTCAAATTAGAACTCATCTGAATCAATAACATTAACAAAGCGTACACAATATCATTATAAACAAATCAAAATCAGTTAATCAGCTAAATCACACACACAACAACACAATATATATACATATACCTGCTGAGCATTATTTCTTGCAACCCTGAACATAAACCAACAAACAAACAGACAACAAAATTAGTTTAATTGATGAGTTAATTGGTTATTAACTGAATGTTTAAAACACTAAAACACAATAACTACCTTATACCCAGAAACCAAATCCATCTTCTTCATCAAAACAATAACAACTTCAAAAACTACAATTCAAGATTCAACACAACTTACAAATCTGCAAAATCAATCACAGACTGATTAAAAACAAATGGCTAAACTTAATCAGGACTATAAATCAAAACTTGTGTAGATCAATCTAATTAACCAATGCATGCTGAATAATATAAAAATGGTAAACTAATAAGTAATCAAGATAATCATATGACATATGTTACAGTAAAAATAATTAAGTGGGAATTTTTTTAGGATCAATTTACATATAGAAATTAGAAAAAACCCTAATTGACAAAAATCTTTAAGACGTACCAGATAGAGGGAGAGAGAGAGATTGTGGGTCAGTGCGGGTTGAGGGTGGTGGTTGACGGTGGGTAGATGGCGCTTGGCTGGATGGGTGGTGGTGGTCATTGGTGTTGGGTGGTGAATGCCATTTTTGGGTTTATAAAATAAACAGGAATAGAGGCAGTCAAGCAGGAGTAAACACGTAGTTGAGTATGTGGAATGGCAAGATTGAAACACGTGTACATGAGCTGTTAAGAGGAAAAAAATTATTACAAAAAGCGTTGTTAAAAGGAATTGAACTCGGGTGCCAGCCATATAAGAGTGCCTAGGGAACCAACTGAACTACAACCAAATTTGATATACTATCTCAACACAAATATATTTATAAATCAACTAATAAGGGAAAAAAATAAAAAAATAATAAAACTACTGTTCAAATCAGTTGTATTATTAATATATTATAATATAATGGTGTAAATGATTTAAAACAAAATTACACTTATAATAATATTTTAACTTAAACTTTTAAATTCAGAATATATCAATTAACGTAAAAACCATAGTTAGTTATATTTTTTTATTAGATTTACGAAGGTCAAAACAAATCAATTTTATTTTCAAATTTTAGATGACTTGTTGAGATGTTCTAACAAAATTATCTATAATTGGTGCATGAAAATAAAGAATGTTAACATGGAATTTGGAACAAAATGCATGTCTTTATATGTGTTCTTTTGTTTCATAAGTTGTTTTTATATTTTTTATTCTAAAAAAATTCATAATGTTGAAGCTGTTGAATAACTTATGTGAAGAAAAAAGTACGGTGGTTTTTATGTGCAGAAAATTGTTGACGGATTTTTACGAGGAAAAACTGTAAATATAGTGTTTTTGTGTGCAAAAAATGTGAAGTGACTTTTGTGACAAACAAATTAGAAAAATGTGGAGTGACTTTTATGATACTTGCCTTAAAATTTTAAGTTAAGCTTTTTTTTAATATAACAACGGTTATCATCAAAATCAAGGCACGCCAACGGTATGATTGCTGACCTCATGCCTCCCTAGCCCCCTTCCCCTGTGGCGATGTTTCGTTCTCACGCCTGCCGAGGTGCTACATGATACCACCCCACAACATATACTCTTAGGTGGCATATTTGCTAAATGTATACATTTATTATTGTATATATATCAATTAGCAACGTCGGCTGCACTCACAAAGTTTACTGTTACAAACTATCGTCCAATGAAAACACACTATTAAAACCGCCCAAAAAACTCTTTGCAAAACGCCCAAAAACACTATAAAACCATCAAAATCGCCCAAAAACCTCTTTGCAAAACGCCCAAAATCATTATAAAAACGCCCAAATAGATGTAAGACAAACCGCCCAAAAAGGTATTAAACCGCCCAAAAAAACGATTCAAATCGCCCAAAAATACGCATGAGGTTTTAGTAATAACAGGTCCTGTCATCGCGCACGCCCTTTCTCTCTTCAGGTTTCCCGGTTGCCTGATGATTTGCTTCTTGCACGGCCAGAGCGGTCAGGGTGAGAGGCGTGAAAGTGGTTTTGTTGGCTGTTGTGTTTCGTCGGTGGTGGTAGAAACGGTGTGCCAACGGCTGTAGATTGACAATAATTCGGTACTGACGACTCCTACGTTGGTCGATGACGATGGTGTGTATTGGTTATAGGTTTATCAAAGCGTACGAGAGCGTTTTTTTGGTAGGGGTTGCGTTTTTTGGTTGGAGAACTGTGGTGTTGGATACGTCCCGCCGCGTAGCGCGGGGCAAACGTATGGTTAATGGGTTGTTTTAAAAATCCTTGATGTCATGGTTTGAACCAAGACTTGCCATTTCGAGTGTCGGCTCAACGAATTGATACGCGGATGAATTTTCGTTAGGCGTGATATGTACTCTCATCCGCCGAGCGCCAAAATGGCAACACACTACTATGTCTGCGCAGCGGAGCGCGCAAACATAGCAGTGTGTTGCCATTTTGGCGCGACTTGCCATTTCGAGTGTCGGCTCAACGAATTGATACGCGGATGAATTTGCGTTAGGCGTGATATGTACTCTCATCCGCCGAGCGCCAAAATGGCAACACACTGCTATGTTTGCGCAGCGGAGCGCGCACGGGTATGATGATAGTTATTATTATATTGCATTTTGTATTTTGTAGAACGTTGTCTTAATATAACACAATCTAGCTCTTCATAAATATAAAGTGTTACTAAAGAACTCAGTGTGAAACACAAATCTGAAAATTTAAATGTTACTCCCTCCGTCCCATTACAAGTGTCTTGGTTTGAAAAACACAAAGTTTTAGGCATATTAAATGATTGCTTTTTTTGCTTGCCAAATGACAATAATACCCTTGTCATATGTGGGCCCATCATATTCTTTGTTTATCTTAGTTGTGTTTTTAAGGGTAAATTTGGAAAATGGCTAATAATTTTTTAAAGTGGACACATGAAATGGGACAAACAAAAAAGGGAATATGGACACTTCTAATGGGACGGAGGGAGTACATGATATCAAATTCGTGATTTTAAAAAAACTGGATGTTCACAATAAATAGAGGGAGTTAGGGGCTGTTTGGCAAGTGCTGAACCAGTAAGTGCTGAATGGGTAAGAGGTCTGAATGGGTAGGAGGGTCTCAACCAGTAAGTGCTGAACCAGTAATGGTTGTTTGGTTGTATGTCTGAATGGGTGCGCAAAATGACTATTTTATCCCTGTTACAATAACACCCCAATAGCTTAGAAAAACCCACTTAATTAATAAAAATCCTACTAAATTATTATTATTATTATTATTATTATGTTTTTTTGAACGACATTATTATTTTATAATAATTATTATTCTTATTCTTATTATTATTATCATTATTATTATTATTATTATTATTATAAACAATCAAACAATCACACACACCACCTACCCTTCCCTTTCCCCTTTCCAACATCCCCTACAACGTTTAACCATCCTCTTCACCTTTCTAATCTCTGGCCCTATCTTTTCTCACAAACAATCAAGAACATACACACACATACTGCAGAGAGAGTGGAAGGAAGGGACGGTGACTAGCACCCGGCCGGGAGGAGCCACGGCAGAGCCGGAGGAGATCACTGTCGGTGGTGTTCTGGTTGGAGCCGGAGGATACGCACATATAGGTAGGGGTAAACCATCGATATGAAGCTGAATCGGACAGCACTGAACCACACAGTTCAGAGGTTGATTTTTTCCAACCAAACAACATCACCTCAGATTCGGTCAGAGGTTACCTCTAACTGGTGTGATTCAGAGGCTTTCCAAACAGGGCCTTAATATTTGTACAACCCTCTTACTTTATCTCTCTCTACATATGTATATGTATGTATAGAGAAAGATAGAAAAAGATATCTCAATATTAATTTGGAATGTTCCAATAAAGTCACCCTAAATATACCATGGTGTTAAATTAGATCCAATGAATTTACAATATAATTTATCAGAAATAATTAGAGTGAATGGTCAAAATCGTCATTGAGCTTTTCTTATTATTGCTAGATTCATTCAAATAAGTTTTTTTTTCTCACATAAGCCACTGACATTTCCCATTTATTGTCAAATCCGTCCAAATGACTAACAATGTTAAAAACTATGTTAACTTATAGGGACATTTATGTAATTTCCCCTCCTTTTATAACCTAATCGTTCCCCATTAATGTTGTTCTGTTGTACTATGTCTAATTCCAGTTAGTAAAAGAACCATCCTTTTCATTTGTATGTAATTGTCATAACTCATAATATTTGTGTTAATCTTTTAAAACAACAAAATCTTGTTTGTCAGACCTTAAAATATTCAAGTGGTAACTTTTGTTGTTTTGTAAGACAAATTATTGTTGGTTATACAGGACTTATTGCCATTAGAGCATTCACAACTCATCCCCTATTCCCTCTCTCATTCTTAAAATTTAAGAAAATCCCATAAAAACTCACTCCATCCCAACCCTTATCCCCATACCTCATTTCTAAAATTTGCAAAAAAACATATGTTGAGCCCCCATATATAGGGTCTTTCAAACTTCCCTCATCTCATTTAATAATAATAAAATAATACAAATTGAAGGTGAAGTGGTTTGATGTTGGTTGTAAAAAAGGAAAATAATAATAAAAAAACTTATAGGAGATATGAATGGGGAATGGGATGTGAAAGACTTTGAAAAAGTGAGAGGTAAATTTAGAAAACTATGATTTTTCCTTAAATTATATGGTTGGAGATGGGGGACGGGCTGTAAATGCTCTTAACGTTGCTAAAAGTGGTATATCATTCCCTGAAAAAAACTGAGACCAATTACTTGACTACATATTAACTATAATGTGTCAACATGATGAAGAAGCTTTTTCTGATTTGAGTGTTGAGCTATTATGCATACAAGTTTTTAACTCCCTTTATAGATTCATTTATATGTAGTTAGTTAATTACCTTGAAGACAAGTTGCTATATATATGTTAATTCATATGTTTATTTTCCATAAATTTAACGCCCTTGCTTTAAGTGCTTGGCACTACTTTAATATGGTGGGAGGAATGAATGTCAGAGCATTCACATCCCATCCACAATTTTTACCCTATAATTTAACTAAAAAATCATATTTTTTAAAATTTATCTCTCAATTTAAAAAACTTCCCACATCCCATCCACCATTTTTATCTTTATCTTACTCACAAACACATATTTTATTATATTTCTTGTTTTTATACACTCACAATAATTTGTGGAGGATGAATAGTAGCTTTTTATATATGAAAAGCTATGATAACAAATTTTCATAATATAAAGATAGGGTATAAAATGGTGGATGGGTTGTAGTGTGTTTTTAGTAGAATTTTTTAAATTTTAAAGATGGGGGAAGGTTTGATGGGTGGGTTGTGAATGCTCTCAACCACACCAAAGGGTGGGTTCTTTAAACGTAAACAAAATAAAAATCAAGGAAAAAGGTATTAAAACTAAAGAAATAATGAAAAAGACTAAACTACCCTTCTATTTTGGTTAACTTTTAACAATGTTAGTCATTTGGACGAATTTAGCAATAAATGGTAAACGTCAGTAGCTTAGGTGACAAAAAAACATTTTTTTAGATGGATCTAGCAATAATGGAAAAACCTCATGAATGATTTTGACTATTCACTCAAATAATTAAAATCATTAACTTTTACGATATGTAAAAGCCACGTGATTTAAGGTTTAGAGATTTAAAAACACGTTTAGATGATGTGGAAACAGTATGTTACTTTTCCATTTGAGAAAGCTAAACGGTACGAGCCATCAAATCTTAAAAGAGTAATGCCAATGATAGTGAAAGATATCCATTATTTTGCTAGTCCCTACACAATATGTGACTTTCAACTAGACGCAAAAAGCCCACCAATAAATTGTGGTGGGGGTGATATATATGTTTAGTTATACGATAGATAACAAGAAAACAAATATGCTCATAGTGGTGGAGTGGTGAAAATGCTTGATTACTTGTACTCACTTTATGTGATGCAGGTTCGATCCTCATTTCCATCATTTATGGGTGGATATTTTGCCAAGTGATGGTTGAGCCTACTCTACTCGGAGGGTCAAGTTCGATTCTCATGCCCCCCCCCCCCCCCCCCCCGTTTTCTACTACCGTGCATTTACTCCAGAGAGGCTTGCCTCTTTTGGAGAGTGCAACATCTGTCAAGTGGCAAGTGTCAGGAAATTTTCCAGGTGGAAGCCTTAATGCCCCTTATGCGCAGCCTCAACTCGCTTGTGGGCCGGCCACTCTCGCATTAGCGTGGACCTGGTTAAGACAACATAGTCTGACAATTGTAGAGTGGCTAGGGGATCCCCTTCTGAAGGGTTGTGATGAACTCTGCCACAACTTAAAAAATCACCTTAAAAAAAAGAAAGAAAACAATCTTAAGAACAAGATCACAGAGAGTATCTTTCTTCTAATATATCCATAAATTTTACCCGTGTAAAATTACAACGGATAACAAGAAAAAATGGTAATGTTTTAATTTTTATCTTTTTACTTACTTTATATCAAAACTCCATTAAAAAGGGTATGTTTCGCAAGTAGCTTTTAGGAGTTTCTAACTTTAAACTTTTAATAAAAAGCTCATACTCAATAAACAGCTTGGTTTGGTTGAAAGGCTTGAAGCTTTTAGGTTAAGAGAAAAAACTCCACATTAAGTAATAACACAAATACCCATTCTACCCATTCTACCATAAAAAAATAAAAAATAAATAAATAAAACATATATACAAGCTTTTATTACTGCCTATTTTTGAGATTTTATACATTTTATTAAAAACTTCAGCTACTCTGCTAAACAACAAAATATATTTAAAAAGTTATAGCTTCCAATCACCAACCACCAACTAGTTTTGCCAAACATACAAGTCTGTCTAGAATTATGATTGTAAAAATACTTAGCCTTTGACATGGCTAGAATTTGAAAATCATATTTCACTAATGTAGTGTATGTGGTAGAACAATAAAGTTCTACTCCGTACTAATTAATTTCACACAAATAGGCTTTAAATAAGTGAAAACTCTGAAACTCTAACTTTCTGAACTTTTTTTATGAGAATTTTAGGGTATGCAATATACATGAATATAAGCATTTTGAGCCAAAAAAATAAAAATAAAACTCCAAGCACTTTTTAAAAAAAATAAATAAGTTTTCGGGTAACACATTATTAACACATGTTAATTTCGTTTAACATGTGTTCCTCGAAAACTTATTATTATTTTTTTAAAAGTGCTCAGCGCTTTTTTGATTTTTTTGGCTCAAAATGATTAAAATCATATATATTACATGCTCTAAAATTTCATATAAAAAAATCGGGAAGTTAGAGTTTCCAGAGTTTTCACAAGATCCTAACCCTATAAATTGGTGAGAAGCCAAAAGAAAATGGCATGTGTCCAAGGAATAAACAAGTGGGAAGAGTAACTTTGTCAAGAGAAGTAAAAAAGAATATGCACATGCAAGTCACATGTTATTCTCACCCCCATTTTTAAACGTCTGTAACTTTTTTATGTGTCATTACAAAAAAAAAATTATAATATAAAATTGAGCATTTTTTATCTTTAATATGAGTACTCTATTGTTATACTTTTGAAAAATTGAAAACCCAGTTGCGTAAGACACAATGAAGATAACGTAAAACACAATAAGTACTAATATGCGATGAACAATAGAGTATAAAACACAATGAACGACATAATAAAACAGAATGAGCGACATATTAAAAACACAATGAGCAACAGACTAAAACACAATGAACAACATAATAAAATACAATGTACACTAGAAACACCAAACCCATTTGCGTAAACACACTTAATAACGTAAAACACAATGAAAACATACTAAAAACACAATGGAAAAAGTTAAATCATGTGTAGGCTAAAAAACACGAAGAACTTATTAATAACAGGAGATGGGCACTCCACTGGAAAAAAATTCTTTTCACTGATTTCTACCAATCTTGCATTGCTACATCACTTTACTGAAACAGTTTTTTGGATGCAGCATTTAAGTGATTCTTTACTCAACAATCAATTATTTTCACACATAGTAATAGTAATAATGATGTTAATAATAGTATATTACCTCCCTCTATCTCACTCCCTCCCCCCCCCCCCCTCTCTCTCTCTAGAACTCATCATCTCAAACCCCTCCCCCCCCCCCCCTCCCTTTCCCTTCAACTCTTCATCTAAGTCTTCTTCATCTTCAATAAAAATCCTTTGAACTAATCAAGAACAACTGGAAGTTAAGTTAAGTTTTGTTCGAAAGATTCATCAAAGTTTGCCTATTTCATGTATCTATTGAGCTTCCTGTTCAACTTTCTTCATATACTTGCTACAGGTTCGTTTAATCCATTCAATATTTGTGTTTTAGTGTTTGATTTTTTTTTTCAAATTAATTTTGAAAAGTTGACTTTTGATTGAATTTGGATATTAGTAGATTAAGTAATATTGATATGTTATTGAAAGATTATGTGAATTTGAATAAATCCCGAAAGTTTACATATCTATATTTCAAATTTAGTTTTTTTTTAGAGATAAACTTAGTGAAGGTATCCGTTAAGTCGTTAACTACAACCAGCAAACGGTCTACGGATCTACTGCCAGCACCACCGGCGACGGTGTTACCGTGCTGGTAGTGGGGTACCCGTGACTATTTCTGGTTGTGTCCCGTCCCTCCTAACACACACGTTGCATACTATGATACAATAGACGAAAAGAAAACACAATGAAACAAGAAAATCCAGTTAACACATATTACCTTTTCAACTTTCATATAGCTATGGGGTACTCATATTAAAAATAACAAAACACTAGTAAATTTGGTGAAATTTAAAAAAAAAATATTATGTATACTTCATCACTACTATATGTATCTTCTAAAATATAATAGCAATGAAGTTTTTGTAGCCAAAATTTAAAAGCACGAGAATCGTGTTATTTAAATCCTCTCGTGTCTCTCTCTCTCTCAAAAAAAAAAAGTAACAATAAGTAGAAGAATCGTCTTATTTTTATCCTCTACATCTCTCTCTGGAGAAAATAATAACAATATATAATAAAATCGTGTTACTTATTTTCATTTTGTTGCCTTTTGAGATTAAAGCGTCTCGTGACCTGCACGTGCTGTGGACTTGTGGTTTATAATACCTACGACTAATACCTGTATGACTTGCATGGTCGGAGATCACTCTAATCCTCTTCTTTTTTTTTTCTTTTCTTTTTTTTAAAGGCAACATTTCAACTGTCAATACCCCGAGTAAGTTAGCGTCAACTGCCAAAAACAATCCCGAGTAACGAAAAAGACATACACTCACACTCACATACTCTAGTACCACCGTCCTCATCTCTCTCTCTCTCTCATATTTGCAACTTGCACCTATAAAATGCTTCTTTTTACATCCACAGTGTATATGTTAACTCAACAAAATCAACCTACAGTACAGGCTACAAGTAACGTATATACATATATAGATACATAAACACCTATGACTGGTGTAATTGGCAAGGTTAAACCCCTAGCAACACCCAAAACCTATCTGGCTGCTGAGATCAAACACTGCACCACTACTCGTACCAACCATCGAACCAGACAGCTAATTGTCAAGAGTTCATGGAATAGTGATTCGGGTCGTACCCGGGTCACGCACCATGTGCCTAATTTGGATCAGAAGTGGAGAGACTACCAAGGGATCAAGAACTGGGAAGGTTTACTTGACCCTTTAGATGATGGTCTCCGTCATGAGATACTACGGTATGGGGATTTCGTCGAAGCGGCTTACCGGTGTTTCGAGTTTGACACGTCATCAATCGACTATGGAGAGTGTAAGTATACGAAAAACATGATGTTGGATAGATGTGGATTAGGGGGAAGTGGGTATAAGGTGACTAAAGATTTGCATGCCACGTGTGGGGTTCAACTGCCAGGTTGGATTGACAGGATGCCAAGCTGGGCATTGAAGAACTCCAGTTGGATTGGTTACGTGGCGGTTTGCAATGATGAGAAGGAGATTGCGCGATTGGGTCGAAGGGATGTGGTGATTGCCTATAGAGGAACTGCCACGTGTCTTGAGTGGATTGAGAACCTACGTGCGAAGTTGACATCATTGCCTGATGACGTGGCACCTGAAAAGAAAAGAGCAATGGTACAAAAGGGGTTTCTTAGTATGTACACATCTACAACTGCCACGTGTCCAAGTTTACAGGACATGGTGCGTGAGGAGATGTCAAGGATCATCGAGACGTATGGCAATGAGCCACTTAGTGTGACGATCACCGGTCATAGCCTTGGTGCAGCCCTAGCCACTCTTACAGCCTATGACATAACCTCGACGTTTAAACACTCACCAATGGTAACTGTAGTTTCCTTTGGTGGGCCACGTGTTGGAAACCGAAATTTTCGTTCACAACTCGAAAACCATGGAACTCGGGTTCTAAGAATCGTGAACACGACAGACGTGATCACGAAAGTACCTGGATTCTTGGTTGATGGTAGCAACAACATGACAAGAAGAAGTGTCGGGTTGCAAGGGTGGCTAAAAAAACAAATTGACGATGCCGATTGCTTTAGGTATGCTGATGTAGGCAAGGAACTTCGGCTTTCTAGCGAAGCGTCACCATACCTAACCAAGAGTGACTTTGCCACGTGTCACGACCTGAAAACTTATCTCCACTTGGTGGATGGTTTCGTGAGTTCCTCCTGTCCGTTTCAAACAACCGCGAAAAGACTGTTAACCGGAGCTAAACATGAGGAGCAACAACTTTTGGTTAGATGACAAAAATGTTGTCATTGTGAGAACTTTGATTCTTAAAAGATTGTATAGGTCTAGTGCTAAAAGTAAATAGGCAAATCCTAATTGGTAAATAAGGATTATCATTTATCACTAGTTACTTCTGAAAATTGATAACTTTCATGCACATCTATTTATGTGAGCCTCCTTTAAAGTGTGATAAAAAAATCATAAAATCATCCGAAAGACATCATTTATCCTCTTTACTAAAATCATTCGGATACAGCTCAGAAATTGACAATATCTTATATTTTTTTGATCGGCTAGCGCAGTGGTCTCTTTTTTTGTTTTTGAGGAGCCACTGACAACTGACGCGGACCCGGTTCGAAGCGGCGCCATGGCGTCAAACTGGTTTGTTACCCCGAAAAATAACCTAACCACCCAGGCCGGCCAAGGTTGCTGGGGGCTGCCAGGAGTCGAACCAGTGACCTCAAACGAGCGGGAACTCACCTAAGGTGATAAAACCCTCTCACCTCACATTTGCATTCAATGGGGATCGAACCTTAGTCCCTATGGAAACTATAAGTTGTTTCCACCACTGATCCAAATGATCATTGGCTGACAATATCTTATATATCTTAAACTTAGAAAACAAATTACAAGGATTTAATTCAGATATATTTTCTATCAAACTAGTTGATACCTCATTGTATCGATTTCCAAGTTTTTTTAATTTGCAAATTCAAAACCTTATTAAAAACTTCAACTTTAAATGATGTCGATTAGAAATTCTTTCGGTTTCTTTTATTACCATAACTTATGTCATTATGCCTACTGTATTTTTTAGCTTTTGATTTTTTAGTTATTACAGTATTATTTAAATATTATATATATAAATTGTTGAAATTTGGTGTGTTTTTTATTATTTTATTTTTTTGGTTTTGTCTTGATGTGTAGCTCACCTCTCAACTTTTAGTATTATCAATTACACCTCAACTTTCTAAAATTTTTTGTAAAATGTCATTTTGACCCACCTATCGAGTTTTATGTGCTTATTTATTTTCCAAATTAGTTTACGTTTTGACGTAAAAAAATCATAAATGAGTCGGGTCAAATATAATACGTTTTCATTAGAACGTATAAATTCGATTCGCAGCCGCACACGTGGGAAGATTCTTTCCTTTGGATATGCAATCGGGCAAATGTTGCAAAGCCGACATGAGAGAACTGGGTCAATTTTGACATTGCGATCTGTTTGTAGTTTGTTTTTTTGTTTGGGGCTGCCTTGTTTAGGCTTGTTTAGTTGTTTCTGTTCTTTTTCCGTTTTGTTCTCCCAGCTGCTTGCTGGCTCTTTATTTGATTAATAAAGTGGTTTGCTGTTCGAAAAAAAACATTATTACCTATGATTCTTGCAGTAAAGTAATACGTAGTCGATAAAATTGATAAGGAACGAAGACAAATCTTATAAAAAACAGAGAGGGGTTAGCAATAAGTATACCAATATAAAAGAGAATTTGACCCAAGATTAATCACTTACGTTACAAAAAACTTTAAAATAATAACTGAAGTTATCGTACAAACTTTTATAATCTATACTATATTATAATGCATGAGGCAGGGACTTCTTAAAACTTAAGTAATACAAATTTAATTGCTTAAGGTACAACACTTAATGCACATGATAAAGATTTTTTAAGGGCAAATATGTCTTTTAGTTAGTTTCTAACAACCTATACTAAAAAATTGTTTGTAGTTACAAAGCCAAGAAGAGGTTAGATAAAAGCCTAAATAGGTGGAGAGGATCAACTTTGGTCATTTGCCAGGGTACAAACCTTAAAAGCATACCATGACGACCGGCTTATTTTTGTCGACGTTTCGGTGTTTGTCGTAGTCAATACCGATGTGTGAATTGAAATGTACAAAAAAGAATGCCTTATGTACAAGTAAGTAATGTATAAGTGATTCTTACATTTATAAATACTTTTATAGCAATTTAACTTAATTTAATCATAAAGAATGATCGAGCCATATCTAATTATTTAACAACTTTGTCATGTCCAATAGTTATTTAAGAAATCAAGATTTTGTATTAAGCTAAACAACGTCAACACAGTGTAAGTACACGAATCCTACACCTGGTTTGAATAATAATACTCATAATTCCTACTTTTATCTTAAGTAATTAATTTCCAACATTCACAAATACCTACCAATCACATATTCACATCTTCCTTCATTTTCTACGTTTCTTTTACACTAAAACTATATCACTATTTATCCCTTTTAACTTAACCTGTGATTTTATGGGAGTCCTAATAATTTCTCTTTTTTTTTTAAGATTTAACACAATTTCCTAAATATTCTAGAGGATATCAACCTGAACAACAAAGTATGCCTTTTTCTATTGTGGAAAAAAATATTCATTTTATGAATGTTTACGTTGGTTAACTTTAGTATGATAATTATTATTAACCAATAACATATTGTTAGCCAATAAGATTTTATCCATGAAATCTAGCATATGTTAATATTAACTAAACTTTCTAATTTATTAAGGGCTCTTTTTAACAAGTTTAAAAGCATAAAAGATAAAAGCACTATCAAATATTTTAAATATATTTGATTAAACTTTTTATATACACTATAGTCATATATCAACAAAACATCCTATTTTAAAGGGACGAAAAATCAAGCGGGAAACAATTTTTAAAATTTAAACCCTAAAGTATATTACTAGAGTTTATCCTATAAATACATATTAATACACACCTATTTTATTTGCTAAAAATTTAGGCATTGATCCATCTTCAAAAACTGAAGCTTCTAAGGTTAGTTGATATTATATATGAATATAATATATTAACATGTTTTTTTATGAACAACACCACATATATGATTTTATTTTACTCCTATGTAAATGTTAACATCCTTTGTTTTCGAGATTCATTTCGATGAAGAGCATATTGATTTAAACAAACCAAAAGTTGTATAAGCATCTAAGGTTGTATTTTTTTAATCTTTAACCGTGGTGTATATATATTAGGTTTGTAAAGAAATGATTTTGAGGTTATTAGATAAAGTAGAAATACTATAATGGAGCAAAAGCATAACACCAAGAAAACAACTTGCTGACCTCTAAAGGTAAGTTGTTTTATTATTTTACCAAGTTACTTTAAAAATTAACATTTTTTAGTGTTACCGATAGAAATGGGATCAACAATTTTACTTTCGTTCTGTAAGGTGGATGACACACTTGATGCCTAAGAATGGTAAAGTTTGTATTATTTACTTTTTTATTTGGTAACAAGTAGTTTTTGTTTTAAGATCGAATGGTAACATTTGTTGCAAAATTACAGGATTATGTTGATAGTGACCACATGAACCTGTCAAGGTAATTTGTTGTATTGATTTTTTTACCATGTTACTTTAAAACTTTTACATTATCGGTGTTAGAAATGAAATTATGACATAGATTTGCTTTCTTTTTTTCTTTCTTTTGGCATTCTAAAACATTAGTATGATACCTACCGTGTGAATAAAATCCGGTAATATTAAAAAAAAATGATGTCGTGTGGAAACAATTATGTTTTTAATGTAGTAATATAAGCAAGTCAATATTTGTAAAAAAAGATTTAAAACACATGCCATGTTTGAAATTTAATGGAATTAAATTTGCTAAGGAATTAAAACTATGCCAAGTTGAAAAATTGTACAATACCCTAAATACTCAAGAAACATGATCTGCGGTAAAACTTTTATGTGGAAATATAACAAACAACTATATGTGAAAAACAAAGGGACAATGTTATAATAAAATGAAGGGCACACGTACTTATTTCTTGGAAATATAACAAACAACTATATGTAGTGAATATAGGAAATGCATATAACTACGCTGGTGTACGGTTTGGATTAAAAAAATAAGTAAATGTTTTGTTTATTTTTATTTTTTACTCGAGTTAATTACAAAGATGGTCTTCGTGATTTAGAAAGAAAAAAAAACAGGTTTGAATACTAAGTTTTTAGTTGTAGTGAATATAGGAAATGCATATAACTACGTTGGTGTACGGTTTGGATTAAAAAAATAAGTAAATGTTTTGTTTATTTTTACTCAGGTTAAATACAAAGATGGTCTTCGTGATTTAGAAAAAAAAAAAAAACAGGTTTGAATACTAAGTTTTTAGTTTCATGTTTAAGGTTCATGGTTGTAATTTTTCGCCTCGCAGCATCACGCTATTTGAATAAATGTTATTTAAATAAACAAAAGTTGAGTAAATTTGATGGAATTAAAGTGTAACGAAGATGAGGGATAATAATGTAATTGGTGTTTGAAAGACAAATTTACCCTTAATTTACGATTTTATGTTTGGCATTGCATTCTAACAAACTCTTTGGGTATCTTAAAATGCCCTATCAAATACATTATATTATTGTACAGATATCTAGGAGTGAGCAATAACTGAACTGTTAACCGAGCCAAACAAAAAAACAGATGAAATCGAACCGGGTTCAATAAAAATTTGAATTAACTAAAAACTGAATTAACTTAAAACCGGTTATTGTTGTTTTATATCCTTAGCTCACCGAAATCAGCCAAACCGAAACATAACTTTTCATATATTCATACAGCCAAAGTTTTTACCAAAATTAAGTTGATCAGACTGAAACCGACAATCTAATCAAATAAACTGAACAAATTAAATAACTGGTTAATAAGATCGGTTAACCGATAACTTCGATTTAGTTAAGGTTGAGGTTAATAACTAAATTGAAGCGAGTATGCACACCCTTAAACATGTATGTGTTCCCCGCTGCATCGCGCGGGTACATTACTAGTAAAATTTTAATACACGGCGATCCTATACTCTAATTAGTTTAAAGGCTACGCCCCCAAAGCCCATCATGGCCCATGCCAATATGCCATCATCGGGATATATTTCAAAAATACAAACTGGGCCGACGAGTTGTAAAATTATTAAGTCTATTAATGGGCTTAAAAGTAGAGTGCATATGTAAATGGGTTATTATTGAGCCCACGTGAAATGATTGGCTCCTTCTATAAAGCCTGTAAATATGCTGACTTAATAAAAACCCAATTGTCTTGTCGTCTTCACCTGACCCATCAGTGTTTTTTAAGTATTCTCTATAATGGAAAAAAAATCTTGGCTTTCCTATGTTGGCAAATAATATTTGGTTAAATGTTGAACCAACAATTGAGAAGTAGCTTTTTGGTAAATGCTTTGAGTTTTTCTTCTTAGATTATACTTGGGCCAGCCGTAGTGGGCGGTAAGATTAGCGCCCCCCTCCCCACATTTGATTGGTTGCCACGAAACCCAAGACCACAACGCCAAAATCAAGCGTGAAAAAAAAAACACATCTGCCCATTTTTGCAACATTAGCGCCCCCGGAGGCGGTGTTGGGGGCACTATGGGGCGCTAAAGCTCTCTTTCGCGTGAGTTTAGCGCTCCACTACTGGTGATCTTATGAGAAAAAATATTACAGTTTGTTCCACAAAAATTCAATCTAATCTCTTATTTTCATTAAATAAATAACTCAGACAATTAAACCCAACTCGATGAACACCTTTTGCATCTGCTTAAATTTTCCAAAATATTTTGTGACTACTGACTAGTGCTAAACCAAATAACCAAACTGAAACTATTAACCAACAAAACCACACGAAATAATCAACTATAAGACCCCCTGTAGTGGAGGCGTTTTTGGGCGTTAAACCAAAAAATAGCGCCCCCCACACCGTTACGGGGGGGCGCTATGGGGCAAAAAATTCCTCCGGCGTTATTAATATAACGCTACAACCAAAATGAACCAACCAATCAATTGTTGTCACGTGTTAAATATGAATTGTTTGTGTTTTATCAGGGGTTTTTTTTATATATAAATAGCGCCCCTTTTTTCTTCCCCCATCACACCCGATTTTGAATTAACGCCTCATGCTAACTCAGCTGCCACGTGGACCAATCACAGAGGGGGGTCTGATATTTTTCCCCCCTCCACTACACATGGTCTAATAGCTGGCTCCGGTTTTTTCGTACTTTTTTTAATTTATTTTTAAAAAACAGAAAATTACCGTGGAGTGTCAGTTATATCTCGTTCCAAAACTTATTCGACCACACAAAGGATACCGAACCGCACAAACTTGTTTGAATGCTTGTTATTTCAAGGCCGTATTCATTGGTAAGCTCTTAAATTTTATTTATTTTTATTTTTTTTAAATTACTATTTTGGTTATCTACATCAATAGTTCATCCCCAGGGGACACAGGTTTGTATTTGGTAGATTAGAGTTTGCAATTTAAAAATGGGTGACGGCGCAACTTGTTACCCGTCTTCCTTTTATTTTGATGTAACTTGGCAAGTTTTAAGAAATGAAATATTATTTTATTTCATTTTGGTTTAGTTTGATACCAATTCCCAGACAATACCCGCACGAGCTCAGGCTCGTTTCTACTTTGTTTTACTGATTTATGTTAGTACCAATTGATAGATGCAAATTAGGCTGGATTTGATCATTTTTTTTCTTTTGACATACTGATATACATATAAAAATGTGTATGTGTGAAACAATTAAAGCGCATATTATGTAGTCAAAGCGATTTACGAAATGAAAAAAGAAATAGGGAAATATATTGTTCTTACGTACACATGAAACACGTACTTATTTAAATGTTAATTTATTGAACTTTCTCGAAGTAATACAAAAGTTGTTAGTGTATAAGTGCACACTGGGTATTTTTGGCAATGAGCTTTTAAAAGCTTTTAGGAGCTTTAGAGCATTCACAGTAGAGCCTCTATATTTGTGTGAGGGGGGCCTCCATATTATATAGAGTGTGTATAAGTGGTTGTGAGTAGAGGAGAGAGAAAATATATAGATGAGACACTGTTCATCAGTAAATTTGGAGGGGACACTGTTCACCCTCCATAATTTTTTAATATTTTTAGAAGTGGTTGTGAGTAGAGGAGAGAGAAAATGTAATGATAAAAGTATAGAATAAGTATTATTAAATAGAAAAGGAGAGAGAATGGTAGTGATTTTTAGTGTAATTATAGAGATGGAGAAGGAGGATCTAGTGTGAATGCTCTTAAGCTTCAAACTTTTAAGAAAAAACTCATACTCAATAAAAAACTTTGTTTGGTTGAAGAAGCTGCAAGCTTTTAGGTTGAAGAAAAAGCTCTATAGTGAAAAGCTACTAGTACTAGCGTTTAAGAAAAAGCTCATACTAGCTACAAGCTTTTAATGAGTAAATGACACAAATACCCATTGTATTTTAAAAATAATATAAAAACCTTCCTTACAAGCTTTTACTTATGCCCACTTTGGTCATTTTATACATTTTATTAAAAGCTCCAGTTACTCTGCCAAACACCAAAATACATTTAAAAAGCTTTCAGCTACAAGCTTTTAGCTACCAGCCAACAGCTAGTTTTGCCAAACATACCCAATGTGGTTACGGGGTGAAGGGAGTTTGAAATGACATGTAGCAGACACGTCGGCAGAAAGGGAATTCTTCTCCAACCTTCAAAAAACCACGGTGTGATGTGACGTGGGAGAGTGACGTGAAATGTTGTTTTTAATCAAACAACCAACCACAATCATCCAAAATTCAAAAACAACTACAACCATCCATCTTACCTTCACATTTTTCCCCATGCTAGTAGAGTCTTCAAGCCCTAATGAGCCACACCCATTCCACGCCATAGAGGGGTGGTGTTGGTGGCGTTGGAACCCCCCCCCCCCCCCCCGGATCGAGTAGATCTGGCTAGCGAGAGTGCAAGACACTCACTGATAAAAAACTATAAATTAAATAAACATGAGTGTATTTTATAAATCACTTGACCCAAGACATCTTACACTTTTCATTTCTACTATTCAACGGCACAAAAGTAAAATATAAACAACTAGGTGTATTAATACGCGCGTTGCGCGTTTTTCACATGACGTGTTAATACGGATTTTGGTAATTGACATAGGCATGGAAACTAACCTTGGACAATGAGAAAATACAAAAGTGGCAGCAGCTATGCGGAGAATACCTGGAATCTCTCGCGGTCCGCGGAATATGGAGGAGATGGCGCACGGTAGATGTGGTCGGTAGCCGGCTGCGTATATTAGAGTGAAGTAGCTATTCATTTCGTGGTCGTTAAATATATAGATAATAAACGTACAAAAATCGAACCCATGGGAAATCGGGTAAAAAACGCATTATGTTGGGGGCCAAAATGAAAAAAAAAACTTAATAAAAAAGTTGGTGGCCAAAACGGGAAAAAAAATTAAACAAAAAGTAAAAAAAAACATTGTGTGGCCAAAATGAGTGAAAAAAAACTTAAAAAAAAATTAGTGATTAAAATGAGAAAAAAAAAGTTAACAAAAAAAGCAAAAAAAAAAAAATTGTGCCGCGTTGCGCGTTTTTCACATAACGCGTTAATACGGATTTTGGTAACCGACAAAGGCATAGAGACTAACCTTGGACAATGAGAAAAAACAAAAGTGGCAGTAGCTACGTGGAGAATACCAGGAATCTCCGCGGTCCGCGGAACATGGTGGAGATAGCGCACGGTAGATGTGGTCGGTAGCCGGCTGCGTACGTTAGAGTGAAGCAGCTATTCATTTCGTGGTTGTTAAATATATAGATAATAAACGTACAAAAATTGAACCCGTGGGAAATCGGATAAAAAAACGCATTATGTCGGGGGCCAAAATGAAAAAAAAAACTTAATAAAAAATTTGGTGGCCAAAACGGAAAAAAAAAATTAAACAAAAAGTAAAAAAAAAAACATTGTGTGGCTAAAAGGAGGGAAAAAAAATTTAACAAAAGATTTGGTGATTAAATTGAGAAAAAAAAAGTTTAAAAAAAAGAAAAAAAAATGTGGCAAAAATAAAAAAAGTGAAACTTAACTATTTAAACCCTAACGTTTATTAATATATTCTAATAATATCAAAATTAAGATTATTTCTTGAATGCACTAACCTGGTTGAAAATCTCTTTGTTGGAGTTTTATTAGCATCAAATAAAGATTCTTTGTTATGTCTTTTATATTATGTATGTGTAAAACTGATTTGGCATTAAGGGTGATTCATAGAACTGAGTCATATTAAAGTTTTATAATATAAATTAGGGAAATTGGATTGTATCGCACTCAACTATTTGTTATTGACCGATAACGCACTGAACTATAAAATTGATCACCAACGCACTGAACTTTAAACCTCTTGGATTGTGTCACAGTAAGGCTGTGTTTAACAAGGTCCAAATGGAAGAATCCATATGTGTTAATTGTATTAATTTGTCACTAAGTAATCGTTTTAAACCTCTTTATCACTAAGTAATCGTTTTAGTGGTTCTGGACATGGTCAAACACAGCCATAGTGTGATACAATCCAAAAGGTTTAAAGTTCAGTGCGTTGGTGATCATTTTTATAGTTCAGTGCGTTATCGGCCAATCCCAAATAGTTGAGTGCGATACAATCCAATTTCCCTATAAATTACGCACATTTTATCTTTCTTTTTCTTTTTTATTTTCACATATAAATTTGGGATCGAATCTAAATTGATGCAACACATGGGACAGGAAGTTGGACAAACGTTTGTACATCGTCCATGAAAAGCCGTGTAGTGTAAAGCAATATAATTATTGGTCCCACATCCCGACACTTTGACGACGTATCCCTACAAAATGTACCATATATACTTTTTATTAATGACCGAAGTGTTTTTATTTATTAATTTTACTTTACTCTTTTTCTTAGTTTTTAACAAGGGTAACTCTATTTACACACCCACTATATCACATATAGGCCATATGATTATACGTAGCTTAAAGGGTTACACAAACTTTCATGTCTCATTAATATCTATCACTCAGAGACATTGAATAGCCTTATACGCTAAGGATGTTAATGACGCGTAAAAGTTTATGCAACCCCTTATACCCGACGTATAGAAGGCAACAGTGTGCCAACATCCAAAGCCTTTAAACTATAACAGTATAACACATTATAACCTAAAATATAAAAAAGAAGTTTATATTAACATATGGTATTATCATTTTAAAAAAAATGGTCAATCAAACATAAAGGATATATATGACATTATCACTATGATATAAATCGATATCCAAAATTTAACACAAAATTATCGAATTCAGCGCACAATAGGGACCTCGTAGCAAACCATGTTAACCTCCTTGCTTTTAGCCTTGTCGCCAGCTATCTGATCTTTGACCCTTTTAACCAGGTGAGCTGGTTCTCTAGATTTCAAAACCTATTCTATTCTCCTCTGTAGTTGATAACAGTTATTCGTGTTGTGTTCTTTGTCTTCGTAGAACTCACAATACTTGTTTCGAATTCTTGTTATCTTCATTTTTTGGGTGATTTCTTGGTGAGAGCTGTGAAGTTTACTATCTTTTCCTTATCGCTTCAATGGTTCTTTCTTCTACATCTTCGTGAGTCAGAACCTATGAAGTGTTTATCATAGGAGTTAGAGTTTTGCTTTTTCTTGGTTGGGTTGTTGATTCCCCAACCACCATAGCCTTTTTTTTTGTGGGGGGGGGGGGGGGGGTGGGTTATGTACAGCTTCTTCACTTTTAAGGTGAGCTTCAGCCAAGGGTTATCGAAAAGCACTTATTAAAGTCCATGGAGAGATGCCATGAACATATGGTGTTCATGAAGACTGCCACTTGCATTTTTTCGCTTACATCGTTATAAGAAGGCCTTTCTTTTTAAATCTTCTAATGAAATCGTGAAGACATTCACAGCTTCTTTGCCTGATTTGATGCATAAGGACAGTCACCTTTGGATGCATGTAACCGAGGATGGGTGTCTTTAGGTGTCAGTTGGAGACATTGGACAACTTATTCCCGGGAGGTAGATCCATCCATTCCACGGATAACATTGTATTAGTCATGGGAAACCGAGCACGTGGTGGTTGAGGGTGGGGTCCTAAATGGAGAGAGGTTTTGAAAAGAGGGTTCGATATGCGATATACCTAACCGTGGTGAATGTGTTCCTGAGTTAACCGGTGATACACAGCTTGACTCAGGTACCGAGACAGTGAAGTGAGGTGTATGAGTTGCTTTATATTTGATATATTTTATTAGTGAGGAGAGAGAGTGAGGCGCGAAGGAGAGAGAGGGAGGGAAGGGAGAGAGGGAGAATGATGACGTGTCGGTTTTGTATTGGTCTTCACAGATAACCTCACCAGAGATGCCTGAAAGGTCTCGAAACTTGTGACGCGTCTCTCCAAAGTGACGGGAATGAAACATTTTGGTAAAGCACTTGGTCAAAGGGTTCACATTTTAAATAAAAAATAACATAAACATAAGTATTTCTATTTTTGAGTATTTCATCCGTACTACAAAAGCACAAGCTTGTTAACCGTTTCAAAATTCAAATATGAAAATCGAAGCACCTTATGCATCAAAAGCCAACAAACCTGACCTTAATTATGATGTGTATCACTTGGATAAATAATCTGTAGAGTGGATTAAACTCATAGAAAATAGAGGGAATACTAGATTTGAGATAACTCTATTTTCATATCATTTCATTCATAACCCTACAGCAAACAAATAACAATACATATATAGGAAAAGCAAAGGAAATACTATGTCTAAAATATTGAAGGTAGTGGAAAGGTACATGGAGAACATGTAGAGGTGGGAAGCCCCACTCCTATTATTATGCAGGAAACATGGTAGGCACATATCATTCCACCCCACTTAAACAATCCTTGTCCTCAAGGATGATGAACTCGGCTCATTATCGGGGACCACGATGGTCGCCATTCGAGTCGTTCCAAAGCATTCGGGGCAGTCACAACGGGCCACCATGGTGGGTGCCACTCAAACACTCGAACAACATCTTCTACCGATGTTGTTATCTTCTTGTTCGCGTGTACCTTCACAGCTAGTTGCATGGAGTTCCTAATGTTCATAGGACCACAAATTATGGCAGAAACAGTGGTGACCTTTGCAATGGGTTTCAGAGATATTGGTGTTGGAGCGGATGGTGATGATGCAAGTGGTGTTACAGCGGAAACCGGTGGTGGCGCAGGAGTGGAAATTAGTGGTGCGGTTATGGAAACGGTTGGAAGTGGTGGTACGGTTGCGATAGTGGGTGGTTGATAAGGTGTTGTTAAGGCAACGACAATTGTGGGAGGGGTGTGGTGAGGTTCCAACGTGGTTCGGATTGCTCGGAGCTCGGCGAACACGGTTGCAAACTGGAACTCGAGTCTCGCAAAGGATTCCTTCCATTGATGGAACTCTGTTTTGGATAGAGTTTGAGCATCCATAGGCCCGTAGAGGATCAAGGCTGCTCTGATACGTGTATCACTTGGATAAATAATCCATAGAGTGGATTAAACTCACAGAAAATAGGGGGAATACTAGAATTGAGATAACTCTCTTTTCATATCATTTCATTCATAACCCTAGAGCAAACAAATAACAATACATATATAGGAAAAGCAAAGAAAATACTATGCCTAAAATATTGGAGGTAGTGGAAAGGTACATGGAAAACATGGTAGGCACATATCAAATTAGTTTCGTCGACTATCACCAAAAACTTGATTGGAGATCGACTTGTTGGTATCCTCACAAAAAGATGATTATGATGATAATAATCATTGATAGATTTGATATTATTTTGATTACTACTCGAGGTAAATGGTTTAAAAAAATAACTTTAGCTTTAAAAGGTTTGAGATACACATTCAACAATAGTTTTTAATCTTAGTGAGTTTTTTATTCTGGTTTAGATGAGATTCAAGAAGTATTTTAACCAAAAACCAAACCAATCACATGAATTAAGATGTTTAATCAAAATGTTAGTACTCAACCTAGATGATCTTCTTTCCTAGTTAACTCTTTGGGTTGAAACTATACACAAAAATCAAACCCCTATATGGTAAGGTAATATGGCATCACTTCAACATAAGAAACTAACACCATGGACTATAGTTGAGAAAAAAAAATGTCAACCATGAGGACTAAATCCAATTGAAAAAATCTTTGTAGACTATTTTCAAGATTTTGAACAAACCACATGTTTTTTTAACAAATTTTGTTATACTTAAAAAAATTATTCATGTCCGAGGACAAATACTATATCACTAGATTAACTGGATAATAATTTTTATCCGTGTTACTATGTATCATCATAATTTTACGAAGGGCGGCCGGGTAATCTCGGCAAAGTTGCCGAGCCCCATCTAAGACTCCATTGCCATGTCAAATCCACACCTAAAATCATCGTAATACTTCTGTGCCGATCGGTAGCATGTTGCCGTCCGACAACGATAACCGCGCAGGTGTTAGCGTGGGGTGCCCGAGCCTCTGGATATCGGGTCACAACTAGATCGGTTACTTTATCAAATTCTATCAAATATGGCATCCTTTCAGTACACGTAGAATAATTAAACTCTGATTCAGTGAATATTTGTCTCCTCAAATAAAAATAAGGGAAAAATAATTAAAACCTTGGATAAATTAAAAAAGTAATATTTTTATTATTATATTATTTATAAAAGGTAATATGGTGAAATTCTGTTGTTATTTTAGGAATGAAATACAAGATTTTTGTTGTATTCAAAGGGCAAAAAGCAAAAGCATGGAAAGAAAAAGTTAAAGCAAACTGCTCAGTCATGCTATTGCTAATGCTATTGCCAGAACTTGCCCTTCTGCATTCATATATCACCAAACCCTAGATACATTAACTAACGCTCCAACAACGTCTACATTCAACAATCTTACCCAAATTCTGACCCATTTGTTGATTTCACTCTAATTAACTTATTATTATTATTATTTATTTATTTATTTTGCTGAAAATTGGAGGTAATAAGTTTATGCATAAGTTCATACTATTGATTGTGAAGTTATATTTTTTGATATCAAACGAATCGTGGTTTGTTTATTGTATGATTTTTGGTTGCTGATTTTGTAATTTACGTTTATTTTGCTTTTTTTAGATGTTAATACGACATAGTGGTGTGATAGCTTTTGTTATTATTATTATTATAGTTTGTCTTACATGATTGTGAATGAAGTTAGGGATCTACTAAAGTTATTTTTAATTATTTGTTTTTGGTGTTGTTGTTGATTTTATAAACGCTTCTTACTTTACTCTTTGATTTCATACTATGTTTTTTCCTAGGGCCCAGGGTATGTATGTATGTTGCATCATATTCATTTCCCTTGCATTTTGCTAACATTGTCGAAAAATGATTGCGTAACGCTGTAGAATGATTGGTATTTTTCACTATAATTGGTTATTTGGACTTTGTTTTACTATAATTGATCATTTCTAAACTTTAATGAGTTTTAGGTTGAATTTCAAGATCTTGTTCATTTGTCATTTCATATTTCCAATTTTTTTTGAGACATGTGTATAACTGTATATGTAATGTTCGCGTGTGGATGCATGATTTCGCGTCTAATTTGCTTTACTTTCGCAGAAAATGATATTTTGCTTCATTTATCATTTACATATGTATTGAAACATGAAATTCTAGGTCTGTTCTGTTCTGTTTGGTCAAGTGTTTATATGTGATTATGTGAATGTGATGTTAACTGTTTGTTTTGGCTTTTCAGAGTTTCGTCGGTTACAATAGTGGCATGTGATAGTGTATTAAACAAAAATGAAAAGGATTTATGAATCAAGAAGGCTTCCGGATCACCAACAATCGTTTGGCATGGATAAGTTATCAAAGACGCAATACAGTTCAGTAGAAGACGACGGTTATCTTGACTTTTCTGATTTACCTGCGCCTGTGAAGACATGGAAGGGGAAAAACTCAATCCGTGATGACAATGAGCTTATATTAGATATTAGTACACTAAAAAGAAGCGATGATTCTCCGGATGATAATGGTTTTGCATCATTCTCGGGAGCTAGTCATCCTCCAGAGCCCATTGACATTGATTTCATGAGCCCGGTGCGTGTACCCATGGGTCAAACCAAATCACCTGATCCGAAATGCTTACTGAAAACCTTGTCAACAAAGGGCCCGTTTCTAGAAGATTTGTCACTCCAGGTCTCTGAAGTTAAACAAGGCCCGTTACTTGGTCTTTCGCCTGAGAGCTCTCCATTACAAGAATCGGAAAAAGAGTGTGTTTGGGATGCTTCTTTACCTCCTAGCCCACATAGTAGCATTGACAGTACGGGTATTATCACGGCTATGAGTGTTGCGAACAGCTGCTGTACAAGCAATGGGGTTCCAAGTGACGGAATGCTTAGTGTTGAAAAGTTTAATGAAAGCACAAAAGGGAGCGTTCGCGGGGATTCACTAGAAAGTGGAAAAACAAGTATTAGTCGAGCAAGTGATAGTAGCGGGCTAAGTGATGATAGCAACTGGAGTAATTTCACTGGGAGCGTTAACAAGCCGCACAAAGGGAATGATCCTAGGTGGAAGGCTATTCTTTCTGTTCGTGCCCGAGATGGGCTTCTAGGCATGAGTCATTTTAGGTTGTTGAAACGGCTCGGTTGTGGTGACATTGGTAGCGTGTATCTTTCTGAGCTGAGTGGGACCTATTGCTACTTCGCAATGAAGGTGATGGATAAGGCGTCCCTTAATAGTAGAAATAAGTTGTCACGAGCTCAGACCGAACGAGAGATATTACAACTGCTTGACCACCCATTTTTACCAACTTTATATACGCATTTCGAAACTGATCGGTTCACTTGTTTAGTCATGGAAAATTGTCCTGGTGGTGATCTGCACACGTTAAGGCAACGCCAACCTGGAAGACATTTCTCAGAACACGCAGCAAGGTATGATATTTAACTATTAGTTCCATACCGAACACAGATAGTTGACATTTGTTTTCTTCAAACAGGTTTTATGCTGCTGAGGTTCTATTAGCGCTCGAGTATCTACATATGCTGGGAGTTGTATACCGAGACTTGAAACCTGAAAATGTGTTGGTACGCGATGATGGTCACATAATGTTGTCTGATTTTGACCTTTCTTTAAGGTGTGCGGTTTTGCCTACACTCGTGAAATCATCTCAAGACACTTCCAAACGACAGTCATCGTGCATCGAGCCCACATCAGTTTGCATCCAACCCTCGTGTTTCCTCCCACGTGTTTTCACTCCAAAAGCCAAAAAAAGAAGCAATTGGAAATCCCGAGCTGACCCCACACCACTATTTGGAGCACTGCCTGAACTCGTGGCAGAGCCAACCGCTGCTCGGTCCATGTCCTTTGTCGGCACTCATGAATACTTGGCACCCGAAATTATCAAAGGGGAAGGACATGGGAGTGCTGTCGACTGGTGGACGTTTGGGATATTCTTACATGAGTTGTTATATGGTAAAACCCCTTTTAAGGGTTCAGGAAACCGAGCCACTTTGTTCAATGTGGTTGGACAGCAGTTAAAGTTTCCTGAATCACCAGCTACTAGTTACGCTAGTCGGGATCTAATCAGGGCATTGTTAGCTAAAGAACCTCAAAACAGGCTTGGAGTCAAAAGAGGCGCCACTGAGATCAAACAGCACGCCTTTTTTGAAGGTGTGAACTGGGCTCTGATTCGTTGCAGTACCCCGCCTGAAGTGCCAAGAGCTATGGAGGTGGAACCACAACCTGTGAATATCCAGGAAGCCGCCCCAGTTGGTGCGGGTAACGATAGTAAGCGAATGGTGGATATGGAGACCAAGTCTGGGGGTAATTTTGTGGACTTTGAGTTCTTTTAGCAACTCTTATATAGATTCTTGTTTATTTTGTTGTCACTGACTATTAAATCTCGCTGTGTGATCACTGTTGTATTTTGGTTCGTTGCATCCGAGAATTGTTGTGGTTTTATCTGCTAAACGCGTTATACTAGTTCACTTTCGAGGAAAGTTTTTTAACATAGCAATCGTAATGTCTGTAACCTAAATGGTTTGAAGCTATATGATAGTGTTCTAAAAATAATCGTTTGTCTCACTTATATAACGTGTTTTATCATGATGTATGTTTGTAATGGTGAATTTGCATACGTTGACCAACCATTAATCAACTTTTGATCTTATAATGGTATGTTTAACTTATTACAGTCTCAACGTTGTAAGTTTGTTTCACTGTTGTAGTAAGTTTTGATACATGTGTATATTATGGTGTGTCAAACTCGTTACAATGGTGCACTATTGTGATAAGTTTTGATGCATGATATACATTGTGTCATATTGAAATGTGCATCTATTCCGTGACTACATCATATTAATATTAAGTTTAATTCACATAATGCGTTATCATGTAAGCAAAAGATAAAAGCGTGACCTACATATATAAATATGTCGTTTTCATACGAATAAGAATGAAAACAAAATAACTTTTTTCTTCTTGGGTTTTTTTAACTCTCTATGTAAAGAAAATTTTAAATTTTATACTTATTATATAAGTAAATGTGGTGTCACGTGACACAATTCTATGGCATCGCCATTGTTTTTCCCATTTCTTTATCATCCTAAACCGCTTCCTCTTAAATTTCCGCCAATTTTTTAATTGATCTAGTATGATCCATGACCCGTAACCCGCCTCTTGTTTCCTTATCTTGCTCAGCAATCATATCAATGTTTCCTTGTTTTCCTCTATAATCAAATCAACTAAGAATCATTATTATTTTGATTATTCAACTCAAGTACAAAAAAGGTACTGAATTCTAATTCTAGCCTACTAACCAAAGTCCAAATATAAAGGAATAATACGGCCCAAAATGTATGTGATTTGATCTAGAACCCATGCCTTTGTGTGAATAATTGTGATTGGTACGAAAGCGGAAAGCCCAACTAGTTGATACCATAGTTGTCAAAGGCACAAGACGCGCTCAAGGCGCAAAGAATGAGTCTTTGGCCTCAGTGTAAGACACTTAAAAAGTAAGGGTTTTTTTAAGCAAGGCTCACTATTAGGGTTAGTATAGGTTGATTATAGACTTGTTTAGGGCTGATATAATGGTTTCAGACCTGTTTAGACGATTCTTGGCCGGACTTTCATTAGAACCAGGCCTGAAAAATGCGTCCGAGTGCTTGAGAGTAGGGCTTTTGAAATAAAGCTAGAAGGCTGTGCTGGGCCTGAAAAGTGGGCCTAGTCGCGCACCATGCTTCCACAACCGAGGTGGATACAATGCCTTCCAAAAAAAAAAAAAAAAACAAACAAACACAAGCCACAGATGGTGTAGAAGTGTAAATTCCAATGAACACAACCCTTCCTCCAAACCCCTACAAATCCCCAGTATTTGATACCAAACCCTAGTTCTATAATCTAACATCCATCCAATTGTTGTGTTAATCCGATCATCACTTCACTGCAGGTTCGTTGATCGTTGAAATTCATCATCATCATCAGCATGGATATCGAGCAAAAGCAAGAAGAATTCATCCAACACTTCGTCAATCAAGCATCCAGTTCCAAGGCTTCTTCTCTAGCAACCGTCATCACCGATGCCACGTCACATCCTTCACTCTTTGCTTTCTCCGAGATTCTTTCCTTACCTAACGTTATTCAGGTCCAAATCCTTCACCATTTATATAATATATAATATTAGTATATTACTCATATGCTTTATTTTGCTAATAGGTTTTGTTTGCACAAAATATATAGAAACGGCATGATAGGGATTTATTGCACAGTACAGAGCTAAGTATTGTGCCCTAATTTTCGATCAATGTTTACATTCCATAGAATTGCACATAACTAATGACTTGTTGACATATCTTATGTTTGAACTTTGAAGAAATGAATGATTATGTTTACTGATTGGTTTTCCTTAGATTGTTTGAACATTGATACTTTCGCGCACATTAATTAGCCTTTAGGCGGTTTTCGAGATAGGGACTTGTTCTTTTGTTGATGTGTTGTAAGCTACGGTTATGTTATTGGTGTTAAGATGGTTTGATGGAGCGCCTTTCTGCTACTGTACCAGCGTATTGAACGATTATACGTGGAAACAAGTATAATATGTCTGGTACAAAAACTAGATTTGTTTTGCGTTATATATGGTACATGAGTGATGGTGAACTACATGCTGGCAATGGGTAACCTGTATAAGACACGATAAGACCTCTTAACTGAAAAGTACACTAACTGAAAAGTACACTATGTGATTTTTTTTACTTTTTTTTAAATACTTAGAATTAAGAGGCAAAAATCCTTCATTTCCCTTTTTTGGTACATAAAACAAAAAAACTGTGTTATGAACATGAGATATAGATGAGTTAAACGAGTCGTGTTCATGTTTAGAACTTGATTTGTTCGCGTCATCAGAGACCTGTTAAACCTATTAAGACACGATTTGCCAGCCCTAAACTACACGTGTCAAATAGTAGATAAATTGCTAAGAAACAAAAGGCTTTTGTGAGGATTGATAGGATTTATCAGAATTGTGCTCTATCTATTATAATAGATGAGGCCACTGTCCCACTGTTTTTAGGGCATAGACATGTAATCGTTTGCAGTTTTGTTATATATGATATGCTCTCATTATTGCAGAATTCGTTTTCTGGATCTGTAATTGTATTGATTCTCTCCTATATTCTAGTTTGATTATAGGTATTAGTTTACATCAACATTTGATCTCTCTCTCTCTTTTTATTTTTATTTTTGGCAATTAAGTCAATTTCTATTATTTCTCATGTCTCATCTTATGCAGCTTCAAGGCACAGAACATTCTACTTACCTTGATTTACTTCAAATGTTTGCTCATGGAACATGGAGTGAATATAAGGGTAGGCTTCTCAAGCTTTTTTTTTCACTTTTGCTTTTTGTAGTTTATTATTCATTATTTGGCATGGATGAGTGCATGACAAGCAATATAGATATCACACCGTAGATCCACTTGCATATGAACATGAGGATGCTCCTCTTTTTATCTCTTCTATCACACACTGTCTTGCTATCATTTTATTTTTTCTTTCTTGAGTAGCGATGTCGAATAAGAAAACCTCAAGTATTTGAACATATGTCACAGACAAAGCAGGATTATATATCTGCTTAGGCCTCATATGTAGATTGTAGAGTTGCATGTTTGGGGGTCTATCAAACGGAGCCTGCATTTTTAGATTATGATGGCTTTATCGATGCGTTAAATGTTTGTTTGTGCATGCTATAGTCTGTAGATTTATATCCAACTGGTCATTCATAATGATACATTATCTGATAACGTTCTTTTATGCCTATGATATGTAGGAAATGCTAGTAATCTTCCACCATTGGTGCCAGATCAGGTTCTCAAGTTAAAACAGCTCACCGTGCTCACACTCGCTGAGGCAAACAAGGTAAAGTATTCCTTCATGGATTTAGTTTTATATCTGTAGAAGCAGTGAATCAGCAAGTTTGAAATAATGCAATCAATTAAATGCATAAGGCACAGCTAGAATTGGCTACTAATGTTTGTGAATAGAAATATCCCATTCTGACATTGAGCCATTGACGTATATGTAATATAAATAATGTAAAAGCTTAAAGATGTCAATTCTCGAGTAATGATTGAAGTAAAAAACCTGAATTCAAATTTATGTTCATTAGAATTAAGACACACTTATAGTGATAGTGAGAGGTTGGCCTGACTCATTGTAATTCTTATATATGCTTGTGAGGGTATATGGTATGAATATACATCTATATGCACCTTCCTGACTTTACTGTTTGTAATTTCATTGAGATTGATGGATCTCAATTCTCAAGGCAAATATTCAAAGTATATGAGTATATGTTATATTTTCAAATTTCAAGGTCATTTACTTGTGTTCACTTGTCTATCAGAGAGTATTTTTCACATATTTCTCGAAAAGACTGATATTGTAACAGAGTGAATGGAGAAATAATAGACTTCCTGGTGAATGGTTGTGGAAACTTAAAAACATAGAGTGTCCATTTGACCATTCTTGTTATTTTTTTATTGTGTGTTCATTAGGACCATTAGAATTTTCTCGTTGTTGTTGGACTCTTCAAGTTACCTTTGGGTTAGAAGGGTATTTTGTGACAAAGACAGGTTTTTTAATCGGTCAATCAATCAATCTTAGGAAGCTAAATTAGTGATATGATAACAATGTTTCTATTTTGTCATTTCCTTTTACTATGCTAGGTTGCTTTTGTATGTCATTGGTTTTTGACTTTACAGTTTATGGGTCCGGTCCTTTCAGGTACTCCCATATGATGTGCTGATGCAAGAATTGGATGTTATAAATGTCCGTGAGCTTGAAGATTTCCTGATCAATGAGTGCATGTATGTGGTGGGTACTTTCCATAATTTTAATCACAATGCCTCTGTTTATATTGCCTACTTAAGTGAATAACTTTTTTAATGTTTTTTATTAAAATTATTATACCCTTAATGTTTTTTTTAATTGGTATTTAAATTTATTTTTCTATCTTGATAGGGTATCATTAGGGGCAAGCTGGATCAGTTCCGAAGATGCTTTCAGGTTTGCAATTGTATCAATATAAATATATTTATAGTTCCCTGTTGGTTTGTAATCAGTAGGTGCAATTGTTGTCATTTTTTTATTTTTATTATTGTCATTATCATAGGTGCAATTTGCAGCTGGGAGGGATCTAAGGCCTGGACAACTGGGGAGTATGATACATACGTTATCAAACTGGTAACCCTAGTCATGTCTTCTGACTGTTATTTGTGCATTTAGTACTAAATCTCATAGTTATCAAAGGCGTGAGGCGCACTCAAGGCGCTTAGGCTCTGCCTGTGGCCTAGGCGAGAAGCGCAAAAAAAGCGTGTGCCCGAGGAAAAAAAAGCGCAAATAAAAAAATAAAAACATCACCAAATCATTATAAATAACAATCATCTTATAAAATAATATAAATATAAATTGACTGATTTAGCCATACCTACTAAAAGGATTAACACGCCTTTGATAACTATGTAGTAGACAAAATCAGTTGATGGTAAATCAATGAGTTGAGGTGTTCATTAATTGAAGAATAATTCAATGTCTCTAAGTGTTTTAAAAAACAAATATATTAAAAAAAGGACTTGATGATTTAGATATATCTCTATAAATTGGTAAGCATTGGTCGATTATATTAGTTAGGGGATTAGGTTTTAAAAATCAGACCGTGGCTTTTTTTTATCTAGGAGGGAAAAGCGGGATATGGTGGCTTCTAGGAAATTGGTCGCCTAGGCGGTCAAGGCGATGGCTTTTGATAACTATGCTAAATCTATAATATTACTTTGTTTTGAAATGTTTTTGACATTTCATAGGTTAAGTACATCAGATAATTTACTTGTTACAATTCAAGATAAGATAAAATGGGCCGACACAATGAGTGAGCTGGATAAGAAGCACAAGAAAGAAGCCGATGAAAAAATGGAAGAAGTGAAAAAGTCACTCTCCCTCAAGGTCAGCTGTATTTATTTTTACACTGTTTTGTGTTTTCTTTTCTCTTTGTGTGTTGTTTTACACCATTTTCAAGAGTTTTTTTCCCCTTACGTGTAAGAATAATGAAGGCGAAATAGTGGTTTCTATCTATTGATGCCAGGAGAATACAAGTCTAGTCCATAAAACATGGAGAAGGAAGTAAATTATGAAATAAATACACCTTAAAAGTTACAACACAACAGTTTTGACACCAATTTAACTGTACGAAACATATATTCGAATAAAATCATACTTGCCAGGTGTTGCATTAATTCATTGCAAGTCTCGTTTCTGTAAGCAGCATGTCCTGTAATTTGAGTGATATTTGTCTATGCATCTTACTTACGTTGTGGCAGAAGTCACAAACTGTGAGCAGGAAGACATTGACTTCCGAGGGCATGAGGAGATGTTCCCCGAACCTGGTGGAGTGATGGATTATGATGAAGACCGAAGCCGACCTAAGAGGTAGGTCATACAATCTTTTATGCACATGCTTTCATGACTTGCAAAGGTTATCATTTTAACATTTCCTTTGCTTGGGTTCCATTTATATAGTGTAAATATATGAAAAGTGATGGTGCAAATATCATAACGTCACATTTACCCTTTTAACACACTCAAAATGTTATATTCTGTAGTTAATTAAAGGAAATCAGTTACTTATAACATTCCCTTGCATGATAAACGAAGAGAACATTATGCTGAGATGATTCTTGGTAGTAATGTTGTTTTTCTATTCGTTTATTCAGTCAGTGAACTGTAATAGGTAGTTGATTTTGTGCTGTTTAGTATGAAATGTGTAAATATCATTTTATTGTTTTCGAAATATAAATTCGGACTATGAAAATTTGGATGGATGTATGTGTGCGTGTGTATGAATTTTAGAACTTTCAGAAGTATATATATGCAATTGCCACAAATGAAGGATTAATATTGCTGGTAATTGTCATCGGTTACAGTTTTATCACATTTACTTTTGCATCAGTTGGCTGTGTCATGTTCTATCTCAAAACATATCAAACGGGTCAAATAATGAGTTTAGCTAAAAAGAGAACATGCCAAATAGGTGGAAATGGTTGAAAGTTGTCCAAAGTATATTCTAATACATAAAAGATTTAAATACAAAAGATTTAAATCATTATTAGTTGCAACTAACACATTAATGTAAAAAATAGAGAAAAGGTGTGTATGGGACAACCAATCTCATTTCAACCCATGCTAGTAAAATGATTTGTTCCAACTTGAACTTGCTTTGACCCACTGGACCCAACCTACTTATATAGCAAGCTCTTAAAGACTTTTTGTTCCTTACGTTTAATCCCCAACTACCAATTTTTTGGACCATTATATGTAGTTTCAATTTTTGTTTTACAGGAGACGACACCCGCTGGGTTAAGGGAGACTAGTTATGCAATGGGGATTGTTACACAGGCTAGCTAGGTTTCTCAATGGGCGTAACACGACACGGCACACGTGCCTTCCTAGTTCCCAGAGCCAGAGATGATTTTGTTTCTCTGAACTCACATGTTGAAATAACTATGAATTTTAATCTTTTGAGGATTCATTTATCTATGATGGTCATGGGCTGTTTTTGGAATATATTCGGTGTGGGATTTTGGGAATTGTTTACATTCTCATTGTTATTATATATCTGCTCAGTAAAATGGATCCTTGTATAAACGATTATGGCACTCGTGTCATATTATCGTTGTATAAATGTATTGAGTCTTGTCGCCCAACTTTTTCATTCAAGCATCGCTATATTGCACTCGACCGTTCGTTAGTTGGCCGTGATGGGAGATCTTGGAGCATCGAGAATGTGATAGCACGTTTCGTCTTAGGGGATGTTTGGTTAATTAAGTGTTGAATCATTAAGAAATCTGAATGGTTAAGAGGCTCTGAATGATTAAGTGCGGAATGGTTCAGCTATGCACCAAGTCTGAATGGTTCATCTCTTAACCATTCTATTCAAAGTTTTTTTTTAGATTGAAACAGACAGACTGAATGCCGAACCATTCAGAGTTCTATGATTCAAATCATCATTAAGATTAAGAGTATACCAAACATGCCCTTAGTTATTTTAATTAGTTTTCTTCTTCCGCTTATGTGAAGTACCCCTTTAGTATTTGTTGCTTAGTTTCCTGTTATTTTAATTAGCTTTACAAAGTTGATATAGATATTTAAATAATCTGACTACATTGGATTAGGTAGGTCATTAAGAAATTATCAACTTTTATTCTTCCTCTTCAATTCCAAGAAGACGACATTTTTTTAATATATTTTCGTTCTTTTTTATTTTAAACTTTAGTAAGTTAATATACTTCTTTCTTTATCATTCTTTTTCCTTTTCTTCTATTTAAATTGAACACACCACTAGTGAAGTGTGAAAGTTCAAGTTTTAAACAATGCAATACAAATATAATTTAATATACAATGCATTGTTTATAACATGTTTTAACTTATATATAACACATGTTAATAACTAATAATTATTTTCATGTTTATATCTACTTTTTTTGATAACTATATGTTTCACTATTTAAATATTTTATACTTCTGTATGGTTTTAAGCTAATTATAACATCATATAGTTTAAGTGAACGCAAACAATGTCCAACAATTTCTATCACCTACACTGATAGAATGGTTTTTTATTTCCATTTATCTTTCAAAAGAAACATTTTTCTTTTTCATTTTACATGTTCGCATACACACAAAATAATTAAAAACTAAAAACTATATTTGAAATACTTATTTTTTTTCCTTTCTTTTCCATACCCACGTAAGAGTGGGGCCATGGGAAGCCATGCCGGTTCTCCACGGTATCGAAGCCGAATCATCAACTCACATCACAGCTCCTTGCCGATTCTCCTTTTTCTTCTCACCCAACATCTCTATCAACACGAAGATGCCGCACAAATATTGACTTTGTGATACCTAGTGGTGGGGGCGTTGTTCACGAGTAGTACCGCATTGCTACCTCAGTGCCATGTCAGCCTTAGCGTTTCTAACCCCCACTTCCACTCCAAACGACTAGAATTAATTTATTTATCTAATTTAAAAAGTCCTCACATAACAACTCCCCAAAGATACTCTCGAATATCGATGTATCAATATCGACTTCCAAAGGTGAATCACAAGTATTAACCACCTCCACCTCTTTACCAACAGTCATTGGTGGCTCAACCATATTTTCCATCAAAACATCCCAAGGTAACTCATCAACCACCACCTCCACACCAGTGGCTGGTGGTGGTGGTGGCGGCTCCGCCATGTTTTCACCAAAAATTTGCTCAAAAAACGACGTATCGATATCCAATTCCCAGTTAAAGTCATACTCAACCACCTCTACCGGAGCAACCGGAGCCTCCACCGTACCGTCATCGGAAAGAAGTGTATCCAATCGTATATTACATAAAGAGTCACACTCACTACCACCATCATCCTCTGTACCACTGGCGGAACTTGATGGTTGTTGTTCCACCTTATTTTTCTTTTGTCTTTTCCGGTGGCTTTTTCCGGCTGACGTGTCGGATGATGACGATGGTGCTGGTGGAGATGAATTTTGAGACTTTAATAGCTTAGAAGCCACCATAGGGTCCCGATCATCGGCTCGGATCAAGAGAGGGAAGTTCAGCTTAGCTCGTGAACCGCGAAGCTCAAATGCGGCTTTATCGTATGCCATCGCGGCTTCCTCCGCCGTATCAAACGTCCCTAACCACATTCTTGTTCTCTTCTTCATCGGATTTGTTACCTATTAGACACAAATGTAATTATGTTACACAATGTATTGCAAACTTTTACAGGGTATAACGAATTTTCACGCATATATAACACTAATTTTTTTTAAGGAAGGCGTCTGCCCCATTCATCTAACTTTAGGTCCACCCCTGGGTATAAATACTCCTATTTAAACTAGTGTTACAACTTTCACTCATTTAATAAAATTTACTATTTTAAAAGGGTGTAGCTAATGATACACTTAAATAAGTTGTTTTCGTCATCTTGTATACGACTCATATACATGTATACAACTTGTGTACATTTATACGAGCCGTTTACCTCGTATAAATATATATAGATCATATAAGACCTCATATTATCACATATATGTATACGGGCCGTATACTTGCGCAGCCAAAAACACTCTAAGGTTAATTCCTATATGTGTCAGGGTGTCAAAATAACGTTAACGGGTGAGAAATATTTTTTTACCTCGGCCGCGAACTTCCCCCACGGCCGCCTCCTAATTCCTCTGTACCGCGTCCAATCCGCCGGCGCGTTCTTCTCACGCGCCGGTTTTCTCTTCTTAGATGGTTTAGCACATTCTGATTCCACTTTGGTTCCCTGGACGGAATCGTCTGAATCATTTTCCGGCGACACAGAACCGCCGTCAGCCGTTGGATTTGATCCAACGGTTGTGGTTTCCTGTGGAAAACTTTCTAAAATGTCATGGATATCTTCGAGGAGATTCTCCGGTAAGTGGAGATCGTCTGGGATGCAGATTGGATCACCTTGATCGCCTGAAATTGTCTGAAACGCCATATTAGATTAATAGATAAGATATATATTGAGATGATGTTATATGAACTTGTTGTGGTTTTGGTGTATATATACACACATCTATATGACACATGCATGGAGTTGAAAACTTGAAATTGACATGTGAATGAATATATGTATTAAAAAAATCAAGATATATATATTTATTAATATTATAGAATTATAAAATTTAATTATATGTAACAGAAAAAATCTTTTTGTTGATTGTGAATCGTCACAAATATTTTAAGAATAGTGGAATTCTAGTTAGCGTTGTGGCGGAGTTTCGGTCGAAATTTGTTGTGTTCATTAACTTATAGGCGTTTGGTATATCAACTGAATGAGAAAACCAAGAAAAATAAATATGTTACGATAATAAAGCTGATGGCACCGATGTCATTGTCGGTTAAGTTCGTTGAGATATTAATACCGGCAATTGCATTAGCTTAAAATACCAAATATATTGTATTTTAAATACAATTACGTTTTCAACAATGTATATGTAGCTGAAATGTCAAAAAGTAAATAAATTAATCACACATGTTAAGCTAAGGAACACAAATTGTTTGAGAAAAATCAAATTTAATGAAAACTAAATGACTTGAAGACCTATGCTACATAATAAAATATATAATATAAAGTATAAGGCGAATTTGCAATCCATCGGTATTAATAGTGCGTATGATTTATTATACTTATGAGAACAAAAATATTTTAGTCACAAACAATGTTTGAACCGCTAGCTTCAATGACTTTTAGGTTCAATATTGTTATCCGGTCTTAGAAATGATCATGTTTTTTAAGATAAGTATTGGATAATGGGTTCATTTAACCAAACTAATGAAACTCCAGTTTTGACCATCAGTCAAACAAGAGTTGTGAGAGGGTTCCTGGTTAATTCCTGCACGTGCGTACGTGCACTCATTTCCACTTAACTAATAAACAATTGATAATGCAAACAAATACTTGACGGTTGACGAGCTGGTGAGAGAATAAAGGTGTTTAAAATAGGCTCTGTCTATTTGGACACCCTTGATATCTATTTGGACACCCTGTATATGCCTCGTATAGGGCTATATGAGGAATATAAAGGACAAAAAGTTGAACACTGACTTCAAGGCAATGATTGGCTGCAACTTTGTACCTTATACTACCCATATAGATCAATATGAGGCATATCAAGCCTAGTACTAATACTAATACTAGGCTTGGAAACTGATATGGGGGTGCCCAGATATGGGTCATATTGAGCAATACGACCCATGTAAGGGTCTTTTTTTATTATTTTTTATATTATCATTTTTATTGTTTTTAAATAACTAAAAATACTAAATTAACTTTAAAAAATCCAAAAATTAACAAAAAAAAAAAATAGTTATATTCAGTCCAAAAATTCAAACACGCTTTTTCGAACACGTTTTTTTTTCGAACACGTTTTTTTTTCGAACACGTTTTTTTTTCAAACACGTTTTTTCGAACACTTTTTTTTTTCAAACACGTTTTTTTTCGAACACGTTTTTTTCAAGCACGTTTTTTTTTCGAACACGTTTTTTTTCGAACACGTTTTTTTTTTCGAACACGTTTTTTTTCAAACACGTTTTTTCTCCGAACACGTTTTTTCGAACACGTTTTTTTCGAACACGTTTTTTTCGAACACGTTTTTTTCGAACACGTTTTTTTTCTAACACGTTTTTTTCGAAGACGTTTTTTTCAAACACGTTTTTTTCGAACACGTTTTTTCGTACACGTTTTTTTTCGAACACGTTTTTTGAGGCATATCAAGCCTAGTATTAATACCAATACTAGGCTTGGAAAGTGATATGGGGGTGCCCATACTACCCATATAGATCAATATGAGGCATATCAAGCCTAGTATTAATACCAATACTAGACTTGGAAAGTGATATGGGGGTGCCCATACTACCCATATAGATCAATATGAGGCATATCAAGCCTAGTATTAATACCAATACTAGGCTTGGAAACTGATATGGGGGTGCCCTGATATGGGTCATATTGAGCAATACGACCCATGTAAGGGTCTTTTTTTTATTTTTTTATATATTTTCATTTTTATTGTTTTTAAATAACTAAAAATACTAAATTAACTTTAAAAAATCCAAAAATTAACAAAAACAAAAAGTAGTTATATTCAGTCCAAAAATTCAAACACGTTTTTTCGAACACGTTTTTTTTCAAACACGTTTTTTCTCCGAACACGTTTTTTTCGAACACGTTTTTTTCGGACACGTTTTTTTTCGAACACGTTTTTTTTTTCAAACACGTTTTTTCTCCGAACACGTTTTTTCGAAAAAAAAACGTGTTCGAAAAAACGTGTTTGAAATAAAAAACGTGTTCGAAAAAAAACGTGTTTGAAAAAAACGTGTTCGAAAAAACGTGTTCGGAGAAAAACGTGTTCGAAAAAAAAAAACGTGTTCGAAAAAAAACGTGTTCGAAAAAAACATGTTCGGAAAAAAACGTGTTCGAAAAAAAAAAACGTGTTCGAAAAAAAACGTGTTCGAAAAAAAAACGTGTTCGAAAAAAAAAACGTGTTCGAAAAAAACGTGTTCGGAGAAAAAACTTGTTTGAAAAAAAAAAACGTGTTCGAAAAAACGTGTTCGGAGAAAAACGTGTTCGAAAAAAAAAACGTGTTCCAAAAAAAACGTGTTCGAAAAAAACGTGTTCGGAAAAAAACGTGTTCGGAAAAAAACGTGTTCGAAAAAAAAAACGTGTTCGAAAAAAAACATCTTCGTAAAAAAACGTGTTCGAAAAAAAACGTGTTCGAAAAAAACGTGTTCGAAAAAAACGTGTTCGAAAAAAAGGTGTTCGTAAAAAAATGTGTGTTCGAAAAAACGTGTTTGAATTTTTGGATTGAATATAACTAATTTTTTTTTTTTGTTAATTTTTGGATTTTTTAAAGTTAATTTAGTATTTTTAGTTATTTAAAAACAATAAAAATGAAAATATAAAAAAAAAATAAAAAAAGACCCTTATATGGGTCGTATTGCCCAATATGACACATATCTGGGCACCCCCATATCAGTTTCCAAGCCTAGTATTGGTATTAATACTAGGCTTAATATGCCTCATATTGATCTATATGGGTAGTATGGGCACCCCCATATCACTTTCCAAGCCTAGTATTGGTATTAATACTAGGCTTGATATGCCAAGTATTGCCCAATACTAGGCATATCAAGGCTGTTTTTTATTTTTTTTAATACAATATTATTGTTTAAAAATACTAAAATTACTTTTAAAAATCCCAAAAAATAAAAAAAATAAAGTTTTATTGATTTGAACTCTATTTTAAAAAAATTAGATGTTTTTGTTACAAAGATGAGACATATTCGTTTTTTTTAATTGTTTGGTTTGTTTTTGTTGGTTTTGAAGATGTTTGTTTTCTTTTGTTTCAAATGTATTAAATACTACGATCAATCGACTTAAAAAAAACACTTTCTCAAACAAATCTTATAACTTCTTCAAACTTTGTATTGTTTATATAATTTCTTCAAACTCACCAAAACAGAACAAACATCTTCAATACCAACCAAAACAAAACCAAACAAAAGAAATATTTTTTATAAAATAATACTGGTAACAAAAGGTTGTAATTTTGTTAAAATAATATTGGAGTGAATATAACTAATTTTTCGTCAATTTTTGGATTTTTTTAAAGTTAATTTAGTATTTTTAGTTATTTAAAAACAATAAAAATGAAAATATACAAAAAATAAAAGTAGACCATAATATGCCTCATATTGATCTATATGAGGCATATTACTTTATTGTATTCTGTGTTGGTCAGCATTAATTAGCTAGAAGACAAAAATTGTATTTCAATATGCCTCATATAGGTCTATATGAGGAGTATTAACTTTATTGTTTTCAGTGTTAGTCAACATCAGATAGCTAAAAGACAAAAATTGCACACCAATATGCCTCATATAGCTCTATACGAGGCATACTTAGGGTGTCCAAATAAGCTTTTTGGGGTGTCCAAATAGCAAGACCCTTAAAATATTATAACTTTAAATAATTAAAGGTTAAACGTGAATGAAAAACATACAAATGTTAGTTTGCATATTAATTATTAGATTTGTAGGTGAGAGAATAAAGGTGTTCATGACAAATCAGTAATCCGTAGGTAATATTCTGTCACTAGTGTCGTGTCGATCTTTGATTTGTTTCTGATGTCGTTACTCACATAAGATTTTCTCGTAGAGCTTCATCGACGAATTAGTGACTTTAGCTTTTGTTTGCTTATTTTTTTGTTAATCCTTATAAGCTTTTATAGTTTTTTTTTTGTTTGCTAAATGCTTCATCATGTTAGTAAGATCATCTATATCTTATGATATTACATGAACTAGACGACTTTATTTATTACATTATGCAAAAAAAAATGTATATATTAAATAGGATGACATAGAGATATATGACATCACAAGAAGCTATAGTCTCATAACTATTAGTCCCATAACAAATGTCATAAGTTGCATATAGTGAGACGTTGACTTAACAAGTATTTTATTTATCTGTATTTATTTTTTTAATAATTTATTTGTATAAATTTCATTAAGCACATGAACTTTAAATTTAATATCAATATCAATTCTAATATAACATTACTTATTACTTATTATGAAATGTTTATTATATATTATATCATAATATATTATACCATATGTTCAAATGATGAATCTGTAAGTCTATGATGTGAAAATAATGGTCATGTAGAACTTGAATATTGTTGAATTGATAAACACAACGCATGTAAAACACTTGATATGCATATTTAAAAATAATATTTGGTAAAAAAAAAAACTTTACAAGTTAAAAATATAAACAAAACCTCATAAAATGTCTACATTATTAAAGAGGGTATACAAGTTGTGCATACCAAGTTGGTTTTGTTGTAGATATTAGACTGTCCGGAGTGGGGGCAGGGAAAGGGGCGGGAAGGGGGAATAACGCCACCGGCTGGCGTGGAGAGGGGAAGGAAGGGGGCATCTCTTTTTTGTTTTGATTGGCTGATTTTTTTTTAACTTTACACACACGTAATAATAATAATAATATTCCTTTCCCCCCTTTCCACTCCCCATAATTTTCATCCCCTCCACGTGAGACCTAAAAGTGTCACATGGCGCTTCATCCCCCTCTCCCCCACACACACCACTCCGGATAGCGTTAGAGGGTGTACAGTTGTGCATACCAAGTTGGTCCGTGATAAATCATCCACATAATCTAGTGAGCATTCACAATAGTCACCCTAAAATTTTGGGTGACAAAACCCTAAAAAAATTTTGGGGGTTGGAAGCGATTGTGAGTGAAGAAAATGGGGAATTTACAGTGTGTTGGTAAATATTGGGTTCTTTGGAAAATCTTTTAGGGAAAACTGAAAAACTGTTGTTATTTTTTAATATTTATTGAAAGTGGTTGTGAGTGGAGGAGAGAGAAAATTTAATGGGGTTTAGTGTAATATGTGGTTGTGATTGGTTGTGAGTGGATGGGGGATGAGGATTCTATTGTGAATGCTCTAACCTTTAAAATAAAATTAAAAGCTTCTTTATTTAGTGCAGCCTTTATATGTATAATATTAAAATGGATCTTTTGTTGTACATATTAGAATAGCAAAGTCGTTTTGTTTTGTTAGTCGCAAGCAGAGGGGAAAAAAAAACCTAAACTGGTTTTTTAAAAACATGTTTTTTTACAACCAGTTTTAGAAAAAAAAAAAACGTTTTTTTTCCGGTTCCCACTCTCTAGGAAAAAAAACACTTTAAACTGGTTTTTTTCCGGTTCCCACCCTCTAGAAAAAAAAAACCCGGTTTTTAAAGAAAAAAATCATTTTTTTAGAATAACCGGTTTTAAAACTGATCCCAACCGGTTATACCGGTTTGTGGTGCTTGTAAAAAACCTAAAAAATGGTTTTTCCACTTGAAAAAAACCGGTTTCGGTTAAAAAAAAATGACTTGTACACCTCTATGATGTGTGCACCATTTCACTTTGCAAGCCAGCCACGTATTTAGTTTTATTTTAATGGGATATTGGATTTTATTAATCTGAACTTTGACAAATTGGCCAATATTAATCTCAACTTTAAAAATTGTCTGTGTCGGTCCCAACTTGTAAAATATTTTCCTTCACTGGTCATTTACTAATGTTGGTCTTGATCAGTTGACCAGCAACAAAATGAAGCTCATTCTGTTGAAAAACAGACAATCAAGACCACCACTTGTAAAGGACCAGTGAAGGAAAATATTTTACAAGTTCGGACCGGCACATGCAATTTTTAAAGTTGGAATTAATATTGGCCAATTTGTCAAAGTTCGGATTAATAAAATTCAATACCCCTATTTTAATTGTTATGTGCATGTTTAAAATAAAGGAGTAGAGTGGATGTGCCATACTCCATGTAGTGTCCATTGTCCATGTTCTAGTTTTCCCATGTTCTTAGTTAGTGGCTTTGGAGTAGTTATGTAAGGCTATAAATAGCCAGTAGGTTTGATTATCATGTTAGAGGGTGTTTGGGATTGAGTTTGGAAATGCAAAAGTGCTTTTGGTCAAAAGTGCTTATTGGCTTATGACTTTTTGAAAATGAGTTTAAAAAAAAGTGTTTGGATTAGCTTTTGGGATGGGAAACGTCAAAAAGTCAATAGATTGTTATTTTTATAAGTGTTTCGCTTAACTTATTGTGAATATTGGTTGTATGGGTGATAAATTTGTAATTTTTTTCCAAAAGTCAAAAGCCAAAAGCTAGGATTTCTAACTTTTCAAAACAACTTTTCCACCCTTAAAAAGCTAAAAGCCAAAAGTCAAAACAGAAAGTGCTTTTGGGTTACACAAACAGCTTATTGACTTATTAGCTTTTTCAAAAAGCTAATAAGTCAATAAGTTGGTATGAAACTCAATCCCAAACACCCTCTTATGCAAATGAATTAAATCAATATTCTAGTTCTTATCTCTCTCAAGTTTCACTCTTCCTCTTTCTGGCCATTTGATTTGTTTGGCACATAACACTCTATTCGTAAGTTGGCATTTTTTCCATTTAATTTGTGAATTGTTTGATTTTTAGTTGAAATTCAGGCAAGGAATTACAAGGAAACATGAAGATTACATGGATAGATGTGGTTTGCCGAAGCCCGGATTGCTTATCTTTTAAGCTTTTGTTCACACTCGAGCGCAGTCATCAATCGTTCAGCTTAGCGACTGAAGATGTATGACTCGGACTCGAACCGTAACACCTAGTGAAGCACCCATTTAACCAGAATAACCCAAACTTAACCCATGTTTAATTCTATTATGCATACGTGGCAAGCAAGGTACAAACATGTCAAAGGGAACCTCAAATTCCACCAATAGAATTATAAAACCCGTGTCCAAAAAGAGCGGGTGAAAGTTACACCAATAATTCTAAATTACATCTCTTATATTATTACACTAATAATTTTAAATTACACTCTTACTAATAATTGAACGTTGAACCTACTCTTTAAGAGGTATACGCCTCTATGAAATGGATAGCCCCACATTGGCAAACTTAACGGTTAAAAGATATTTTGTATATGCTTTATCATAGTAATACGAGCTGTTGGCTGCTAGAAATGTTAATAAAAACAACAAAGGTAGTAGAAACAACCACCATTTTGTCTTCTTGCACATTAGGATGTTTGGTTCTATTTCATATCCATTTGTGATAGTAATTACAAAACGCCAACTTTTTCATACGTAAAATGTATATAAAATTGAAAATATTATGATTTAATCTGTGTGTTAAAAATCAGACTGTAACATGTTTGTTGCTTCGTTTGGATATTTTTTAGGGATAAAGATAAACCTATTTTTTTTCATGAATTAAGAGTCCATGCTCGATCAAAATGTTTTCTATAAACTATAGCCATATAGCAAAATAGAGCATCTATACACATTGTATTGTATCTAGGGGGTCTAAATGTGGCCCGTCAAGGGCTTAAACTCTTGACCTAATGATCTTAATGATAGCAGTACCGTTATTCTAATGACTTTGCAAGTTGGTTCTAACCCCTATCATTTTTACCAACACCACCATTATTATTATTATTATACACTTAACAGGTTTAATAAAAATTGTTTAAATAATAGGCTCATAAGCCAACTCAAGTTTGGGTTCGTACATTAAATAAGCTTATTTTTCGTCTTGAGCTTGTTTAAATTCGACTTCATTTGAGTTTTTAACGAGCCGTTTCAAGTAGCTCACGAGCAACTTGCTTTTTACACCCCTAATTGTATTTGTAATTGTAACACTGTATAGCTATTGAAATGTTATACAATCTAACATCATATTTTTTTGGTTTCGCAGAGTTTGTTTTGGGAAACAATATACCTTCTATACATGTAAATCCTTTATTCAAATTTATAAAACTTTTTCGTGTGAAGTACTTGCAAAATATAAACCTGTTGATGAGTAAAAGGGGAAGAAGATAAGGTACAAGATAGATTGAATGATAAAAACAGGTCTCAAAGGTTAAACGTATGGGGTGCTTTTGTAATCAATTGGTGGGTACCTCGAGTAGTTAAGACTCAAGACATCATTTTTTGGCCGTTAAAAAAAAAGTTAAACGTGTGTAGAGTGATAACTATATCAAGGCTATAGACCGAATTCATAAATTAAAACTTATAGATTGTGACAAAATGATAATTAATAATTAAACTAAGTCCATTTTTGTAATTTACTCTTGAATTATTAAGCTTGAGTGGGTTGTTATGTGCCACAATGAAAAATGGTACCGCTTTTTGATTAAATATAATTAATCGTTGATAATTACCCTTTAATTACAGTTGTTAGAAGATAAGTTCGCTATCACTCTACTTTGACATCGTTTTCCTTAACATGTCTATACACCAATTATACTATTTTATAAATCCTAATATCAAATTAATATTTTAATTCATGACGGTGATGATTGAGGCGTAGTTATGGGAGAGAGTGAAGACTAGGATGTTTAACGAGCGAGTCATGTCAAGCAAGCTTCAACTCAGGCTCAAAGTTCAACAAGCCAATATGGCTAAGTTATATTCTTAATAAACTGAAATTTGAGCTTGAGCTCAAGCCAGCTCATAGCTCGTCAAGCAGGCTCGTTTATTATTTCAAAAGTTTTAATGGAAATACGTTTTTGGAAAAATGCAAAACTATAAACAAGTTCAGCAAAATTTAAGCGATGAATAGGACAAGCTTAGATGGATGTAAAACTTGGGCTTAGAAATATTAAGATTAGAATGCTATTTGGATTAAACTCTAAAATTTTGGTTTGAACTTGCTTTGTTTAATAACCATCCATTTTATATTGAGATATTTTCAATTCTTTTTTAGGGTGTTTTGATTAACGAGCTTTTTAAACAACCATAATGGAGACGGACACAAGGAGAAGACCAAGAAGGTAGGGTCAGGGTGGTTTGTTTAATAACCATCCATTTTATATTGAGATATTTTCAATTCTTTTTTAGGGTGTTTTGATCAACGAGCTTTTTAAACAACCATAATGGAGACAGACACAAGGAGAAGACCAAGAAGGTAGGGTCAGGGTGGTGGCTAAACCTTTTTGTAGGCCAAAGCAAAAGATGGAATAAGTTAGCCTTCTTTGAATTGTGAACCGTGAAACTGGAACAACCTTATCAACCAACCAAACCAAAAAATAAAATAAGATATAAGAGATTGTATCACCCACCATTTGGTGGAGTGGTATGGGGAAATGAAGATAAGAGCTTGAGGTCATTTGGTCTCAAGTTCGAATCCCATCCAGATGGGTTTTACCGCAGTGGGCCTTCGGGCGACAAATTCCCCCCGAATTGGTGTCTTGGTGGACTTTGGCTGCTCAGTGGGCATCCATTTGTCCAGTGCTAACCCACCGACAGTTCAGGTGATATTTAATTGGTTGTTAAAAAAAAAGATATATGAGTTTGTACATGAGATTTGATGCTCGATTACCCTGCGTCCCTGTTCGATACTTTGATTGAGCACAAAATTAATAAAACTACATTACCTCAATCACTATATAAAACACTTGATCAGTGAACACAAAAGACAAAATCAGTAGAATGTTACTTAAGAAATGAGAAGTGAGATGAGATGTCGTGAAAAAATAGAATGCGATTTGAGAAGTTGGTCAAGTAATATGGGTTGTGATTGTAAATCGTGATAACTGAAAAGTCTCTTGCTAGTCGTCATCATGATTGTCCATTTGAAGTCGCTCGTGTTTCATACTTGTAAGTTTCAACAATTCCATAGTTGTGTCAATGTGTTCAATGAAAGCCTTCATGTGCCCACACCCCATCTCCTCTAGTAAGCTTACAAGATTGGGCTAATAACATATATGTTAAAACCATTTTTTTGAAAGGGCCCTAGTTGTTTTGGGTCAAAGCCCAAGATTTTCTATATTACTGGGTTGGCCTTACCACTTACGTGGAGGTTTGGTAATTTCATTGTTTCTTTTTCTTAAAAAAGATAAATTTTTATAGCCTATATACAATCTAATCTTTTAGTTACCAGGTTTTGAACTTATACCACTCACGGTAAACTCCTAACTAGTTAAGTCAATGTCTTTCTTTAAATAAATGGTAATGGTAAAATGATTAATTTTAAAAATTAGAAAAAAACAATGGTGACCAACCGATGACAAGAGCAAATACACATGCTATGACTAAATAATATATACAAGCGGAACTCAAACCGTCAAGCGTAAAAACTTACTCATAATAAACTCAAACTTCAAGCGTAAAACTGACGTCTAACCCACTTAATTTTTATTTACTTTTTTAATTCAAACAAGCCAAACCCGAGTTTAAGCAACCTCCAACTCTAACTTATTTTTACAAATTTATTTACTAAAATTCGATTTGAAAAAAAAAAAATAGAAAAAGAAAAACATTAATAGAAAACCGGTCATGGACGTGACACTACCGTTTCTTGGCCAGCACCCTTACACGAGGCTATCCCCCCCCCCCCCCCCCCCCCCCCCCCCCCCTCTCAATAAACAATATTTAACCGGTTGATCCCGCCGCCTCCTTCAACCGAAGAAAAAATGGCCTCTTTCAAAGACCTCGGTAAGCTGGTCACCGGACTCTCTTTGGTCGCCAAAGAAACCGTCAAACGAACCAATCTCGATAAACCAGACCTCCAATCCCTTGCCCGCCAAGCCCTATTATCCGTCACCGACATTACCGGTCTCACCCAAGGGCACCTTCGTAAATTCACCCCTCCTTCACCCAATGCAGATTCCAAAACCGACTCCAGCGTTGTATATTTTACAGATACGATTGAACCCTCTGCTTCCTCACCGGATAATATTAATAATAATAATAATAATGATATTAATATACCGTTGCCTATAGCTTCCGATCAGAGTATTCCAATAGAGGCTCAGATTCCTACTAACGTTTTGTATAACGGTGGAAATGTTATTGTTGATGATCGTTTAACTGATTCCGGTGACGGAGAGTCTGTTATTAATTCTACGGCTAATTTGGACGGTGGTGGTGCGGTTGAAGAAGCAATTGATCGTCCGGTGAATGATTCGACGGCGAAACTAACGGCGGTGATACCGAGAAGACGGAGGGAGAGAAAGGTTCCTTCCACTCCCTTCTCTAGAGCCATTGGGTGAGTTGGTTTGTTTTTAGCGTTCGTTTCACGTAACGGAATGGAATCTGTATGGAACTGGAATGCATATTTCATTTCTTATATTGTTAGGCAGGCAACGTTCGTTTCACGAAATGGAAATGGAATTGGAATTGAATAACATACGGAAGGGAATCTGCATTCTAATTCCGTCCTGTTTCCATTTCATTATGTGAAACGAACACACCTGCGTTCCAAATCAAATTCCAGTTCCTATTCGAATTCCATTATATTCACGAAACGAATACTACCTAAATATCTGTTTTATTTGTTTTATAATCTATACAACAAGAATATAGATAATGTCACTTTATAATAGGAATTGAGTAGTTATACACTTATATTGTAACTTGTGCTATTGATCTTGTAGCTTGTGATGTACAAATCAGTTATGTGCATACATTTATTACTATTTGAGCAGACAGACTGTTGGTTAGATTGCTAACTTTAGTTCTTAAGGTTTGCTGGCCTAGGGGCTGGGCTTGCTTGGGGGACAGTACAGGAGTCTGCTAGGAGGATTGTGTTTGGTAAAAGTGAATCACAAGGGAATCAGTCTGCGCTTTCACCGTTTTTGTCGGAGAAGAATGCAGAGCGTTTGGCGCTTGCTCTATGTAGGATGCGTGGAGCAGCGCTCAAGCTAGGACAGATGTTGAGTATCCAAGACGAATCTCTTGTTCCTGCTCCGGTATGTTTCTTCTCTGTCCATTTAAGGTTTTCAAGGTTAAATGTTTTGATTTATGAGTTAGCTATATGTTTATGCTATTATACATGCGTTATAAGACAACTCTCATTTGATGGAAATTAATCCATTTCACGTGTTAGTTCTATAGATAGTTGTATTAGGCTTAAGGAATGCTATTTGTATATATGTGAGACAAGGAATAGATTAAATCATGTGAAGTCACTAGGAGCAATAATTGGCTAGTAAGTACATTTATTTCAACTCATGTGAGGTCACTCATAATTTGAATAACATTACTTGTTTCTATTATTTAAATTTGAGTTGTAAATATAGCGATATATGTATGTGTGCTAGGGTGCATGCATACTTACACAAACAAACAACCTTACCCAGTAAATCCCACAAGTAGCAAGGCTAAGAGTAGGGTCTGGGGAGGGTGGGATGTAGGCAAACCTTTAAAAGTGTTTATGATATTATTATTGATGAATGAAACAATATGAATGATCCCTATATATAATACAATGAGGGACCTAAACCCTAGCTATATAATAGGAACAGATATACATAAACACAATCTATTCTAAATATAAGATAAAGCTAATAATAATAATAGGTATCGCTAAGATCCCCCCGCAGTTTGATCGGTCGTAGGACAGACGGTTAAACTGGAGCGAAAAGATTGAAAAAGCTGTCTTGAAAGTCCCTTTGTAAAGATATCTGCATACTGAAAAGGCGAGGGAACATGCAAGACTCGCACGTGACCAATTCGAACCTTTTCACGAACAAAGTGAATATCAATCTCGATGTGCTTCGTTCGCTGATGTTGGACTGGATTATCAGATAGGTAGACAGCAGAGACATTATCACAATACACTACGGTTGCTTTAGTGAGCGGTACCCGAAGTTCGAGAAGCAGATTACGAAGCCAAGTTGCCTCTGCCACGGCGTTGGCAACTCCACGATACTCGGCCTCGGCACTGGAACGGGATACTGTAGGCTGCCGTTTTGAGGACCAAGAGATCAAGTTGGAACCGAGGAAAACACAGTAGCCGCTCGTGGATCGACGAGAGTCCGGGCAACCACCCCAGTCAGCGTCAGAGTAAGCAACCAAAGAACTGACAGGCGACTTGACCATACGAATCCCATAATCAACCGTGCCCTGAATATACCGAATAATCCGTTTCATGAAGGCGTAATGAGAATCACGCGGTTCATGCATGAAAAGACACACCTGTTGAACAGCATAAGAGAGATACGGTCGAGTAAATGTCAAATATTGTAGAGCCCCTGCAAGACTTCTATAAAGCGTAGGGTCATGAAACAGCGATCCATCAGTAGCACTAAGTTTAGCAGACAGGTCAACCGGTGTAGTACACGGTTTACAATTTGTCATACCAGCACGAGCAATAATGTCTTTCGCATACTGAGACTGGTCCAAAAGGAGTCCCGAAGCTTTGCGAGTAACCCTGATGCCCAAAAAATGATGAAGTTGACCCAAATCGGACATAGCAAATTCACGTGAGAGTGTTTGAATAATTTCCTGTAACAGGGCATCCGATGAAGCTGTGAGAATGATGTCATCAACATAGAGAAGCAAATATGCAATCTGAGTCCCGCGCGAAAACACAAATAAAGAATTGTCACAAGCACTGCTACGGAACCCATGTGACAAGATGTAATTGGCAAACCGAGTGTACCACGCACGAGGTGCCTGCTTAAGTCCGTACAGGGATTTCTTCAATTTGCAAACGAATCCCGGAAAACGCCTGTCAATAAAACCCGGAGGTTGATGCATAAATACCGTTTCATTTAAATGACCGTGTAAGAAGGCATTTTTAACATCAAGTTGATGGATCGGCCAATCTTTGGACACCGCAAGCGACAAAACCGTATGAATCGTAGCCGGTTTCACAACCGGGCTAAATGTGTCCTCACAATCTAGGCCCACTGTCTGAGATTTACCATTGACTACTAAGCGAGCCTTATATCTCTCCAATGTACCATCCGACTTATACTTATGTCGAAACAACCACATGCAACGTATTACCGGTCTATCAACCGGTCTGGGGACCAAATCCCAAGTCTCATTTTCCTGTAACGCAGTAAATTCAGACTGCATGGCGCGCGACCAATTCGGGTCGGCAAGGGCCTGGGCATAGGTTTTGGGTATGGGGGAAATGGTGGTGGAGTGGAATGTCGGGAAAAGAGGCGGTTTAAGGCTGCCCGTTTTTGAACGGGTGCTCATGGGGTGAGTCGGCTGTGGGCGGTTGATTGTTGGAGGTGGTTGCGGCTGCGGGTGTGGTGCCGGCTGTTGGGAGGTTGTTTGGTGAGTGTGTTGCGGCTGCTGGGTGGGTATCGGGTGTGGTGTGTGTTGAGGTGGTGGGGATGTATGCGGCTGGCTGGCAGGTATGTGGGATGGGTTTCGAGCTTTGGTACGGCGGGTATAGGTAATGGGTGTTTGTTGTCTAGGTGAGGATGGTGGTGGAGTTGGCGGATGTGGTGCAGGTGTGGGGTGTGGTGTATGCTGAGGAGTGGGGCCAAAGGTAAAACCGGGAGGCGGTTGGTCCTCCAGAAAGCGGTAGGTGGAGGGTGGGGTAGGGACGGAATAGGGAAAGGTGTGTTCGTCAAAAGTGACGTGGCGAGAGATGGACACCTTCCCAGTAGATGGGTCTAGACATCGGTATCCCCGAAAGTCTGGTGGGTAGCCCAAAAAAATGCACCGGGTGGAACGGGAGTGAAGTTTATGAGGTTGGGTGGCAGAGGTGTTGGGATAACAGGCACACCCGAACACCCGAAGGTGGTCGTAGGTGGGGTGGCGTAGGTATAGGGCAAAGGTGGGGGTGAAGAAGTTTAGGCGTTTGGTGGGAAGGATGTTATGTAGGTAGGAAGCTGTGTGAAGGGCCTCGACCCAAAAAGTCGGAGGAAGGTGGGCGTGTATAAGTAACGAACGAATGATGTCGTTTAGGCGACGGATCATACGCTCAGCACGACCGTTTTGGGAGGAGGTTTGTGGGCAGGAGAAGCGGAATAAAAGGCCTGTTTTGGTAGCGAAATTTTTAAATGCATTGTTATCAAATTCGCCACCTAAATCACATTGAAAAGTTTTAATGTTTCTATTGAATTGAGTTTGAATTAACCGGTGAAATTTAGTGAATGTGGAAAAGGTTTCATATTTGTATTTCAATGGGTAGACCCATATGAAGTGGGAGAAGTTATCAATAAGCACCATATAGTATTTATATCCAGAGTGGCTAAGGACCGGGGAGGTCCATAGGTCACAATGGATGATATCAAATGGAGAAAAAGTAAATGAATTAGATGAATAAAAAGGCAAACGTTTACTATTAGATAACTGACACGAGTGACAAATACTAGATTTGTTCTTATTACAAGGAAAATGAAAATTACGACTTAAAACTTCTAAAACTTGGGTGCCAGGGTGGCCAAAACGCTCGTGCCAGGGGAGAAAAGTGGTGGTAATGAAGGAAGCTTGAATAGGCAGTTCTGGTGGTGTGATGGGGTAGAGATCACTTGAGCTATTGTGGCGGGAAAGCAGGCGGCCAGTTCGAAGATCCTTCAAAGAAAAACCATATGGGTCAAATTCAATAGAAACATTGTTATCGCGGGTAAACCGCCTAACAGAAAGTAACTTTTTAATGATTTGAGGGCAATAAAGGATATGGGGTAGGATATAGGCGCGGTTGGGTAGTCTAAGATACCCTGTTCCAGACCCATAAATTGGTAGGGACGCGCCATTACCGACTAATAATTTACTAGTTATAGGAAAAGAGTCAGGAGATTCAATCATACCTTGCTCATCCGAAGAGTGAGCGGAAGCACCAGTGTCAAAGAAGGCGTTCGGATCCGAGGTGTTGATGTTCATGGCAGACATGGCAGCACTGAGGTCTGATGGGCACAAGGCATTAAGGTCTGGTTGGTATTGTTGGGAGGTGTAGTGGGCTTGGGGAGGGCCGAATCCTGGTGGGGCTGAGGGTGGCTGGCTAGGTTGTGATGGTGGGGCCGCGGGTGGGTAAGAGGTGGGTTGGGTTGAATAGTGTTGGTAGGAGTAGTGGGCAGCGGGTTGGTATGGTGAGAAAGGTGTGGGTGCGCGGCTGGTGGATTTGGTTGGGTAAGGACACGGTGGAGTATTCCACCATGCCCATTGAGGGTAGGGGTTATTGGGTGGGTACCAAGAGGATGGATAGGAGGAGTAACCACGTCCGGTGCCGCGACCACGGTTGCCACGGGAGTTGCGTCCGCGGCCTCGGCCCCTTCCACGGTTGTAGTAGGGAGGTTGGGTTTGGTTTTGGGTTTGGTTGGGAGTATAATAGGGTGGGGGCTGGTTAGAAAATTGGGTATGGTTTGGTTGCGGGTTGGAAGGTTTGGTTTGAGCCATTAAAACCGTTGTAGAGGGTTTTTGACGACCCTCCAGACGGATTACCTCATCTTGTAGCATGCTGCGTGCCATGTCCCAATCAGCATTGTTGGCGTTGATGAGCGCTGCAGTGGTGTCATATTCCGCGGGTAAACCACGAACGAGCTGAAGGACTAGACGTTCCTCGGTGACTGGGTGATCCACATCTGCAAGCTGGGTGGAGAGCGCCTTGAGTTGTTGACAATAATCATCTAATGAGGAACAGGAGGCCAGGGTGAGGGTGCAAAATTTGGTTTCAAGAGCACCGGCCCTGGCCTTTTTATTGCTGAGAAAAACTTTTTCCAGCCGAACCCATGCCTGGCGTGCTGTACCGGCTTCATCGATTCTGGACAGGTTCTCATCAGAAACAGTGCTGAATATCCAATTGAGTACCAAGGCGTCTATTTCCTGCCATTCGGAATACTCGGCTGATGTTTCGGCAGGGGGTGGGGTACCATCAATGTGATCTGCGACTTTATATGCGACGGCCAGGAGTTTGAACAGCCGAATCCACTGGGTGTAGGTGACTGACTTGCCGTCCAAGGTTTTGACTTTGGACTGCACGTTAGTCACCGAGTAGGCAGGGTGAAGGTGGGCTTTAGTGGGGTTATCGGAGGATTCAGGCTTGCCGTCGTTAGTTATGGCAGTAAGCAGAAAAGTAACCTGCAGTGGTTGATCGGATAAACCAGGGCCGAAGCACAGGAGGGTTTATCGAAATAATAGGTGGCTGCAGGTCAGGTAGCCGAAGCTAGGGTTATCGGAAAAAAAAAAAACCGGTGGGTTGAAGAGCCGTAGCTCTGATACCATAAAAGTGTTTATGATATTATTATTGATGAATGAAACAATATGAATGATCCCTATATATAATACAATGAGGGACCTAAACCCTAGCTATATAATAGGAACAGATATACATAAACACAATCTATTCTAAATATAAGATAAAGCTAATAATAATAATAGGTATCGCTAAGAACCTTACCCCTATCCTTACGGGTAGAGAGGCTGCTTCCAGAGAGACCCCCGACTCGACGAAACACAAATCAACAAGCAAACGACACTAAAAACTAAAAAGGAGCTACTGAGTTTAGAGAAACATTGAAAATATCACGTAGTAAAAAAGGGATATATGCCATCAAAAAAACAACGAAACCCATAAACACCCAAATACAAGTCACAGTTACAGACCTCCTTCCATCGTAAGGAAAAGTCTAGGCTCCTAGAACCACGCTACGGTACAACCAAACCCTCCCTAATAATCCTTAACCTTAATCTGGTGCCTCCACAAACCCCTATCCTCGACCATGTCCTCAGAGAGGTGCATCTCTACTAAATCATGCCTAATTCGCTCATCCCAAGTCAATTTGGGTCTTCCTCTACACCCCTTTCCCTTTACAGTGAGGGTTTCCACTACTCTAACTGGGGCCGTCATTTTGCATGCATACAGCATACTTACACACACATATATACATGTTAGTTTAATACATACATGTGTATATACATATACTTGCATGCATTAAGATATATGATTACACACATATATCTGTATGTATGTATACACACAAACAACAAACATACCCAGTTTTACCCCACTCATAAAGTAGGGCCTGTGGGCAGGGTGAGAAGAAGGCGAGCCCTCCCACAAGATTAAGAGGCTTCTTCCAATGAGACCTTGGGCTCAAAAAACCTCCATCTTTTGCATAAAGTGACTAGTGCCTAGAAATCCTAACCTTTATCCGATGTTTATACACCCCCTAAAATATCCTAACTAGAGCCATGAAATAGCTATAGTATAACTACCGGCAAACTTTTGGCACCAGCAAACAACAACCATACCTAGTAAATCCCACCAATAACAAAGTTATTAGTAGGATATGGGGAGGGTGAGATGTAGGCAAACCTTACCTCCATCCATGTGGATAGAGAGGCTGCTTCCAGAGAGGCCCCGGCTTGAATAGTACTATAGTAGACAAACACGCCAAACTAAATATATAGAAACAGATAACTACCGATAGGGCAATAACAAAAGAAGTGCTGAATGAGCAACCTTGGACAAATAGAAACAACCAAAACATGACAAACAACAATTAGTCATGCAAAGTCACAAATAGAAACTTTTGGCACCAATGTATACATAATAACATAAAAACATACATAGGTATGTGTATATATCTAGTGTACATAGATATGTGTATACATTGTGTGCTACTACACACATAATTATGTAGAAAACGTTAATATGTATGTGTGTGTAAAATGTAAATTACCGTTGATTATGAAATAAATATAATGTATACATATCTGTTTTCTTTTGCAGATTTTAAAAGTAAAGCATTAAACTTCAATTAAAAAACATGCAACTTATACTTGGTTGGTTTTTGATTATGAAATTTTGACTTCTTATTCATTGTAGATATTGTCTGCTTTAGATATTGTTCGTCAGGGTGCCGATGTAATGCCAAGAAGCCAGCTTAATCAAGTTTTGGACTCCGAGTTAGGCTCAAACTGGTCTTCCAAGCTGAAAAGCTTTGATTATAATCCACTCGCTGCTGCAAGTATAGGCCAGGTGAGTCAAAGTCAAATTTATTAATTGTTAACCACTTAACCTTTTGGTTTGGTTTTAGTTGTTGGTTTCACCGGTTTTGTTAGCGAACCTCTAAAAGTTATGAAGTTTATATATTGTTGGTTATAAGATTCTTTCTTTATGTATTTTGAGGATCTTATCCACTGTCCTTCATGTTAATTCTGTAAGATATGCATTCAAATGTATACATTTCTTAAGTTGTGGTGCTTAAGTTTTGAAATGAATTCTCAGGTGCACCAAGCTATCACCAAGGACGATGTTCAAGTTGCAATGAAAATTCAATACCCTGGTGTTGCAGATAGCATTGAGAGCGACATTGAGAATGTAAAATTGCTTCTAGACTATACAAATTTGATCCCAGAGGGTTTGTATCTTGATAGAGCTATGAAGGTAACTTTCCTCTTCACAAGCGTTTAACCTTTTGTTTCATCTAATATAATCATACTCGATGTCATCACTTTTTGCATATTTTCTTCTTTACTACCGAGTAAATTCTAGAAACATCCAAACACACACATGAAAAGCAAACAAAAATACATGTTTTTATTGTACTCCCAAGATACCCTAAATGGCTATGGAATTAGCCTTCTTAAATAGGCTCAACATATGAATGAGATATGAAAATTGTAAAATATGTGTAAGATTCCTGCTAAAATGTCCTGGAATGTGACTGCTAAAATGTCCTAAAAACAATTTATGATAAACATGGTTTAAAAAAACGGGTGAGGCGTGCGCCTCGAGCCTCGAGGCGCGCCTCAAGGTGATTCTGTAAGAAAAGGAATCTGAGGCGGCGCCTCACGCTACTATTTTGTACGTGCATCTCATAGAGCTGAGGCGGCAACAAAAACTGCGCCTCAAGTGCGCCTCATGGGTTTTTATGTCTATTTTCGATGTTTTGAACTTTTTGAGTCAATTCAAGCATTCCATGTCTTTTTAATGCGTGTTTTTTTATGAGTTTGATAATGAAATTCGTTAGTGTTTCATTTTTTATAAGATATATAATATTTATTTATTAGTTCCGCCACGCCCCACTTACGGTGTGCGCATATAATGTATATATGTGTGGCCAGGGGGGGGGGGGGGGGGGGGGCAAAAGTAAAGTTGCACTAGTTTTAACGTTATTTTACTAATTTCGTGAAAATAACGTTAAAAACGACGGACGGTTAATCATGCATCATGTGGTGGCGTTGATAGCCAAAAGACAAGGGGGTACATGCACCAATCGAGTTTGTCCCGATTGCTAAGTGTTATGTGCCTTATGTCCAAGGCTTGATACAAAACCACATCGAGCCGGGGGTCTCACTGGAAGCAGCCTCTCTATTCTCAGGGGATAGAGGTAAGGTTGTCTACATCTTACCCTTCTCAGACCCTACCTTAGCTTTGCTATAGGTGGGATTAACTGAGTATGATGATGATGATGATTTATTAGTTCCGCATCGGGCTTACGCCTCGGTTCGCCTCGAGGTGTACGCCTCGTGAGGCAAAGGGAAAACGCCTCGAGGCACGATTCCGTACTTTTAAACCTTGATGATAAAATCTAAAACCATTCACAGGTCGCAAAAGAAGAATTATCACGTGAATGCGACTACGAGTTGGAGTCATCAAATCAGAAAACATTCCGCGAATTGCTATCAAATGTAGATGGGTTTTATGTTCCATTCGTTGTAGATGAACTATCAAGTAAAAAAGTTCTTACCACAGAACTTGTTCATGGTAAAAACATTATCTTTTTTCTGTTTTTTTAGATGACATGATTACATCCGTATCTTTACTGAAGATGCATTATTTTGGAGCCCTAAATATGTTTTTCTTCTTGGTACAGGAATTCCTATTGATAAGGTTGCACTTCTAGATCAAGAGACACGTAGTTATGTTGGGAAAAAGTTGCTTGAACTTACACTAAAGGAGCTATTTGTATTCAGATTCATGCAGGTATGTCTTTTCTGCATCTTTCAGTTTATTTCTTTGAAATGTGTATTCATATTGTGTAGCTTTCCTTTTTTTTTTTTTTCTGATATCGTCTTCTAATTTATACAACGCAGACTGATCCAAATTGGGGTAACTTTTTGTACAACGAGGATACACGAACAATAAATCTCATCGACTTTGGTGCTGCTCGAAGTTACCCTAAGCCTTTTGTTGATAATTACTTGAGAATGGTAAGTTTTGTTTTTCACTATTAATCTTAGCTTTGTTATTCTAGTTTTCAGTTCAAGATTAAGATTCTTTTCAAACACAAATTTATAAAATAAGGGGGCAGATTGCAGAAAAAAGTACCAGATTTTGGGTTGGTTTGTATTTTAGTAACCAGCTGATTTTTGGCCATAAAAAGCCATGAAAATTTGAAATTTCTGTTTAAGGTAATCCATGCTGGTTACTAGTCAAAAAGTTTAGTCAGCAAGTACCTTGCCTACTTGGCGCTTGGTATTACTTGGACATTTTGGCTGACATGGCATTTTTCTAAAAAGTAAAAATCAGGTTGCTTTTGCAAATTTATTTTTATCTTATCTTTTAGTTTTGAATCTTTGATACCTAACTCGCCTTCTTGGCGCTTTGTTAGGTTTTTTCTCTTTCATTTTATTTCTTTAGTTATATTAACTTGAATATAAACTTACAATGAAGAACCTTACATCACAAATCTGACCAAGTATTCAAGCCAACTAAAAACCCTAAATTAATTTGTTTCAAAATGTGGTAGTTTGTTTATGGTCGAAATTAAGTTGGTTACACAAAACATATATCAACCCAAATTTTATTACCTTTTTATGCACTTCAACCTAAAAATAAATAGAAACTATTCTACTTAATGAGGGTTTCAAAATATGAATCAGGTTGTTGCATGTGCAAATTGTGACCGGGACGGTGTAATCGAGATGTCACAAAGACTTGGTTTCTTGACCGGCGAGGAACCAGAGATAATGCTGGAAGCACATGTTCAGGCGGCTTTTGTTGTAGGTTTGCCATTTGCAAAACCTGGGGATTACGATTTCCGTGCTAATAATATAACTCAAAGCCTTTCAAACATCAGTGGAACAATGTTGAGACACAGATTAACCCCACCACCTGATGAGGCGTATAGCCTTCATCGCAAACTTGCTGGTGCGTTTTTGGCTTGCATCAAGATTGGGGCGGACGTACCTTGTCGGGACGTTTTGCTTCAAGTATATGAAAGTTATAAGTTTGATGATTAGAAACATTGATGCAAGTTTTGATTAGTTACTATGATGTTGATGTGTGGGTTAATAATTGCCCTTTGATGCATATATACTGAAGTCAAATCACAGGTAGTAAAGTTGATACACAAGATTCATTTCTATTGTTTGTTGAATGACCCAGTTGAGTTGGTCGACCATTTCTTCTCAATAAATCAGTGGCAAATTCGATGGTACTCGATTCTAGTTCAGACTTGTAATGTGTCTTAATTTCTTATTGTGGACTCGATTTCCACGGCGCCATGCAGGGGGATGTAGAGGGTGTGTTTTTCTTTTTGTTGTGTGTTTTATACTTGATATTCTCATGTGTTATTTAGGGACTTGTCATTTGAGTAATACTTTTAATTGGACATTTTCAAAATGGGATACTAGGAAAAACTTACCGGGTCCCTTGGCTTTTCTGTTCTTAAGGCATTTTGTCTAAAACAAACCTGTGTATATCCCCATATATGTACATTGTTATTTATTTTTTTAATTCATGAGATATAGACATTAAATCAAATATAGATTGTATCTACTTGTAAGTTTACGTTTCTCAATATAATATTGTTGGTTCTAAAATGAATACATCTATATGTATTCAACTAATACTGAAGATATGCTTAATTAAATACACATCTAACTATAAAGTCATAGCAAGTAAAACTACAATGTTACCCAACAAGAAACATAACAAGTATGCTTGTTTTATTTAGAAGGGTGATGAGTATCTGTAGAGTAACCCGTGAGCGGCTTGGTTCGTTTGCACCCCTAGTAATAATTATAAGAAGATAAAAATTGATGGTAAGTAGTCATATAACAACCTTATATAACACGGTAAAAAAGTTACAAGTATTTAGACAATTCTCATAGTTATTGCTTTGCAAGTTACTTCCGTACTTCTATGTAGTAGGGGTATACAAACTTCGGTTTGATTATTAGGTTAATCTATTTTAATAACCAATTGCATTTCGTTTAATCAATTCGATTAGTTTGTCGGTTTTGGGTTAATAACCAAAACCAAGCTTGATCTACATTTTTTTATAAATGCATGAAACGTAGGTATAAATACATGAAATAGAGATATAGAGTAAAGATCTTGTACAAATTGTTTTTTTGGTAAGAATTGTGAGAATCAAATGAGGTATTTTTTTTATTTTTTTTTTCAATTTTTTTTTCCATATTGTTAAACATGTATTATAGTATTGAAAACTAAAAAAAATAATTTTTTTTGGTGTAGAGTAATTATGATTACTCTAGTTTAAACTAATGTATTTACTTTATTGACGTAATTACACTAAAAATTTAAAAAAAATTTTTTTTTTTGTATTATTCATCTAGAAAGTATGTTTAAGCACATAGAAAAAAAAATTCTAAAAAAAAAAAAATTACCCCTTTTGATTCTCGTAGTTATTACAAAAAAAAAAAAAAAACATTTTGTATTTGATATTTGCTCTAGAGATATAAAAACTAGAAATATATGAATGACTTGGTTTGCTTAAACCGTGGGTAAAAAAAAAAACAATAACCGATTTCCGGTTAATAAATTTTTGATTAATTCGGTTCTCAGTTAATTTTGGCTTGATTTCGTCTGATTTCAAGTTCGGTTATTGCTGTTCATATAATTTAACATGAGGTGTGCATTTTTAGTTTATGTAGGTGGATTTAGGTCTGGTTAGGAGCCAGGGATTTTTTTTTTTTTTTTTTCATATGATGTAAAAATGAAGGGAAAACGAAGTGGAAGTTGCAGTGATTGAACACAAAATGGAAGACGCAAGTATAGACAGAATAAGAGAAGTGATACGTAAGGAAGTACCTGATTGGGATTCAGATGTAACGTGGAGTACAAGATACAAGGCATTCAGTGGGCAGAGGTCTGATTGGGAACCAAGGTACCTCTTCTGGAAGGATCTAATCATCAAAATCTCTCGTCATCTTGGCATCTTCATCATCCCTCCTTCTCTGGTCAGTGCTGCCATTCCTATTCCTATATTGCTTCTTCATCCAAAACCCCTCTTTTCTAATTAATTAATTAATTTTGCTTATTACTTTTTTTTTAATTTTTTTATAAAGGTTAGAACTGTCTGGTTTAATCAGGGTGGCTTGCTTCCTTTATGCATCGATCATGTTTTGGTTAGTTTCTTCTTCTTTCTGTTTTTTTTACTATGCGCTGTCTGGCGCACATTAGCATTCATCAATAGGACTCTTTTTATAATTATTTCCTTCTTGCAGGTTGAAATGTACAATTCCGGGGACCTTTTGTGTAGCGGTGATCTTATCGATCCTAAAAGCGGCCAATTTGCTCAGTTGTTTAAAAAAGTTAGACATCTGCTTCCTTTATCTAAACCTGCATTTCCATCAGAAGATGAGCTCATTGTTTCGGCGGTGTTGCAGGTAAGCATGCCTTGAATTACTGAACTCTTTTGTTATATAGTGATATTAGACGACTTTTTCTGAAATGTAGGAGAAAGCTGATGAAGTTGTTAAGCTTTTATCTGAAGATCACTGGACTTCTTCATGCATAATCACAATGAGCAAATTTGAAGTTATTTGTGGAGGGCCAAAACAAGCGTCGGTGATCTTGAGTCATTTGTGTAAATGTGGGAAGGCGAAGTACCTCGCGATCAGGCGGAATGATCTTATAGAGGTACTGTTTTCTGCTTTAGGTCAAGTTCAGTTTCGTTTATATTATTTATAATATCGTTAGCTATTACCAAAATAGTGCTTGAAGCAGTGATTACTTGTGCTATGCCGTTTTTTGTAACAGGGTGTCAAAGTGTCTCTTTCTTCCAAAACTATCGCTGGTGCTACAAGTTCAGTTTACGATGTTCTGCACTTGACGTGGACTGCAGAGAAGCTCCAGCTACAAATTGATATGATCGATCAACTTTGTAACAAGTAAGCATATAATATTCTCAATTGGCGATACTTAAGTTATATGATGTTTCATGTTTGCTCTCTTGTCTCGTCGATTATGCTCCATGTTAGAGAACCATATAGTTGCAGGCAATAGGCAAAGAAGTAATAAAAACGTTGCTTGCTATCAAGTCTTAAATGCTCTTTTTAATAAGCTTAAAACAACACAATTGAATAGTGATGTGGGGCATGACAATTGTCATGTAGTTTAAGTCGATTAATTTCTTGACAATATTGGAACTTTAATCATAATAGCTGATTACAAGAGTTGATCAATAAGTATTTATCTAAATAATGATAGTTTAATTTCTGACAGCCTCGTTTCATGCTGTTTACAATGGTGACAGTCTAGATACTGTCTGTGGCCAATCTCACTGTTTTTATTCTTCAAGATGACATGTGCTGTTGTGTAGGTCCAAGGCATTGGCTTTGGCTTCTTTAAAATCAGGGAACAAAGTCAATGCACGGAGGCACGCAAGGGAACTGAAGCTGTCATCTGAACGTAGAGAAAAATGTGATGTGCTTTTAAGGCGAGTAGAGGAAGTCCTCAGAGCCATAGCAGATGCTGAAGATTCAAAAGAGGTTTGTTGAATCGTTCACGGGGTAAATTTTATAATTAAGTCAAATTTGGTGTTTGTAGTAAAGGGAACTTTTGTAAATCATAAAGCCCACTTATTATGAAACAGTTTCTACCACTTCTATTTATAGGCAGAGCCTACCAGTTAAAAAAGGTGGGTGATACAGTAAAATACCGTAAAATTTTGGGCTTTGTCGTAGAGGTGGCCACTTATAATGTGGTTGATTTAGGTTGTGTGTTATCTCAAACGAGTCAAATAATTAAGCTAAAAAGGGAACAGGCTGAATGCGACAAATGAGTCAAAAGTCGTTAAAAGTGATTTTTAAAGGCATACAACCTCCTATGTTGTTTATTTAAAAATTTCTGTGATTCTTCAGTGATACAGTTTTTGTAACTATATTAACACAGTAACTATTTGTACTTGTTTTCATCAAGAAAAAATGGCTTCCGAGTCAACAGTTATCCCGTCGCACACATTTTGCCCCCTCTACTGATATGTTACTTGTTATTGGCAGGTTTTTGAAGCTATTAAAAGCGGTACAAAGGCAATGAAGGATAAGATGATCACCATAGACGAAGTGCAACACTGTTTAGATGATCTTGATGAAACAGTCAATTCACAAAAGCAAGTGGAAAAAGTCTTAGGTACTCCCACATTCAAATTTATATTAAGAATTACAAAATCATGATAGTCTTACCAACATGGGTTTGTTTGTGTGACATCCAGGGTCAGGTTCATCTTACGAAGACTTTGATGAAGATATTGAAGACGAGTTGGATAAACTCATGGAAGAAAGTAGAATATCGTCAGCAGCAGATGGTACCACAAGGGAACATGAAACTTCAGGAACAGCTGAATCACTTAGTAACACCCTCTCAGCTCTTAAGCTTGCAGATAATGATGTAATCATACAGGAACCAACAGGAATCTCAAATGTATCAAAGGTTTCTGAGCTTGCACATTCTTGATGATTATCTTCCCTTGTGCAACTTCTGTAACATGTACTACATTTATACTTAGCGCCCTCGATGTAAAACGTGTGTATTGTTTAGAGCTTCAACGCGTTATTAAGAGAGTGTTTAGGATTGTCTATAAAATCTGTTTATGATTTATTTCGTTTTATAAAATCTCTATGCCTTCTTGGGCAACAACATGGGCCTTTAATGTGCCCAAGCGACTGAAGACCTCATCTACTGATCTACATGTTCTATTTGAGATTTGGTGTAAAAAAATAAAAGGGGGAGAAGTCCTTTATATTTGGAAATTTTGATTTTTTTTTTAAATATGACCATTCAACGGTCACTTTGACCAGGTGAAGGCCTGGCTTGACTAGCCATGGGAGGACAGAGACGATGAAGCTGGACCAGGGGGTGGTGTAGCCGGTCTAAGCTATAGCTTGCCGGTCCTATGCCGTCCCACACATCGTAACGCCTAAGACAATGGTTAACTTACTTCTATAGACTGTCCAATAAACTCACAAAGATAACCGCAATATTATAAAATATCTTAACAAGAACAAAAATCACACAAACTAAAAAGTCAACTTAAACAATTTAAATACATGAATCAAATATGATACACACAATGTAAAATGTAACAAACGTAACCATTTAAATTGACTTCGCATGACATGCATAACTACGTAAAAAGTTATGGCCATAGAAGATCATATAAACCGCAAAGAATTACACTGATATTTAGAAACTATTTATGGCGGTAACGACCTGGTAAAATAACACAACTTGAAATTGCTAGTTGTTGGAATTGAGACGAGTCGGAAGCAATTAGGACCAGGTCTAAATTTGGTCCGACGACGGTTAGTGTGGATCAACGTAAGCTAGAATTGAGTGGTGATTTCTTTACCTGAGTTCACGTTTAGATTGCGCAACAAGTTGCTCAAGTGGTGATTTCTATATCTTGATCGCCCCGCTGACTAGCCATTTTTTAAATTATAATCACCGTAACAAGGTGTCTATCACTATCATTTGTAAAAACTACGTAAAACTTATGTATTTAAAGTTAACTTTGCAGAAGATATATGTAATTTGTTGAAAACTATATAACATATACAAATACGGACAATCAAGAACATAAAATATACCACCCTAAAAAGTGAAACTTGAGACAAATCAAAAAGTCATGTCACACATGAACCCGAATACCACCTGTATTAGGTGAGATGAACACGACTCATTTAATCTGAAAAAAGGTTAATTCTGAATTTACATATTGTATATATTTCTATTACCAATTATATTTAAACCATGCTTATTCTTGTATATCTTAAGAGGGAAACTCGGTGGCTCCCCCCGACTGTCCAATAAACTCACAAAGATAACCGCAATATTATAAAATATCTTAACAAGAACAAAAATCACACAAACTAAAAAGTCAACTTAAACAATTTAAATACATGAATCAAATATGATACACACAATGTAAAATGTAACAAACGTAACCATTTAAATTGACTTCGCATGACATGCATAACTACGTAAAAAGTTATGGCCATAGAAGATCATATAAACCGCAAAGAATTACACTGATATTTAGAAACTATTTATGGCGGTAACGACCTGGTAAAATAACACAACTTGAAATTGCTAGTTGTTGGAATTGAGACGAGTCGGAAGCAATTAGGACCAGGTCTAAATTTGGTCCGACGACGGTTAGTGTGGATCAACGTAAGCTAGAATTGAGTGGTGATTTCTTTACCTGAGTTCACGTTTAGATTGCGCAACAAGTTGCTCAAGTGGTGATTTCTATATCTTGATCGCCCCGCTGACTAGCCATTTTTTAAATTATAATCACCGTAACAAGGTGTCTATCACTATCATTTGTAAAAACTACGTAAAACTTATGTATTTAAAGTTAACTTTGCAGAAGATATATGTAATTTGTTGAAAACTATATAACATATACAAATACGGACAATCAAGAACATAAAATATACCACCCTAAAAAGTGAAACTTGAGACAAATCAAAAAGTCATGTCACACATGAACCCGAATACCACCTGTATTAGGTGAGATGAACACGACTCATTTAATCTGAAAAAAGGTTAATTCTGAATTTACATATTGTATATATTTCTATTACCAATTATATTTAAACCATGCTTATTCTTGTATATCTTAAGAGGGAAACTCGGTGGCTCCCCCCGACTGTCCAATAAACTCACAAAGATAACCGCAATATTATAAAATATCTTAACAAGAACAAAAATCACACAAACTAAAAAGTCAACTTAAACAATTTAAATACATGAATCAAATATGATACACACAATGTAAAATGTAACAAACGTAACCATTTAAATTGACTTCGCATGACATGCATAACTACGTAAAAAGTTATGGCCATAGAAGATCATATAAACCGCAAAGAATTATACTGATATTTAGAAACTATTTATGGCGGTAACGACCTGGTAAAATAACACAACTTGAAATTGCTAGTTGTTGGAATTGAGACGAGTCGGAAGCAATTAGGACCAGGTCTAAATTTGGTCCGACGACGGTTAGTGTGGATCAACGTAAGCTAGAATTGAGTGGTGATTTCTTTACCTGAGTTCACGTTTAGATTGCGCAACAAGTTGCTCAAGTGGTGATTTCTATATCTTGATCGCCCCGCTGACTAGCCATTTTTTAAATTATAATCACCGTAACAAGGTGTCTATCACTATCATTTGTAAAAACTACGTAAAACTTATGTATTTAAAGTTAACTTTGCAGAAGATATATGTAATTTGTTGAAAACTATATAACATATACAAATACGGACAATCAAGAACATAAAATATACCACCCTAAAAAGTGAAACTTGAGACAAATCAAAAAGTCATGTCACACATGAACCCGAATACCACCTGTATTAGGTGAGATGAACACGACTCATTTAATCTGAAAAAAGGTTAATTCTGAATTTACATATTGTATATATTTCTATTACCAATTATATTTAAACCATGCTTATTCTTGTATATCTTAAGAGGGAAACTCGGTGGCTCCCCCCCCCCCCCCCCCCCCTCCCCCCCCCATGTTACAGTTTTAGTCCCTTGGTCTTCCCTCCACGTTTTAACCCAAACCTTTCACCACATTGCAATTTTAATCCCTTGGCTTTGCTACCCTAAGGTTAATCCCTCAACTCAAGTTTCTAATGTTCCAATATTACTCATGTATCATTATATCATATGTGATACACGTTTGCTAATTTCTTTAATGATTTTTGTTTATGATATATGTTTTTAGCCTATTATTTTGTTTAATTGTTTTCTTTTGCTTATTTCTTTTTAAAAAACTAATTTGTCGTTGACCTCCTTGAGTTTCTAAAGTTTCGACTTTACCCATTTCGTTCCTTTACTTAACAAAACTATCTTTTTACGTGTGACGCTTGCTATGCATGAGTCGGGTCACATATTAATACGTTATGATTGTACAACATAAATACGACTACTTCGCATTTTGATTCAACCGCACTGCTATTGAGTTAAATCATATACATAAAATGTTTAACGCATCGCATAACATGCTTGGACTAATCCGCTCAAAATTACCTGTTTTTGTTTAAACCCAAACATATGAATAGGTTTGGTGTCCTGTGAATTAACACATCCACACAGGTTTTCAATACACTTAATATTATTATTATTATCCCGGCTTAATTTGATTGGAATTGTGAGACCAAAGGAAAAAAAGGAGAGATGACGGACGACGGTTATCCTCCGGCAACGAGGTTGATGAATTTTGTATCTCAGGAGCAGGTTTGTTTGTTTATACATCTAACGATTGGAATTGGAAACCTGAGCTGTTCAATTCCAATCTTAATCCCAAATGTTTTCCTTTGAATAATAGCAATAATATTAATAATAATAATAATAAGAAGAAGAAGTTGTGATTTAAGTATATAACATAACATAACATTAACAGTTGGACGAAGCCAAAAAAACTCGAGGACCTAGAGTTGAAGACGGTACTGCCCAAAGAGATCGCCCTCTTTTTGAGGTAAATATAATTCCTTCTTCTTCTTCTTCTTTGTGTTGCTTTTAATTCATTACTGTCATATCTATCTTTTGCTATAAAGTAGTAGGCATTAGTCACTAAAATGCTGTTTATGTTGCACAACAAAACCTGTTTGGCCATTTGCTTCTTTATCTTATACATACCATTGAGTTTGGGACATAATCTTCTACTGTTTCTTATTATCCTTTGTAGGCTGGCATAACAGGTTACACAAACATGTTAAGACACGAACACGAAACCCTTAAACACGAACACGACACGAAATCTAATCGTGTCATTTTTCTCAAACATGAACACGAACCTGTGTATAACAGGTTAACACGATAAGGAACACTTAGTAAAACAGGTTAACATGACAAGGTACGATACGACAAAACACGATAAGAAACGCGATAAGACACGATAAGACCTTTTAAGACACGAACACGACACGAAAATAAACAGGTTTTAACGTGTCGACCTGTTATAGACACGAAACCTGTTAAGGCCAAACACGAAACCTGTTAAAATCGTGTAGGTTCGTGTCTGAATTGCCAGCCCTAACCTTTGTTTCACTCTTCATTTACATAGTATACTTATTTCTGTTTAACTTATGCTATACAACTTGTGCTGGCTTTCTCTTTGTAACTTTTTCAAGCTTGCTTTTTCAATACAGGGATACTTGATTTGGTTTGGTTTGTTTGAATAACTTGGTGCAGATTTTGAAGGAGAATAAGGACAAGAAAGATGCAGAGTTCAACGAACGCTTCAAGCATAGTAAGTGCCACTAATCCTCATTATTTCTTTCACTGCTCCCTTATGATTTCTTTGTGATTGTAGCTGTTCTTTGTTCTTACTAGCCCTGCTGGTAATGTAGGTAGTATATTTTCTACACTATCATGACTCATATATCTTGGCATATCGTGTCAGACACGATCTGTTAAGACACAGAACACGAAACAGATAAACACAAACACGACAGTCGACATGATAAAATGTCGTGACCCGTGACATTTTTTTCCAAACAGGAACACAAACCTGTTTATAACATGTTAACATGATAACACAAAGTTGTTTATAAACATTAACCATGAAACCGTATCCTCAAACCTGTGAATGAGAGATTGAGCGGCGCCGCTGTTGAGAAGGACAACGGGTGACTGGCGAGGGCAGATGGGTACGGTGGAGTTGAGAAGGAGGAGGAGGGATGACTGCGGCATATGTGTCTGTACTCTGGAATTTGAAAATTGAAAACGAGGGTTCCTTCATCTTTAGTTCGCATAGTTCACATATGTATACGGTATACCCCACCCCATATATAATTTTTTAAATAAAAATTATTGACATGTCTTATCGGGTGCTTAACATTTTAACAGGTCTTTAACCTGTTTAGGCATGCAAATTAACAGGTCTTATCGTATTGACTTGTTTAAGACACGAAACCTGGTTAAGGTCCTGTAGATTCGTCATTCGTGTCATGTTATCGTGTCCGTGTCTGAAATTGCCAGCCAGTATAAGTTGTCATGTTCTTTTGTCTATAAAGGCTAAGCGTGCTCACCGAATTTTGACTGTTTGCTGAATCTTGGTTAAGTGCGTTTGGAAAGATAGTTAAGTTGTTCATTTCAATATATTTTATTATTGCAGGACCTCCAAAAGCATTGGATGAAGATGAGACTGAGTTTCTTGATAAGTTGGAGCTGGTGACTATCTTTTCATATTACTTGCTTCATTTGAATAGCACACATGTTACTAGCACATGTGCGGACACCATTTGTATTATCATTATTAATTTAATTTGTTTTATAGGCGTATAGCTAATATATCTGTGGGTTTTAAATCGTTGAAAAAGACAAACTCAGTTTGCTCATGTGTGGTTGATTTAGATTTTGAAAATTCATTTGTTTGTCTAGTCAAGGAGAGAATACGAGCAGCACATAGCAGATGAGGAAGCCAAACAGCTGCGGAGTTTTCAGGTCCGTTATGCATATTTCATGCAAGCATGTGTTTGATCTTAAAATATGATGGCCTTGATAATTAACTTTCTTTAAGAATTGACAAGTGATTTACGTCTTTCGTGATCTTGCTACCAACATTATTTTTGGACAAACATAAATTCAGGGGCTGTTTGGGAAGCCTCTTAATGAGGCTCTGAACCATTCAGCGCTGAATGATTCAGCATTTAGCGCGTTTGTTTCAACTTCTGAATGGAATGGTTAAGGCTGAACCATTAAGATTTGGGATGTTGTTGAACCATTAAGCACTGAACTAGGCTGAACCTTAATGAGGCTCTCCTACCAATGTGGGACAAGAAAACTAACAATTAAGAGGTCCAACTTAATGATTCAGCATTTAACCATTCAGACCTCTTAGTGATTCTAACACTTAATCAACCAAACAACCAGTATGATTTTTACAAAAATTGTGAATTGTTACAAAACCATTTTCTTATGTATTATGCAGGCACAAGTGGCTGCACAATCCGCCATTCTACACGAGCTAAAGGAATCGCCTGTGGCCCCTCCTAAAGTTGAGGTTAGGTTTGACTAAGTCACCGAGTGTTGTATGTTCATGGATCAATTTCTATCAAAGTGTTTCCTTGGGTGATCTTATACATGTTTGGCTTGTAGGAACAACAACCATCTGGAGAGAAGAAAACACGCGCCCGCCCACTAGGAGTAGTTATAAAAGTGAAACCTCAACCGAAAAAGGCAAAGATTAGCACCTCTGAAGAATCTAAACCTTCAATTCCTATCACCAATGTTGTTACTGGTGGGCTTGTTTCATATAGCGACGAAAGTGATGATGATTAGATGTTTGTTTTTAGCATTTTATTTATCACCCCAAATTGTCTTTGGTTTTTGCTTAGATAAATTTTGTACACTATTTCATAGAATGGCAATATTTGACACAAATATCATCATTCACTAATTTATGATTATTATAAATGTTTGCTTATAGATGAAACATCAGTTATAATGTCCGGAAAAAAAAAAATTATCGGTATAAAAAAAAATATCAATGAGCTGCAGTGGCAGTGAAGTCAGCAATTGCATCCATTTCCTGCTGCAGAAGAAGGGCATCAATGAAGTAATCCAAACTCTCTCCCTGCATCACATCACTGATGGAATGATGAGTGAAACCTATCCGGTGATCTGTAACTCGCCCTTGTGGAAAGTTGTAGGTACGTATACGTTCAGATCTATCTCCACTACCGATCTGATTTCATGTCAAATGTAGTTAGTAAATTTGTAAAAAAATCAAATGAACTAGTTTAAATATAGTAATAATACCTGCTCTGATCTGAGCTTTGATCTACTGTTATGTACCCTGCATCTCTCCATCTCATACAGTCTTGCGCATAATACTTTTAGTGCTTTTGCCTTGTTCTAACAAACCAAAGGGAAACAAAAATCGGTATGCATGTTGTATGATTAAAGTAACTTTATTAAAATGATTTACCATATGTTGTGAACGTTCGTCTTGAATAGAAACAGTGAGGCCTGATGGAATATGTGTAATTCTAACAGCACTATTAGTAGTATTTGCATGCTGACCACCAGATCCCCCAGACCTGTATGTGTCGATTCTCAAGTCCTCGTTTCTTAAATGAACATCTACCTGCAAAACGCCACTTAAATTTGTGTAATCGCGTCTTTAAAAAGAACGTGCCTTAAAAATGTTTAACAAATTAAAAGCCGAACAAAATGGCAAGTAGTTCTAGTAAAGTGATCAATCACCTCATCTGCTTGGGGAAGGATAGCAACAGACACCGCACTTGTATGAACACGCCCTGATTTTTCTGTAATTGGAACTCGCTGCAAAATTGCCAGAAAAAAAAACTGCTTAAGAAGAATGTGTTTTCCATTATGGAGTCAAATTCACTACGTTTAATGGTGAACAAACCTGCACTCTGTGAACTCCGCTCTCGAATTTTAGTTTTCCATAGACATCTGCCCCGGATATTGCAGCACTCGCTTCCTGCCAAATAAGATACACCCGTCACGCATGACTCTTTGTTGAATGATCAAATAAAATTCCGTCGTTTGCCACGATAAAAGAAAAAGAAAATTGACCTTGAATCCTTTCATATTTGAATCCGCGATTTCCACCACCTCAAATCTCCAACCCTTTTTCTGTGAGTATCTCTCATACCTGGTGTGAATCAAGCATCACAGGTCAGAAATCAAGGAAACATTTTTGATATTTCAGTGAAAAAATCTAAATTATCACATTTTGAAGATGTCCATTGCGAACAGTGAAGCCTCTTCGCCTCCAGTCCCTGGTACAAAATCAAAACAATTATTATAAGCAAGATTTTGCATTATGTTCAACAACACCGTAGTCATCAATTGTTGTGTTACCTGCTCGAACTTCTAAAATGCAATCTCTTACATCTGCATCATCCTTAGGCAGTAAAGACTTAAGCAGAAGGTTATGCAGATTTTGTTCTTCTTTTAGGGCTTGCTCCAGTTCTTCATATGCCATGGCCTGCATGTCTTTATCTTCTTCACAATCGCCCACTAGTGATTTCAAGCTCTCAATTTCCTACAGCCACATACAGCATCAGCATTAGATATGGATGAACGGAAATAAGCTGAAAGATGACATGAACTACCAATCGTACAAGTATTCGAATGTCTACGACGTAATATATGTGGCTCTTATTTTACTTGAAAATTCTCACACGTCTGTAGAATGTCTAAAACCTAATGAGGAGCCTGTTTAAGGGATAGCGACACCATCATGGAAAGCAAATGTTAGAATTCTAACAAAACCTTGTGGTTGATCCATGTAAGCCCCTTCCTCAAGAATTACACTAAAAACACATTTTTTTTATCAACCTGATGGGATAGCTCAATTAGGGGTATCATTGGTTTGTTTTTTTTATTCCTCTGTTGAGATTCTTTTCAACCCAAAAACTTAAATTCAAACTCGACTTGAGTTTGGTACGGTTTGAAACTTAATTCCACAAGTCTAAATTCAATTCAAACTATAACCAAATTGGGCCAAAAAAAATACAAAATATATGAACGGATACGCGGCTTGGTCTTGAACTACCCAAACCAAACAAAAAATAAACTCTGGTTCCGGTAAACTGTTTTCTTCTGTTCCAACCCAAATATTGAATACCCGTGATCTAGGCGGTGGATCTAACAAAAGACTACCACTATCTATAAAGTTTCTTATATCCAGAAATTAAGGCTGTCATTTAACTAACCTCTAGATGCATGAATCAAGGCTCACACGTGGATCTAACATAAGGCAACTCACTACCTCATTGATGTGCAAAGCAGAACACATGATAAGGGTTTTGGTCTAGGTTTAGTATCTATAGTCTAGGCACTACCGCACTAACACTTTAAGTATAAAATCATTCAGGATTCATCATGACTTGATTAAACAATATATTGCTATGTTGTCAAAAGAGCACTAGGTGCAGAAGCACTGCCCAGCGAAGGGTTAGCATTGTGCACTGAAAGGCGCTATTTAAGGCGACCAGGCATATGTTCAGGATATTTTTCGGCCAAAAGTCGCCAGAAACCCCTAAATAATCCTGAAATCTATCTAAAAAGCCTAAAGTAGCCTTAAACAAGCCTAAAACATGTCTAAAACCCCTAAAAATGGTATTTTATACTATGCGCCTAGCTTAAACGAGGCCTCACCTTTTTAGCGCGTGGCCCCTAACCTCTGAGCCCAAGCTAGGCCTATGCACTCCTTGTGCAGTTGTGCATTTGACAACATGGGTAATTGGGTATATAGAATGTTCATGTGCCCCATAACCTATATGTACATACATAACAATAAAAACAGATACTACAATACACTATTGACTCTATCTATATAACAACTTGGTAACATCAAGTCATCAACTTATAGTGATAATTATTCGAAAGCTCAATGAGTTGACGACTCACCTTCTCTACTTTCCTCAACTTGCAAATAAGATCCATTTTATCACTCAGACTTTGAATCTCCTTGTTTGCTCTTGAATACTCAGTTGGTGAAGTTTCTGGCTGTCTTTATTCAACATAAAAAATTAAAAACAGATAGATGACAATGACAATGACATTAACTAGTATACTAACAACATACATGAGACTTGATGAGACTTACCTGATTAATAATGCCTTGAAGATAAGCATTCCTGTGCTCAATAGCAGACAGTCTGTGCTCCATAATCTTGATCAGTTCAGCTGATGACTGAGGTTGCACCTCAGCCACTTTTAACATGAAATATTATTAATAAAAATATATCAGTATCATCCTTAGTATGTTCTATCATAGTGGGTTAACGATAATCATATCAACTAACACATAAAGATAACTACTTTTTCTGCTATAATTACATCTGACTAATAACTGATTTGTTGGCAAACATACCCACAAAAAAATGGATGCATAATAAAAGAAAAGATTATAAATATGAAGAGGGAGATGAAGAACATACTAGTTGTGTATAGAGGTATAAAGAAAGGATGGATCTTTGTACGCAGATGATGATGATTTCCATTTAGTGAGAAGGACCGAACCAAATGTCTGCACAAAACCCTAAACCCACCAACTCTCATATTCTGCAACATATAATTTTAAGTTTAGAAGACGATATATAAACACCCTTTAAAAGATTTTGCTGAACTTGCCCAATTTATATATATTCTAAAAAGTTTATTTAATCTACTACACTAAGGTGCTGTTTGGTTGATTAAGTGCTGAATCATTAAGAGGTCTGAATGGTTGGTGTTGAATCATTAAGTTAGACCTCTTAACGGTTAGTTTTCTTGTCTCACATTTTATAGGAGAGCTTCAATAAGGTTCAACCTAATTCAGTGCTTAATGGGTCAGCAACATCTCAAGTCTTAATGGTTCAACCTTAACCATTCCAATCAGAAGTTGAAACAAACGCGTTGAATGCTGAATCATTCAACGCTGAGTGGTTCAGAGCCTCATTAAAAGGCTTACCAAACAGCTCCTAAGGGTTGAGTCATTTGGTTTGAATAGTTAAGTGCAGAATCATTAGGAATGGTTAGTTTTCTTGTCCCACATTGGTGGGAGAGCATCATTAAGATTCAGCATAATTCAGTGCTTAATGGTTCAGTTACATCCCAAGTCTTAATGTTTCAGCTTTAACCATTCAATTCAGAAGCCGAAACAAACACGCTAAACGCTGAATGGTTCAGAGCCTCGTTAAGAGGCTTACCAAATAGCGCCTAATATTATAAAATAGTAGGGAAATGAACCTTCTTTATAGGTGGATGAATATATGATAAATGTTTTATCAAAAAGAATCTTTGGGCTAAAACTTCGAACGATATGTTATAGCTTTATTTTTTTAGTTATACATTGATAAGTTTCTTAAGACAAATAATGTATACAAACAAATTGTCATATTAACCTTTCTGTATTTAGATAAATGATACTTCATATGGACTCTTCTAAGTTATCAAGCTCTATAAAAGGGCTAATCTTTACTTAAATTATAGTCATTAGTCAGGTTCTGTAAACGAGCTTATTTTACTTAAATTACAGTCGAATGAATTTGTAAGCAAACAAAAATCACCCAACTCAACCTATTTATTGAAAGGATTGACTATGATTCTATTTCTGGCGCACCTTGTACAACCTAAATGCGTCAAGCAAATGAAAAAAAATACATAAAAATAACTATTAAAACAAATATTTAAGCAAGTCGTGACAATAGAATTTAGTTCCATTCAAACACTTGCAACATAGCAAGAATGAATGTGATAAAAATATTTGTGCTTAACTGCTTATATACACCTCGTCTTAGTCAATATTACTTCTGAATTTAGATAACAAATAAATATTTAGACCAAGTTGTGCTGACAGTAATTTGTGAAAGAACTGAATATTGTACAAATAAAAATATATGATTGTACTTTGGATAACTATTGTACACTCAGGACACCTAAAAAAGCTGATCTAAACAAAAATGTTTTAAAAAATGTCGATTGAACTACTCTTAATTTCCAACCAAACAAACTAAGCTTCGACAGGGGGTATAAACTCCATCATCTGCATCCCTCTTCCAGCAACTGCTATTTGATAACGGTTTCTTCCATATTTTCTGACATCAAGTGCTTCAGGTTCTGGTACACTAACAATCAAATGGCTATGCTCACTTAATTTACCATCCTTTGACACGCGCCAACAACGGAAACGTTGATCAAGCCCAGTAGAAAAAACCCAATGCCCATCTGTCCATACACCTATACACAAGAATCACACTTAATTTCAGTCAAAATCAATTGGATCTTAGATGGTAACCACCACAACTAGAGAAACCTTTTTTATACCCTTAGAATGGATTTACAAAAAGAAAGAGAGACTTTCACCTTTTACCGCAGAGCTATGAGCCGAGGCTATTTTGTCAGGATGCGAAAATACAATCTGGTAGTTTCCAGATGTTTTGACTTGATGAGGGAAGTGCGTTTCTGAAGTCGGTCTAACAGAATCCATCACATTAAAAGAAAAAGAGTGGAGTGCTTGATCATCACCACCGCTTATAACATTACAAGAAAAACAAGATTCGGAATCTTTAACATCTGAAACGTGAATACAATTCACCCCAGATTGGTGAACATTTTTCAGTACATGCAACGGCCGTATCATACTTAGTGATGTTTGGTCTTGCATATCATCCTTAGTGTTCTCTGAGGGTTTTGGTAATGTGGCAACTGGTTTTTTGTCTGAGTTGTCGAGTGACCGCCATTGTCGTCCACCTTGGCTTCCTCTTCCAGTGCGTGGTCTTCTTTGAAAGTTTCTGCAATCTTCCTTCTTCAGATTTGATACTTTTTGCATAAAAGTTTGAACTGTTTCAGTTACATCCCAAATGGCAATACTTCCATCTGTTGACCCGCTAATAACCGTAAACACACTTTTTGTTTGACTTTTATCTGAAAAGAAACAATGGTTTTTCATATCAGTAATATACTAATATATCAATAGAGATAGTAGGGAGGCAAGATATATACCATGGGATGCCATGATGCTGAAGTTAAAATTGTAACATGTATACAAAACAAATATTATAAAAAATAACATAAAATAGAATTAAAAACCTTTGAAACTTGGAAGTTCAGGAATAATGACATGTTGCAATGAGAGAACAGGTGAAGCTGAAGGAATCAATAGTGCAATGTCAAACCTGCAATGATCCAAAGAGAATGAGAATAATGGCTTGTTTTAAGAGCAAATTACCTTGTCATTTGATCTATATTAAACAAAAATAGAAGTACAATTGACGGGCCATATGATATTGTTAAGTGGCTAGATGTGTACCAAAGGCGATGGGGTAATACTAGAGCCCTTAGTGTAACTGTGGCATCTGAGCAAGAAACAACAATGAAACACACAGATGTCCTGTAATCAGACATAATAAGAATCGTCATTAATTCATACCAATTGGTTAAAATAAAGAAAACCACTTTTTGAATCTTAGACTACCTTGAACCAGAAATCTTCACAAGAAAAGCAGTCACAGCCAGGTACCGCCAATCATTTTCTTTACCATCATTGCAGCAAACTTCTGAATTTTCTGGAGGGGGTTTATCAATTGAAACATTATCAAGATTTCCATTGGTTTCCTCCTTTTTTGACCCATTCAAATTTGTACCACCTTTTCTGTTTGGCAAATCACTGGAAAGCCATTGGAACAACATTTCACTTTTAGGTGTTGATGTACTCTTGCGTTTCCAAGCCGTAATGACCCTTTTTGCACCAACTGAAATTAATAGGAACTGATCTTCCTGATTATCTAAATCTGTTCCTTGCTTAATAATTGCACCAGCTGTACTCATCGTATAATCTGTAAAGGTATGTACCTTCTGCACTGAGCAAAGTGATCTTACAGCTGATCCACCAACATGCTCTCCAAGCAATTTTGAAGCAGACCAATTGTCAACACCTGAAGAGTACCTGAGTGTATATTTACATCATTAGTTCAACATAATTTAATAAAGGATAGTAAGATTAGTTTGTTTTCAAGAGTTGTACCTGGTTAATCTCACAGTTCCATCTTCACAGCCTGTTGCTATGAAAGCTAATGGGATACTATTTGTACGATCGACAATGAAACATAGTGAGTGCATCTCTCTGCCATGGAACTGCAGATGGAGATTCTGGGGATATATTTTGTCACTCGCAACAACCCAATGCTTGTGCATATAAATCACCTCATCCTATGAGAAAAATGACAAAAGAAAAAACCCCAAATTTTAGATTTGAGTCATTTGACTATGTTGTGGACAAATTGCTAACAATTCAGCCGCAAACCTTCACAAATGCAAAGCAATTTTTCATTTCTGGTATATCACCAAGAAAAAATGTATGAGGACGACGCCATCCACCACATGAAATTTCAGCTACCTAAAGCAATAAAAAAATGGGCAAGCATTATAAAAATTGTATAGTAGGCCAGAATAGTCAATAGACAAAGAGGAAGAAGCGGAAGATAGAACCTTAGTCTCGGTTGACAAATTCCAGATTATAAAATCAGCTGATGCAAAGCCTATTGCATAGTCAGGATTCTCATTGGGAAAGAAAGATTTGACTAAACTCAGCTCTTTAACTTGTCTCATTCCAATGAAGTCCATTTTTTGTTCAAATTTATCATATTCCAAATAGCATATGCACCCATCACCTCCGGTCTGAAGAAATAACCAATGGGTTAAATTCATTTTAAATCAAAGTTTCAACATTTTTCATTCATTTATGGAAAACAAAAACATTAGAACGTACCGAGTGTAATTCAATGTTGCTTAAACTTGAACCATGAATGGAAACACTGGTCACACTTGATATGCCATGAGCTCCTTTAAAGTAATTTAAAGGGGAAATTTGTGCAACCGAAGAAACAGGTGTACTGAGCAATAGGTCTCTTAATAAAGGAAATAAAACAAGATTACCGCGAAGATCTCCACACACTAACACTTCTTCCTTAAATGATGCATCCAAACATATTATCCTTATAGGAAAGCATGATGTAAACTCTGCTACTAAATATTCAGAAAATGACTCAATACGCCATAGCTTCAACTTTCCTCTGGGATCAGCTGTGAAGATAAAAGTGGGGCCCAGAGATTCACACCAAAATGTTTCTAGAAGTTGTCTTTCAGCTTCAGCAGACCAGGTTAAGGAAAAATTGACTTCTGGTGTTGGGAGACCAATAACTCTCACAACGGTTAATCTTCCCTTACCATCTCCCAGAGCAATCCAGTTGTCCACACAAGAAGTGGCACCTGGAAACACACTTATGCAAACTATTGCAATATTTTCGCTAGCACGGAAAAGCTGTGTCCATGCCACATCACCAGTATCAGATATATTAGCGAGGTACAAGACACCATTGTTTGTAGCAACATAAAGTGCACTTTCACTGGCAAAATGCATACAACGTACATATTCACTTTTGCTGCATGTGCAACAAAACAATCCAAATGTGAAGAAAACAGGTAGAAAAAAATAAGATGCATTATAATATTTTTGACACTGGACATACCTGTCCATTAGTCCAGTACGGTTTGAATTTGGAATCTGGATGGTAAAGATTTCTTTTTTCTCATCCTCTTCCACACCATTGCATTTTGTGAAACCCATGGGTAAAGAAGAATGCAGCTGATGCACTTTTATGGCAGAATCAAATCCAGCAGTAACAAGAAGAGAAGAAACTGGGTCGTACAAGCATCGCCATACTCCCCTCCCTCTGTGCAACAAAAAATGCACAATTATTTTTGCATCTAGATTCTTACATAATTTTAGTTTTTTTTTTCTTTTTGCAAATTGTCCGTGTGTCCTTTTAACTTACATGTGCTCCTTGATTATTCTAAGTTGAGTTCCATCTAGTCCCCATACACGACATGTACAGTCCTCGCCCACAGTGACGATTAACTGATATTACCACCATTCCCCATGCAATAAGAACAATTAGCAGGCTTACAAAGTTGGTTACTCAAATCACAATTTATCTCGAAATGTAAGAGATGAGCGTGTTTATCAATTTATGGCAGGCTTACAGAATCAGATATACAGCAATCCCAAACCCTAGCACTGTGACCAAATAGCACAGGTCCACCGGAAGGAGAGATGGTCACCTCTGCATCATTATTGCAATCTTTTTTAGCATTAAACACTTCCCATATACGAGCACTGCACTAAAAATAAACCAAATAAACACATTATATATACATTTATCTTTCCAATTCAAGGATGTAATGGTCAATGAACAAAAAATGTCTAACAGAAATATCCAAAAATCTAAATATAGAAATAACATAACTAACAGAACTAACAGAAATCACACGAAGAAAAATCGGGATCAGAATTGACCTGCGATCATCAGAGACTGACACTAGTTTTGATCCATCCAAAGACCATGTAATACGGAATATGGAACCTTCATGCCCAGCCAGTCTACAGACCGGGGCAGCTTTGTACTGGTGATTACAAACATGGGCCTCGCTGTCTTTTAAAGGACTGTCTAAACAAGGAGTATAATCCCCACAAACAACTTTCCAGACTATAATCTACCAGAAAACATTTAGAACAAAAATCAGCTTCAAACGTTAAGCAATATTGACTTCAAAAGCACATGATCAATCACAAAAGCGCATTCAACCGTACAACACAAATTCAAGATCAATTACCGAATGACAAACCTAAGTACCTCATTAAAAATCGTACCAGATGCTACATGGATAGAATCAATTGTGTCACCCCACATTCGCATCGTATAGAGAAGACATATGTCTGTGAATGAAGTATAACCTTATTAGAGCAGTCATCTTCTTTCTGTTACACAGTGCAGTTATGTAAACCGTAAAGTCGTAAACCATACCTGGAGAGCTAACCTGATAGCTAACCGTAGACGTCACCATATCCCAAAAATAAACAGAGTTATCACTACATCCAATAGCAATAAACTGCCTCCCTTCATTAACAGAATCCTACTACCAATCAACAAAGTAAATACACAAGTAAAACTAACAGTAAACATATTAGTAGTTAACTCGGCCGATATATTGGTGAGATATCACCGATATCTCGGTTATCGGTCATCAACCGATATATTGGTACCGATATTTTGACCAATATTTTGTACCGATATTATCGGCGATATTGGCCGATATTTTGCCGATATTTGACTGATATATCACCGATATTCCCGATATTGGTGTTTTTCTTCTTAGTTTTCCATTTTTCTTACTTCTTATAGTTGTTAGTATTGTTTTAAGTCTTAGTTGTTAATAATTAGTTGTTTTAAGTCTTAACAAGTTCCCACTTGCTACAATTGTTAGCGTTTTGCAAGTTGTAAAAGGTTAATTTGTTAATGGTAGGAGAGTATATTAATTGTTAGTGTTAAATTGCTACATGTATGGATTTTGCATGATATAAAAATTCTGATATCCCACCGATATTTCACCGCGATAACTATATCTCAAATATCGGTCCTTCACCGATATTTGATATTTTACCGCATTAACTGCTAAACATAAACAAAAGTAAGTGCACCTGTATGAAACAGGCATCCAAAATCCAGTGACCTAAATTAGGCAATAACTGAACAGAAACCAAATTAACAAGCGTTTGGTTATCATGATCTGATAACTGAATATTAAATATAAACAATTTAAGTCTTCGTTCACCAAACACAGCTACTCTAAAACTAGTTTCAGTATCTGGTGACGGAAGACAAGAGATTCCGTGAACCCTAATTCCATCGAATACTTGGAATGAAGCAAGCATGGTGGAAGTAGCTAGGTTATAAAAAAGAAGCTGCGAACCAGTACCTGATTAATGATATAATAAAGGACGTGTTAGATTAAAGCAAATAATATTATGATAATAAGTTGAAGGTGAAGTGAAGAGAGTATAACCAGCAAGGAGGAATGGAAGTGAGGGAGAAGGAGGAGGGAGGTGGAGGAAACAGAGAGCTGAGATTTCTCCAAGGTACTGTCTACTCTCCATTATTATTATTTTTATTATTATTATTATTATTATTATTATTTGAATGGATGATTGAATGAGAGATTTCAGCAGCAGTGACGACGGAGACGACGACGACGACGGGCGTTATTGTGCAGGGAAAGGGAGGGCTGATATGGTGGGCCGTTGTGGTAGTATACGCTGGCCCAATAAGAATGGGTTGAATATTGAATAAGAAGATGTTTATAAAGTTTAGTGTGGGAGTTGATGTAGAGTGGCCCATTAAAAAAGGATTGAAGTTTCGAAGAAAATGTCTAGGCTAGATAATATCTAGAGGTGCAAGAAACAAAAAACCGGTTTAGGAAACGAAACCGGTAAAACCGATCCAAAATGAAAGTGGTTAAAACTGGATTACTTGAACTGGTATTAGAAAATCCTAAACTGAAACTGAACAAAAAACCAGGTTAAAACCGGTCAAACAAACCCGAACTAGAACCGAAACAAGCACACACACCGGAACCAAACTAAAACCAGTACCGCTAAAAATCGGTTGAAACTGGAAAAAAATGAAACCGGTTTATGAAAAAAAAAACGTTTTTGCCCACAAACACAAATAAAACCTTGTTTTTTTGTATTAAAATTCAATTTTCTTCTTTAAAATAAATTCTAAAAGTTAATAAAAGTTAAATTTTATGTAATTTATACGGTTTTGAAAAGTGTGTGCGCAAACTAGAATCGAAACCGAACCGAAAACGGGTAAAAAAACCGATTTGTGGCCGACCAAACTGGTACGGAAGCGAACCATTTTCAAACCAAAAGTGGTTTGACATGGAACCGGGCAACACACAAACCAGTTTGTGAAAAAACCCGATGTGTGTACCTCTAAGTTTATCAGCCTAAATGGACTTTTGAAATAAGATTGTATTTAGATAACTAGTGATTTGTATATCACTAAAAGGTTGCTTGAAATTAGCTCAAAAAGACCCAAGTTAAATTAGCTCCAAGTTCGAGCTAATTTAAGTTGAGCTAGTTTGCATCAACTCACTTGATTTGTATAGATTATTTAGCTGAGATGAGTTGCGTAACACAGTCAAGTCATAAGACAAAGAAAAGCATAGGTAACAATCTGGTTTGAGATGATATGAGCCTGCTTATTATTTAATAAGATACCCATGTAAACAAGTCAAAACAAAAGAATCGACATGATTCAAGCCCAAATAAAATGCCACAATAGTTCATCCTAACTGAAAATTCAAACACAAAAAGTAGCCATGACTCTCTTTCTTTCTTTCTTCCTACCAAGATTTCAACTTTCATTAGCTTTGAATTCAGTTATAACTAAATAATCCATATTAACCGAATATCCATAAGACCATACGTAGTGGACAGCCAAAGGGGCGTTAAAAGGGAGCAATTCGCGCCCCATTCAAGCCCAAACACCACCCTCTTGCTTGTGAATTGGGCGCTAATGAATCCCACGCGAAATAGTTCGCGCTCATCCTTCAATCCTTTTGTCCAATGATATGCTGCCACCAGTGTTGCAAAAATTGTCCAACTCGACCTTGGAATCGGCGAGAAATCGCTCCTCGGAGGTGTGGTGCACTGATTTTTCTCTACTCGGCCATCAAAACTCAGAATCGGCCTAACTCGGCTTGAAATCGGTCAGAATCGGTCAATTCGGGATTTTTTGGTCTTCATGTCCCCTTAAGTCCATAAGTTAGTTTGTAACTTAGTGGAGTTTGGCCGAAGCTTGTTACTGCTTGCCAGCTATTTTTTGGTCACGGCACGTGAAGACATCCTGAGCCATGTATATTGGATGGGACGTATTGGGTGTCTCGACGCCTTTCTAATCGTCCGATTGTTTTTCAGTTTGTTGGGATTTTGACACGTGTCCTGACGTTAGGTTTTCTCTCTTTCTCACTATATAAGGTGGTTTTTCTATTTTTCTTTTCACTTTTTACTTTCCTCAAAACTTTTTAAATTCCCTTGCTGTAAATCGCCTCACCAACTGTTCTTCTTCTGCCCTCCCCTGTTCAGGTTCGTCCTATCCTTCTTTACTTAAAAGATTTTTAATTTCTTTGTCGATTATGGGAAAAGACAATATGGATGTCAGTTTTTCGACTTTAACCCAGAATAAACTTGACAAGTTTTTGAGGGATTATAGAATCCCTCTGGATTTAAACCCAGAACTGCCTGCCCCTGACCGTGCCATCTGCCCTCTCCCCCCTGGCAAGTTTGCATTTTACACACGCGTGTGTGATTTTGCTAACTGCCGGGTACCCATGACAAAATTCATCTTTAAGGTTTTGCTTTTTCATGGGGTTCATTTTTCTCAGATTAACCCCTTTGGTTTGGGGAGGGTCTGTCACTTCGAACTGAAGTGCAGGGCTTTAAAGTCGAAGCCTGATGTTAACGTGTTCCGGGCTTTTTACAAGTTAAACCAGGCTGGGGATTGGTTTACTTTTGAAAAGAGGAGGAAGAAGCCTGAGTGCCATCTCAAAGATACCTCCAGCTTAAAGAACTGGAAGACGCAGTTCTTTTGGTTGGACGATCGTTGTTTGCCTAAGGAGATGGTATCTCTTTGGAGGAAAGTTTCATCAAACTCTGTTGACATGGTTTGCACCTCAGAGGTTGCAGTGACCATCTCAACTGTGACCGCTGTGGGGTCGAACGAAGCTCTGGAGTAAACAATTGTGTTTTGTTCAGATGTGACAACATCGTCATCTTCTCTGTTTGTAATGTCAACGATATGCAAATCTTCTTTAGCCATTCCAGATCTGTTTGGAGAGAGTAGATCTGCAAAAGGATGGCGCCAATTGAAGATCCAAAAGCTAGGACGTACCTTGTTAGCGAGGAAGAAGACAACTAACTTGATAAGATCTTTGATGTATTGGACTTGCAAAACTAGCAGACCGTTAGGCTCGTCACAGGGGGGCAGGGAGGGCCTCTCTGTGACCACCCTCCGGCGTGAGGATAAGTATTTGTTTAGTGAGATAAAGAGAATTTAGAGAGAGGGAGGTTCGGAGTGCTTGTGAACGTGTGTTACCTGTACTTTTGAGGGGGTATTTATACTAGTCAGAATACTTGTACTTTGTTCCGTCCTAGGTGTACTATCTCTCGGAGCCTTAGTCCTCCGGTCTTTGTTTTGGTGGAATGCAGGATCAGCGTCATATGGAGTCGCGTCTTAGTGTCATAAGTTGCGTCTTATAGGGATGTGGTTCGGAGACGAGGTTCTATACCTCTTCAATAACTAAAACATCATTATAGTAAAATATTTGTAGAACAACACCATGTTGATAATATTTTAACCATTAACACCATTATAGAAAAAAAAACTACGTAAAACTAATAAAAAACAAGTGACATTTAATAAACCTAAATTATAGGATCAAACTCGCTTACACCCACCCCAATTATAAAAAAATACATTTGCAATTCTCCCCTTTAACGAAGGAGACAGTGATTACTAAAACTGGATCATCATTGGTTTAAATTAAACCACTAAGTGTTGCAAAACTATAGGATCATCATACATTGATGTTACATACATACACTATATATAGTTAAATACATATACATATTCATTCCAAACATTTTAATCTCACTTGAGCAATCATTAGGCACCATGGTTAACAAAGTCATTGTGTCCATTGCATCGGCATTCATCGTTCTGGTGGTTGTGATCGGGGTCGGTCTGCTACTCGTCAACAACGGAAGATCGCATCATAATAAGCCTACCCCTAACAGTGGAAGGTCCGATCATGAGCCTACCGCTAACAGCAAAACAGCCGAGATGATATGCCAAAAGGTCGAGTACCAAGACAGTTGCTTGAACGCCGTAAATGAGGTGGCGAAAAACTCCTCCGCCACCCCTCAGGACTTCATTGTCGCCATCATTGGCGCCACCGAGGATGAGCTCAATAAGTCGCTTGAGAAGGCCACTGAAGCCAAGAAAGATTTGTCCAGTGACCAAAAGCAAACCAAGGCTGAGCTTGAGACGTGTGAGAAAATGATCGGTTACGCAAGCGATGAGCTCAAACAGGTTGTTAAAGTCCTTGGCGAGACGAAAGCAACCACGTTATCCGACCAAGTGGACCCGATTTTAGTTTGGTTGACCGCGGTTCGCTCCTACCAAACAACATGCGTGGACGAGATTCAAGACGAGAATGTAAAGGCCAACATGCAAGACGCAATGCAAAAATCGAATGAGTTGACGTTTAACGCACAAAACATTGTTTACAACGTGCAAAACATCCTTAAGGACATTGGATTCAACTTGGATGACTTTAAATTACCACCACTTGGAAACTGTAAGCTTCTTGAGGAAGTGAAGGAGATTGACCGCTATTGTTTCCCATCATGGGTATCCAACGACGACCGCATGCTTCTACAACAACCCAAGCCTAATAGCGAAGCGTTGTTCAAAACTAAAACACCACAACCGGTACCAGACAAGCCGACACCCGACGCAGTGGTAGCTCAAGACGGTAGCGGGAAGTTTGACAGCATCAAAAAAGCGTTGGACGCTTACGCACCTGGCCCAACAGGAAGATACATAATCTACATCAAAGCCGGTACATACAAAGAAGGCCAAATCATCGTAGACAGAGGTCAAGACAACGTGTTCATGTACGGTGATGGTAAGGACAAGACCATCATAACCGGTTCGTTAAACTTTGCGATTCAGAAAATTGGAACAGCAGAAACCGCGACCGTCGTTGCAATAGGAGAACGCTTCATGGCTAAGGGTATTACTTTCCAAAACACGATCGGCCCAGCGGGAGGCCAGGCGGTGGCGTTCCGCTCCCAATCCCCACGCACGGTTATGGTGGACTGCGGGTTCGAGGGTTACCAAGACACATTGTACTACCAAGCCCACGACCAGTTTTACAAAAATTGCGCCATTTACGGGACTATAGACTTCATATTCGGTACGGGTAGGGCGTATATTCAAGACTCGGATATTTTCGTTATAAAACCGGATGTGGGTCAAGCCAATATGGTGACAGCTGATGGAAGGATGAAAATGGAAGAAGCGGGAGGGGTGGTGCTTCATAACTGCCGAATCCAGGCGACCAAGGAGTTTGCTTCAGTGCAAGCCAACTTCAAAAGCTACCTCGGACGACCGTGGAAGCCGGCGGCGACGGCAGTAATATTGAAGTGCGAGATTGGTGATGTGATCGCACCGGAAGGATGGATGATGTGGACATCTGGTAAAGGAAAAGACAATCACTTGACGTCCATGTTGACTGAGTATGGAAACACTGGACCCGGGTCAAACCAAGCGGGTCGGGTCACATGGGCGGGCTATAAACCAATCACAAACGAGAAGGATGCACTAAACTATACAGCTGACAAGTTTGTGGATGGAGGAAGTTGGTTGCCTAATTATGGTGTGCCAGCTAATCTTGGTTTATAAGTTATAACCAATTAGATTTTGACTTTGAATGTATATAGATTCTTACTTAATTTTAGTTTTTATTTCATTTTTGCAAATTGTTATGTGTCCTGTTAACTTACATGTGCTCCTTGATTATTCTAAGTTGAGTTCCATCTAGTCCCCATACACGACATGTACAGTCCTCGCCCACAGTGACAATTGTTTGACATTACCACCATTCCCGATGCAATAAAAACAATTAGCAGGCTTACAAAGTTGGTTACTTAGATCACAATTTATCTCGAAATGTAAGAGATGAGCGTGTTTATGGCAGGCTTACAGAATCAGACAGACAACAATCCCAAACCCTAGCACTGTGAGCAAATAGCAGAGGTCCACCAGAAGAAGAGATGGTCACCTCCGCATCATTATTGCAATCTTTTTTAGCATTAAACACTTCCCATATACCAGAACTGCACTAAAAATAAACCAAATAAACACATTATATATTCGAATAAAGAAAGCCACTTCTTGAACCAGAAATCTTCACAAGAAAAGTAGTCACAGCCAGATACCGCCAATCGTATTCATTACTATCATTGTGGCAAACTTCTGCATTTTATGGAGGGAGTTTATCAGTTGTAACATCATCAAGATTTCCATTGGTTTCCTCCTTTTTTGACCTATTCAAACTTGTACCACATTTCCTATTTTGCAAATCACTGGAAAACCATTAGAACAACATTTCACTTTTAGGTATTGATGTAGTCTTGAGTTTCCAAGTCGTAATGACCCTTTTTGCACCAACTGATATTAATAGGAACTGATCTTTCTGGTCATCTAAATCTGTTCCGTGCTTAATAATTGCACCAGCTTTACTCGTCATATAAACTGTAAAGGTATGTACCTTCTGCACCGAGCAAAGTGATCTTACAGCTGATCCACCTACATGCTCTTCAAGCAATTTTGAAGCAGACCAATTGTCAACACCTGAAGTGTACCTGAGTGTATATTTACATCATTAGTTCAACATAATATGATGAAGGATAGTAAGATTAGTTTGTTTTATAGAGTTGTACCTCGTTAACCTCACAGTTCCATCTTCACAGCCTGTTGTTATGAAAGCTAATTGGAAACTATTTGTATGATCGACAATGAAACATAGTGAGCACATCTCTCTACCATGGAATTGCAGATGGAGATTCTGGGGATATATTTTATCACTCGCAACATCCCAATGCTTGTGCATATAAATCACCTCATCCTATGAGAAAAATGACAAAAGAAAAAACCCTCAAATTTTAAACTAGATAAACTATGTTGTGGACAACTTGCTAACAATTCAGCCGCAAACCTTCACAAATGCAAAGCAATTCTTCATTTCTGATATATCACCAAGAAAAAAAGTATGAGGACGCCGCCATCCGCCACATGATATTTCAGCTACCTACAGCAATAAAAAATGGGCAAGCATTATAAAAATTGTATAGTAGGAAAGAATAGTCAATAGACAAAGAGGAAGAGAGAACCTTAGTCTCAGCTGACAAATTCCAAATTATAAAATCAGCAGATGCAAAGCCTATTGCTTAGTCAGGATTCTCATTGGGAAAGAAAGATTTGAGTAAACTGAGCTCTTTGACTTGTCTCATTCCAATGAAGTTCATTCTTTGTTAAAATTTAGCATATTCCAAATAGCATATGCACCCATCACCTCCAGTCTGAAGAAATAACTAATGGGTTAAATTAATTTCAAATCAAAGTTTCAAAACTTTTTATTAATTTATGCAAAACAAAAACATTTGAACGTACTGATTGTAATTCAATGTTGCTTGAACTTGAACCATGAATGGAAATAGTGGTCACACTTGATATTTCATGAGCTCCTTTAAAGTAATTTACAGGGGAAATTTGTGCAACTGAGGAAACAGGTGTACTGAGCAATAAGTCTCTTAATAAAGGAAATAAAATAAGATTACTACGAAGATCTTCATATACTAACACTTCCTCCTGAAATTATACATCCAAACATATTATCCTTATCGGAAAGCATGATGTAAACTCTGCTACTAAATATTCAGAAAATGACTCAATACGCCATAGCTTCAACTTTCCTGAAAGATCAACGGTGACGATAAAAGTGGGCCCAGAGATTCACACCAAAATGTTTCTAAAAGTTGGCTTTCAGCTTTAGCAGACCAGGTTATGGAAAAATTGACTTCTGCTGTTGGGAGACCAACAACTCTCACAACGGTTAATCTTCCCCTACCATCTCCCAGAGCAATCCAGTTATCCACACAAGAAGTGGCACCTGGAACACACTTACGCAAACTATTGCAATATTTTCGCTGGCACGGAAAAGTTGTGTCCAAGCCACATCACCCGTATTAGATATATTAGCGAGGTACAAGACACCATTGTTTGTGGCAACATAAAGTGCACTTTCACTGGCAAAATGCATACAACGTACATAATCACTTTTGCCGTGCGTGCAAAAAAAAAAACAATCCAAATGTGAAGATAATAGGTATAAAAAAAATAAGATGCATTATAATATTTTTGACACTGGACGTACCTGTCCATTAGTCCAGTACGGTTTGAATTTGGAATTTGAATGGTAAAGATTTGTTTTTTCTCATCCTCTTCCACACCATTGCATTTTGTGAGACCCATGGGTAAAGAAGAATACAGCTGATGCACTTTTATGGCAGAATCAAATCCAACAGTAACAAGAAGAGAAGAAACTGGGTCGTACAAGCATTGCCATACCCCCCCCCCCCCCCCCCCCCCCCCTCTGTGCAACTAAAAATGCACAATTATTTTTGTATCTAGATTCTTACTTAATTTCAGTTTTTTTTCTTTTTGCAAATTGTCTATGTGTCCTTTTTACTTACATGTGGTCCTTCATTAGTCTAAGTTGAGTTTCATCTAGTTCCCATACACGACATATGAAGTCCTCGCCCACAGTAACGATTAACTAAGATTGCCACCATTCCCCAGGCAATAAAAACAATTAGTAGGCTTACAAATTTGGTTACTCAGACCACAATTTATCTTGAAATGTAAGAGATGAGCGTGTTTATGGCAAGCTTACAGAATCAAACATACAACAATCCCAAACCCTAGCATTGTGACCAAATAGCACAGGTCCACCAGAAGGAGAGATGTCACCTCTGCATCATTCTTGCAATCTTTTTTAGCATTAAACACTTCCCATACACGAGCATTGCACTAAAAATAAACCAAATAAACACATTATACATACAATTATCTTTCCACTTCAAGGATGTAGTGGTTAATGAAATCGGGATCAGAATTAACCTGTGATCATCATAGACTGACACTAGTTTTGATCCATCCAAAGACCATGTAATACGAAATATGGAATACTCATGCCCAGCCAGTCTACAGACCGGGGCAGCTTTGTTTTGGAGATTACAAACATGGGCCTTACTGTCTTTTAAAGGAATGTCTAAACAAGGAGTATAATCCCCACAAACAACTTTCCAAACTATAATCTACCAGAAAACAATTAGAAAAAAAATCAACTTCAAACGTTAAGCAATATTGACTTTAAAAGCACATGATCAATCACAAAAGGCCATTCAATTGTACAATACAAGTTCAAGATCAATTACCAAATGACAAACCTAAGTACCTCGTTAAAAATCGTACCAGATGCTACATGGATAGAATCAATTATGTCACCTTATATTCGCATCATATGGAAAAGATATTTGTCTGTGAATGGAGTATAACCTTATTAGAGCAGTTATCCTGTTTCTGTTATACATTGCAGTTATGTAAACCTTAAAGTCGTAAACAATACCTGGAGAGCTAACCTGATTGCTGACCGTAGACGTCAACATATCCCAAAAATAAACAGAGTTATCAGTACATCCAATATCAATAAACTGCCCCCCTCATTAACAGAATCTTACTACCAATCAACAAAGTAAATACACAAGTAACAACTAAACATAAACATAAACAAAAGTAAGTGCACCTATATGAAACAGACATCCAAAATCTAGTGACCTAAATTAGGCAATGACTGAACAAAAACCAGATTAACAAGCGTTTGATTATCATGATCCGGAAACAGAATATCGAATAGAAACAATTTAAGTTTTTGTTCAACAAACACAACTACTCTAAAACTAGTTTCAGTGTCTGGTAATGGAAGACAAGAGATTTCGTGAACCCTAATTCCGTCGAATACTTGGAAGGACGCAAGCATGGTAGAAATCCCTGAAGAACACACATAAGGCCGATTACGTTTTTGTGTCTGCTAAGTAGATTCCTTCGAGATTCGAGGCGGTCGCCCCATATCGGAATATTGTGTCTGTTTCAGGATTACTACTCTCAAGGTCATTCATCTAGCGAAGGATTACGTCTGTAGCAACAAGTTTAACCTCTTGGATCCAAGGTTAGACATTTGTTTCTTCAATTGTTATTTCAATGGTTGATTGAATGGAAAGATTTCTTCTACAATAGCAACAACAGTGACGGAGATGGACGACAGCCGATGGTTTTTGTGCAGTAGAAGAGAAGGTGAGATGGTAAGGACAAATCAAAGAAGCGGGATGTTAATACTGGGGAATGGGATCTATTTAATCTGGATAAAATAATCGCTTCTGCTTCAAAGAAAACCCAAAGAGAAGAAGAAAAGAATGCGGCGGTTTTGATTTGTTTGGAAATTACCCTAAGACACCAGTTAAGAATATTCGATGCAATGTCTATCCTCTAGATTCACAACTCGGGACAGGTGGATATGAAACATCTATAGGGGACAATGGTGCTTCTGGTAAAATAAGTTAGGTGTCAAAATTTACTGATGATAATGGTGTGAGGCGGTTTGTTTTTTGGTTTTTGGGTTTAACACTTGTGGGCGGTTGTGGTGTATGACGTCGCTAGCTTCTTGCTAGCGGCCTTTTAGTGTTAATAATGGTATTGTTTGCCATTAAAAAAAGGAAAGAAATAACTTGTGGTTAGTAGATCAATGCAAGGTTGCTTGAAATTAGTTTGAAAAGGCCCAAGTCAAACTAGCTTGAACTTTAAGCTAATTTAACTTGAGCTAGTTTGCATTAGGTCACCTAATTCGTATAAATGATTTAGCTGAGTTTGAGAAGATATGAGCCTGCTTATTATTTAACAAGATACCCATGTAAACATGTGTAACAAAAGAGCCGACATGATTCGAGCTCAAATAAAATGCCACGATAGTTCATCCTAACTGAAAAGTCAAAACACAAAAAATAGCCATAACTCTCTTTCTTCCTACCATGATTTATCGGATGAATGGTGTTCTTCGGAAGCAGAGACACTTCCGAAGGAAATCAATGTGAGTCGTTGTGTCCTCACTAACCGGGCTAGGACAATATTTATAGTTTTCATAAATGTTATCGCATTAATTGCAGGTCATCATGAAGACGGCTGGAACAGGGTTACTGTTCCGGTCGATTCGGGTATGACCTTTCTATTATAATATTATATTTTGACAGACTAGGTTACTGTTACGGTTATGTCCGTTTGGGCATAGCCGCCCCTTGTTAATATCCATCGGTCCTTTCGTGTCAGTCTTTGTTCTTTCGGTTTATTATTTGTTTATTCTTTTTAAGTTTGTTTTAGTTTATTCATTATTCAATCTTTCCATCCTTCCAGACAAAAATCATGGGTGTCCGACCCGGGATCCGGACCGGATTGGTCCTACGTCATCAATTTCAACTTTCATTTTAGCTTTGAATTCAGTTATAATCGAATAACCCGTGTTAACCAAATTTCCATACAATTTTTTAAAGAAAATGTTATATATATATATATATATATATACCACTATATAGGGGATGGTTCATTTCAGAAGAGGTTTTAGTGCGAAAAGAAAATAAATAATTCATTTTTATCATTTAAAAAAAATAAAAAATATAAGAAAATTGTTGAAATGTGTTGTTTATTCATCTATCTCGAAAATAAAACAAGTATATAAAGTAATTTCATTAATTTATATAACCTACACATGTACAAATTTTGTGCAGGAACATAACCTACGCATAATATAACACATGTGTAGGAAAGAGTTTAAATCTTAAAAAAAAAAAACATTTGACTGCATTAATTTTATGGATTTTTGTATATATAACATAAACAATGATATATAAAAAGTAAAAACTTCAAAAATATATGAACTATTACTAAGAAAAATTAAGATTTAGGTTGCTTCTCGCACTTTTCGCACTAATACCCTCTTCTGAAAATAACCTACCATATATATATTTGATATATCCAATAGTTCACAAGTTTTTTTTATTGAAACCTATGAAGTATACTATTTAAAAAATGTATACATGTCTTTTCTTCTGTTAATTAAATTCGACTAAAGTATGTTTATTCGGTTTTCATTAGAACCTAATAAACCTAAAATGGAACCGATCAACTCCCCTACAAGGTTTGTTCTCTGAAAACTCAAAAGATCAAAGTCACGGGGGTCTAAGTTTTTACCCAAATAAGTTATTGTAGGTAAAAGTTAACTAAGATATGTTTTATATTGTTTACTATTGGTTTAAAGAGACCACATCAAACTAATCATTACATTTCAATGTGAAAAATAGGTGACGTCAAATGAAAAACCTAAACTATAGGATCAAACATACTAACATAAAAAATTACATTTGCAATTCTCCCCTTTAACAAAGGAGACAGTAATGACTAAGTGTTGAAAAAGAATAATCATACATTGATGTTACATACATACACACACACACACTATAAATACATGCATACTTAATTACTATAAATAGGATCATCATTAGTTTAAATCAAACCACTAAGTGTTGCAAAACTATAGGATCATCATACATTGATGTTACATACATACACTATAAATACATACATATTCTCTCCAAACATTTTCATCTCACTTGAGCAAACAAACTTATTTAGGCACCATGGCTAACAAAGTCGTCGTGTCCGTTGCATCGGCAGTCATCGTTCTCGGTGTTGTGATCGGGGTATGTCTGCTACTCGCCAACAGCGGAAGATCCCATCATAAGCCTACCCCTGACAGCAAAACAGCCGAGTTGATATGCAAAAAGGTCGAGTACCAACTCACTTGCTTGGACGCCGTAAATAAGGTGGCGAAAAACTCCTCCGCCACCCCTCAGGATTACATTGTCGCCATCATTCGCGCCACCGCGGATGAGCTCAATAAGTCGCTTGAGAAGGCCACTGAAGCCAAGAAAGATTTGTCTAGTGGCCAAAACCAAACCAAGGCTGAGCTTGAGACGTGTGAGAAAATGATCGGTTACGCAAGCGATGAGCTCAAACAGGTTCTTAAAACCATTGGCGAGATGAAAGCAACCACATTATCGGACCAAGTGGACCCGGTTTTAGTCTGGTTGACCGCGGTTCGCTCGTACCAAACAACATGCGTGGACGAGATCCAAGACGAGAATGTAAAGGCAGACATGCAAGAAGCAATGCAAACATCGAATGAATTGACTTTTAACGCACAAAAGATTATTTACAACGTACACAACATCCTTAAGGACATTGGAGTCAACTTAGATGAGTTTAAATTCCCGCAACTCGGAAATCGTAAGCTTCTTCAGGAAGTGAAGGAGATTGACCGCTATGGTTTCCCATCATGGGTCCCGAAAACGGACCGTAGGCTTCTACAAGCCACTCCTGATAACGAAGCGATGTTTAAAACCCCAACACCACCACCGGTTCCAGAGAACCCGACACCCGACGCAGTTGTAGCTCAAGACGGTAGTGGGAAGTTTAACAGCATTAAACAAGCGTTGGACGCTTACGCACTCGGCCCACAAGGAAGATACATAATCTACATCAAAGCCGGTACATACAACGAAGGACAAATCATCGTAGATAAAGGTCAAGACAACGTGTACATGTACGGTGATGGTAAGGATAAGACCATCATTACCGGTTCGTTAAACTTTGGGATTCAGAAAATTGGTACTTCACAAACCGCGACCGTGGTTGCAATAGGAGAACGTTTCATGGCTAAGGGAATCACTTTCCGAAACTCGATTGGGCCAGCGGGACACCAGGCAGTCGCGTTCCGCTCCCAATCCCCACGCACGGTTATGATGGACTGCGGGTTCGAGGGTTACCAAGACACATTGTACTACCACGCCCATGACCAGTTTTACAAAAACTGCGCCATTTACGGGACCGTGGACTTCATATTCGGTACGGGTAGAGCGTTTATTCAAGACTCGGATATTTTCGTCCAAAAGCCGGATGCGAATCAAGCGAATATGGTGACAGCTGATGGAAGGATGAAAATGGAAGAAGCGGGAGGGGTGGTGCTTCATAACTGCCGAATCCAGGCGACCGAGGAGTTGGCTCCGGTGCAAGCGAGCTTCAAAAGCTACCTCGGACGACCGTGGAAAGCGGCGTCGACGGCGGTGATATTGAAGTGCGACATTGGTGATTTGATCGGACCAGAAGGGTGGATGACGTGGTCATCTGGTGAGGGCGCAAACAATCACTTGACGTGCATGTTTAGAGAGTATGGAAACACTGGACCTGGGTCAAACCAAGCCGATCGGGTCACATGGGCGGGCTATAGGCCAATCACAAACGAGAGGGATGCACTTGACTATACAGCTGGCACGTTTGTGGACGGAGGAAGTTGGCTGCCACAATATGGTGTGCCAGCTAATCTTGGTTTATAAGTTATAACCAATTAGATTTTGAATGTGAGAGCATAATGGGTCCCACAAGGATGACTTGGCATATGACGTGGCATCGATAAGGATTGCTTGGGTATGCCAAGAATAAAAATCCTTGTTCAAGGACACGAGAGGATGTGTTTGGTGGGTCCTTTAGATTTTATTAAAAAACAAATGTAATAAAATGTTTATTGTAGTAGTATGTAATTTGTTGTTTTAATAAAATCAATTTTGCAACTATTTGTGGTTAAACATGTTCCCTATGCAATTCAACTCCCAAATAAATATCTATCGTACTTTTTTTCTTGCAAAAAAATGGGATATCACAAGCTTTTGTTTAATTCGTAAGTGGCTGTCAAAATCCAAATTTTGTTTTTGGTAGTTCTGTAACTTGTGAAACTTGTTTATGTGGCTGGTTTATGGTGAGGTTGAATGATGAGATGGATAAAGGTGGGGAAGTGTTGACGAGGTGGAGGGTTGAGTTGGAAAGGTGATATGGAGGTGCCAATATCCACATCACGAGGTTGCGGATCCATGACACAAATTCTGAAAACCGCAAGTTGAGCTTGCCCGCTAAGTCCACTCTAATGAACAAAGGTGGCAACAATATGCGGTGTGCAGGAGCTCCAAACAGAAGCAGAAGTGTGGTCGATTAAGGTTAATAACCAATTATCTAAGATAGTTTAGGCTTTTATTCCCATGTTCGAAACGGTTGATGGCAATGTTAATGTCGATCCATTTCATGTATCAATCATTAATTAATCCCCTTAATTATTTTTAATGTGCAACGGTTGTCGGTTACAAAACTTAGATGGTGGTTCACCTTCCAGGCGAGGGAGTTAAAGATGAAGTTGTAACAGTCCAGAATAGCACGTATTAGATATTGTCCTCTTTGGTCTCTCCCCAACGCATTGGAAGGGTGGCTAGCCTCAAAGGTTTAAAACGCGTTCGATAGTGAGGTTAACCACTCCCTTATAAAGAGTTATATTCTCCCTTACACAATCGATGTGGGATGCAACAGAAGTGCAGGTTCCATCTGCTTTATCACTTAGTTTGTGGTTTTCAGAATTTGTGTCATAGATCCGCAACCTCAAGTTGCGGATCATGACACCTCCTCGTCACCTTTCCAACTCAGCCGTTCATCTCGTCAACAATTACCTACACCGTTATCCATTATCGTCAAACCTCACCATGAACGAGCCACATAAGCTAGTTTCGCAACCTTAGGTTGCGGAACCATCAAAAAACAAAAATTGGATTCTGACAGCCACCTAAAAGCATTCACAACAAGTTCCCTATCCATCCACATATTACACTAAAAATCACTACATTTTCTCTCATTTGTTCAATTAAATAATATTTCTCTATGCCTTTATCAGTATTCTTTTTTCTCATACATTCACAACCACTTTCAACAAATGTTAAAAATGAATGCAGGAAAACTGTGTTCCCTAAGTGTCCTAAAATATATCGATAAACAATAGGTTCCACACCTCCTCTACTCACAACTACTCATAGGCATAGGATCATATACAAACACTAATTTCCCTAAAAACTATGAGAACCAATTAGATTGTGACACGTGACATATATAATTAAGTCTCATTAAGGGTATTAGTGTCATTTGTCGTATCCAATATTTTTAGAAATTCATTTTGTGAAACATTTAGAAATGGGAAAATCACGAAAATAGCCGTTGACCAAATGGCTTTTACCAAAATAGCCAGTGCAACCGTCTCTGTGAGACCGTTCCCCTTTCCCGAGGCACCTTAACCGATTCCCATGACCTTGGAGAAAAAGAGCCACTAACATGTTGCCACGTGTCCCAAAATCCTCTCTAGCTCTTGGAGGTGGCTCCCAGGTTCTGAGACCCTCCAAGACGCTTCCTTTTCACACTTCCACCTCCATTTTTAAAACGGCCATAACTTTTTTATACGACATTATTTTTTAAAAAAAATTACACCATAAAAACAAGCTTTTCATCCTCTTTCATTTCCATACCATATTGCTATACTTTAAAAAAAAAAAAAAAAAAAATTTTGCTGGGTTGATAGTACTTGCGTCTAAATATTTAAACACTTGCGTTTAAACATATTTGTACTTGCGTCTAAATGTTTAAACACTTGCGTTTAAACATATCAAGGACCATCAAACATGTAAGTATCATTGCCATCTTTACGACGTAAGTAAAGATGCAAATTTTGTTGTAATCTAACTTCCATAAGACATTACATTAGATTTGCATAGAAGACATAAGCATACCTGCATTTCATTAGTGAAGGATGTGGAGAGATCGTTACGTAAGTTTAATATGAAAAGTCCAACTTTTTCTTGTAATTTGGAGAGCAAGACGGATATGTCTTGTGAGTTCTGGTGACTTGTATTTTGCTTGAGTTGATCAGAAATCAACTTCAGTTCTCCCTGTAAGCTAGATTTGACATCTTCTTGCCCCTTGTTCTGGTAATGTTAAACGTTAATTCACTTGAGTTAGAAAATATGAATAACATTTAAAAAAAAAGAACAAAATTATGAGGAGAATTGAAGGCATTCTAACAATTATCTGTAGGGAGTTGTCTTGTGCATTCAACTTTTGGCGTATGCTTTCCACGGAATCTTGCTATCCAGTAAACTATTAGATTGATGTACTTACTGTCCATAGCTAATTCTTTTGTTCCTTTATTGATTTGCATTACATCCGTCTGAAGAGATTCCATCATCAACCCAAACCTGCTTAGTGAATTTTCTATATGTTTAAACGCAAGTGTTTAAACATTTAGACGCAAGTACAAATATGTTTAAACGCAAGTGTTTAAATATTTAGACGCAAGTACTATCAACCCAGCAAAAATTTTTTTTTTTTTTTTAAAGTATAGCAATATGGTATGGAAATGAAAGAGGATGAAAAGCTTGTTTTAATGGTGTAATTTTTTTAAAAAAATAATGTCGTATAAAAAAGTTATGGCCGTTTTAAAAATGGAGGTGGAAGTGTGAAAAGGAAGTCTCTTGGAGAGGTCTAAGAACCCTGGAAGCCACCTCCAAGACACAAGAGGTGGCTATTTTGGTAAGTTGACCAAAAGTCAAGGCCATTTTCGTGATTTTCCCTTTAGAAATTCGTTTGGTCAATGACTATATGATATATCCCTATTTTTTGTAATTTTGATTTTCATTTCAAAATCTATTCATCATCACTCTCCATCGTACAATCAGACGCATCCAACACCATCCGCATCGTTTCTTCAGAAGTCTCCTTGTTCATCTGGATTTTCATCTTCAAACGTTTTTTCCCGTTGTGTGTTCATATGGCGGTGTAAGCTTCTAGCCATTTTCATCTTTTTGTTCTATGTTCTTCATTAGACGCCTTCTTCATCCACATATAATCCTAATTTTGTTCACCAGATTGATTTATAATTTTTCGATTGGGTTTCACGAATTCCATGATTCTATATACAATTATTCATCATTTTTTGTTGTACTAGATTTTTTTTCTCGGAAAACATAAAGTTCTTGAAGTGCTAATTATATAAATGGACTACCAATTCCATAGACTGATGTGCTGATAAGGTAAAATATATCATGTGCTGATTGTATAAATTTATGTGCTAGCATCAATTATGTGCTGATTGAAAAGTGCATGTGCTATTGTTAGAATTTACAATACATGTATTATCTATTTAGAATCTTTTGTTAACCTTTTTAGTTATGTTCTTATTTTGTATATTATTGTATATAATGTCATTTTGTTACAGGTTGGGACGACTTCAAAGAAACACAAAACTTTTAAACGACACATATGTGACATCGTTAGAAGAAACTAGCATTATACAGGCACAGTGTTAAATGAGATACGACTGAATTAGATGTGTTGTGTGTTGGACATATGGTATGTCCGATAGTAATTAAAGTCGAAGTCTATGTAACCCGACCCGGTACGATCCGAAGAGTTACACGTTGGTACACGAATCAGATAAGTTTACATTTAGGTGGTTTATTATTTGTGAAATAATAAATTGTTTGAACTGGAGGGACTTAATAGTAAAAGAGTTTATTATTAAAGGAGAATCCTAGTTGATTACTAAAAGGGGTTATGTGTAAGTTTTAGGGAATCCTAATTGGTTACTAAAAGGGGTTATGTGTAAGTTTTAGGGAATCCTAATTGGTTACTAAAAGGGGTTATGTGTAAGTTTTATTGTTATAAATAAGGGATTAGGGATCAAACCCTAATCACAAGTTTTATAAAATAAAACACACTTACACTCACTCCTCTCCCTTGGTCGCCGCTACCACCACTCGGCCTCCTCCCTCTGCCGCCAAACAACCACCGCCGGTCACCCCTTCCTTCTGGTTGGTTCGTGCTCGGTTCGTGATACTTCCTACTAGCGAGGATTCGTTGTAACCCGCGTGTTGCAATCCCGGTGTAGTCGTCAAAGGTTGATTACTAAACCCCCTATGGTTGTGATTATTATTTATTTGTTTATACGTGTTTAACCGAGATCCTGATTGGGAATATTTTATTAATCGGATTAATAAAATTAACTAACAACATAAATATATAAACCGCTTCCGCTCCGTATACGATACCATGATTCCCAACATTGTGTCGGGTTCCTCAATTATACCCAAGAAGGACAAAATTGCTAATTTTTTATCAGCCCGTTAGATAGAATAGAAAATGGTTTACGGGACCCCTACCGGCACTGGTGGCGGCGGTATTACCGTGCTGGTTGTAATGTACATGTGACCTTTTCTGATGGCGCCCCATCCCCCCATAAATTGCCCCCACCCTTTGTGTGGAGTGAAGTTTCGACAAAGAGCAAATACAGGTGACGTCAGTTTAACTTGGATGGGAGGTGATGTTATATTGACTATTCTAATGGCGTGGCTTCCGGCAAATGGGGGTTGGGTTTCGCGCATATGGGAGAGCCAAGGGGCGGGTGGTGGTCGAGTACACGATCTTGGCCACAACGCAGTTTCAAGGTGATTGACACGTCGTTCTTTGCAGCTAAAAGAAGTGATTATTGAATTTCGAAAAATACTTTTAAATACAAATATCTTCAAAATTATTTTTTATAAGGTTAACTTTATTAAATAATAACTAAGTTTTAGGATTGGTTTAATCAGTTCGCTCATGAAAACTTTTGTTCCAATTAATCACTTGAGTTTATTTGATGTTCTAACTTTTAATCTTAGATATTTTACCTAAACAAAACATCATCCATTATATATATGTCATTTATTTATTTTTATCTACTACTATATATAAATGAAACCAAAGTTGGGACACATGTCATCATATGGAAGCATAGTTTTTATTTTTCCCTCCAATATGGACACTTGTCAATTTCTTATCCAAAGTTCAATTTTATTCACCCTCTCATTAAGCCACATGTTATAGATGGGTCATGATACTCCATTTACTATTAAATTATTTATTCTCTCTCATGTACATGACACATGCACTTTCCCTCATGATTTTTAAACGTTAATAACTTTTCTAAACGGCATTTTTTTTGAAAAAAAATTACACCAAATTAACGAGCGTTTAATTATCTTTCCAACGAGTACATAGTGTTATACAAAAAACGAAAAAAAGCAAGCGTTTTATTATCTTTTTAAATCAAGAAGTAAACCATCTGTTGCAAGCAAAGTCTGTTTACTAAGGTCTGTTTCAGAGCAGTAGGTCTGTTAAGGAGATTTGTCTGAAACAACTGTTGCTTCAAACAGATGATGCTTCAACAGTTTGCTTGCAACAACTGTTTGAAGTAAACTGTTGAAGCAACATCTATTTGAAGCAACAGCTGTTTCAGACAGATCTCCTTAACATACCCACTGCTCTGGAACAGACCTTAGTAAACAGACTTTGGTTGCAACAGATACTTGACTTCTTAATTTGGTATTTAGTAAACAGACCTTAAAAAATGATACAATCTTCCCGTGCATCGCACGGGATTTCACCTAGTTTCAATATATGTTAACATGTATTATAAGTTTTTGCATGAAGTAAAAGACTGCAAAATATTTTTTTTAATTGTGAAAAATTTAAGAAATTGTGATGAGCTGTAATAAACCTCCAAAAAGCAAATACTTCGCTCCTTCATCAGTTTCATCTAATTCCAAATCCTTCGTTCCGTCAATTTCATCTAATTAATCATAATACAATCTTCCTCGTTCCGTCTCAAAATCTATAAGATTTCATAAGTGTCATGGTAATAGTACAACCTCATAATTATTTGCGCACACATCCCTACGCCGCGTGTAGGGCTGGCTATACACGGCATATATGGTCAGTATTGGGCGTATTGCCTTTACAATTTTCAAGAAAATTCTAATGTGTCAAAATTTGTCTGAAGCAATACTCCTCGTATACGTCTATACTAGGCGTATTAGTGTCGAAATATGATACGATACAAGATCTATACTGCACAATAAGGTTTTAAAAAATAATAAATTATTTATAAAACTTTGTTAAAACAATTAAATAATGTATAAAAGGTTTTAAAACAATTAAATAATGTATAAAAGGTAAAAGGTTTGCAAAGAATAAAACACACATCAATACGGCCGATATAGGCCTAATATGCTAAATATAGACCTATACGAGATGTATTATTTCAGACAAAATCGGACACATCAAAATATTTTTGGAAGTTGAAAAAGGCTATACGAACCGTATAGAGCTATATGAGGGGTATAGAAGGTGTGAGAATAAAAAAAAAAGATGTGGGAATAATACGACCCTTGATTATTAGGGAATTAGATGGTGATGGGTTTTTTGAAGTTTAAAATATGTAATTTTTCCTCTAAAAATAAGTAAATAAATACCAAATATGATAGTTTACCTACTATTTAGGTAAACTATATAGAATTGGAACATAAAATAAACTTTAATGACTTAATAATTAGGACAACCTTTTTTATGAGTGACTTGATTGCAACAGTTATAAAACTTGGTTAGTATTATGTGAAATATTCTCATTATTAACGGAAAATGATTTTATATTATAATTAAAGGCGATTAGTAAGATGGTAAAAAGATTATTTTGGGTTAAAAATCGGTTTATTTAAAAAAATAAAGAGAGTTTTAAAACCGTTTTTTTCCTAGAGGATGGGTAACCGAAAAAAACCGGTTTTTAAAAAACCTGTTTCGGTTTTTTTTCAAAACCAGTTTATTTTGTACACCTCTACCCCTCCCCCGCCTCTAATAACATGCCACTATATACAAGGTCGTCAATCTCTTGAAGAATTTAGCCAAATCTGCTCATTTTTTGTTCCAACAACCAGCTATGAATATAGATATCTACATTTAAACCGCTACTATGCATTGTTTAAATAACGGGTCCATTATCGAACTAGCCCCTTAATTGATTCAATGGTCGGATCGGCGAAACCTGCTAAATTGAATGATGTAAGACTAAGGGGAGTGGGCGTGGGTTTATGGTGTGGGGCACCCACTCAAGCCCTAAATCCCACCCCTATGGCATGGGAATTGTGCCCGTGGCCCTTATGGCGTGGAGTGGCAATGAGCGTGGGGCGGGTGAGTTGGATCTTGATTTGCTGATTAAAAAAAAAAAAAAAATTATACACACAAACTTATTCAAAGGCCCAAACTAAAGTCCCTGCACTCCCCAATAAAACTTAATAACTAAAGTGTCGGGGAAGGGAATTTTGCTTGCTTCTGCCGTTTGTTGGAGAGTTGAGCCTTATTTCATACAGCGCGGTGAAGAAGATTAAGGAAGTTGGCGGTTTTGTTTATTCATTGCTTAGTTTTTTTGGCGGTATTTACTTATGCAAATAATTAGTTGTATTTCGCACAACAAGCTATGAAGAAAATGACTATAATACTCATAACTCACCTTAAGCTAAATGTCGGTATGGCATATAGTAACAGAAAACTACTACTATGAACTACTAATAATAATAATAATAATAATAATAATAATAATAATAATAATAATAATAATAATAATAATAATAATAATAATAATAATAATAATAATAATAATAATAATAATAATAATAATAATAATAATAATAATAATAATAATAATAATAATAATAATAATAATAATAATAATAATAATAATAATAATAATAATAATAATAATAATAATAATAATAATAATAATAATAATAATAATAATAATAATAATAATAATAATAATAATAATAATAATAATAATAATAATAATAATAATAATAATAATAATAATAATAATAATAATAATAATAATAATAATAATAATAATAATAATAATAATAATAATAATAATAATAATAATAATAATAATAATAATAATAATAATAATAATAATAATAATAATAATAATAATAATAATAATAATAATAATAATAATAATAATAATAATAATAATAATAATAATAATAATAATAATAATAATAATAATAATAATAATAATAATAATAATAATAATAATAATAATAATAATAATAATAATAATAATAATAATAATAATAATAATAATAATAATAATAATAATAATAATAATAATAATAATAATAATAATAATAATAATAATAATAATAATAATAATAATAATAATAATAATAATAATAATAATAATAATAATAATAATAATAATAAAAATAATAATAATAATAATAATAATAAAATAATAATAATAATAATAATAATAATAATAATAATAATAATAATAATAATAAAATAATAATAATAATAAAATACTTGGACCATTAGGAAGACAAACCAAATAAGAGCTAAATACATGGCCCAAATTAGATAAGGCCCATGATTTGATCCACTAAAGCCCAAATGAGAGGACCCATAGGAATCATGATTGTATATTTGTATCATTACGAATCTACGATTGATTAATTGGAACCAAAGTTTGTGTATGAATCAAAAGAAAAAATTGCCTGGGAGCTTGAAATTGTTGGTGACAATCCTACATTATAGTATACTAAAAAGTTTGATTACGAATATTAATACCCCTACACAGACTCATAAGTCCTGAGGGTTATTGGAAATGACAAGCTATTTTAGTAAGTTTACAAACATTTCTTACTTTCTTCATAAGAGTTTCGATTAGACCTTTTTTGCAGTTAAAGAATTGTGTTAGCTTAATGTAAGTCACACCTTAGGAAACTGGACTGTGCTGTTACTGTGACTGTGACATATACAAAAATGTTCTACATATATCAATATCATATATGCGACACACTGATTTAACTGTCAATTCAAAGGATGGTCTCTAAAACTCGAGCTTCGAAAGTTCGAATTCTCTTCTTACTGTTTATTATGCTTGGAGCACGGTCTAAGCGCGCGCGCGCACACACACAAAAAAAAAAAAAAAAAGAACCCGCCCAACTAATCATCAAAATGCTATTGAAGGTGGAGGCTATTGACGAAGGTGGGTCGAAATCCAACTAGACCTAGATGCATTTTAGATCACAAGTCAAACAAGCACGAGGTGGTTTATACACTAGGCACCTCTAGGTTCTAGCTCTACTACTTCTATCATCATTAGATCATGTCATAAATTTTGACTTTTAATACATACTTCCCTACCAAGAGTGGTGAAGCTTGAGATTTTGATCCGGGTGGTTGGAAATCACCAATTACGGGACGGGACCTAATTTTTTTTTCTATAGCTATGTTTCGGATTATAAGTTCGGGTCGGTGATCCGATTCAGGTCGAGTCAAACATTAAATACAATAATATCAAAGTTTTAGGCATCGTTTAACAAAAAATTGAACAAAGACACTAAAGCATTAAAAAGATGTTATGGTTTTATTCATCCCCATAGTATAATCTAATAACATAGACATTAATCAAGTCATAATTACTTTCAAACCTAATTGCCCAATTATCCAAAGTAGAATAATAAAAATAAATGACAAACTAGACATAATAATTAAAAAAAAACACCAACGACAATTGCAAATTATCCAAAGCATAACTTCAACACTCAACGACAACAAGACAAAACCTAAATATTGTATTGGCCTATTGGGTGTTTTATCAAAGTATGAAAATTGAATAATGAAATTAGTTGTGTACATGGATGGAATGATCGGCTAATGCTTGATTCATTTTTATTTTTGAATGAAGACAGATATTATATGGTTCAAACTTGAAAATGAAAGTATAAAGTCTTTTTTTTTTTTTTTTGGGGGGGGGGGGGGGGGAGGATGACTGAGATTCGGAGACATAGAGGAGAGGGACGGGAGCTTTTGGTTAAAGGTCTTATTGGGTTTAAGCTTTTAAGTGGGCTTTTAAATTGGGTTTTTCTAAAGAAAAAAATAAAAAATGGGCTAAATAAAACAATTGGGTTTTACCTCTCAAAATGGGCCCAAAAGAAAAGGACAGGGAAAAACGATAAATTCGGTAAAACAATCGATATTTGGGAGCCTTGTATCATCCGATATATCGTTAGTTTTTATTTATATAATATACCTATTTTTTTTTTAAAAGGGGGGTCGAAACCGTATATACCTAAAAAATTCTATACGGATGCTATATAAACCGAACTTCTAAGTGAAAATTCGAGGGGGGGGGGGGGGGGGGGAGTCGGCCACCCCTCCCCGCCCCTTCATAGCTGCGCCCCTGCTTACCAACAAACCCTCCGTTTTCTTTTATTGACGGCCAACTAAATTACCGGATAAGCATCCTGGGATGCCCTCAATCAAGCAATTGCATCTCCTCCTCCATAACAGTCAAAGTTGGATGTATACCCGAGCCACCAAGCCATCAGTTACGGGGAAAACCCAGCCGCCCAAAGGCCCACTGCTATATAACCCAGTTCGGGTCGATTTTGAACTGGCGACCTCTTCATTGCCATAAGGTCCTTTCAAAGTGATATTAGTGGGAGTTAAACATAGGACCTCAAGAAGAAACCAAGTGACTAACTGCTACACCAACTTTTCAGAACAAACCTTTTGTTTTTATAAACCATTTAACACATTCCACCATTTTTACGTATTCACAGTTCGCGCTACAAAATTAAATTGTGTTTAACAAGGGTATGATCAAGTTTAGCCATGCTAAGCTCAATTACATTATTAGAGCTCAAACTTAGATTGTTTAATTTAGGACAGATCAAACTCGACTCGTTTTGAACTTAATGTCTAAACTCGAATTGAAGTGGATAATAATTTTCTAATGATGAGCTCGACTTATAGAATATCTAATTATTTATATATATTTAGTTATTATTAAATATATCAACATACATTAGATTATTTCTATCATAATTTTAATTTAATTTTATTTATTATGTATATATTACTATATTTATACAAGTAATAGGAGCCTATTCAAACTTGGTATGTGAAACTAGAGCACGAGCTCCTTTATTAAATAACTTCAATTAAACTCAAACCGGCTAAAGGTTTTAATTTGTTTAGAGTTTAACGAGCTGACCTAAAGTAGCGCATGAACGACTTGACTCGTCCGCAACCATAAAAAATAGTTAACACTCATAAATTCTCACATAACATCTAAAATAATCATTAAATTAAAATATTTTGGTTGGGCATAAAACAACATATGCTTATACAATAAACAAACAAAAAACTTAAATTTGTTTTTATTGTGTTTGAAGTTGATATTGGCAGAACAAGTGTGGTTGTGTGTCGTACATCAATTAACTTTTTCGATAAATAATTCATAACCCAAGATGCGCAAAGATTCGATCCAAAAAAACCACGTTACACAAATTACCTTTTAGCTGCCGTTCCCATTTATTTATCAAATTTTCGATCACTTAAAATCTAAACACACATACAATCACATAAAACATCAAAATCTTGTTCATAATTTCATATACCACAATTAAATGCTAAATAAACATAAACTTTTATGCGTCCCAGTTATCCCAGTTACGCTTAACTGGGAATCTGGGATACATAGGGCGGTTTGGTGGTTTTTATAAAAGTTTACCTTCAAAAAAAAAAGTTACGCTTAACTGAAGAGGTATGACCCGAATCTAATCCATATACTATAAACTCATCCTCTATGCATAGGCGATCGTTCGCTAACCTGTAGTTTTGATGTCTTTGATTGTACGTCGAAACGCCTTCATGGGACTAGGAAGATACCATCCCCTACGCTTAGTCCTTGTTGTAATGAAACTGTCACCCACACCCACACCCACACCCACAGCTACTGATCTTGATCTCATCATCCTAGAATAATCCTCCTTTGCTTTCGAAGCATCATTGTTAGTCGCCTTAAAAACCGACCAGAAACTATTCCTTAAATTCTTCTTTTCCACCTCAACGAACTGTTCCTTCGATCTGGACATGGGACCGATGGGAACCGCTAGAGATCTCGACTTTCCAAAAGCAGGCTCGTTTTCGATAAGAGTGGACATGGGTATGGCTTCTTCAGCAACGAAATGGATTACAGATGATGATGAAGAAGAAGATGAGGTGGAATCATGTGGATAACATGAGCATGGACGAGTACATGAACATTGTGGACAAAGGGTAAGGAGGCGTTCATGGAGACATGTAGGGCAAATACCGGTCATCTGTTTCTTGGAAGGGTGTTTTAGGCATTTCCAAAGTTGTTCTTCATCAACGTAACACGCCATGATGAGTGTGTTTGTAACTGATTTTGTTAGACGGTTAGTATGTGAATGATTCTGTTTGTAACTGATTTTGGTTATGTTTTTCTCTCTCTCTTTAAGAATGAAGCATATTTTTGTGGATGGGGATGGTTTAGCGGTTATAAGGATGATGAAGGGGCTAACATGGCTAGAAGCTTAGGGATATAGCGAGTGACAAAAAATGGTACCTTTTGGTTTTGTTCAAAGCTATGTACAATTTAATTAGTCTACACATAATACAACTATGGACATAAATTTAATATTTTATACAAACAAACAAGGCATCCTATCACAAAGAATGCACATGGTGTAAACCTAAATATGCACAAAGTAATTGAATAGTGACTTTGTGAGAGACATCATTTTTATCTATATAAATTGTAAATTTTGTTAATCTTTATTTGATAAGTAGATTTAGCCATAGGATGTAGGAGAAGGTTGAAGGTTATTCGGAGGACTACTTTGTAATATTCACTTACAAGTCAAAATATGGAGTGAATAGTGATAAAGATAAAAGGATGTTGGGTGTTACAATTTTTTTAACAACTAATATTACTCCTCTACTTTTTACACTAATATTCTTTAACTACTCCATTGTTCGAGTATTGAATTTAGGACATCACCTCTAAGAGACATATGTCTTTACTAAGTGAACTAGCCCAAATGCCCAACATTGGGCTTAACATGGGGATTAAATAAAAAAAGATTTGTGTTTCAAATTTATATAATTCGGTTACAATTTTACCCCACAAGATGATTGAATTGACATTTTCAATAACTAAAACACATGATTGGCTGAAATAATCAAATTTGGCTGTTTCAAGTGATAAATATGGTTATTAAACAAAAATTACGATTATTCAATTCTATCTCCCAAGGTACAACATAACAATAGTAATGGCAGTCGTTATAGTTGGGCATGGTATGTTAAAACGAGAGATAAGTAGTAGTTGTGTTCACCAAAGGGTCTTTGGCCTAGTGGTATCAACTATCAAGGTTGATGGATAAGGCTTTGCCTTTCCAAATGGTGTGGGGTTCAAATCCCATGGGTGACAAAAAATTAGCCGTTCAAAAAAAAAAAAGTAGTAGTTGTGTTCAACGTGAATGATATGAGCATTCCACTTGAACCATCGTCTTTGACAAAAGAGAAGTTGGTTTGAAAAGATTTCATACATACACAAGTTCAAAGTTACTACGACATTTTTAACCAAATTAGATAACTATTTGTTCCCAAATTAATAGAAGAAAATTCACCAACTTTCCCCCGAGTCCCGACATAGATTCATCATTCATCATCCAATTAAGACCAGTAGACCACTCCCTTCAATTGAACTTAAACGATCCAGAACTTTTGTATTACTAGAAAACCCGAGCCCAAATTAATAAGCCCAAATAAGAGGCACCATAAAAAAGCAATACAAGGCCCATCTACCCGATTAAACTGGGTCCATTCTTAGTTAAAAAATTAGGCTCACTCAACTTCTTTTGCCAATTGGCTAATTTAAAGTAAGTACACCCAATTCATTGAGCCCAATTCTTAGTCCAAAACAGAAATTAGAAGTACACCCAATGACCCAATGTATATATGTAATACTAGTTTATTCTCCGGGAGCTTTTCGAAATATACAAATCTAGTATGAAGTGATAACATGTGTACCATAAAAGGAATAAGCCGTTTTTCCAGGAAAAAAAATTGTAAAAGATAAACACTCGATAACTCATAAAACCTACTTCTAATTCTACGTGTGCATCTCTTGCTTGAGTGAAGTCTCTGTGCATCTTTGTCACTTTCTCATGATACTCTAAAGCTGTTATGTGAACCTGAAAAAACATATTAGTTGACCAAACATGCGTAGTGGATATAGCGATTTCTAAAGGTTATAATGGTAATTTAAATTATGGGAAAATTTGTTATTGCAATTAAGACTTAACATGACCCAAATATTTCAAATTTCAACCAAAACATTCAGATGCCCCTATTTTCTTTAATATAAGGTCTAGAACTTTATAACTTCAGATATATTTGGGCAAATAATGTTTGCTACCTAAACAACTCCCTAATATGGACTTTGGAGAGAGTTTCAACAATTAAACTATTTCAAGATGTTATCTTTCTGTGATAAAATTAAAAACGTTGTTTTTGAATATGTTAACTTACCTGCATACATATGTATTGGTTCGTTAATAATAAACATGTTGTATTTGATTTAATAAACAAGTCATTTTGGTTACGACCAGTTCATGTCTTCATTACAAACACTTTTTAACCTGTCAAACCGTTTATGGCCAAATTATAATATGATTACAACTCATTTACGATATGTCAATCAATTTACAATTCATATACATGTTAGAAGTGATATCTTTCTTATAAATAAATATACATGCCAAGTAAATTTGTCTATTTTAATTCACAATGATTACAAGTTTACAATTATTTTCAAGTACGATTATTTATTTAATTTTCTTAGGTTGCAATGAAATACCCTCAACAACAATCTGGCAACAATGCTTTTTGAAGGGGAATCTTAAAAACACCTCATCCTTTGTAATTAACGAGTCGTTCTAAGCATTATCCAACTCAAGATATCATATATTGTTGATAAAAACTTAAACACATTCTTTAATAAATAAAATAACAATTACATAAAATATGCATAATTATTAGACCATTTTAATATGTATCACAAGTTATTTCTTCATCATCGAAATTCAAATGCAATGATGCTATCTAACGAATATTCCATGCCATGATTAAAGTGTTATAGTTTAATCATTTGATAAATACTCTTAAACATACACGAGTTAAAACTTGAAAGAGATAACAACTATATTGCGTGTTTTATTAGAGAAAACCAGTAAATACAAAACCAAAGAAACGTTGCATTTTATTGTGACATTAATGAGAATGAATTTAACTATATCTGAATAACTGTAGTGTAACATAGCAAGAAACTATTTATTATTATGTGTATTAGTGTCCATACAGGACACCTCTTTGGTACCGGCTCAAGGGTTACAATTTGAGAAAGAATACTGTCGCCACCCATGCAGATGAAAGCAGATCATGCAAGCTGCTGAAAATTGAAAGATTTGTGACCAAGTTACGTTACAGTGATTGTCGGTTGTAATGATGGTGGTTGCAAGTTGTGATGCTGGTGGGGGGTGATGGTGGTAGGTAGTGAAGGTGGCTGCAAATTGTGATGGTGGTGAGGTGGGTGATTGTTAGCTAGGCTGAGCAATTCACGGTTCGGAACCGCTAGATCCGAACCGTATTTCTGGTTCTTAAATTTGTGTGAAAATAGTTCTCTGGTAATTCGGTTCGAAACCAGTCGTTCCATTTGACGAACCGACTTGGTTTAAACTGTAAATATTATATTAAAAAATAATGGGTTTTTCCAAGTTGTTTGTAGGTCGACTATCTACACTCTCAGATTTCAGTCTAATCATTGTAAAGAATATTATTCAAGTCGTCTTAAGTATATAAAATCTAACAAACGTGTTTAGTTATGAGTTCCATTTAAATTATGTATTTTTCGTAGTATTAAAATTATCAGTCCTTCCAAAAATGTATCATGGCTTCTTAATATAACTACGGCACCACAACTTAAGTCTACTAAAATTGTCTTGTATTTAATTGTTAATTTTAGGATTTAATTAAGAACCGGTTCCAAACTGAATCCTTAGGTTTTTATACGGTTCGGTTTCGGTTCTTATATTTAGCATTTAACGGTTTCGGTTCTGATTGGTTTGGTCCGGTTTTAAACCGTTACACACCCCTAGTGATCGTGGTGGATGCCGGTTGTATTGAGGCGGTGGTTTATAGTTTTTTTTTTCCTTTTGTTTTGTTTATTAAAAAACAAAAAGCTTTATGGTACAAGAAGGTAATTATTGTCAATAATTTTGTGGTTTAAGAGTACTTGAAGGTAGAATTAAGATGGCAATACATGATTGGTGGATGTTAAGGTACATAAGAGTTGTGCCCTTCCCTTATGTTCTTTTTAACTTTCCAGTTTTAAAAAGTTTATACACGTTATATGATTTGATAAGCATTATAATCATATTATACATGTTACATGTTATATTATAATTCAAAACAAACATCAAAATTATTTTGTGTAGGCCTGGTATAATGTTTGTATCAATACTTAATAAAGTAACAAACAATTATTATTTTAAGCAAATTGTACATCCTAGAAGCGATGCTACATTATTAAAGCACCACATTGTCTTTAAGGGGATTGCATGGTAGTAAAGCGGTGTATACCTCAACTAAGTATTTGCGAGTTCAATCTTACAAAAGACACATGCGATGATTTTAACCGTTAAAAAAAGACACTCGGTTACTTTATGGTTTATTACATATGATAATAATTTCCTTAATTCACTATATTTTAATGGCAGGAGAGTTTACTTTATTGATATTTCCAACAAGGAACCAGGAACAAATATAGACACACCATCATAATCAAGTACCACAAAATTGAAATTACACCAGTTAATGTTCTATAATATTAGTTCAGCACTTGACATTTTTTTTTACTTCAAATCATATATCCGGACAATGCATAACATTTTAACGTTCCACATTTCCTTGTGATTAAATTCTCTCCTTGTGTTCAATGGACAATATTATTTGTTAAACTTTCACTGGGCTAACTGATTGTCGAACCAAACCAAACTGGTTCTTTTAGCATCGAGCATGAGCCCAAGCTCATGCTCATGCCGGATTACCCGTTAAACGACCCTAATTATGGTCAAACAAATTAATATAAACATCTTAAGATGTTTAAGTTTATCTTTAAATTTTTGTTAAGTATCTATTGTTCTAAGCTAAGTAAGCAGATTTAAGGCATAAGCTAGAAAACAAATACGTATTTTGAATGAAAAAGTGGGTAAAAGTAAAAATGTTCATTTCAACAGTTTCCCTTAATTAAAAAAAAGAAAAATTCATTCATACATGTCATTACTCATTAGCTAAATTCCGATTCCGTATTGGAATAAAAAACATTTGTTATTCGTGACATTTGTTTAAAATCTATTATTAATATATACAAAAGAATTGAACGTTGCTGACGTGGCGTGCAATTGTGGCTTCAACATCTCCATGAAACTGTCACGTGGCATCATAATTGAAAGATTTTAGTGATTTTGAGTTATTTCGATTTTTTAATAAAAAAAAAAGATAAAACCCTAAAAGGGATTGAGTTATTTTAGGAAAAAATAATTTAAAAACAAATTTAAATTTCTCTCTCTCTCATATTTCCTCCCATAATTTTTAAACGTTAATATCTTTTATATACGATATTTTTTAAAGAAAAAAATTACACCAAATTAACTAGCGTTTTATTATCTTTCCAACGAGCACCAGAGTGCTATATAAAAACCGGAGAAAAAAACGACTATTTTTTGTGGGGTTTCGTTCTTACAAGAAAAAAAACACAAAATGTTCAGTTATTCATTGATCATGTTTTTTTCTTTTAAACCAGTTTCTTATCTACGATGTTGAAATTCAGCCCAATCGTCATGCTATCATTGGAATTTTACTTTTCTAAAGATGGATAGGTATACTTCATCAAGAGAAGCTAGGAGAAATAATCGTGTAACACTGCAACACATGGTGTCACCTTATAGCAAGGTTATTTATTTATTTATTTAATTACAAGAGTAATAATTATTACTATTTGTATTAGTATTATTAGAATGATTATATTTTTCAACCCCGGGACCCTCTCGGAGTAATCAGCTATTAAAAAATAAAAAAAGGTTCGTTGAACCCGGTGTTGGGTTAGGTTCAGGTATGGAGTTAGCCTCGTAATTCGTTCATTTACATTAATTGTGTAATAGCAGATAAGAACGACCACCCACCCACCCACTTTCTTCCCCCCTACAAGTACCCTTCTCTCCTTTCTTCACCGCCTCCACACTCACCACCACCACCTATTTTTCTACAACTCTTTCTAATTTGTCACACTGGCGATCGATCATAAAGACCCCACTGGCGTCCATGAAATCAAACCCAAAAACCGTCGGATTATGGTAACTATTTATAAACACTTTTCTTATTTTATTGGTCTTTATGTTTAAATTTTGATGGATTAAATGTATGATTATGATAATATTAATAATAACAAGAATAATGTAGGGTGCAGGACCTGATGACGAAGAACTAAAATGGCCACCTGTTGGCTTGTTTAATTGTTTGACCCGGGTTTGTTACATTGAAGATGGATCGGGTCATGACATGGATAGATCTGCTGATTAGTTTTCTCATAATTCATATGGATTGGGCTGTTGCCGAGTCGGTTGTTGAATGGATAAACCAAGTAGGAAGTATAAATTATTATTTAAGTTTCATTGTTATCTTTTGAAGTCAAATAGGATTACTTTGTTTCCTTTTTACTGCAAGTTTTATTTGTTATCTATATAGGTTTCCTTTCCTAGTTCAAATAGGTTAGTATAGGTTAGGCTATTATATAAAGCCCTCCATGTAAACGTATGGTCTATGTCTTCTATTGAGTCTTTTGTTTTTTAGTGTTGAATTTGTTTGTTTTGTGTTGATAATAAAAGTCTCTGTGATAAAGTTTATCACAACAAGTTCTGTTTGTTTCTATCTTTGATCCAATTTGAACCTTCAATTGGTATCAGAGCTTTGGAGTCTTCAAGGTTGAAGACGTGTAATCGGCTAACACTCGATTGCACAAGTTCTCGCATCAGTCGATCAAGAAAAAGCCAAGGAGATGGCTGAAGGTGAAGGCGCTGGTCAGCTTGTTAATGTTGTTAGGGAATCGGGTATTGTGTCGCTTAAATGCCCGATGTTAACGGCTACCAACTACACGGCTTGGTCTATCATGATGGAGACGGTACTGGCTGCACATGGATTGGAAGAAGTTATTGATCCCGAGACCGGGGCTGCAGTCGAACAAAGAAAGAAACACACAGCGAAGGCGTTGATATTCCAATCGATACCCGAGGATGTATTGTTGCAAGTTGCAAAGCATCAAGAACCGAAGGCCGTGTGGGAAGCTCTTCGGGTTCGTTATCTGGGTGCTGACAGAGTACAAAAGGCACGACTACAAACTTTGAGATCCGAATTAGAAGGACTTCAGATGAGAGAGTCGGAGACAATTGACGAGTTTGCTGGTAAGTTGTCTAGTATCCAATCTAAATATAAAAGTCTTGGTTCAGCATTGGATGATGAGGTACTTGTTAGAAAATTGTTGAATTCAGTACCAGAAAGATATGTGGCTATTGCAGCAGTCATTGAGCAAACTGTTGATCTTGATTCTCTTTCGTTCGAAGAAGCCATTGGACGTTTGAAAGCGTTTGAAGAGAGAACGAAGATGAGAAAGACTGTTGATGAGAACCAAAACAAATTGTTGTTTTCTCGGGCAGAAAGGCGTGAGAAAAGAAACACCGACATGGGTCGGGGTAAAGGACGAGGCCGCGAAGGTTCGTCGGGTTCTCAAAGTCGTCATGAAGGTTCATCGAGTCGAGATAAGTCGAAGGTAACCTGTTACAAGTGTGAAAAATTGGGTCATTACGCAAACGAATGCAAAGATAAGTCGAATGTAACTTGCTATAATTGTGAAAAGTTGGGACATTATGCAAGCGAATGCCCGGACAACTCGGCGAAAATAGATGAGGCCAATATAGTTGAAACAGAAGAGGTGAACGAGCAACTTTTCATGACAGTTGCAATAGAGGAGGAAGACGATCGTGTGCTTCGTAACGAGCAGGTACATGAAGTTGATGGTATGTTTCATGAAGGTTGTGATACAGAGACGGGACTGTGGTGTTTGGATGACGGTACTTCTAATCACACGGTTGAGGCTCGAAATCCCGTTATAGACTTTGATGATCCAGTCAATGGAAGAGTGTTGTTTAGAGATGGGTCACTTGTAGTGTCAAGGGATGTAGAAGTTGATGAAACAGAACGTTGTTATTGTTCAAAGCATGTTGAAACAGATGATGACAGTGGGAATGCTTGTTTTAAAGTTGTTGAAGAAGGATTAGATGATAATCATTGTGAGTTTGTGTTGCCTATTGAAAACTCTACAAGTCCTAATGGAAATGTTGTTATACCTACAGAAACAACACCAACAGAAGCTTGTGTTTGGAAGCATGCATGGGATGAATTCATGGAATGTTTGGAATTTAATAATGGTGAAAATATGGTGCCCAATCAAAGCAATACAAGTTCTCGTGGAGATAATGTTAAACTAACAGAAGCAACATCGACAGAAAGCACAAGTCTTTGTGGGGATAATTATTTACCAACAGAAGCATCATCACTTCAAAAGTTATCTTTAGTCAAAGGTGGGGTTGATGTTGAACTTGAGAATATTGATGCATCTTATGTTTCCAAGAGCCCACATTTAAGTAAATCTCACTTTGAACCATTGATTTCGAGTCAATTAGATGAAGGCAGGTTTGATGATACGCCGGACAGAGGCGTTAGTTTGTTTGATGCTGGATATGAAAATACGGCAAAAGTCGATCAACCGTTTCACTCTTTATTTGACGCCGAAGATATTGTTAATAAGCGGGTCAATAAAGCGGACATTGTGGCTGGTACTACAGAAACTTGTCAGGAAATTTGGTTGCAAAAATTGTTTTCAGATTTGATGGGTTGTGAAAAAGATCAAGAAAGGTTCAAGGTCGACAAGAAGTCCGTTATCAAGTTGTTGAAAAATCCCGTGTTTCACGGGCGAAGCAAACATATTGAGAACCAATATCGTTTTGTTAGAGAATTTGTAGAGAAAGAGTTGATTGAGAAAGATCATGTAGGCGTGAAAGAATTGAATGATACGGGTCAAAAATTAGGGGGGTGATTGTTGGCTTGTTTAATTGTTTGACCCGGGTTTGTTACATTGAAGATGGATCGGGTCATGACATGGATAGATCTGCTGATTAGTTTTCTCATAATTCATATGGATTGGGCTGTTGCCGAGTCGGTTGTTGAATGGATAAACCAAGTAGGAAGTATAAATTATTATTTAAGTTTCATTGTTATCTTTTGAAGTCAAATAGGATTACTTTGTTTCCTTTTTACTGCAAGTTTTATTTGTTATCTATATAGGTTTCCTTTCCTAGTTCAAATAGGTTAGTATAGGTTAGGCTATTATATAAAGCCCTCCATGTAAACGTATGGTCTATGTCTTCTATTGAGTCTTTTGTTTTTTAGTGTTGAATTTGTTTGTTTTGTGTTGATAATAAAAGTCTCTGTGATAAAGTTTATCACAACAAGTTCTGTTTGTTTCTATCTTTGATCCAATTTGAACCTTCAATTGGTATCAGAGCTTTGGAGTCTTCAAGGTTGAAGACGTGTAATCGGCTAACACTCGATTGCACAAGTTCTCGCATCAGTCGATCAAGAAAAAGCCAAGGAGATGGCTGAAGGTGAAGGCGCTGGTCAGCTTGTTAATGTTGTTAGGGAATCGGGTATTGTGTCGCTTAAATGCCCGATGTTAACGGCTACCAACTACACGGCTTGGTCTATCATGATGGAGACGGTACTGGCTGCACATGGATTGGAAGAAGTTATTGATCCCGAGACCGGGGCTGCAGTCGAACAAAGAAAGAAACACACAGCGAAGGCGTTGATATTCCAATCGATACCCGAGGATGTATTGTTGCAAGTTGCAAAGCATCAAGAACCGAAGGCCGTGTGGGAAGCTCTTCGGGTTCGTTATCTGGGTGCTGACAGAGTACAAAAGGCACGACTACAAACTTTGAGATCCGAATTAGAAGGACTTCAGATGAGAGAGTCGGAGACAATTGACGAGTTTGCTGGTAAGTTGTCTAGTATCCAATCTAAATATAAAAGTCTTGGTTCAGCATTGGATGATGAGGTACTTGTTAGAAAATTGTTGAATTCAGTACCAGAAAGATATGTGGCTATTGCAGCAGTCATTGAGCAAACTGTTGATCTTGATTCTCTTTCGTTCGAAGAAGCCATTGGACGTTTGAAAGCGTTTGAAGAGAGAACGAAGATGAGAAAGACTGTTGATGAGAACCAAAACAAATTGTTGTTTTCTCGGGCAGAAAGGCGTGAGAAAAGAAACACCGACATGGGTCGGGGTAAAGGACGAGGCCGCGAAGGTTCGTCGGGTTCTCAAAGTCGTCATGAAGGTTCATCGAGTCGAGATAAGTCGAAGGTAACCTGTTACAAGTGTGAAAAATTGGGTCATTACGCAAACGAATGCAAAGATAAGTCGAATGTAACTTGCTATAATTGTGAAAAGTTGGGACATTATGCAAGCGAATGCCCGGACAACTCGGCGAAAATAGATGAGGCCAATATAGTTGAAACAGAAGAGGTGAACGAGCAACTTTTCATGACAGTTGCAATAGAGGAGGAAGACGATCGTGTGCTTCGTAACGAGCAGGTACATGAAGTTGATGGTATGTTTCATGAAGGTTGTGATACAGAGACGGGACTGTGGTGTTTGGATGACGGTACTTCTAATCACACGGTTGAGGCTCGAAATCCCGTTATAGACTTTGATGATCCAGTCAATGGAAGAGTGTTGTTTAGAGATGGGTCACTTGTAGTGTCAAGGGATGTAGAAGTTGATGAAACAGAACGTTGTTATTGTTCAAAGCATGTTGAAACAGATGATGACAGTGGGAATGCTTGTTTTAAAGTTGTTGAAGAAGGATTAGATGATAATCATTGTGAGTTTGTGTTGCCTATTGAAAACTCTACAAGTCCTAATGGAAATGTTGTTATACCTACAGAAACAACACCAACAGAAGCTTGTGTTTGGAAGCATGCATGGGATGAATTCATGGAATGTTTGGAATTTAATAATGGTGAAAATATGGTGCCCAATCAAAGCAATACAAGTTCTCGTGGAGATAATGTTAAACTAACAGAAGCAACATCGACAGAAAGCACAAGTCTTTGTGGGGATAATTATTTACCAACAGAAGCATCATCACTTCAAAAGTTATCTTTAGTCAAAGGTGGGGTTGATGTTGAACTTGAGAATATTGATGCATCTTATGTTTCCAAGAGCCCACATTTAAGTAAATCTCACTTTGAACCATTGATTTCGAGTCAATTAGATGAAGGCAGGTTTGATGATACGCCGGACAGAGGCGTTAGTTTGTTTGATGCTGGATATGAAAATACGGCAAAAGTCGATCAACCGTTTCACTCTTTATTTGACGCCGAAGATATTGTTAATAAGCGGGTCAATAAAGCGGACATTGTGGCTGGTACTACAGAAACTTGTCAGGAAATTTGGTTGCAAAAATTGTTTTCAGATTTGATGGGTTGTGAAAAAGATCAAGAAAGGTTCAAGGTCGACAAGAAGTCCGTTATCAAGTTGTTGAAAAATCCCGTGTTTCACGGGCGAAGCAAACATATTGAGAACCAATATCGTTTTGTTAGAGAATTTGTAGAGAAAGAGTTGATTGAGAAAGATCATGTAGGCGTGAAAGAATTGAATGATACGGGTCAAAAATTAGGGGGGTGATTGTTGGCTTGTTTAATTGTTTGACCCGGGTTTGTTACATTGAAGATGGATCGGGTCATGACATGGATAGATCTGCTGATTAGTTTTCTCATAATTCATATGGATTGGGCTGTTGCCGAGTCGGTTGTTGAATGGATAAACCAAGTAGGAAGTATAAATTATTATTTAAGTTTCATTGTTATCTTTTGAAGTCAAATAGGATTACTTTGTTTCCTTTTTACTGCAAGTTTTATTTGTTATCTATATAGGTTTCCTTTCCTAGTTCAAATAGGTTAGTATAGGTTAGGCTATTATATAAAGCCCTCCATGTAAACGTATGGTCTATGTCTTCTATTGAGTCTTTTGTTTTTTAGTGTTGAATTTGTTTGTTTTGTGTTGATAATAAAAGTCTCTGTGATAAAGTTTATCACAACAAGTTCTGTTTGTTTCTATCTTTGATCCAATTTGAACCTTCACCACCATGGTTGAAACCCATGCTTCGAGAAAACTTCTTTGTTCAATGTAATTTACACGTGGATTCTCACAAGTCCGAATGCAATATGTACTGCTTGGATTGCACCAATGGTCCTCTTTGTTCCCTCTGTCTCAATCATCATAAGGATCATCGCGCCATTCAGGTCCATTGATTTTTTTTTTTTATTTGATCGTCGTTTTTGATCGTTTTTTCACTTTAATTAATCATAATTATTGTAATAATTTGCAGATACGGAGATCATCATATCACGATGTGATTAGAGTATCTGAAATTCAGAAGTATCTAGACATCGGTTCGGTTCAGACTTACGTCATCAACAGCGCAAAGGTTGTGTTCTTGAACGAACGCCCACAGCCCAGGCCTGGTAAAGGTGTTACCAACACCTGTGAAGTTTGCGACCGAAGCCTTCTTGATTCCTTCAGATTCTGTTCACTTGGTTGCCAGGTTAACTATATTTTTTAATTTAAATTTAATAATAATAATTCTATCACTTCATTAAATAAATATTGTCAAGTAAATGCTTAATACTCCATCGTTGTTTCCGTAGTTGACTTAATTTGATGCGTGTACTTTCACCACTGGTGCCCACTACCCATATATTTTGGCTAAAACTTAAAAACAATCACTTACGTTTTATTTTATTTTGTTTTATTTTACAAGTTGAATAAAGAAAAATGTAAAATTAATTTTTTTATATATTGTGAAGATCGTTGGGACGTCAAAGAATTTCGAGAAGAAGAGGAAGCATTTAACGTTGGCTGTCTCTGATTCCGAGGATTCGTACAGCAGTAGCAGCAGCCATGGTCGGAAAAGACATAACGGTCGAGTCAACGGGTTCACGCCGTCAACGCCGCCGCCGACAGCCGGCGGCTTCAGGGCTGTGAAGAGGAGAAAGGGTATACCACACAGAGCACCAATGGGTGGACTTGTGATAGAATATTGAAACAGTCAGTCAACTACTCTTTCTTTTACCTAATTACCCAATAGTCCCTCATTATACGATATAATATAAAACAACAGTGCTTTTTACAAAGGCCTGTGTGAGGGAGTTAAGTTTTATTGTCTGTACAAAAGTTACCGTATAGTGAAAGTTGATACTTGATAGTAATAGTGTTGAAATAGAAGGGGCGAAGGGCCACAAAATGTAAAAAAATAAGACAATGTGGCAAATGTGTATAAGATAAGTTTATATGGTTTTGCATGTAGGAAAGGAAAGAAATGTTGGGTTATATTTGTAGAGAATGTGATTATGTTTTTGTTTGACAATACAATTGTAGTTGTGTTTTAAAACATGATTGGATAGTTGAAGCCTAGCTCAATGGGTGAAAATTGGGGGAGTTAGAGTGGAGGTCATGTGGAGGTTGAGGGTTCGATTTCTGTCGGAGCCATATTTACCACATGTGGGGGTTTCACCTGGGGAGATCCCCAATCTAGGTGGAATAGGTAATCAGTACAGGCTGGCCCAGGTGTTAGCCGGAGCTCCACCGGTTGCATCACTTGCCGTTAAAAAAAAACATAATTGGATAATTTCCATTGGAAAATGTGCAACTTTTATTATGCATTTATGTGTTGCTAAAAGTCACAGGGGTCTAATGGGCTGAAAGGAATAAAGAAAGAGTGAGTGTACCGATGGTGGGAGAAAAAAAAGGTTAAGAATGGGGGAGGTATCAAGTGGGGAAGGGGTGTCGGGTTATGATTGGTTGATAGAAAGTGACGTGTCTTTGTTTGATTGAATCAACAATAGTGGTGTATCATCGACTTCTCGTCTGATCTGATCTAACTTAATTAATGTGTTCGTTCACCTCTTTTCAAATGTTATTATAACATCTTCCTTCAGTGGTTTCATCCGTCGATGTCTGTGACCTATGTGGCCATCAAGAGGAAGAAATCCGTGGGACGAATGAATGCTCATGAATGGTGACTGAGAGGAAGTGCATTCGTATGCGTTCAATGAACTCGAGACACGTCTCATATGACTTCTTTGTTGCCTAGTGGGTCATCTTATTGGAGATGCTTTTAGTTTCAAGGTTAAACTTTCGATCACTACACAGATGGTTTAAATTTGAATAAAAAGAATGATTCGTAGGTGATGGTTAGTTTGTGGGGTCTGTCCTCGTTATTGATTGATGATATGGCTAATTGGCTACCCACGTTAGTGGGGTTCTTGATAGGGGGTCACGGGTTCGACTCCCTCTCCATGGTAAAAATTGGAGGGACTGGACCTTATGTTGTCCAAATTTTTTTTTTGTTAGTGCTGTGTATCAAAATCATCGAAGGTACAAACTATATAGAATGTTTACAGATTTACTTTTACTTGATAACAAGACTTTTTCTATCAATAAGAGTTACACTAATGTCACAGCCATACTATATCACATACCAATTATTGTCTGTTTATCATTTATGTAGTATTTAGATATGTGATTATAACTTTACGTATCCTAAGATACTTCTACGAAATGAGTAATGAAAGATTTTGATTAATTCATATAATTATCATTAAGTTAATCATCGTCTAATATTGGATTAAATTTTAATTAATAACTACAATAATCACCAATCACGTCATTTGTTCGACCAAAAATTGTGATGATCCCCTCATCCGTGTTCAAAAACTAAAAATGTTTCCTTTGAGCTTATTTATTGAATGGTTTTAACTTGATCTATAAGATTACAACCAAATTGTAACATCTCAATTAGCGAGAGCTTCAAACAAGAGCCACTAAGTTTAAGTTGTGGGGGTTTAAAGAAACCATTAAGCTGTTGGATGCAAATAAATTTTTTATCCTATTTAAATTTTATAATGATTAAAATATTAAGACAATTATTTATCTTTAACCATGTTTTATTTTTGTTATATAAACACACACACATTCTTATTCTAACACACTTCTAATTTTTTTATTTTATAGCAAGTGAACATGTGCTTTTAAATAGAATAAATATTTGATTATATACATTGTAATAAAAGTTTAATTTTAAATCATTACAACTCAAATGCTCTGTTATCTTTTAGTTAAGAAACACAAAAGCAAAAGCTTCGAAAACGTTTAGCATTGTTATATAAGCAGACCGGTTGATAAAAAAAAAAAAGACTACTTTACCAAGCCACTGGCTGGACACATTTAAAAACTAAACATCATCATAAATAATTTAAAAATTATTTGTGAAACGGGAAATATAAAAAACAGAGAGAGAATTTGAAAACAGAATTTAAAACAATTTCATTATTTCTAAATAAATTAAATCCTTTTTTCATCAGATCAACATCAAAACCTAATTAGAAAGGACAACTAATTCTATGTAACATATCATATAATTGATAGTTTTTCACTATTAAAGATAAAAGGCAGAAATAAGGATGTCCAATGGAGTATATAAAATATGAGTGATTAAAGTTATAATATACAATCACTATTAGGCTATATGGTGTGCCTCCCCTTTTCCCCAACTCCCCCAAGTGCCACGTCAGCGCCACGTCATTTCCCCCTTCTCCTCTCCCAAAATTTGGAAATGGTATTCCCCTTCTTCCCCCTTCTTTTTTATTATTAAAGTTTGATTTAAAAAATAAAAAAAATTAACCAATCAAAGCATCCGGTGGCCTCGGTGCTTATTCCCCTTCTTCCCCGAAAATAATAGGGGGGGGGGGGCGGTGTTCCCCCACCTCCCCGATACCACCTATACTCCCCGAATGAATTCCCCGGCTGCACACCAATTAGTCTTATTATTAATTAGAAATATGTGAGCTAAGGATACGACACTGACGTTACATATAATTAAGAATGGAGTCCACATCTATCCAATTCATCTATTTCTTTTCTATCTCTGAAGAAACAAAGTTGTGGATGATCGATGAGGGAGCGATACAACGAAGGCCAATGGTACGATGTTCCTATCAAGAATGGGAGAAGACAAGGAAAGCAACAAGGGTATCGATCAAATGTGCGGATCACCAAGATGTTTGTTTCAAACATACCACCAGGAGGATCATCAGCAGATCTGGTTCAAGTCTTGAAGGGTTATGGGGATATTCAAGGGACGTATATCGCAAGAAAGTATGACAAACTCGGGAAAAGATTCGGATTTGTTTCATTCGGTAACGTAGCAGATCCTGTGAAACTGGAGAATGATTTGAAGGATGTGTGGGTAGGGTCCTATAAACTCTTCATTGTTCGTGCGAGATTCGTGGACGGGATGAAGATTCAAGATGACAATGAGAAAGTTTGGCGGCCAGTTCAAGAACAGATACCGGAGAAGCAGGATCCCGTTGTTAAGGAACCAGTGGCTGCTAATCCTACGTCGAATTCAGGTAATGTGAACGGTAGAACGTTCAAGGATACATTGTTGGATCGGGACCAAAATTCAGAATCGGTTGTTGTATCGGTTCCGGACGAAGTCTCAAATCCAAACAATGGGATTAATTATGGTTTGTTGGGAAGAGTACTGGACTTCAACTCCTTGACTAACTTGAGGACGTGGTTTTCTTCAAGCATCAACATGCAAGTTTCGATAAAGTATGTTGGTGGATTACATGTTATTGTTACATTTGATTCAGTTGATGATAAAAATTGGTTTTTCAATAAAAAGAATCTATGGGATAAAGTCTTTCAATCCCTGGAAGATTGGGAGGGTCAAATTGTCGATTTTGAACGTATTGCATGGGTGAAGGTGTATGGTATTCCGATGTGTCTTAGGGCCGATTCGGTGATTAAGGACATTGGGGCCAAGGTTGGAGAAGTGGTTCAGTTTTCAAAACTCAACGATAGTGACGATTGGTCTTACGTTCTCATGGGGGTCCTTAGTAAGTCGGTCAAGAGGATTAATATGGAGGTTATACTGTCTTGGAGATCCACTGTGTTTCCGGTAGTGGTAGCGGAAGACCCGGGGGATTGGGTTCCTGACTGCCTCATTGATGTAGAGGTTGAAGAATCAACAGATAGCTTGAGCACAGATGATGTTAATATGGAGGAGGAGGTTACTGCTAGTTTGCATGGGGATGAGGTTGAAGATGATGGAATTTTGGAAGGTGCGGAAATCAAGGGGGGGAATAATGACCAGATTCTATTTCCAAATAGTAAGGGAATGATTGGTTGTCATAGTCAAGAGGAGGCAGTCAACATTCCCTTAAGTCAGCCGAGTTTGGGGGGAGATATTAATGTGGGGATTTCAAAAAAGTCTAAAGGATATAGAAAAAAGGTTAGGAGGAATGTGTCCATCTCACCAACGGGCCAAGACAGGCCCAAGAAAAGGCCCAGAGCAGGGGAAGACTTGTATGACTTGGACAGGTTTGTAAATGTGGTTTATGGATCACCGGCCCAACTTAATAAGGACAAGGAAATCGACAAAGAGGTTTTTTGTACACCTGACCTGAACAGAGATGCTTATTTTGTGGAGGTTAATAGCGATGAAGCAGAGGTCAATGTTGAACCTTGTGTTGTTCGGCCGGATAACGATGACGTTGCGAAGGAAGTAGAAGCTACTCTTGCTCTTGGAGTGAAGGTGGGGGCAGCCAACATCGATTTGTTTCAAGATTCGATTAATAAGATGGTTAGGGAAGAAGGCTCTCAAGATGTTGAACAATGAATGTGTTATCGATTAATGCTCGCGGGTTGGGGGATGATAAAAAATGGGATTGGATTCGGAACCTTCGAAGAGAGTACGAGGTTAGTGCCTTATTAATTCAAGAAACGCAATTGAGTGTTCTAGATGGGGTTAATCTGGGGAAAATTTGGGGCAATGATGATTTTTTGTATGAGTGGATGCCGTCTAACGGGAGGTCCGGTGGTCTATTAACGATGTGGGATCCCAAAGTCTTGATTTTGGAGTCGGTTGTGAAACACCAGAATTTTGTTTTGGTGGTGGGGGCTCTTAAAGAAAATGGTAAAGGTTTATTATGTGGCAATGTTTATGTGCCTCATAAACTTGTAGATAAAAGGCGGGTTTGGGGAGATCTTGTTAATGCTTCATCTTACAGTCAAGAGTACGTGATCCTAGGGGGGGATTTTAATTGTGTTAGAAGCATTGATGAAAGGAAAAACTCTAAGTTTGATGCCATGGTTGCGCGTGAGTTTAACGATGTTATAGGTGAACTTGGGTTGTGCGAATATGTTCTAAGGGGCCGCAAGTTTACTTATTGTGTGGGGGATACGTTTAGCCGTATTAACCGCATTTTCATCTCTTCCAGTGTGTAGTTAGATTGGCCGAATGCGGAATATCGTGTTCTTTCTAGAGATTTGTCCGATCATTGCCCGTTGTTGCTCAAGGTTGTTTCTCGGAATTTTGGATCGAAACCTTTTCGATTTTTTAATTCTTGGTTACGCAGGGAAGGTATTGATGAGATAGTTACTAATGCGGCGGGTCAAGATGTGTCTTTAGAATGTAATCCAGATTTGCGGCTGATGTGGCGTCTTCGTAATATTAAAGCGACGATAAAAATATGGATTAAGGAGGTTAAGGTGAAGGAAACAGAGGAGGAGAATGTGCTGAGAAAAGAGATAGATTTATTACAGAAGTTGATGGAAGATAGGTCCCTTTCAGAAGAGGAGAGTTGGGTTTTTGAGGAAGGAACTTTACGGTTACGCGAGTTGGAATTGTGGAAGTCGAAAGATATTAAGCAAAAGTCAAGGGTGAAATGGGCTAAAGAGGGAGACGAAAACACGGCGTTTTTTCACGGATGTATTAAGAGTCGGAGGGCGTCAAATGCTATTCCGGGTCTTATGCTAAATGGTGTTTGGGAAACCCGACCAAATTTGATTAAAAGTGAAGTTTTGCGTTTTTTCAGGAACAAGTTTTCTGAAGATTTAAAGATTAGGCCGGTCCTGGAGTGTTATGGTTTAAAACAGATTTCAGAGTCTGATGCCGAAGAGTTAGTTGTGCCGTTTACCGAAAAAGAGATCAAGGAAGCTACGTTCAAATGCGGAAGTGATAAAGCCCCGGGCCCTGACGGGTTTAACTTCCGATTTATTAAACATTTTTGGTCTCTTTTTGTGCAGGATTTTAATCTTCTGTTTCAAGACTTTTATTCAAATGCTACCATTAGGCGAGGAGTGGGTTCGTCTTTTATCACGTTGATTCCCAAAGTCCAAGATCCGGTGGTGTTGAGCGAGTACAGGCCAATTAATCTTATCGGCGTGGTGAATAAAATTATTTCTAAAGTGCTCGCTTGTCGGCTAAAAAAGATAATGGACAAGATGATTAACGAAACGCAATCAGCCTTCATTGCGGGTCGCTACATCCTTGATGGTCCTTTGGTGGTGAGTGAGGTATTGACTTGGGACAGAAAAAGTAAGAAACAGGTGTTCATGTTCAAAATCGACTTCGAGAAGGCTTACGACAACATTAACTGGGGCTTTATTATGATGGTTATGCGACAAATGGGGGTTCCCCGAGCTTTGGTGTGATTGGATCCATGGGCTTCTTTCTTCGGCCAGATCGTCTGTTCTGGTCAATGGATCCCCGACTTATGAGTTTGATTGTGAGAAAGGGATGCGACAAGGAGACCCGATTTCCCCTTTTTTGTTCATTATTGCCATGGAAGCGTTATCCGGTATGATTAAGAAGGTGTGCGACGATGGGTTGTTTGAAGGAATCAATCTTCCTAATGACGGTCCATGTGTCTCTCATCTTTTCTTCGCAGATGATGCTATGATTATGGGAGAATGGTCGGAGGGTAACTTCAAGGTGCTCAAGAGAGTTCTAAGAGTCTTCCACTTATGTTCGGGTCTAAAGATCAACATCTCTAAGTCCACGCTTTTTGGAGTTGGGGTTCACGGGACTGAATTGAGTAATAAAGCGGCTGGTTTGGGTTGCTCTTCGGGGGATTTGCCTTTCAAGTATCTTGGGATACAAGTTGGCGCAAATATGAATAGAATTTCTAGTTGGGACCCAGTGATTGAGGTGTACAGGAGAAGACTTACAAAGTGGAAAGCGAAAGTGCTATCTATAGCCGGTCGGGTAGTGCTCATCAAATCGGTCCTCGAGAGTCTTCCGGTATACTATTTTTCGTTGTTTAAAGCCCCTTTGGCGGTCACGAGAAAGTTAGAAACGCTTATAAAGAAGTTCCTTTGGGGAGGCAATGAAGATGTTAATAAGATACATTGGGTGAAATGGGAGGTTATTACTAAATCTAAAGACGAAGGTGGGCTTGGTTTATCGAAACTGGACGACTCTAATCATGCTTTAATCCTAAAATGGTTATGGAGATATAGATTGGAGTCGAAGGCTTTGTGGCGTCGGGTTATCGACGCTATTCATGGGTCCTCTAGAAGGCATCAATCGATTGTTTGCAATCCTAATATGAGGGGTGTTTGGTCTAGCATAGTGAAGATTGGGAGTCGTTTAGCTGTCAACGGGATTGCTTTTTCAAATCTGTTTGAAGTTAAGGTTGGGTGTGGTAGTGATGTTAGTTTCTGGCTAGACCCGTGGCTGAATCGGATGCCCTTGATGTATTTATTTCCTGATCTCTTCCGACTGGAGGCTAATAAAAAGTGCAGGGTAGCGGATAGAGTGGGGCGTGGCAGAGATGCAGGTGCACTGAATTGGAACTGGAAACAGTATCCGAATACGGTGCAGGAAACTCAGCAGTTGGTTCTTTGTTCGCGGATGGTTTCCGATGCTGTTCTGTCGGACGCGGAAGATAAATGGAGCTGGAACAATGGAGCGCTGCAGCTGAGCAGTGTTTTTGATCTGAAAAAATGGATTTGCAGCAACAGGTCTGGTTCGGACAGTGGCAATTTTAAGTGGAGTAAGTGGATCCCGGCTAAGTGTAATGTGTTTATGTGGCGCGCTTGGCTAGACCGCATCCCTACGAAAGCGGCCCTTGCTAGAAGGAATATAAATGTTGGTAACAATCTATGCGGCCTGTGTGAAGAATCGATAGAGACGGTTGACCATCTTTTTGCCGGATGCAGGGTCTCGGATGCTATATGGCAAGGTATTGCTGCTTGGTTTAAGGTCCCCCCTTTTTTCTTGTTTTCGATTCAGGACATCCAAGTTATGGTTGATCAATTGTATTTCTCTACTGCGAAAAAAGAAGTGGTTCGGGGAATCTTGATGATAGCCTGTTGGCGGATTTGGAATTTGAGAAATGAAAAGATCTTTAAAGCGGCGAATACGATTACATCTCAATGCATTGCGGATATCAAGTCCCTTAGCTTCCTATGGTTCAATAGTAGGGGAAAATGTAACCGGGTGGGATGGAAGGACTGGATTTCTTTTTCTTTTGATGTAATGTAATTGCGTTTTGGGCTCGGTTATCTCCTCCTTGGAGATTCCGGTGCTGTTTTAATGAAATTCGCCCTTCAAAAAAAAATCTATTTCTTTTTTGTTATATTTTTAGTGTTTAATTAAGTTCACCAACACTCAATGATTATTCAGTAAGTATAAATTAATATATGGACTAGGATTTAGGAGTTTAACATCTTCATTTTCTGTTTTAACTAAATAACAGGATCATAACTGCTTGTATATCTTTTATATTTGATTCAACTATCATAAAAATAACAATTAAAAAATCTGACAAAGTATAAGAAAACTGGAAATGTTTTATAACCTTGATGAAATAGAAACTTTTATCTGTTGGATCCTTGGATACTCAATGAATACTCTATATATTTCCGCTCATGTTTCTTAATAAAGTGATTGTAATAATAATACAACTTAATTATACGGTTATTTTCCGGGTAATAGGTGTCTATATCAAATCGTTTATGCGTGTAAAATAAGGACAAAAAGGGAAAATCAGAGTACTAATGAGTTAAATATAACTAAAATGTTCGTGAATAAAAAAAATTTAAACTTATATGCCTCATATAGACCCACACGCCTAACATAGATATTGTATAAAAATGTTTGTAAATAAAAAAAAACTAGATCTATACGACACTTAGACTAATTGGTGTGCAGCCGGGGAATTCATTCGGGGAGTATAGGTGGCATCGGGGAGGTGGGGGAACACCGCCCCCCCCCCCCCCCCCCCCGTATTATTTTCGGGGAAGAAGGGGAATAAGCACCGAGGCCACCGGATGCTTTGATTGGTTAATTATTTTTTTTTTTAAATCAAACTTTAATAATAAAAAAGAAAGGGGAAGAAGGGGAATACCATTTCCAAATTTTGGGGGAGGAGAAGGGGGAAATGACGTGGCGCTGACGTAGCACTTGGGGGAGTTGGGGGAAAGGGGAGACACACCATATAGCCTTATAGGACTATACGCTTGGCGTATAGGTCTAAGCAGCCAAACAAAACTGACCAAACATTTCCCTAACATTAATAATTAGGCCATATACATATATGTTACGTGTTAATGCCAAGGATGTATGCATATCTTTAGGGGTGTGTGAATAAATCAACCAATGCTTAATAAACCACACCTCAGTTTCTTATTGCTCTAGCCAATTGGAGGCGATTTTTTAACATTAAATCCTAGATTGGTCTAAACCGTATACGTCACTTCCAAAACAACCCCATAATTTGCTTTATATATAACTTTTTAAGTAGAAATTCTATATAATCCACAATAAAAAAAGTAAATTTCCAGGAGAAAGAAAAACAAATAGGTAACAAGTTGTGTCGCAACCTCATTTTTGAATAACAAACCATATCCTGTAGAAAACAAAATCTTGGTCCATACTCGGTTTAAATTTAAATAAAAAAATTATTTGACCTCACTAGTTAATATTGAGGTGATGAAAATAGTGTAAATAATAGTAAGTTCAAAATGCCAAAAATAGAAAAATAAAATAAAATAAAGTATTAATGTTGGTTGTATTTGTTTAAATACACTTGTGTCAATTTTTTTAAACTCAAATATGTTTTCTATACTTGATTTTTTTTTTTTAAATTATACTATAAAATTTTTTTATTCTTTTTTTAAAACACTTAATGTTTCTGTACATTTGCAATTTAATAACATACGAAGACTTAAGAAAATATGGAGCCCGACCCCTAAAGTAGTCAATGAATCAGTAAATAAATTTTAAAGAAGAGAACAAAATGTTTGGAAAAAAGGTCCAGATAGCTCAGCTGGTTACACTAATGAAAAACGTGTGTGCCGATGATCACCTGTTTCGGTTCACCGGTTCAACCGTCCGTAAATAATGGACTATTAATATGGGGACACTTCAAATAGGTTCCCGTCTTGCCAGTCCGGTTTAAAACATTGATAAACCAACAACAAAACCCCAATAAAAGTAGTAAAAAACTATTAACACGAACAGTCGAACACAACTATTTTTAAGCAACTTAAAAGCCCATTCTAGCTCATTGGGCCACAACCAACCCAATAGAAATAAATCTAACATAACTACACAAGTACATAACACAAAGTTACAAATAGGGTTGGCAATTCAGACACGAACACGATAACCCGACACGATTTTAATAGGTTTCGTGTTTGGCCTTAACAAGTTTTGTGTCTTTAACAGGTCGACACGTTAAGACCTGTTTATTTTCGTGTCGTGTTCGTGTTTACCTGTTTCGTGTTTGTGTCTTATCATGTTAACCTGTTTTACTAGGTGTTCCTTATCGTGTTAACCTGTTATACACAGATTTGTGTTTACATATTTCATGTTCGTGTCGTAACAAATTCGTGTAACATGGCTTGCCGAAGTCACAAAGTGTAAGTACATATAACACAAAACTGTTATGATTATTATTTCCTTTATCCTGAGCTTGAAAAAAAAAAGGATAAACAAACATGGCGGCACTTGAGTCACTGAAGCTCATATACTTCCATATCTCATCTTCTCCAAACACCCAATTACAATTCCCTACTAAATCAAATCTTGCAATTCCAATTCCTGTATCTGCACCCAAAATCATCTTTAAATCGCCTGTTTATCCTGTTCCAGTTTCAGCAACCCAACAAGAGCTTGCAGTAGTAGTAGAAGAAGAAGATGAAGAGAAATTAGACCAACCCTTGAAAGAAGATAATAAAAGGAAGCTTTTTGTTCTTAATCTTCCATGGTCTTACACTGTTGCTGATGTCAAGAATTTGTTTGGTGAATGTGGAACTGTTGCAGATGTTGAGGTTTAATTAAGTCACATTAGCTCTATCTATTTTAATGTTTATTTGTTTTAATTGAAATTATTTGTTTTAATTTTGGTGATAGATAATAAAAAGGGAGGATGGGAAGAGAGGGTTTGTGTTTGTTACCATGTCATCTGGAGATGAGGCTCTTGCTGTAATCAACAAATTCGATTCCCATGTAAGTCCACTCATGAACGCTTAAACGGGCGGATTTTCTTGTTCGTGTTTATTTGTTAAGAATATGATCATGTTAGTGTTCGTTTGTTAATGTATTCTAAACAAACACGAATGAACAAACATAAAAGTAGGAAATGAATGTGTTCTTGTTTGCTTGTGAGTCAAACGCGTGAACCTTGATTCTAAACTTTCATTGGATTGATGGGCGAGTTAAAAGAATATGTAAACAAACATAGTCAAACATAAATGAACATACATAAGCAACATATAAATAAACGAACGTTCACAAATGTAAATGAACGAATGAATGGGTAGTGCGTAGGGGTTATGTACCCATTTAGGCGGGGTTCCTGCCCGGGAGGTCTCAGGGTTGAATCCTGGCGGGGGGTGAACTGTGTCACTGGTTCAACTTGGAGATAATATGCCGACCACGGCATTCCTACTCGGGACTTGGGTGATCAAAGGCGAAAGGCCTAACAGGGTGATCTCGCCGTCCAAATAAAAAGTAGGGGTTATGTAACATTAGCCGTTCAAAAAAAAAAAAAAAAGAACGGATGGGACTTTTGATAATGTTTGTTCATTTATTAAATAAATGAATATAAACAAACTTCTTGTGGAACAATTCACTAAATGTTTGGCTCGTTTACAAGCCTACTACAAATAGGCGTTTATTTGGTTACTCGATTCTCATTTAGCCAAATTTCAGTTTTTGATAAATCACATGAAACATATTATGAATGTGATTATTAAGATTCTGGTGTAGGTGGTAATGTTGAATGGGTTTAACATCAGAATTAAGTTATGTGCAAATCTAGATTTGACTTCCAAAGTCAAACTAAAACAATGCTTTTAGTAGCACAACCTGTTATGTATGATTATCATTTATAAAAAGCAAAGGAATTTGATAAATTTCATTAACTTTTGTGTTACATTTCATTCAGGAACTTTTGGGTAGGATTATCAAGATCGAATATGCAAAAACGTTCAAAAAGCCTACACCTCGATCTCCTGGTTCGCCACACTCGAGTGAGACATGCCATAAGTTGTTTGTGTCAAATCTTGCCTGGAAAGTTAGGGCTTCAAATCTTAAACAATTCTTTGCCGATTTCAACCCTGTTTCCACCAGGGTTGTTTTTGGCCCAACAGGAAGCTCTGCTGGATACGGGTTTGTCTCATTCGCATCAAAAGAAACAGCTGAATCTGCAGTAACAACCTTGAATGGGAAGGTAGTTAACCGTTGAGTTCAACATTAATCTTGTTGATTACAAAAGAGTTCTTGTTAATAAGTGATTGCTTCTTTCTGCAGGAATTGCTTGGGAGGCCTATTATATTAAAGTTTAGTGAAAAGTCTAGTGACAATTCTGGAACTAATGCTGAAATCAAAACTCCTTCTGAAGAACATGTCGAATAGTAGTTTATCCGGTTGACTGTAACTTAGCAGCAGAAGATAAACGAGACGAGAAAGCGAAGGGTTTGGCATCAGACTAGTGAAAGCAGCCATGAAGGTTTTGTATTCTACTGGTTGATGTCATCTTGTAAGATTTTAGATTTGGATATTGGGCTTGAGGGGATATGAATTAAATGTTTAAAAGGAATTAGTTATGAGTTTTTGGTTGTAGTTGTTGATATATGTTGCGGTTTTTAGAAAGGTTTATTATTTTTAAAATTGTCAAAACACTAATCTATATACAAGGGTGGAGGAATTAAGCTGTTAGGACTTGGGCCATACCATGAAATTGTAAGAAATGGTAATTGAGACTACAATTAGAAAATAAAGTCAGGCTATGGTAAACCAATTTGGTTTTATGTCAGGGAGATTGATATTATACGGAGACTATGAACGCAAAACATATTCTACGGAGATTGAGGAAAAGTACTGGGAGAAGAAGCGGGATCTACATATGGTGTTAATTGACCTGGAAAGGTATGCAACAAAGTTCCATATAGAATGATTTGGGATAGTTTGGAGGATAGATGATTCCGGGTAAGTATATGGATATAACTATAGATATGTATAGTAAGACTAAAACTAATGTTTGGGGGCGAAGTAGGACTCCACCAATGGTCTACGTTGAGCTAGTTTCATTTCGGTTTGTTCCGGATGAGTTGTACAAGCAGATTCAGGAGTGTTTCGTGGTGCATGTTTTATTTAATTAATTAATTTATTTATTTTTGCACATGACATTGTGTTTAAACAAGGCCGAATGAGAGGGTAGAGAAGTAATGAGTAAAGGGCAAGGGTTAAATAATTAATCGCTCTAAGAGTTAGTACCTTTTATACGATTTTGGTGGTGCAAACAACGACGACACTCAGATCAACATTGAGGCTCAATTGTACGAATTGATGGGTAGATAAATTGAGACGTAGCCCACCGCATCCAGATTGACTAGTATAGATGGAGAGTAGCACTGGAATATTGTGCGACATAAGTTTCCCAACTAATTTAAAAGATATTTTTTTATAGAATTAAAGTTAGACATGCTATATTATATGGGACAAAGTGTTGGCCATCAAGAAGATACAAAATGGAGGTACTAGAGATGGGATGTGACGTGGATGTGAGGTACTAGAGATGGGATGTAAGGTTAGTCGAGAAAAAAAATAAAGTTTTTAGTGAAATATTATAAGTAACTAGTATTTAGTATAGATAAATAAATAAATAAATAGAGACCAACGTTTTTGGAAGTATGGTTTTTTCTTCTTTCCATATAAATAAACTATACTCACAAAGATTATTTGACATTCAAGTATATATTCCCGGAGAGAAATGAGAATTTTGCCTCAAGCTCCAAAAGATCAAAGAGTATGTTTAAATGATGACAACTATTGAGAAGACGGTTGTTTATATTAGATTTAAACTTACACTCTCACACATTTTTATATTCATTTAATTAAGACTTATGTTTATAAAAGTTACTAGAATTCTATAAGCAAATCCAATTATATATTATGCAATGTTCTAAGATGTTTGGGTTGATATATAAATGATGGTTAGTATCTTTTTGAAAGGCAAAGGTTACCACTACATCAAATTAATCTAAATTACACTCTTACCTAGGTCTAAATTTGGAACCTCGTGACAAAAACCTCTAGTCCCTCTATCAAGTGGGCTAACCTCACATTAGCGAACGATGGTTAATAAATGATTATAGACATGATAATTTTGAATTGAGAATATATGCTTGTGAGCACATGATATGATATGTTGGCGCCACACAATAGCATCATTACATAGATCTACTTGTTTAAATTATATAATAATCTCTCATAATAAATATTAAACTTTCATAATTATGCCACACTTATATTCTCATCCTCCATATAATGCCCTTTCCCTTTCCAAATAAAGTGCCCTCCCAAACAAAATAATAAAAGTCAAACATTTAACTTATTCGATTTTGATCTTAAAGATGCGAAATTATCATGACAAGTCATCTTAGTGTTTGTTGTCCAAGAAAATCTTATTTCTCCAAAAATGAAATATTTGAACTTTTTAACACTGAAATAATGTTTTTTTTCCCTCATAGATTTGTCAAACGGTATCAGATTCAATAAACTAATTCCAAATCTCCAAAGAGATTTCAAATCATTTAAGAAAGAATCATTTAACAGAAAAAAATCTCATTTCTCCGGTTGTCTCATTTCTCCTTATCACAATTTTCTTTAATAAATGAAAGTAACAAATTGCTTTCTATTGCTTTGATAGATACCCCACCAAGGCACCAACATCACTCACAAAAACACCAACTTTAAATAACATATCGACATTTTTTTTGGTATGAAGCTGATAATATAATTTTAGACAAAAAGAAGAACAACAAGAAAATGAAAGCAAAGAAAAGAAAAGGAAAAGAGAATTAACTTGAAGGGAAAAAGTCACCTCAATATATCCCCACATCAAAAGCACATCTTTGCTTTAATCCACTTTCCAACTAAGGATGTCGATCTTCTTCATTGATATTTCAATCCTTTTATTCTCTCTCTCTCTTTTTTTTTAAATGGCGGATGTTAAACTCATTCTAACATTTGATCAAGATTTCAATCACATCTATTTTTTTTGTTAGACTCATTCTAACTTTCCTACTCTTTTGTAGTTTGATGCTTATTATTATGTGCACCTATTGCTCATAACACATCATCCCAAATGTTTTTTTTTCCTTGAAGTTTTTTGTTTGCATGGTGTTCTCTTAAAATTTACTTGTTATACACATACTTATTGATTCCTAGTTTGTCAATTATGGGGTCTATGGATAGTCCAACACCATGGGTGCCATATATTAACAATCAAGATTGTTCTCAACAAATTTGTAGCATATATTGTCCCCAATGGTGTAACTACGCCGGTCTTCTTTCTCCTCCTCCACCACCTTCTGATGATGATTCAGGTGTTGTCGCCGGCCTCTCCCCTCTCGTGATCACAATCATTGGTGTTTTCGGTAGTGTGTGCCTTTTGGTTAGTTACTATGTCATAATCTCCAAACTGTGTACCGTAAATAATGATTCGTCTGAATCTTTAAGACAAAGAGGGGTTCAAGTTCAAGAAACTCCTGATTTTGAAATGAATGAAGATGATTTTAACATTGAAGATGACCCTTTTAATCTTGGGCCATGGCATGTTCAAGGCAAGGGTTTGGATGAGGTTATGATCAATTCGATTAGGGTTTGCAAGTTCCAAAAAGGTGGTGGCTTGATTTCGGGTACAGATTGCCCGGTTTGTTTAGGAGAATTTCAAGAAGATGAGAAGCTTAGGCTCTTGCCAAAATGTAGTCATGCCTTTCATGTTCATTGCATTGATACTTGGCTTGCAAATCACACAAATTGTCCATTATGTAGAGCTAATGTAAGTTGTGACAATGCCACGTTAGATATTTTGCTGCCACCTCCTCCACCGCCACCACCACCACCTCCTCGACCCCACATGGTTGAACCAAGGAGGGTTCCTAGTGATTTAGGAAGCCGTGACGAAATAATTGATATTAGAGAGGAGGAAGATGAACGAGAGGCCAGAAGATCTGTATCTATGGCTAATTTGTGTCAAAACCGAGTATCTATAGCTGATATTTTGTTTGTTAATCAACAAAATGATATGGAATTGGAAGAACTGAAAATTGAGGATGATGTTGGATCATCAAAACAAATTTTGAAAGCAAAACAATGTCGGATCTTCCAAAAGAGTTTTCATTGGAGATGACACAAATTTAAAATGTGGTGATGTTAGCTTTGATAGTTGAAATTACCATTTTCTAGTGTGAGATACTTGTTCTTATTTGGAAGGTTTCAGGACTTGAAGGCTCACTTTTGTTATATTGCTAATCTCAATATTTTGGTTCTTTGCAATTGCCTTAGTGAAAGAAAATTATATTTACGCCCAAATGTTGGAAATTACATAAACTTGTTTTAACGTTTGAAAGGTTTGTTTGTTGATGTTTTTTTAAAATAAAAATAAAAATAGAGTTTTTCTCCTGTTCTAAATAATTCTTTTTTCATTCAACACAATTAAGACTAGTGGGGGAACCCGCGCGATGCGGCGGGGAGAACAAATAATAATCATAACTATATAATATAAATATATTGAGTGTTGAATATAGTGGGGACACCCACGCTATGCGGCATGAAAACAGTCGAGTAATCATTTTATTATACATGCAATATTTATTTAGTTACAATTAAGTTTAAATCACATAGAGTCATAGAATGATGAATTAAAATGATGGTTATAAAATCATGTCTTTAGTCTTGACTTTTCTCTCCTATCTCCGGGCACCCCAACCTATTCATCTTGATACTTAATCACCAAATTTTACTTAGACACAATATTTTGGTGATAGTATTATGAAACTGCTAGTGGTGATCTTATCCATGTCATTAGACATCTGGTTTGATATAATCTAATTATATGAAATTCTAGATTTCATTAAGTCTTTTGAAAATAAGCAGATGTCCGACGATTTGGGTAATGATCGTACACTTAGTTTAGCAATTGTGTGCATAGTCTAAAACTAATATGATTATAACCAGTCTCAGATCCAAAAAGTACAATTTATTTCTTTTTAGTTAAGCATCTTGTAATTCAGTTCATATATTTAGTTATAGGATTTAACTTAAACGAAACACCACATGTAAATTATTAAAATACCTATTTAAGTTTACTACAACATTAGTCTAGTTACTGATCATATTTAAAGGAATAGTTTATTTTCAAGATTGTTTAAATTCGTTTTTTTAAATATTAACCCATTCTTATAAACAACTATATGTGCATAAGTCGTACAACATTCCAAGTTTCCATAAATGATTTTTGAGTTGGTTTCAATGATAGAAATGAAAATTGGAATTCTTACCTTGAATAGATACAATAACCAAAATCAATACGTGGTTCGCGTTGCGGTGGAACTTTCTAAGCGAGCAACAGTGGAGGCGGTTATCTGGTCATGATGGTTGCAAATGATTGTATGGTGGAAGCATGCTATCAGTGTATGATGAAGGTTCTTGTTACAATGAAAGGTCAGGTTGGTGGCAATTTCCAAACAGTTGCGAAAGAGAGCGTCCAGATTCAGGAGGTGGAATTTTATGGGCTATCTTGATCTTATGTTTAGGCATATATATGCTAAGAAGCTATTGGTTTCAGTTGCATCAAATAATGACATTGATGATCACAATTCAAGGCAACGGTTTTGATGTTACATTATCCTTGGTATACCCTTTAATTTAAATGCTTTCACTCAATTCTCAATCTCATTTATAACCCTTTAAACCTAGCTATGTATAAATATATATTTTTTTGTAACTTACACCCTATTATAAACGATTCATATTAATCTAGTAATATTAATATTAATTTACTAATATATATTAAGAGCTTTTTAGTTCATTATACACATATTTATATATATGTTTCGGAACTTAACATAGGCTTAAATGAAAGTATTCATTATAATACCAATCTGTGAAATATTGTCAAAAATATTAATTTCATTTAACAGTTCACATAATAATTTGATATATGTATGTAAAACATGTGTGCTTGATACTTATTATTATTGAAGGAGTGGTTGGGGTGAGATTAATACATGGTACAAGCATCTTAATGCATCACATGGTACAAGCATCTTAATGCATTGACAAGGGCATAAAAGGAAGAAAAGTGGTCAAGATTAGAGATTTATACTTGAGACTCTTGAGATGCCACCTTAACTTTGACATTTTGGACATCTTTGCCCATTGCTCCCTCTTTATAATGTAATATAGATAAGAATATTTTGAAGTGAATATCTAAACTATGGTGATAGAATGTGCTAATACGGATAGTTGATTTTTTTTAGGCTGGGCCTAAATTGCTAGAAGTTTAACACCTTAGTTTTTAGTCTAGAGATGGATAAAGAAGACGATTTCAAACTGAACAAACCGTGAAGAACTGAATCGCTTCCAAATCGAAGCTAGTTTGGCTTAGAAATGGTCCAAGTTAAAACCGGTTTTAGTCGGAAAAAAAAAATCCGAAATGTTTACCTCTAGCTCTTACTACTATTAATTTGCATAGAAATTTCAATCTACGAACAAAGTTGGGCGGAAATTATTGGTAATCATGCTACAAGTGGTTATAATTCATCTATGAGTTTTCTGAATAATTATTTTGCATTTTTAAATATCTTATGCGAACTTATGTCTTAAAAGTATCGTTTAGACATTGTTTAGACATTTGTTGGAATCAATTTTATGTTTGAGTAAACTATACGGATGGTCCCTATGGTTTGCACGAATTGCACTGATGCCCACATCTATCTTCAATGGTCCCTAACGTTGACATTTCATAACCCCCTTGGTCCTTACCCACTAACGTTGTTAAAATTTTCAGTTAAATCACGTAAATGACCAAAATACCCTCACCATATAAAAAATAAAAATAAATAAATCCTTCTTTCTGTTAATTCCTATCTCTCTCTCCGCAGATCTATCACCCTATAACCTTCACTCTAACTCTCTCTTTCTCTCTCTTATATATCCTTTATAGTGCTAAAAAAATCATTCAATCTTTCTAAACCTAACGTCAACAACAGCGCCGTGAGATCCTGAAACAGGAAGAGTTGTTGTAAATGGTTGGGATGAAGCTGGGTTGATGACATAGCGTAGGGTGGGGTTATTTAGGGGCGGTGGACGGCAAAGGTTAGGGTGGGGATGAGCAACTACATTTGAGCAAGCAGGAGCAATTTTGGCATCAGTGGAACTCGACTGGTGAACAGGGGATGAGGATTTTGCCAAAATCGGACCTTTTGGAAGTGAAATGGAGCTATGGGTTTCTACAGGGACACCCTTTCCTTGTAAAACAGGGGAAGATGTAAGTTGTTAAACATCAGGGGATTATGAGATAAACTGTTTTACGGTTTACATTTTTAGGAGGCGACTGAGGTATAAAGGCCTTTATGGATTTTTTTGATGAATTAGTGCTACAATGAAAATTTTTTGTGCAAATGGGGGGGGGGGGGGTGTCAGATCAGGATTTGAACTTTTGGTGAAACCGCAACTTGAACTTGCGGTTTCACCAAAAGTTCAAATCCTGATCTAACACCCTCAAATGCGCAAAAATCCCGTCCTGTAGCACTATTTTGGCAAAAAAAAAATCGGCCTCTATGACTTCATGAAGAGTTTGTAGTGAAACATCACATTTTGATGTATTGATGAAGGATTAGTGGGGACACGGGTGGCAAAGGTGATTTGTAGGCGGTGCTGATTTTCAAAGTGGTGGTTGTTTTGTTCTCGGTGTGGTGTTGTTGACGGGTTATGGTTCATAACGGGTTAAGTTTGATGTGGATGATGGTGGTTTGTGGTAGAGGGTTTTGTTGCAGATGGTGTTGCTAGATGATTGGTGGTGGTTAGTGGAAGATGGTCGGGGTGGTTAGGGATTGAGAGAGACAATGATAGTGAAAGTTTATAATATTTTTTAAAAAGGGTAATTTAGTAATTTTACATGGACTTAATTAAAAAACTTAACCACCATCCAAGTTAGGGACCAACGATGCAATAAAATCCAAACCACAGATCCCATTCATGTAATTTTGAAAATATGAGGAGCAAACTTTAAATTTAAGCAAACCACAGGTACCATCGGTGGACAGGTTAAATTGGAAATCATATTTAACTACTCTTAAAGGTTTTAGACGTAGTGACCCTTAAAATACACTTATCTTTTCAATCCAAGTTTTGTATACCTATATCCATCTAAAGGGGTGTTTGGGATTGATTATTCAAAACATATTATGTGTTTTGAAAAAGAAAGGGTGGAGCTACTTATAGATTATTACGTTTTGCCGTTTTGGTAGCCTAAAAAACTAATTATTTGCGTTTTCAAAACGCAATCCCAAACACCAAAAACTGATTATCTGCATTTTCAAAACGCAATAATCTTAAAATCAGATTCAAGACGCAGTCCCAGACACCCTCTAAGTACGTTTTTTTTATGGCAAAATGGAATTTATTAACCCCACCTTTTTGCAGTTGGCCGATAATAATCCCACCTGAGTTTATTCTTCCCACCAGTCCCACCTTTGAGACATTTTACTCTCAATGCACCCACCGTTATCTCACACTAACGCCGTTAGCTGAAACTCACAAGTCTAGGCGACTATTCACCGGATTTGAAAGAGGGAATCTACACGAAGATATTAGTATGTTCAATTGCAGAAATAAGCATGGTTCGATGGTTTAATTGTCGGTTCCGGTCATCCCATCCGAGGAGAACATCAACCTACAATTGACAAACCATGCTTATTTCTGTAATTGAACATACCAATATCTTCGCCTCGATTCCCTTTTTCAAATCCGGTGAATAATTCGCCTAGAATTGTGAGTTTCAGCTAATGGCGTTAGTGTGAGTTAACGGTGGGTGCATTGAGAGTAAAATATCTGAAAGGTGGGACTGGTGGGAAGAATAAACTCAGATTGGATTATTATCGACCAACTGTAAAAATGTCGGATTAACAAATTCTATTTTGTCTTTTTTTATTAAATGACATGTTATTTCCTTTGATAGTTTAAAGTACATATATTTATTTAGTTTTATATCAACTCTAAACCCACTAAAGTCTTATATATATTTATTTAGTTTTATATCAACTACATATTTCTAGTTAATTTTGTTGAAGACTTATGTATTAGTTTTTTTTTTATAAAATCCTTTCTAGATGATATTTCATCCCAAGTTTTGTACAGTTATTTTATACAAAAAAAATCAGCACTTTAGATTGACACACCTTTTACACCAAAACAATATAAATACATTTTATACACAAAACAATATAATTTAAATAATTTAAATACATTTGATACACAAAAAAATTCAACACCATTTCACACTAAAATAATTTAAATACATTTTTTAAACAAAACCTATAAAAATTTCGGGCCTCCCAGGAGTTTGGGCCTTGGGCCGTTGCCAACCCGCCCATGCCGAAAACCGGGCCTATAACAAACAATCATTATACAACCTAGGTAGTTTATAAGGTTCAACTACTCATAACCAAGAATGAAACAAAAACATAGACAGAATCACGGTTAATCGTAAAATAAATAAAAATATTTAAGCTAGCAGTCTGGTTAAATTAATAACACAGGCTGCTTAATTAATTATATTTTGACTTTCGTCACGTATTTATGTACTTTTTTTCTTTGAATTGCCGTAAAGTTAATTCGGCGTGCATGTGTCCTTCCATAAAGATATTACAACTCCTTTTATGCGACAATAGGGTAATTAGTTAAATCATTATGACAGGTGGATATGATCTATCAATGGTGGATAATGATGCTCCTTGTAAGATAGGCTAGGTGTTTCAATTTATTTTGGTGTCCTAGGTGTGAGATGGTGTTTCTCTGTGGTTTTTTGGTGTAATGCCTGTTAGCGACTTGACGTATATTGTCTCTAGCTTCTTGCTAGTGGCTGTTTTGGTGTTAATAAAAGATGTTTGCCGTTAAAAAAAATAAAAGTTAAATCCTTATGTGCCCAAGCTCAATTCATAACATATTGACTTTTAGATGGCCTGCTAGGCTTTTTATTTTCTTTGTCACGTTTGGGCTTGGATTTTTGGAGTTGGGCTCCACGAATTGGAGCTTGGCAACTTCCTTTTCTTTATTTTCGTTTTGGGCTTCGTGAGTCTTCAGCATCATTTTTTTTTATTTAAACTTAATAATAATAACACTCTTTTATTATTTTTTTCCTTGCTCAAACCCGGTGTTCGCGACTTGATGCGAGGTATGGAAATTGGTCAACGCCACCTGGTGAGTCCGTAGTTTAATAAACACCTTCGGGAGAAATAGTATGTGTACTAAAACCCCACATGAAGTAAGGGTGCCATTTAGGTAGGTTATTTTCATAATTATGTCTAATGCCCGCTAATGCACTTAGAAACGACTAAATTTAGAGAAATTTTGGATATGGTGAATATCTAAGTCCGTAAGGTCTTAGAGGGTTCCAAACAAGTTATTGAGTCGAAAACAACGTATTTAAACCAAGTAGTGTCGCATATGGGTGGCTAAACTGAAATATTTGCCTTTAAGGATATTTTGGGAAATTTAAAGATTTACTAATGGTTAAATCCAAGAACCAGGTCATAATAAATAAACAGGACAATGTTTTTAGTTAAACAAGTGTCAAGTGGGTTGATAATATGGTTGTTATAATTCTTGAATGGTCAAATAATGTTTTGTATAAGCTATGGCCTTAACGGGTCGATTTGGTTAAAGCATCTAAAGATTGGGGAAAACAATCACGGGAAAAGTGGCTAAGTCTGATAAATGACAAAGAGGACGTAAGCTTACATCCGTAAGCTACGACCTTCTGGCCGTAGCCTACAGCGGGAGTGTTTCCCAAAGTGTTTGTTTTGTCGTTTGATCTAATTTGTTCCATTTTTGATGCGTATCAACGTATTAATTATTCTAAAAGTGTTATTAACAATACAACTAACCATTCTTCATGTAATGGTGCTAGGTATACATTCGATGGAAGTCCCGGAGCAAGGATCAAGTCGTGAGGAGAACCGAATAAACCCGAACACTCAAAAGCTTTCGCAATAGAATTTCCCGTTTAAAACGCAAACTTTAATGCATATTTTTAGTAGTTAAAAATGTAAAATTGGTTGGGACCAAACATGTATGGGATTCATTGAATTGGGTTTTCATAATTAACAAAGTTTTAATTAGGAGTGATTTTAATTAAGGACTAAACTCGGAAGTTTAAAAAATCTGAAGAGGTGGATCTATATACGTGTTTATAATTGACAAAAACGACCAAATTAGGCCTCAAAATCCCCAAGAATTACAAAAGTGCAATGAATCACTATACAAAAACTGAAATCACTATTCATTTACACGGTGCATAAATAAATATATATATATAATTACATGTTTACAGGTCAGGGTCTTACATAAGCCCAAAATACGTTGGTGATTTAAGAGACATTGGATTCCTTATGAACATCTCACCACCAATATTGTCACCTTTGCCTTAGATAAGTTACCCATCCAGAAGCTCACGAATTTGCTTTTGGTTATTCTGGTGGAGATTTCTTGAAGGTCACCCATGCTAATATTAGTTCCACCTGAGCACACTTATCTGTGGAATTTTTGTTTGCTCCACAACCAACTAAGCCTAAAACGTAGTGGTGATTAAAGAGGCAACGAGTTCTTTATGAACCAAAAATCTCTCATGTCTACTTGCGATGTGAGATTTAACCAGATTGTTACAGTGGTCCATATTAATCTTCTTGGTAGTCGGTATCATTACATATAATCTGTTTCATCTTTTGGAAAAAAAAGTGAAGTTATATGTATAATAATTCATGAATTACGTCAAAATATATATCGCTAATAAATTACCTCTCTTATTGTATTTGACATTTTCTACCAAAACAAATATTTTAACTGATAATAAATTAGGTGGAAAAAAAAAACATTTGGTATCAAAATAAACGTCGTTATTATCATGTGGATATGAAGAAGATAAACCTGAATCACAATTATATACAAACAACAGCTACACAACAACATATTCAACCAAAGAAAAACTCACGTACCTTACCACCCTCGCCGCCTCCATTGCCATGCTTCTTTTCAAATCTAAGGAAGCAAGGAACAAAATCGAATGGCTTCGATGGCTTTGTGAGAACTGCGAGAATTTAACTAAAAACCATTCAAATTCAAATTCTTTTTACACTTATCAATAATATTAAAATACAAGATCAAAATATAAGTTACGTGTACAAATTTAAACGTATTTAAAAATAATTTTTTTTCACACATGTGTAAGTTTATCGTTTACACATGAGTAAACTGTTTCATTTAAGCATGCTTAAAGAAATTATTTTAGAGTGTTTTTGCGAGAGGCGATGAACTATTTGCTATATATTTCTTTAACGTTGTATATTAATAATTCTAATAATGGCAGTATAAAAAAAGGACTTTGATTGAGTTTTTCATTTGTTCTCACGATTCTCACGACATTTAATGGTTTCCCGATAACACTATATATAGGATCTGGATATATCATTTGGAGAACTCTCTCGAATTGTGAGAACTCCGACCTCCCTCGAGTTGTGAGAACTTTGACTTCCCATATGACTAACGAAGAAATTTGTAAAAATTGAAAAAAAAATAATTTTGGTAGTGACTTTACATATGTGTAAATAAAGTGACGTAAAAATAAATTTGTCAAATTACACAAAAAAATACACGTGTATTTTTGTTGGACACTGATGTAATTTTTTGCATACGACTTTTTTTTTTTCAATTTCCATAACAATAAGATAAACATAAGCTATTTTAACAATTTTTTTTAGAAAGCTTAATATGAAGTTCTCGCGAGTTTTTACAACTCAAAAACTCTCAACACAACCTAATCATATATACATACACACTAACACACACACATAATATATACACACACTAAATAAAAATAAAGTTATGGTAAAATGTAAGAAGGAAAAATATGACACCTATCATGTTATTTTCTCTCCGTTAATTGCACACAAGTCAATAGTAAAATGTAGGCAAGGAGATGACGACATATGATTATCGACGATCATATTAAACCCGTTAATATATAGTCTTTTTTCAGCTAACCACTTCGGATCACCATCTTTGTTCAGTCACCATCTTTGCGGTTAACCAATTCCTAAGATCAAACATTCATCCACCATCATCTTTGTTAACGGCTTTCACCACCAAATCAAGCAAACATTCACCATCAAAACCCCATAAAAAGAATGACAAGCCCAATAATTCGAAACTCTGTTATAATAAATTAAAATGAAAAAAATAAACTATTGTATCGAGAGCGAAAGGGTGAAGTTGGTGGCGGTGATGGTATCTAGCTAGGTAGATAGGTGATGTTGGTACGTACCATGGTGTCATGTTGGTCTTCGCTAATGGAGTATGAGAAGGGGAACAATTAAGGAATTAAGATGTTTGATAAAAGAGAAATAAAATAATTAATAAAAGTGTATATATATATTTTAACGTAATAACAAGTTATAGAGGCTTTCATTTTAACGTTAAAAAATATTGTATAATATTTAGAAGGGATAAGTGAGGAGACATGACAAAAAAATTATGCATGAATAGGGTCCACTCTTCGGGAGGGACAATGTTGTATGTCAACGAAGGGATATCACAAAATGACGGAAATTCTTAATGAAGAGAGTGACAAATCTTTTATATTGGAAGCAGCATAAACCAAATTCATCCAATCCCCTTCTGCGTGCTACCAAATCACCTTGTTGTTTATTCATGTATTATATATTTTTCTTCAAAGACATGAATTTTATTAGAACCAGTCTCTACCATAATCAATCAATCAATCAAGGTTGTATTCTCTAAAAAAATAATAAATTATATCTGGATAGTGGGTAACTGGGCAACAAGCTGCGCAGCTATCCCTTTTTGAATTGCAAAGCCTATTCTACTGAACGCATACCCTTGGTTTCTATGACTCTGCGAATTACTGTGGACCACCATCTGCACTCGCTTCAAGAAACGAACCGCCTCAGAGTCCAGTGATCCAAATGTGTCAAAGGCAAATGGAAAGAACACGTGCTGATTCTCTAAACATGTTGCCTCATGCTTAGCGAGTTTCTTAGCTTCCGCCTTCAAAACCGCCTGCCCTGGAACAAAGCCACAATCCCGCAAGCCCACCAGCGGGGACACCCCAGTGAGGTTTATTTTTCTTTCAAAATAGAGACAATAATAATCGCTCTCAAACCAGGTTGGGTTAAAATCGGGTTTAGGGACTGGAACATTGAACCTTGTATAATCGATTCGGGTTGGGTTTTCAAACCGGGTTCAACCCTATTGCTCAACCATATATCCAAAAAAAAAAAAGTAGAACCTCTAGAAAATAAATAATAAACATATGGGGAGAGATAACGTATAAAGCCCCCTTAACGTAAGAAGCGTAAGAAGCAATCTCAGCCATTAGATTAAGGATGCAGATTAAAAACCCTAACCATACCTGGGTTAAAACAGACGCACTCATTAAAATTCAGACGCACTCATTAAAATTCAGACGCACTCATTAAAATTCAGACGCACTCATTAAAAATTCAGACGCACTCATTAAAATTCAGACGCACTCATTAAAAATTAAACAAACTGCCTTTATAAATAAACGTGTGTCTATAAAACCAAAGAGTGCGTCTATAAAATCAAATAGTTAAAAATAAAAAAAATAACCAAACGCACCTTTTTGTGTGTGAGTGCGTCTAAATGATAAGCAAAATATAGCATTAACATTAACAAGATTAGATTATCTCTATCAACAGCCGTTCATCGTTGACTTGCAGAAAGTTCCCTCAAAATTACTAGTTCCTCATGCCATCATCAAGAAAACTTCACTAGATTTGCTCCACACGTTGACGGAATCCGTGATCCAGTTCATCGATCACGAGTCATTCCCATCGCAGGTAAATACTCTTGAAAATCACCTCGACAAAATCAAAATCAAACTTTACTTACGAAAATCATCACTGGCCTTCTTTGTGCTTTACAGTTGGAGAAAAGAGGCCTTCTTTGTGATTTAGATCATTTATTTTCATTTTTCTTAAATAAAAATGAAAAGGGTATAATCTATCACTTCTTTTTACGCTAGTATCTCTTACAAAAATTCAACTTTAACACTTGTGCATTTCTCGGGGCAACATGCACAGATGTACTTTTCCTCGATCGGTGGTGGTGGTGGGGGCGGTGGTGGTGGCGGTGGTGGTGGTGGTCAGTGAATGATGATGATGATGATGATGATGGTGGTGGTGGTGGTGGTGGTGGTGGTGGTGGTGGTCGTGGTGGTGGTCAGATCTCGATCGGTTTTTTTAAAGGAGGATGGGTTTGTGAAAGTGGGTAGGTGCAGTGGTGGTGGTGATGGGAAGTTTGCAGTGATAATTGTGAAAGTGGGAGGGCGTGTATAGTTTAATCATGGTTAGGTTAAATTGACATGTGGCAAGTTCTAGTGGCTTCTTACACTTCTTATTTTAAGGGGCTTTATACCGTATACTTTCTCTAAGACTATGGGGTGTGGTTCCCCTTCCCCCTTCCTTCCCCTTGTCCACATCAGCGCCACATCATTTTCTCCTTTTCTTCCCCCTTCCTTTTTTTATTATTTTTTTTTGATTTACTTTATAGACTTTATTTTTCATTAATATTTTTTTTCATTAAAATTAAAAAACAAATTACATGGAAATTAAAAAAAAAAAAACGAAAATAATACCAAAAAAAAAACAATTCGGATGACACATAAAAAAAAGATTTTAAATTAAAAAAAATTACAAACCTAAACAAATTAAAAAAAAAAACAAACCTAAAGAAAGTAAAAAAATACAAACTACTCGTCACCAACATCATCGACCCGAAAATTGTTCCAAATATGGTCGATTAGATCCGTGCAAAGATTGTTGTGCACGGTACTATCCTCTAGTGCCCACCGGTTCGATTGTTGTTGTCCCTGGTCAACCGGCTCGATATTCTCTTCAACGTCATTCGGGTCATACTCACATATAGCGCGGCCTTCATCTTCGATTATCATGTTATGTAGTATCGTACAAGCGTACATAATATACCTCAAGTTTTCTGGATGCCATGCACGTGCGGGCCGCCCAATAACATGCCATTTAGCCGTCAAAACACCGAATAACCGTTCAACGTCTTTTCTCGCCGATTCTTGGCATTTCGCAAACTTTTTTCTTTTCTCATCCGTGGGAATTTGTATCGTTTTCACAAGAGATGAGTAACTTGGGTATATCCCGTCTGCTAGATAATACCCGTGCTTATATTCTACCCCGTTGAGCACGAAAGAGACATCAGGACCGGTACCTCTAATGATGCGGTCGAAAACCGTGGATTTAGCTAGAACATTTAAATCGTTACATGAACCAGCAACTCCGAAAAATGCATGCCAAATCCAAAGGTCTTGTGAGCAAACGGATTCTAAAATAATTGATGGCTCTCCAATGTCACCACGCGTAAACTGCCCTTTCCATGCAGTGGGGCAATTACGCCATGGCCAATGCGTGCAATCGATGCTTCCAAGCATGCCAGGAAAGCCGTGTCTCTCTGCATGGTGTGCGTAAAGCTTTTGGATTTCGTTCTTCGTTGGCCTACGCAAGTAAACTTTGCTATATAAGTTCACGACATCTTCGCAAAACCGATACAAGCACTCCCGACTCATTCTAGCAGACATCCTTAAGTATTCATCCCATGAATCACTAGCAGTCCCGTACGCCAACTGACGAATCGCAGAAGTACATTTTTGTAGAGTCGTAATGTAATATCCCTATTTTTATATATAATAGTATTATGTATATAATAAAAATAATTAGTCATAAGTATGACTATATATAAGAATGTACAGTTAAATATATAAATAATTGATAATATATTAACTAAACATTTAGAGATTACGAAGAAGAAAAAAAAATTTAAAAGGACTATTATATAATAAGGAAAAAGGGGGCTTCGTTTTTTTTTTGTTCAAATATACATCCATATGGATAATATTTACACCCCGGTGAAACTTGAATAACTCATGCGGATTAGAACGCTTCGTGTCCACCTTCTAGATTAATTGTGCCACGATGCTTTACTTGCTGCCCAAGCATTTTGAGTCACCCTCCTGCCATTATTTTGGGGAACAAGTGTCGCTCCCACAAGAACCAAAAGTGACTATAAAAACTGGTTTGAGGATGGCTTCACCTCATCAACTCATTTGTTTAAAAAAAAAAAAAATGTCATCTCCACTTTCAAACTCGGAACTTGTGATTTTCCAGCGAAGTGTTTATTTTTCCGGCAAGTCCAACGTAGAAGGTGATCTATAGCAAGGATTCTACGATTATCTAGACGTATTCGGTTACCCCATATACTAATTAAAGGTACGGGTAGTCTAAACCCTTTATTTCAATACGAGCCGTTTGGCCTACGGGCATCTAATTCCTTAATTTAAATCTTGCATCAAGATTTTATGAAAATATCTTTTGGAAACTAAAACCATTTCAAGAATGATTTACATGTGTAATTCGATACATGGATTATGGAATTTATGTTTTCACAAGTTTACAAGTATGTATGTGAAATCTGGTACCCAAGTCTGTCACCACTTGGGGAGTTGACCCCAAGTACATCGTTGTGGCATAGAACGGTGTAGTACCGACCGTGACGGTACGTGGAGATCACGGCGTCTCAATCTGTTAGCTCTATGAGCATTCTGGTACTTTATGTACAATATGGAGGCGTATGGATCGATCCTAGGAAAAATTAAATATAAGTCTGGGAATAGGTAAGTGTGATTTGCCCACACCCTATTCTATCTGGATGCATATGGGCTAGCTACCCTGCATCAATCTGTAATTAATTGAAGTCTGTGGGCTTTGGGTACACTATTTGAAATGAATTTGCTACTGAATTGTTATGATTTTGATAAATGATTTGATTCTGAAAATCCTCAAGTATTTGACTTACGATTCTGAATATTTTTACTAAAAGAGTTTTGAAAACTTGAAACCATTTTAAATGAAACAAAACAAGCCTTTTTGGTCACCCCCTATCCGCTCACTGGGCAAAACTTTCAAATTTTGCTCAGACGTACGTTTTTGTGTTTTTTTTTCTTTACGTCAGGTTCTCAAGACAATCAGGGATGGATTTGGGAGAGTGCTATAGATATTGAAAAGACCTTGGTGCAAGTAAATGTAATATAGTAGACTGCGCTTCCTATTAAGTTGTCAAGCTATGTAATATTTTAAGAAATTAATGGAATTATGTTTTTGATCTGACTCTGTAAAAGTGACACGTCAGCCCGCTCTGGGCCGGGGTGTTACACGTAAAACCTCGTTTTCCTCTAGCATCATATCGTAGTGTGAAAAACTCATCATAATTAGCCAAGTCATTGGCAATTCGTTGAAACAATCGGCGACTCATTCTAAAGCGACGCTTAAATAGCTCGTCTGGGTATACGCAGTCCTCAGCAAAGTAGTCAGCAACCAAACGTTCGTGTGCACCTTTAGATAAAAATAAAGAATATAAGAAATAAAATATAATAACAAAAATATATTTTTAAAATATAAGATATGAAATACAATAAAAAAGTAGTAAAGAAAATTAACAAAATATAACAAAATAAGAAATTTAAAAAGTATAAGAAATAAAATATACCCTCACGATCTCTGTTTAATGCGGCGCGTCTTGTTCTTGGTTCCGAACTTGTTTCCTCGTCACTACTGTCGTTTACGAACTCCAACAAAATGTTTGCCGTTTCAACCATCGTGCTCGCAAAAAAATTGGCAACATTTGCCTCTTCTGACGACGAACTCATGCTTGTATAAAAGGCTTGAAATTGTTATGTGGTTTTATAAAAATTAGAGTGTAAGATTTATAAAATATGAGGTGTGTTGTGTAGAGTAGGTTTGAATTGGTGGGATTTTGGTATGATTTTTGTAGTGTTATAATATAAATATATATAGATAATAAAAAACCTTTTTTTTTTTACAACGGTCCAAAAAACAACGGTCAAAACAGTCAAACGGCTATTTTTTTATGGGGAAGAGGGACGGGGTGGACGGGATAATTCTCCCGAGTTCACCGAAGCTCCTTCGGGGGGGGGGGGGGGGCGGTGTTCCCCTTCGGGGAAAAGTCCAAGTCAGCCTTCCCGACCCTTTCCCCTTCCCACACCCCACAGTCTAAACATATAAGTAACTTAAAAGTTCATACCTTTATGTATTTGTAATTTTATAAGTAATTATCTAATCCTTAATCAACATAAATAAAAATTTCCACGAATTTAGGGATTCTTCTTTGTTTCCTAAAAGCTTCACATCGATAGGTTTGGTTAAGGAACCCATATTTACGGATGATTTGCCACTTTCAGTTGCCATAGCGCTTTGAGAGCGCATTTTCGTTTACGACGACTGATTTTACTTTTTTGAGTATGTTTTTTTATGTTGTGATTTAACTAAAACATTATATACACACCGCCATATGAGGGCCAAATTTCAACGGCCAAAAATTGTAACATAATAACTATATGGTGGTATATATAATGTCTGAATTTTAAACCTAGACCGGGTTGAGGCATCTGGTTACAAACCGATGAGCTGAAACTGGAACGACTACAAAATGCCTTAAACTGATTCCAAACCCACGGTTGAAACGGGTCATAATAGGGTTGGTACTCTGTTGGGTTGACTTGGCTTTTAGGGCTGGATTGTTAGGTTCTGTTTCTAACCGCAGTGGCGAAGCTAGGAAAAAATAGTGGTAGGGGTCGAAAATCACGAGACCCGAATTTTTTCTTAATTATTGGTGGGGGTCAGACTCAATTTATATAACAATTACCTACGAAAATTGCTAATTTCCACCACTGAGACAAAAAACAGGGCGGTCGGGGTACCCCTAGCCCTCATTATCCTCCGCCACTGTCTAACCGGGTATAGGGTGGCACCGTGTACATTATTATATTAATCAATACTCATTAAGTTTGGATTATTTAATAATCAACCCATAATAAGTTGTTAGAAAACTTACATTGAGATCGAAGACGAAATCGACAACATGTACCGGGCTTGTGTTTGACACAATTCCCTTAAACAGATTCTCGGTCTGTTCCCAGGGTACACCGGTTCTTTAACAGTGTTGGTGCACTGCCGGACTATCTCACTTGCCTGAAAAATAATCGAACATCGATTGAGTTTGTTCTCTACATATAAGTGTGTATGAGTATTTCTTCTTCTATATCTCAAATGAGGCATCAAGCCTTCATTATATATGAACATGGATTAATCAAGAGTTTCATAGTGTATATTTCTCATGTATATCAAATATGATACAAAAGTCTCTAATATATACAAGAGGCATGGATGAAGAGTTTTTACTTTTTAGTCACTTAATTAGAGACTTAATTTTATACATAAAGGCTCTAATAAATTGACATAAAAATTTAATTAGAAAATTCTAATTATGTAAAATTCTATTCTCTAAACAGGTAATGGTTTTGATGGTGACTGAATATAATGGATTAGAAAACATAAAACTCTACTCAAGAGTTTACTCTTTATTTCACCACATTAAGATTTCAATTAATAATTATAGTTTACCAAATTATAATTTCAATATAATCCATTCATATATTTCCAACTTAAGTATTATTTAAGATACAAGTTAAAACCAAAAATATTAAAATATGTGTACAGTTAAATGTGTGAAAGCATGTTTTCTACTTTGAAGCAAAGTCATGTGTTTACTGTTTAGTTGCCCTGTGTCATACGGCGTTGTGTAGACGACGAAGCAAGAGACACTTTCATTCATTTGTTTTATCTGTTACCAAGAAGATATAGCATATATATTTTTTTGAAACTTGTGAGTGTGTGTGTGTATGTGTGGGGTTAATTTGGCTGTGTTAGACGTATTCTAGGCATTATTGACGAGGGTGGGGCGTAAGTAAGCATATCAACACATGAAGGAGCTGCATCTATAGCTTCATCTTTGTTGCCACATGAATTTATCGACAGTACGAACGGTTTAAATTCACTCATTACCTTATCACCACGGATAACTTCAATCCTCATCTGCATTTTGTTTTACATTTTCATTCACATTCTTATTATTTCCCAATTAATAATTTAGATTTAATTTTATGGTTGTTTCGTTTACTTTAATTAAATTGTTAATTTATGATGGAGGGAAAAAAATATATCAACCCACTAGAAGTAACAGAATATTAATTATATCCTTGATGAATAATCCACAAGATACAAATGTGCTTTCTACACATTCATATTGTGTTTTAAGTAATATAATTAGCATTATGGTGGAATGTAGGCGAGTGGTTAAAGATTGAAGCCTTAAAAGATGATTTAACTTTGGATCAGCTCTTGAAGTACTGTTGGAATCAAAACGGGGCGACCAAGAGGTGGAAAACGGTGTACGCGGTGATACTTCTTGCCTGTTGGAAGCTTTGGCTGAAAAGAAATGATCGTTTGTTCAATAACAGAAGCGCAGCAACAACATCAATGATAGAAGAAATCAAGTTGGAAACATATTGGTGGATGATCAAAAGGGCGACGTTGCCGGAGTTAACAAAAGTGGCTTGGTGGGCGTTTGAAGTCTTTGATAACGGATAGTTCATGCTGTTTTCGAACAGATTTGCTGGTGTATTTGACTAGGCTATAATGTATTAATTTTGGTGTATGTATAGTCGGCCCAGGTAGCCGCTGGCTTAATGTGCCGGGGGTGAATCGGGATGTAAGATGTTTTTGGTGGAATAAAGTTGCGTTTTGGCTGTTCAAAAAAAAAGTAATATAATTAGCACTTTTTATTAATCAACAGGGCCGGCTCTGAAAATTCAGGTGCCCGGGCCGAGCTGTAAAAATTATGCCTCTTAGCCTTAATTTAGGCCTTAACGAAATAAATAATGTAAACCATTTTTTAAGCTACGATTAAAGTAATATCAAATTGATAGATCAAATTTTATTTCCCACGTAGGTTGTAGTTTACCTGTAGAGGGAACAAACCCTCTTATGAGAGGTTGGGAGTTTGAATCCCACAAAGGGTGAAATATAAATGGGTGAAAGTTTGGCAATTAAATTTTTTTTTTTTTTTTGTTTCATAACAAAAATAAAAGTTAAAAAAGAAGTCAATACCAACCGGTAAAAAGCAAAAACAACTAAGTGTGAGCCCTCTTCATTTCATAATTTTCATTCTCTCTTGTCCTACAATCATAATAAACCTACAAATTTTTTTCTCAAACCATTTTATTTTCTTCTTTAATTCTTAACCTCTCTCAACATTTCTTTACTTTCTGTTTTATATAAACTACCCTTCACTTTGATTAATACTTGATTAACAATTTTGGGGCTCAAACATACAAAAATCCATCGAATTAAGGACATCACTGTTAAGAAAACTTGGATTGCCGGAGAGTCAATGTGCCCCTGAGAAATTTGGGCCCGGGCCGGGAGTCCTCCCCGCACCCCTTAAGGGCCGGCCATGTTAATCAAGATCTAAAAACCAACACAACATTGCAAGGAGTGATCGAAAAACGTTTACCACATTATATAAGATATCGCTTTAGAGTAATGATAAGATTGTTGTCGTTCGATATCTAAGTTATGGGTTTGATATCTAAGTTATGGGTTTGAGTCATGAAAACAACCTATCGCATAAATTAGAGTAAGGTGATTCTATATGACATATTTCAAAAAATTTCTAAAATAAAATATTACACTTTCTGTTCGTACAATAAATTTTTGTCGTATACATTTTCCCATCAAGAAAAGGTGACACTCCCATAAGATGACCCTAGAAAATAAATGAGAATTTATTATAGTCATTGACCACAAAATTATATCATCCAACATGGGTAACATACATATGTAACTTCAGTATTAGACAACTATCGTAATTATATTGATAGTATTAAAATTATTGAACACAATACAAAAAATGGGGTTTTAAAAGGCTGAAATCACAAATGCCGTGTATAAATGAAAGATTATTAGAGTTATGCTTACAAGCACTAGATGTGAAAATGGTGATACTGTCAAATAACATGATACCAGATCTAAATCTTTTTATTAAATGAAAATATAAAGAAACTGATTACAACTCTAGAACAAGATCAACTGATCTACAAGACAAACTGAGAAAATATTCTATACAAAACTCTCTATCAAACCTAATCTGTAACTGGACTCAATAACATTACCAGATTCGAGATGAATCTGGTACTATCCTTACAAACCCTAGATTTCTGAGAGAGATGAATAATATGAACGATAACAAAGGAAAGCTAAACTCGTTAACGACTGATCAACTCTGCTTATATAGACAGTGTTATAGGTTCGGTAAGAAACACAACCGAACCTATCATAGCCGTTGATCAATCTAAAGAAACACACTAACAAACGATCTAAGCCTTTAATCTTGTGAGACTGGATTGCCACATCAGCTTATATCCCGAACCTACAGCTCCTGACCCGAACCTCCACAAGTTGTCGAATGGGCTTGGACCTTTGTTCTGGGCTGCTACTCTTCTTCTTATTTGGGCCATCATTCCAGACTCTTTAATAAACTTGGATCAGTTAGACTTCAGCCCACCTGCACATTTCTTATGCAACATGTTCAAAATATTTATAGATTTAACATACTTATAAACTTATCATCTAATAATTCTGAATTTGCTAAACTTAATATTAAGACTTGAATGATATGCATATTTTAACACCCCTCCTCAAGCTTAATATTAAGCTTATTCAAATTTCAGAATCCAAATGGGTCAAACATCCCCAAGGATGTACATATTTCATCATGTAACCCCACACCAAGACCCTTGGTCATGATATCAGCTACTTGTTTCTCAGAACACACTTTGATAGTCTTTATATATCCTTTAGAAATTAATTCTCTTAAGAAAAATATATCAACTTCAAAATGCTTAGTTTTATCAAAAAACACGGGATTGGCTGCAATTGATATTGCAGCACTATTATCACACAACATACTTATAGGCAATTCAATCTTTACTTGCAATTCTTCTAGTAAGTTAATAAGCCAAAGAATTTCACAGGCAGTGGTACACATTGCTCTATATTCAGCTTCTGCTGAAGACCTAGCAATTGTAGACTGTTTTTTACTTTTCCAGGAAATAAGATTGTTTCCTAGAAATATACAAAACCCAGTCACTGACTTTCTAGTGTCAATACATTTGGCCCAGTCAGAATCTGAATAAGCCAAGAGATTAAAGGATGAACTTTTCCTGAACCATACTCCCTTACCTGGAGCCCTCTTTAAATACCTTAACAATCTAATAGCAATTCTCAAATGACCTTCAGTAGGTTTATGCATGTACTGACTAAGGTAGTGTACAGCATATGATATATCTGGTCTAGTATGAGACAGGTATATCAGTTTGCCTACTAACTGCTGATAACCAGTTATGTTAGCTAACACACTTGGATGGTCATTGCATATTGCAGTTAAGGTATGATTAGGCTCCAAAGGGCTGTTGACTGGTTTGCATGCAGTCATACCATACTCAGCCAACAAATCCAGACAATACTTTCTCTGGGAAAGACATAAGTTATCATCTTGTGATAACACTTCTATTCCCAGGAAGTATTTAAGTTCTCCTAAATCTTTGATAAGAAAGTTATCTTTTAAACATTTCTTAACATTATTCAACTCATTGACACTATTACCAGTTAACACTATGTCATCCACATAAACCAGTAACAAAACTATGATTTCACCAGAGACCTTAACAAACAAAGAGTAATCACATTTACTCTGAACAAAACCAGAGTCACACAGAACACTAACCAGTTTTTCATTCCACATTCTGGGTGCCTGCTTAAGACCATACAGTGACTTATTCAATTTACATACCTTAGTTTCATTTTCAGAAAAATAACCCTCAGGCAAAGACATATATACATCTTCATGTAATTCACCATACAGGAAGGCATTATTAACATCAAGTTGGAACAACTTCCAACTGTTTTGTACAGCAACAGACATAACACACTTAACAGTCACAAATTTAACCACAGGAGAAAAAGTTTCTTCAAAATCTATGCCCTGCTTTTGGCTATATCCCTTAGCCACAAGCCTGGCTTTAAACCTATCTATCTCTCCATTAGACTTGTATTTGATTTTGTAGATCCATTTACACCCTACAAGACTCCTACCTTTAGGTAGATCTACTAATGTCCAGGTATTATTTCTGTTAAGTGCCTCTATTTCTTCATTCATAGCATTGATCCAGTTATGATCTCCAGATGCTTCTTTGAAGCTTCTGGGTTCAATGCTTTTATTTAACATACTAGCAAAAGCCCTATGTTCACAAGTTAAATTTGAATAGTTAACAACCTTTTCTACCCCAAACTTTACCTTACCCTCTACTATGAAATCATCTAGTCTTCTGGGAAGAACAGAACTCCTAGTACTCCTTCTAATGGTCTGATTTGTTTGATCATTGCCCTCAGATCCTATTGGATTATCATCACTAGGTGTCACATGCTCAGCCCTGTCAACACTTTTATTAGCATCAAAGGACTGAGAACTGGAATGTTCTTCCAAGTTCTGATGCTTCAAAGGTGACTGCTGAGACCCATGTGTCTCTATCTCATTCTTACCTAACTCCCTTCCCTCATCATTGGGCAGATCAGGTTGATTGGATGTATTATTTTCATAAAGGTTAAAAAAATTCAATGAGTCTATATTTGGAAAATGAGTATCACAGAACTTAGTGTAAACATCTTTATCTTTAAATGGAAATATAGTTTCATAAAACTTTACATCTCTTGAATAAGAAACAGTTCTAGTTTCCAAACTATATATTTTATAACCTTTTTTCTCATTTGAATAACCTATGAAAACACATTTTTCTGCCTTTTCATTTAGTTTATCAGACTCATTTAGTATAGTAGCAAAACATAAACATCCAAACAACTTAAGATGACCTAGGAAGGGTTTAAAACCATAGATGAGTTCATAGGGTGTTCTCCCATTAAGCACAGATGAGGGTGTCCTATTAATCAAGTAGGAAGCAGTTAACACACATTCACTCCAAAATCTGACAGGTAAATTACTTTGAAATAACAAAGACCTAGTGACATTAAGCAGGTGTCTATGTTTCCTTTCAACTATTCCATTCTGCTGTGGTGTATAAGAGCATGATGTTTGATGAATAATGCCCAATGACTTAAAATAGGCAGTCATTTGATTATTCACAAACTCAGACCCATTGTCACTTCTAACACATTTAACTACTTTAGAAAATTGTGTTTTAAGTATATTGACAAAATCTTGTACATGTTCAAACACCTCAATCTTACTTTTCATTAAACACACCCACACAGCCCTGGAATAGTCATCAACAATAGTCAGGAAGTACTTAAACCCCTCCTTACTAGCAACCCTATAAGGTCCCCATACATCTAGGTGCACCAGTTCACCTAGAGCAGTGGTCTTATGGTCACTTAGAGGGAATGGTTCTCTATGCTGCTTGGCCTTGTGACACACATCACAAGGTAAGCTTTCATCTCGAACCATTTTGACACCTAAGACATCCTCTAATTTCTGAATAACTATATCAGAAGGATGTCCCATCCTACCATGCCATAATTCATAATCTTTATTTGTAATTCCTACCTTATTACTAACAAAGGATCCTCCACAAAAATAGAGACCTTCTAGCTGGTTACCAGTCACCAGGACTTTCCTGGTTGACAAGTCCTGAATATAACAATTATTTTCATCAAAACCAACAAACAAATGATTGTCCTTAACCAGCTTATGAACAGAAATCAGATTAACACAGTAATCAGGAACAACAAATACATCATACAAGGTAACTTTATCATTTATTTTCAAGTTTCCTATCTTAGTAACCTGAGCATTTGTTCCATTAGGATGTTTAACTTGTATGTTGAGATCAGAAACATCTATGTAATCAGTCAAATCATGTTCACTAGTGACCATGTGTTGATTTGCCCCTGAGTCTATTATCCAGCCCACTTTAATTTTAGTTCCCCCCACATTAAAACAAAAAATAGGCTTAGCATAAACATTTGCACAAAATGGAGAAAACATGCTACCTGACACATTATGACTTTGAGGAGGATCAATGGTCTTATCTGAAATCAAACTTAACAGTTTAGACAATTGATCACTAGTCAAAGTGGATATAGGAACATCAGTTTTTTCACAACAAGTATTATTTACAGTAACCTTTTTTCCCTGAGTTCCCCTGGGTTTAGCCCAAGGTGGATATCCAATTAGTTCAAAACATTTCTCAATTGAATGTCCTACCTTGTTACAATGTGTACACTTAAGAGCAGGATTGTAATTTTTAGTTACTCTTTTAGAAAAATCAACAGGTTGAGTTGTTTTAGACATAAAACCCATAGGTTGACTCTTTTTTGACCCAGTGCTAGAGTTTCTATGGGATTCTTCCCTAGAAACTATAGCAAAGGCCTCTTTTACACTAGGAAGAGTTTCTTTAATTAACAAACTAGTTCTGACATTTTGATACACATTGTCTAACCCCATAAGAAACTGCATTAACTTGATCATACTACTAAAATTATTAAATTCCCTAGCAGCATTGCAAGTACAAGCAGGTAACTGTAAAATTTGATCTAACTGTTTCCACATAATGTTCAGCTTATGATAATACTCAGACACAGAAATACCATTTTGAGAAAATGAATTTATCTTTTGGTATAAATCAAACACCACAGAACCATCAATCTTATCATATGTCTCTTTTAATTCATCCCAGACATCACAAGCAAGTTTAGAGAAAACATGTCCCATATACAAATCTTCACTAATAGAGTTAAGAATCCATGTTAATACAATTGAATTACATCTATCCCACTGTCTAGCTAACACAGGATCAGTCTCAGATTTCACACATGTTTTATCAATAAAACCCCATTTGTTTTTAACTTGTAGTGCCAAAGTTAAGCTATTAGCCCACACAGAGTAGTTTTCTGATCCTTTTAGTTTTATAGATGTAATAGTTAAGTTGCTAGAATCAGAAGCATGTAAGTACAAAGGGTTACTAACATCAAGTTTACTGATTAAGGTTTCGTTTGCCCCACCATTACCCCCATTTCCCAATAGGTTGGGACCACCATCTTGTGGATCCTGATCACCCATAGTACACTTAGTTTAATCAAGAACACTCAAGAAAAACACAGAGGCAACAATGAACACAAATCAAATAAGCAACAACAAATTACACAACAATGAATCAACTAACACCAATATCAAGCACTCACAACAAAAAACAAACAGAGACAGACACAACCACGGCGAAGCCTCGCTGGTGATCCAGATAGCCGGTTCCTCAAGGGTACCGACCTAGGTCCTCACGAGGGAGCCTTCCTAGACCTAAGACCAACCCTAAAGCTAAATCAGGTTCTCAGCCCTGAGCATATGACTCCTTATACAACTCTATTAAAAGACAGTAAAAGAAAGGAACGATCTCACCAATATGACCCAAGTTAGGGTTTCCAAACAACTCGTAGTGTCAACCTTCTAGGGTTGATCACCAGAGAGCAAAGAAGTGCTTTACTCCTTACGAACCAGATCCAAGCAATCAACGGCTCCACAGATCAAAGCCCCAATTTCACAGCGGAATATACAACCCAGGCGATCTACACCGATCAAGAACAACTTTGATCGATCAGTATCAGATCTCAATCTAAACCTAGAGCTCTGATACCATGTCAAATAACATGATACCAGATCTAAATCTTTTTATTAAATGAAAATATAAAGAAACTGATTACAACTCTAGAACAAGATCAACTGATCTACAAGACAAACTGAGAAAATATTCTATACAAAACTCTCTATCAAACCTAATCTGTAACTGGACTCAATAACATTACCAGATTCGAGATGAATCTGGTACTATCCTTACAAACCCTAGATTTCTGAGAGAGATGAATAATATGAACGATAACAAAGGAAAGCTAAACTCGTTAACGACTGATCAACTCTGCTTATATAGACAGTGTTATAGGTTCGGTAAGAAACACAACCGAACCTATCATAGCCGTTGATCAATCTAAAGAAACACACTAACAAACGATCTAAGCCTTTAATCTTGTGAGACTGGATTGCCACATCAGCTTATATCCCGAACCTACAGCTCCTGACCCGAACCTCCACAAGTTGTCGAATGGGCTTGGACCTTTGTTCTGGGCTGCTACTCTTCTTCTTATTTGGGCCATCATTCCAGACTCTTTAATAAACTTGGATCAGTTAGACTTCAGCCCACCTGCACATTTCTTATGCAACATGTTCAAAATATTTATAGATTTAACATACTTATAAACTTATCATCTAATAATTCTGAATTTGCTAAACTTAATATTAAGACTTGAATGATATGCATATTTTAACAGATACAGCCTAAACTAGACGAACTTCGAAACTGTTTTTAAAATTGATGAACGGGGAGTTTTAGAAAGCTTCCAAATAGTTGTTGAAGTAGAGGTATGGATCAACTAATTTTGATGATAATTTTGTGCCAAGTCGCTAACTACGGTTTTGAGAGCAACAAACGGTTAATGAATAAATATAAGGCTACATGGTAAGGAGGCGCCATTCTACAACATCAACGCAATATCATTGCCATGTCAAAAGCAGGCTCACTCCCCCCTTCCAGGAACATCCAGTGTTGTAGAACTCGCTAGGCGCTAGTCGGCCGGTGAGGTATCGCTAACTACGGTTTATGTATATTTTTCCAAATTGATACATATATAATGCTAATTTTATACCTTATATGTATAAATTTAGAAGTTTAAGGGCAATATAAACTAGTGAATATAGATGGGAGGTCAAATATTAAAATACCTAAACTTAAATAACCCTAATCATCTTAATCGTTCACTATATCCCGTTTTTTCCTCCTCATTCATTCTTTCATCGTACGGAACCATCGGATGCAACTAGAGTTCATAGAGTTTCATCGATTTTACTTCTAAATCATGGATTATCATCCAATTTTTGAGGTAAAAACTTGTTTTATTTGAACGATTTGCTCCAGTTTTGACCAATTCAAATTTATTTTTTTTACCTAATTTTGAGTTTTTAGGTCCGACAAGGACCAATTTTGTCTGACCAATTGGTAATTAATCGTGACATTAATATACATAACATTAAAAAAAACATAATAATATACATATAAATATAAAAGACATATGTGCAAAGCGGTGTTTCATGATTTTCCAAATCTCAAAGTTACGATAGTTATCTTTGTGCACGATACAGTACTCGGTACGACCGCCTAAGTTGTCTCATCTTAATTTAAACCCCCTCGCGGTTAAACGTACTTCTAAAGACCCCCCCCTCCCAGGAGAGCGATAAACTTTCTTGTTATGGCATCCCTGTTACGATGGTTGTTATTCGTTAATTTGTTGACGGAGTCTAGTCACAACCGTGTTTCAACACTCTGTCGAATCATCATGTAGTGCATTTTGCTCAAGTGTGGTAATATAACTACTGGCCAAAGCGATTTTCTCTTCCACGGTTCAACGTCGTTTTGCTATTTGAAAAATTAAATAGCAAGAAAAATGAATATATGGGGTTTAATTTTGTTTATTTTTATTTTTACAGAATGGACGTTATCAAGCGATTAAAAAATAAAATGGTCTCACCAATACATCTGTTTCCCCTCGTTATTGATTGGGTTCACGTCCCTTAAAAGGCGTCAGGGAAACAAGGGGCACTATTGATCAAAATTTGGCTAAGGTGGAAGGGGCGCCACCCCTGCACCATGTAGCCTAGTAATACACATATATCGATTCCAAAAGTAAGAAACTGTATTGAACCCAAGAGACCATTATCCAATTATGAAACGAACACAACCTAAAGGAAACCGTATTGATCGATAAGAATCCACACTTACATTTGACATTGACATCGTATTTATAACCGATGTGAAATGACGTGTCAACATGAAACTTCGTGACCCTTATAACCCTAATAAAAAACAGTGTATCCAAACGGTTTTAGACTTTAAACTATTACGTATACTTGACCCTCCTACTATATATACACTACAAGGAATGATACTTTTAGCGGCGACGCCTGTGGCCGCTAAAAGTATACTTTTAGCGGCGACGGCTGCCGCTAAAAGCCTTGTCGCCTTTAGTCTGTCGCTATTTGCTCTTGTTGCCGCTAAAGGAGTGGCCGCTAAAGGTATTTATCCACGTGGCATTTCCTTTTAAATTTAATTTTTTTTTCCACGTGGCCTGACACGTGGCATGCCACGTGGCAGTTTCTGGTCTAATCTGGGCAAGACTTTTTAGCGGCGACGCCTGTCGCCGCTAAAGGTCTTTTTTTTTTTTTTTTTTTTTGCTATTCGTTTACTCCGCACACGGCACAACCAAACTAAATAATAACAAAAATAATTAACCGACATCTACATATATATAAATAAACATAACAAAGTTAAACCAACATTCGTCAAAAAATATCAAACAAACTAAATTAACATACCAACCTAATATTTGATTCAAACATACACCATCAAAATTACCACTTCGTCAAAACTGCCTAAATGTCTTCGTCTTGGTCTTGGTCTTCGTCGTCGTGATCGTGATCGCCACTATTACCACTTCCGCCTTGATTTCCAAGCCTTTGTTGGACGATTAGCGGCGGCGACTAACCTTTTTAGCGGCGGCGATTAAATCTTTAGCGGCGACAAAGTTCACGTTCTTTCCGTAGATCCGTCCTTTCCTACAAACACAAACAAATTATAAAAAAATAATAAAAAATTAACCTAAAAACAGAAAAAAAAGAATAAAAAAACTGAAAAAAATAAATAAAAACAGAAAATAAAAGAAAAAAAAGAAAATAAACAAAAAAAAAGAAAAGCAATCTGAAAAAACAAATAAAAAAGATAAAAAAATAAAAAAAATAAAAAAACTGAAAAAAAAAATAAAAAACAGAAAAAAAAAGAATAAAAAAACTGAAAAAAAAAAATAAAAACAGAAAATAAAAGAAAAAAATTCGAAAATAAACAAAAAAAGAAAAAAAAGAGAAAAGAAAACTGAAAAAACAAATAAAAAAGAGAAAAAAATAAAAAAAATAAAAAAACTGAAAAAAAAAATAAAACAGAAAATGAAAAGAAAATAAAAAGAAAACATAGAAAATAAAAAGAAAACATAGAAAATAAAATAAAATAACGCAAAAAAAAAGAAAAAAACAAAAAAAATACTTACGGTGGTGGAGGGTTTGCTCGGTGGTGGTGGTGGTTCGGAGGTGGGTTGAGGGAGGTGGTGGTGGTTCGGAGGTGGAGGGGGTTGTGCAGCGCTGGGCAGAGGGAGATCCGGAGGTGGGGCTCGGTGGTGGACGGGGTTGCTCGTTGGTGGTGGGGCTTGGTGGTGGTGGTGGTTAAAATTAAGGGAGAAGGAGGGAGAAGGAAAGAAGAAGAGAGGGAGTGTGAGATACAAGAGGAGGCAGAGAGAAGATCGAAGAAAAGGAAAGAAGAGGAAGAAAAGTGTGTAGGTGAAAAAGAAAGAGAGGGAAAGAAGAAGAGGAAAGGCGGGCAGGTTAAAATTTTCGGGTTAACCTTTAGCGGCGACGGTGTCGCCGCTAATAATAATAGCGGGTTTTTTTCTTAGCCGTTGATGTGTATTTGATCAATGGTTAGATTAGATTTGACATTTAGCGGCGACACTTTGGCGGGTCGCCGCTAAAGGTGTCGCCGCTAAAGGTCAAATTTCTTGTAGTGATAATTGCAAAACTAGTCACTAAACTTGACTTTTAACTTATTGTATAAACACCCTAAACTTGTATCAATGAATTATTCCTAACAGTCAGCCCACTAACTAATGATCCAAGTTAATTAGTGCATATGTCCCTAGCTTAGTTGATTTTTTGTGTTATTTTGATTATTGTATCTAAATTTGTAAGCTTAGGGGGAATTTTAGACTTTTTGTCAGTCGAGGGACTGAGATTGAGGGACCGAGACATGTATAAAAGCTTAGTCCCTTCTCATTTCTCAAAGAGTTAATAGCTAAAATCGTCCCTGAGGTTTGGTCACTTTTGACACTTCAGTCCAAAACCCAAACGTCTTAAATCTGGGTCCGTAGGCTTTTGATTTTTTGCCACATTCGTCCCTGACACTAACCCAGTTAACTTATCTCGTTAAGTTGGGGGGTATTTCTGACTTTTTGCCTACAAAATCGAGGGCATTTTAGACATTTTGTATTTAAAAGCTAAATAAATAAAAAATAAAAATATACTTTAAGGGAGAGAGAGAGCAGAGATAGAAAGAGAGGAGAGAGATAGAGAGAGAGCAGAGAGGGAGAGAGACAGAGAGAGAGCAGAGAGGAGAGAGAGCAGAGAGAGAGCAGAGAGGAGAGAGAGAGACAGCGAGAGAGCAGAGAGGAGAGAGAGCAGAGAGAGATAGAGAGAGAGAGCAGAGATAGAGAGAATAGATCGAAGGAGGAGTGGGTGTTTAGGGTTACGATTAGGGTGGTTCAAGGCGACGGAGATGATGGTTGTTTAGGGTGGTTGTGGCGGCGGAGGTGATGGTTGTTTAGGGTGGTTGTGGCGGCGGAGGTGATGGTTGTTTAGGGTTGAATCGCTGCCTCCCTCTCTCTATTTCTCAGATCCCTCGATTCCTCTCTCAGATCCCTCTCTCTCTTTCTCTCGTCTGTCTCCCTCTCTCTCTCTCTCGTCTGTCTCTTTCTCGCGTCTGTCTCTCTCTCTAGAATAGGGTGGTGGTTGTGTGAGGGTGGTGGTGGTGGTGGTGGTGTGTGATGATGGCAGGTCTAAATGGAGAAGAAGGTAGGCAAAAAGTCAGAAATGCCCCCCAACTTAACGAGATAAGTTAACTGGGTTAGTGTCAGGGACGAATGTGGCAAAAAATCAAAAGCCTACGGACCCAGATTTAAGACGTTTGGGTTTTGGACTGAAGTGACAAAAGTGACCAAACCTCAGGGACGATTTTGGCTATTAACTCTTTCTCAAATGTTGTTTGTTTTGGTTTAGAGCTAAGTGTGTGTTTTTTAAGATGCAATTAGTTTTCTTTGCTTGAGATTTATATCAAGGAAGCTTTGATTATTTCTTTATGTGTTGTGTTTCATTTAATTCCTAAGCATCTTCCTACCACTATCATAATCTATATATCGTTTCTGCCTTTATTGATATTTATGTATGTGAAACAAATAGCTTTCATTCTCTGTGGATATTTCTGGCCACAAATCTTTTAGGGCTCTCATTCTTCCTTTTCTGGTCTGGACCATCATCAATCTTCAACTTAGTAAGCCGTCTCTTGTGGTTGACCTTTGCAAAGCCACCCTCTTCAGAAAAATAGTCTCCATCACCCTCCTTTTGGTAATCAGCACTACTATGACAAAGATCATAATACCCTCGCAGCGTTCAACCAGACCATACAATTAACACAAATTTGTTTCTTATTTAAGAGCATTCACTGTAGCTTCCTCATCTCCATTCCTTCAGAACCAATCACAACCACATATTACATTAAAAATCATTACAATTTCTCTCTCCTCTACTAATAATCACTTTCAACAAATATTTAAAAATAAGCTCATAAGAGGAACATATGACCTAAGGATCTCAATTTCAGCTTTGTAGGAAACATGTTCTAAAATCAGCGAGGAACATATGACCTCCGTTCAACTTAATTTGTGAGAGTAAGCTCATAAGTCGGAGATGATCAATTACTCAAAATTTAGCTTTGTTATATTTCCGCTTCGAAATTAAAAGGAAAAAAATGCATTAGGGAACCTTACTCAAATTGTTATACTCGCACAAGACTAACTCACTTCATCATGATAAGTTCATATACCAAGTCACTACATATTTATCCACTGTTAGTTTGCATAATTAAGTTGTTCTCTTGTTCATGTGAGCATATATATTACATGCATGTAGAACAATAGTTTTACAATTGTTCACATATATACATATACGTGATACTATAGCATTTTCTTTAATTTGATTGAAATTTGAAAGTAGATATAGGATTTCATGAAAAAGCAATTTCTTTTCAACACTGCGAAATTACATCGAAACAAACGGCAAAATGGGCAACAAGCTGCACCGCTAGTCCTTTTAGAATAGCAAAACTAAGAGGCTGTTTGGTAGCCTCTTAATCAGCCTCTTAACCATTCTGGTCTGAATCATTCAGCATTCAGACTGTTTGTTTCAGCATCTGAATGAAATGATTAAGTGCTGAACCATTAAACTAATAAGGAATGCTGAATGATTCAGCTCTTAACCATTCAGAGTCTCTTAACCATTCAGACCATCTTAATGATTCAGCACTTAATCAACCAAACAGCCCCTAAGTCTTTTTAAAAACTACATTCATATGTCTTTGGGTCATAACATTACTATGCATGACCTGTTGGACTCGGCTAAGTAACTCCACAACCTCTTTAAAAGTGTTAAAAGCAAATAGCATAAACAAGTGTTTGTTGTCAAAACTAAGCAAATGATATAATATGAAATCTTTAGTCTCAAAATACAAATGAACTTAAATATTCATCTGAACTAAATATAATCCAATAAGAGCACCCTTTTACCCACTTGGTAAATTATAATTTTTAGGGAGTTGTAAAGAATCAGCTAGTTAGAAGATGGTGACATGGTGTTGATATGTCAATTTAAGAGCACATGCCTTTGCAAGTGAAGGACCATATTTCTACACTTAGATTCTTACATAATGGACAATATAGTCCCTCATTATATATTCTTTATGTTTTTGTTTTTGCAGCATAGTTTTAAATTTAGAACTATTTGTTTTTTTAAGTTGTAAAGTAGTAACGGCATTAAATTTGAATACAAATCATTGCAAATTACCCCTAACAAAAGGGTTGATGATGTTTATATGTTATGAACATTGGTTATTATAATTTTATAGGGTGGGTTATAGGTACAACATAAATATTTATAATTAAAAGGTCAAGATAAATTATTTATTTTTTCAGTCTTAAAAACTTTTAAAATATAAAAAAAATGTTGAAATGCAATTTAATTATCTTTTCTGAAATTCAAATGCACACACATGTATATATGCGGATTAATGTACAAATGATAATTAAAGCGCGAAGCGTATGAAGATAATTACGCATGAAGCAACTATAATTACACATGAAGTATCATATAATTACGCATGAAGTAAGCTAATTACGTATAAAGTATCATATCTATGCATGAAGTAAATATAACTAATTCACAACCTATATGTCCTTCGTACGATTTTCACGTTCACAGCTCTTAACGTGTATCTATATATAGCTTTATAACCCGTGTACGTATTACACTTTACACAGGTTGAATATCGAAACCCACTACACCACTATAAACATCCCTCCTCTTTTCGCATTCAATTTTCGAGAACTTTTGGAAGCAAGCAACATTAATGGACTTAAAAGATCAAAAAAAGAAGTCATTTATGCAATCTTACTCACAACTTGCTGGACAATCTGGAATGGAAGAAACAAGAAAGCGTTTCAAGGAAAAAGAGCGAATCTCGAGGAACTTCTAGGGGAAATCAAGGCGCAATCGTTTTTATGGATAACGAATAGAGCTACCGGAATTACAAAAGATTGGAACAAATGGTGTGCTTTTGAATTGTAACCTACTTAATTTGTAATGCTTCTGCTGGGGGATCGGATGTAATTGGGTTGGGCGTAATCGGTTTACTTCTACACATCTATCTAGCAGCTTGCTAAAGGATGTATATGTACATATTGGGTTATTGGAAATAAAATGTTCTTTGCCTTTCAAAAAAAAAAGTGTGAAGTGTTTTACACCATGAAAGACGTGTCATTGGTAATTACTTACGTGTAAAATAAAAATTTATGACACATGTTTTTTACCAGCAACTAAATCAGTTTAAAGTTACTGAAATTAATTTTACAAGTAACTAGCAATTTACGCCATATATATTTTGATGCAGTTCTTTTTTAATTTTCTCAAGAGCAAAACATGAATATTTGCATGCATGACACTGAAGCAACAACTCCTTTTCAGATTTCTCTTCCCCAAAGTTTTGGCATTGCATGTGGAGAGTTTAAATTTGAAGATATCCATACATATTAACCAGAAAAATACAAACGTAAAAAGGGAATTTATGCTGTACTATTTGTCTTTCTCTTTGCCTTCTTTCATTGTCCTTTAAATTAATAAATTTGGCTTTTGGTTCCTTATCAACCATCTTTCTTGAAAAAAAAAACAACACCAACAATGTCAAATATGATATATAGCTTTTGTTTAGAGACCATTATTGTTACAATTAAACTACTACTAAATTTATTTCCACAACATATGTTATAGGTAGTAAATAAGAATTTTGTACATGTTGATCGATAACATAATAATTCACCATTCAACTCACATCACTCAGTTAATCTTTGAAAACGTCTAACTCAACTAGACAAGTACTACATGAAGTAACAGCAAATTCTACTGTGCACTTAAGAGAGAGAGAGAGAGGCATTATGGTGATTTTACATAAGCCCATCCAAAGGGGTAAAATGGTAACACACAAGCAGTTATTTCTAGTTTATGGAATCAACACATAGGGTAGCTTCCTCCTCGATTATTCTAAGCATCTGGTGGACTGCACCTGCTATCTCTTCTGCTGAGTTGAGTCTGCATCCTTCTTCCACCTGCATATATGTTTTTTCTTTAATTAATACATTTCATAAATGTTTGAATATTTTTGTCTGAATTTTAATTACAAGACAAACAATGTAAACTTGGAAAAAACAACGTTTATGGAAACAAACATACCCTTTTCCACCCATCATTTTTTCCAGAACATTAACGGAATTAGGCCACATCTGGTGGAATTCCCAAAAACACCTTCCTAGTCCCTATTTTTTACCTTTTTGTTAATTATTATTGGTAAATTATTGGAGAATACCAAGTCTAAATTTGTAAAAAACGTTAAAAACTGGCATAGACCCCTTTGTTATTTCTTTTTCCTTGACCATGATGAAAGTTTTGTTTTCCAAGAAAAAGAAATTTGTGTCTAATGATGAAAAAGGAAACTACTGGTAGTATCTCAAAAGCTGGTTTGTGCATTGTGAAGTCATTCAATGTTATGTCTTTTTCAACTCCACACTTTTGCATGAGCAACATTTTTAATAACAACTTAAATTATAACAAATCTGTTTATACGGAGGCTCGAACCCTTGACCTTAGAGGACAAACCTTAACTTTAATGGTTTTGCCAAACGAAGCAACATTATATCAAATTATATTGGTAGTATAAAATACACAGAGAGTTAACGTGTTAAACATAAAGATAAATTAACTAGAGTAATAATGTTAACATTCTCTATAAGTTTTGAACTAACTAGAGTAATTATTATTACTATACTTCATTTTTGTAGTGTACTCCTAAATCGTATAGTAAATAATATTCCTTATATAACATGACAGAAAAAAGTACTCTAGTTATTTGTACATTGGTAGGTTAATTTCATTTTTACTTAGTCTCACCCCTCACATTTTATCTTGCTTAATTGAATTGAATTACCTTAACACTTATGGAGTAGAGAACCAAAGGTTCCAAGGTGGTGACATTGAGATGTAGTATGGACAAATAAAGTGTTTGAAAACAAGCCACCATCTTAGAGAGCTGATTGAGCCGTTTTCGAGATAATATCCGTAGATTAGCATGTGTTTCGATCAAAGTAACTTCGATGTCCGCAATGGCCGCCTTGCTTTTTGAAGTGTACTTGTTGGGAATTTGAGAGCAAGTGTATTGAGGGTAACAAAAAAACTGTGAAAATGGAGGGGCAGATGATGTACTATTTTGTCCACCTTCTTCTTGTTGTTGTTGTTGAGTCAAGACAAATTTTTGAGCTTCAAGAGATTGTAACAGATGTTCAAGCTCCTTCACAAATTCTATAGCACCACCAACTATTGAAGCTTGGTCACCCTGGAAAGGGTATAACCGTCATTAGTTAATAATATTAAGTTTTTTTTTTTTTTTTTTTTTGGAATGAACTAATTGTTGATATTGCAAGTCTAAATAATGAAGTCAACCATTTGAAACCGTAAAACTTTGGCTTGTTATTGTTGTTCATTGCATCCGACAAATTGACAAGAAAAGGGATCTCTAAAAAGAAGGAACTGCTTTTATAGATATCAGACACTGTTAATTACAGTGTCTTAAGATTTTGTACCATGAAAGAGAGAGAGAGAAAGAGATGTTACGAAGCTGTTTAATCAAATTAGTGACTTAATTAGAAAAACATCAAATTATAAAACTTAATTGGTTTAAAATTAATAAAGATAATCTAAATCAAGGATATAAGTTTTAAAATTAATAAACATAATCTAAATCAAGGACTTATAATTCAATAATAATGTTCTTGCGTTCTTAAAAAAAACAATATTAATTAGAAAAACATCAAATTATAAAATATCGAATTATTATTCAATAATATATATATGTTCTTGAAATTGTTAGAAAAAGACACTGTTTAAAAAGAGCATAGATACGTTGCGTTTTCTATCAACCAAAAACCTTACATTTACAGCCTTTTGCACCTTTTACGACACCAAAAAGTGAATTCGAAGCGAAGATTTCCAATGTATTCTTTTGAAGATAAATATATAAAGATTCAAAACTAAAAAAAGTACTCAACTAATTATAATTAATTAATTCCGCATATGCGAATGATTTTTGTATGCACTAAAAATTTATTTAAAAAAACTTATCCCAAAATCAAACAATTCATGAACACGTTTAAAAACCTATATTAGATTAATACAAAAAAACTGGATTCTCATTTAAATTAAGAAAAAAATAATAAGAAGAAATTAACTACAAACCCTTTGCACGTAAGATTCCGGCATGAGAGATCGCAAGACAGCGAGATGCTCATTCATCTGTTTCCGACGATTCCTCTCGACGGCAATGTGAGTCATTCTTTGAGTTTCAGCTTCTTCTTTGTTCTTGCAAACCCTAGACCTTCTTCTCCTTTTCTTCTTCTGCACACCTAAATTCTGATTATTATTATTATTATTACTATTGTTGTTGTTGTAATTTTTTTCTGAGATGTTGCCACTACAGAAAGCTTGAACAGCCATAGACATCTTTGCAGTGGTTGTAGTAAGAGAAGAATTAGAACTCATAATCTCCATGGGAGTTACTGCAAGTTCTTGAGACATTGGATTAGGGTTAGAGTTCTGGTTTTGGAGATGGAAGAAGAAGCTGCCACAAGGGTTGGTAGTGGTTTCAGATGAGTCATTGCTGGTAAAAGGGGTTGCAGAGATGGTGTCATAGATTATGAAGTTGAGGAGCTCATTGGAAGAAAGTGTTTCTAAAGCCATACTCTCTTTCTCTCTCTATTTTTTTTTTTTGTTATCTAATGTGTGGCAACTTTAGGCTTTTGTGTTTGTTCATATATATCTATTTATATTATATGAGGGAGTAGTGTAACCCTATGCTATGCTAGATTGACTAGTGATCAATTATTATTGCCAACATTTGTGTTTGGAACTTTGGATGGTTAGAATTTGTTAAAATGTACTCAAGACCTAATGCTCATAGGTAGTCATGATTATTCAGTAATTTTTACTAAAGATCTATTATACTAGTAGCAAATTTTTATTGCTATTAAAATGGGATGGTTCGAGTTTTACAACTTAACCATTATGTGGATTTTTTTTTGAACGGCTAACAAATTGGAATCACTCACGAAACCCGAGTAGGAAGTTCTGGTTAGTGGTCTCGGCTGTAGTCCACGGCCATGGTAAAGTTGTGGAATTTGTGCCAAGGTCACAAATGTAGTCTTTGAATACTTTAGAATAAAAAAATCCTCAAAATCGATAGTATTACGATACCTCAAACCTACACAACCACTACTACCTATTTTAAATAATTTCATCCACAAATAATTTTTTCATACACGTTTCTACAAAATGAGTGATATTGAAGATGAAAATATATACATTTCACTGCTCGTTGTCAATCCAGTATTAGTAGCCTAGAACTTTTCGCAGATATCGTCGAGCAACCCGAACAAGAAGGCACAACAATATCTACTAAAATATGTGTACCACAGGATCGCGAGAAAGGTCATAATGTTTTAATGGAAGATTACTTTGACGACAACCTAAAATACAATGAAAATACATTTAGACACAGGTTTCGTATGTCGAAACGACTATATTTAAAGGCGACGTAGAAGCAAATTTCAAATGGTTCTAAGAGGGCTTAGACGGGAGGAAGCTTTACACCGATGCAAAAAGTCACATATGCTATTAAATAACTCACATGCGGTAATCCTCCTAACTAATACTACAATATGTATGTATGTATGGCTGATAGGTCGTCATGTGAGTGTCTACTATTTTTTTTAATGACGTAATTAAGTTATACAAAAAGAGTTTATACGAAGACCGACAAGTCACGACATTGGACGATTGTATGAAGCACACGAAGAAAGTCATCACTTTCCCGGTATGATTGATAGCATTGACTGTACACATTTAGTTTGGAGAGCTTGTTCTAAGGAATTACCAAGATAGTCTATGAGAGATGATCACCAATACCCTACCATCATGCTAAAAACGGTTGCGTCACAAGTTATATGCCCTTTAACGCGCATAAGACCCAAAGACTTGTTGGCATTATCATACAAATATCAAATAACTAAGTTATCAATTAATAAAGGAATATTGGATTTAAATACTCCCAACATTCAGAGTTTGGCCGGCAATATTCAAACTACGAAAATGTTTATTAGCACTCCCAACTTTTAAGGTATTTTTCACTGGCACTCCCAAACTAACCCAGTTAGTCTGTTTAGTTGGTTTGCTGACGTGGCATGCTGACATGACCATAATTGCTGACGTAGCATGCTGTGGAAGATGATGTGTCATCTTATGTGTCATCCACGTCAGCAATAATGGCCACGTCAGCAAACTAACTGAACAAACTAACTAGGTTAGCTTGGGAGTGCCAGTGGAAAATACCTTAAAAGTTGGGAGTGCTGATAAACATTTTCGTAGTTAGGAGTATTACCGGCCAAACTCTGAAAGTTGGGAGTATTTAAATCCAATATTCCATTCATAAACATCAAATCACTAATATTCATTCTTGTTGTTCACGGAACGTGCCCCACGCAAGTGAAAACAACCTAGGTGACAACCATAACTTCTTTAGATATCATCTCACAAGTATCAAATACTTAAGATATCGTTTGAGAGACATCAAAACCAAGTCACGGCTTGATCACTGGATCTTTATTCAAACATCGTGAGACAGCTATGACGAATTGAGTTTTTATAAGAATTTTGAAGAACTAAACAAAAGAGAAAGTTTGCGCAATCCAATACTTGTTTAACGGAACCCACTTGATTCTGATTTCTGATCAAACAATCCAACGTACTTTCCTTTTGATTATCAATCCAACATCCTACATTTGAATGATTCCGGCTAAAACAACGTACTTAAATAATTACTATGTGACAGATAATGTGATGTGTATCACATCCATGAGTAATTGACCGCTTATAAAGTAAAATTTATGTAATGTTAGTTTAATTATGACGTAACACTACATAAACTTGACTAGTTGCAACATAAGAAAAAATTAAGCAATCATTTTCTATTATATGTTTGATCAAAAGTCAATTGTTTACTAAATGTCGTACTCGATTTATTTGCATAGACATAGTCACACATTAGACTGCTCGGTGTTCGGGCCCGTCCTCGTCGCCAACACTGCCCCCTCCGGCCCGTCCTCGTCTCAAATGTCTTGCAGAGGATGAACAAGACGGGCCTCTCTTCTCTCTCTTCTATTATCTTATTATTTATTTGAACAGCTGCTTTATAAAAAAATAAAAAAAAGAGAGAAAACCTTTTGAACGACGGTGATGGTGGTGCAGGTCGCCGAAGTTGGTGCGGTGCATACGGTGGTGCAAGTCGCCGCAGATGGTGCAGACAGTGGTGCAGGTCGCCGGAGATGGTGCAGACGGTGCTGCAGGTCGCCGGAGATGGTGCAGACGGTGATGGTGGTGGTGCCTTTCTCTCTCTCTCCCTCTCTCTAAACTTTCTTTACTCTCTCTCTCTCTCTATCTAGTATGTGTGTGTTGATTTATAAATAATAATAATAATAATAATAATAATAATAATAATAAATAAATAAAGGGTGGGTTGTCCCCATACCCTTGGTGTGTCCTAAAAAAGAGGACAATCTTCCTATGCTTATGTGGCTCCTACGTAGCATGGAGGACAACCCATTTGGATTGTCCCCATACCCAATAGCCTTATAAACTAATGGTAGGAGGGGAATGTAGCAACTGTTTGCGTATAAATAAAATAAACAATATATTACGATTACAAGCGAAATGATAGCAAAAATTACAATACAGATTACAACTGAAAAATAATCAAAATACAAGAAAGGAGTAGAAACAAAATCATGTTGTGGCTGAGAATCGTTTTGAACACGGGCCCTTAAAACAAATTATGAGTCTATTATGAGAGCTCGGCCGTTTTATTTCACAGGGTACAACAGCCGAAGCAGAAGTACTGCCGAAATTGGCTCTAAAATCCGAATGGTACCTTGAAGAAATAAGTACAGAAGTTGTTGGAGTGCTTTAGAGAGAAGATTTGGTGAGTTGGTGTATCTCCAAACCAAGAGGCTCCTCTAGTAGCAATGATTACTGAGCATGGAGCTATGGTGGAAGAGGTCAACTTGGTGGGTAAAACCCCGTAAGGATGGTATGTTGACACGGGTTCAACCGGCCATGTTTGTGGAGATAAGGCTCTTTTCTCAACATTCAAGGATATGACGGGTGAAGAAAAGCTTTATATGAGGAATAAAGCTACTGCCGACATCAAAGGTGAAGGCGATGTGATATTGAAGATGACTTCAGAAAAGGAGCTCACATTGAGCAAGGTGCTCTATGTCCCTACGTAGCATGGAGGACAACCCATTTGGATTGTCCCCATACCCAATAGCCTTATAAACTAATGGTAGGAGGGGAATGTAGCAACTGTTTGCGTATAAATAAAATAAACAATATATTACGATTACAAGCGAAATGATAGCAAAAATTACAATACAGATTACAACTGAAAAATAATCAAAATACAAGAAAGGAGTAGAAACAAAATCATGTTGTGGCTGAGAATCGTTTTGAACACGGGCCCTTAAAACAAATTATGAGTCTATTATGAGAGCTCGGCCGTTTTATTTCACAGGGTACAACAGCCGAAGCAGAAGTACTGCCGAAATTGGCTCTAAAATCCGAATGGTACCTTGAAGAAATAAGTACAGAAGTTGTTGGAGTGCTTTAGAGAGAAGATTTGGTGAGTTGGTGTATCTCCAAACCAAGAGGCTCCTCTAGTAGCAATGATTACTGAGCATGGAGCTATGGTGGAAGAGGTCAACTTGGTGGGTAAAACCCCGTAAGGATGGTATGTTGACACGGGTTCAACCGGCCATGTTTGTGGAGATAAGGCTCTTTTCTCAACATTCAAGGATATGACGGGTGAAGAAAAGCTTTATATGAGGAATAAAGCTACTGTCGACATCAAAGGTGAAGGCGATGTGATATTGAAGATGACTTCAGAAAAGGAGCTCACATTGAGCAAGGTGCTCTATGTCCCAGATATTCGCAAGAATCTCGTGTCGGGATGGATGCACAACAAGAAGGATTTCGTCTAGTGTTTGAATCGGATAAGTTTGTACTTTCTAGACGTAGATCGAATGTTTGTTGGTAAGGGCTATGCCTTTAATGGAATGTTCAAAATGAATGTAATGGTTATCAAAAATGAAATGAATAAAACTGCTACTACTTCTGTTTATATGCCTATGTCTTCAAATGTTTGGCATGGTAGAGTAGGACTGTAAATTTTAATTAAGTGTGTCGTTTGATTAAATTGAATAGTATACCAACATTCCATATTGAATTCGATTTGAAATACGAAGCATGTGTTGAATTCAAACTTACAAGATCATCATTCAAATCGGTTGAAAGAATAACCGAACCCCTTGATTTAATTCACACCGATGTTTGTGACTTAAAGGCAATCCCTACAAGTGGTGGGAATAAACATTTCATCACGTTTATTGATGATCACACCAAATATTACTACGTATACTTACTCAAAATTAAGGATGAGGCAATATATAAGTTTACCTTATACAAGAACAAAGTTGAGAATCAACTTGAAAAGAAAATAAAGGCCGTGAGAAGCAATCTAGGTGGTGAATATGTTGATAAGTTCGGGAGTGAACCATGAAATGTGGGGGACGCCATTCTCTCGGCTAATTATCTTTTGAATAGGATACTTCTAAAAAATAGGGATGAGACTCCCTGTGAGTTATAGAAGGGTAGAAAACCTTCATACAAATACTTGAAAGTGTGGGAGTGCCTAGACAAGGTGACTGTACCACCCCCTAAGGCTCTTTTGATAGGCCCCAAAATTGTTGATTGCATATTGACTGGTTATGCACATTAAAGTACTGCACATCGTTTTCTTGAACATGAATCCAAGAACCCCGATGTACACAAAAGCACTATCATGGAGGTAAATCCTAATGTTGTTAAATATTTTGAACATGTGTTTGCTATGCTAGGACAAACTCATGTTAATTCATCAAAACTTATTCAGGATGAACAAGCAGGTCCATCGACATCGGTTGACAATGAAGTTCATGAGAAAAGACAAAAACGACCCGAGGTTGAGGAAGGTGAGCTCAGACGAAGCAAAGGGCAAAGGTTGAAAAATCCTTTGGTCCAGAATTCATGAGCTATATGGTTAAGGGTGAGCCCAATACCTACTCTGAAGCGGTTTCCTCATCAGAATGACCACAATGGAAAAAAGCAATGAAGAATGAGATTGATTCTATATTGATAGATCATACTTGGGAGTTAGTAAATCTTCAGCCGGGTTGTAAACCTCTTGGATATCGTTGGATATTCAAGAAGAATATGAAAACTGATGGAAGTATTGATAAATACAAGGTTAGGTTAGTGATCAAAGGATTTAGACAAAAGGTGGGTCTATATTACTTTGATACTTACTCGCATGTGACACGAATAACCTCTATAAGATTGGTTCTTGCTATCGCAGCTTTAAGAAATTTGGATGTTTATCAAATAGATGTAAAGACTGCATTTCTAAATGGCGATTTCGAATAAGAAATTTACATGCAGCTACCCGAGGGTTTATATGCCCCAGGTCAAGAGGGCAGAGTATGTAAACTAGTCGAGTCTTTGTATGGCTTGATGCAAGCTCCAATACAATAGCACCAAAAGTTTGACCATGTCATGCTTGACAATGGTTTCAAAATTAATGAGTGTGACAAGTGTGTTTATTCCAAAGACACGCCATGAGGTTATGTCATTTTATGCCTTTATGTGGATGATATGTTTATCATAGGGAGTAATGATAAAATGATCAAATCCACTAAAGACATGTTGAAAGTGAGATTTGACATGAAACATAGGGGTCTAGCAGACACGATTCTTGGAGTAAAACTTATTAGAACCCAAAATGGTCTTGTTCTAATTCAATCTCTCTATGTGGATAAGATTCTTGAAAAATTCAATTCGAAAGACACGGTTGTAGCCCGCACACCAATTGATACCACCCACCATCTAAGTAAAAATAGATGCAAGGGTATTGCTCAGTTAGAGTACTCAAGAATCATCAGCAATGTAATGTATCTAATGATATGTACTAGACCTGACTTGGCATACGTGGTGAGTAAGCTAAGTAGATATACAAGTAATCCAAGTGATGAACATTGGAAAACTATAACAAGGGTGCTTAGATACATAAGATACACACAGGATTATGGACTACATTATACCCGCGATCCAGCAGTGATTAAAGGATACACTTATGCGAACTGGATTTTGGATATAAAAGATTCCAAATCAACAAGTGGTTACGTGTTTACACTTGGGGGTGCATATATAGCTTGGAAGTCTTCAAAGCAAACTGTTATAGCAAGATCCACGATGGAATCTGCTTTTATCGCCTTAGATAAATCAGGGGACGAGGCGGAGTGGCTACGTCAATTTGTGGAAGATATTCCAACATGGACAAAACCATTGCAAGTTATTTGCATACATTATGACAGCCAATCGGCGATTGGAGAGCTCAACGCTCAATGTACAATGACAAATCGAGACACATTAGACGTAGACACAACACAACACGATACGACAACTACTCTCAACGGGTGTTATCACGATTGACTAAGTGAAGTCAAAAGATAACATTGCGGACCCGTTAACAAAAGGCTTAAGCAAAAAGTTAGTATACAAGTCGTCAAGAGGAATGGGACTAAAGCCCGTGGAAAAAAGGAATACGAGGGAAACATAACCGAGTACCGATCCTAGTTTTAGGGTTTGAGTTCGGTTCCAGGTTTTAATACAACTCAGTTCTCGGGTTGGGTCGGGTATTGACTTTTGCTCACCCCTAATACCGATGGTGGAGAAGAACAACATCGAAGAAGTGACGGGTTGGAGAATGAGTGGGGGTGGGGTTGAGGGTAAAATCTTAAAAAAAACGGGCCACTTGAATATTAGTTATATTTATGTAAGTTTTAATTATTATTGTTTTACTAATAAGGGTATTTTTGTCATTATACATGGATTTAACGGAGCAAACTAACGGCCATTCACTTAGGGGACTATCCGAGTCACAACGAGTAAACCACAGGGAACATCAATGTACTTTTCAAAAAGTTGGGACTAAATGTGTTATTTTAGCAAAGCACAAGGATTACACGTGCATTATTCTCTTTTTCAAACAATTATGTTGTGAAATAATAATTTAGTTTTTTTTTACCAGCAAAATGGTATTGATAATCCACCAACATAACTCTAGTAAGAAGCTAAGGTTGTGCGGAGTGCTCCACGACCACCGATGATGCCACGTCGTCACCATACACTACTAGAAAAGTGCATTTTGTTGCAAATGCGTCACAAATCAAATTTATTAAAATTTGTGACGCATTTTTTTCTATAAGAAAATTTTGTAGTAAAATATCACTTTTCTAGTAGTGATACCTGCAGAGAAGAGAGATAAAGAAGACGGGGAGGAGGAGGAGTAACCCCTGTTTGCACCAAAACAAGGAGGGGGCGGTGTCCACCTCAGCCACCCGTCCTCTTCCTCGTCTCCACCCCTTACAGCCTAAGAAATTGAAATAATAATTAAGTTGAAATGAATTGTATGCAGTGTGCACTAATCACCCCTACTATTGAAACGAATTGGACCCAATCCTCTCATCCTTTGCATTAAGTATGTGGTTTTCATTTTTCTTCGTATAACGTCAGATGTGTGCAGGTCAGTCATCAGTGTAGAACTTTGCCCAAAGCTATAAACTATAAAGTAGGTGATAAAGCTGTACGTGTGTGCATTCTGAAGATGACAAACACTTACAGAACCGTAAATATTATATATGAATTATAGTTTTAAGTGAAAAGATAAATATAAATAGTCAAACCTGTAAATCATCATAGAAGGATGGTGCTTATGAGGGGTGAAAACTTGTTTTTTTGTTAGCATCCCTTTCGTGATTTTGAGAAAAGCACAACACCTTTAGTTCCCTCTCACGTGCATCGTATCCCCTGTTTTCTAATTTCCAACTAGCATTCATAATAGGTTCTAATTTCCAACCGGCATTCTCTGTACACGTATTACACTAAAAAAAATACGTATATATATTATATATATATATATATATATTTTCAATTAAATAATATTTTTTACGCTTTTATCATTACATTTTTTCTGTCATTTACGCACAACCACTTTTAAAAAATATTAAAAAATAAATGCAAAAGAACAATGTTTCCCAAAATATACCGATGAATTGTTTGACATTTTCTCTCTTCTTCATTAACAACCTCCTCCTAAAACATAAGGAATACTCACAAACATATGGCGAACCTACGGGAATGTTCCACCCCTTGTGGTATGGTAGTACTAACCTTATTGTCTAGCATTCTAACTTAGAGGTGGTGGGTTCAATCCCCCTTTGTAGCAACATTTAGGCGTTAAAAATCTATTTTAAGGTAAAAAAGACTTTTTTTTAACCTTTTTATATCGTTTATGTTAATGCCAGTGGTTATTTTTAACAATTAACTCCACAAATAGTTAGACCACCTGTAGTGGTGCCTTAATTGGGCGCTAAAGGGGCATTTAGCGCCCCATTCTCGCCCCAAACACCGCCCCCTATTAGTGAAATGGGCGCCAATTTCTTTTGCGTGAAATATTTCACGCCATCAACTCTCTCTCTTCCTTCAATCAAGTGCTGCCACCCACCTGCTACTTTCTTTTTATTTATTTATTTATTTTTAATTTAATTTTAATATCATTAATATACACACTCACAACACACAACACCACTACACCCTTTTTTTATTTCAAGTCCCATATGGGACCCACATGATACTTGCGAAAAAATGCTCAATTGAGGGGCTCGAAATTTTCACACCATTACACATAGTGTTAGGTGGTTTAAGGATAATCACACTTCTGGGATTTGAATGTATGTGTTTTTAACTTTTATTTTATTTTTTTATAAGGTTAAATGTATGTGTTTTTTAACTTTTATTTTATTTTTTATAAACGAGTAGATGTTTTAACACTAACTTTGTATTAAAAATTGTAAATGACATGTTTAACTTTTTTTACAAACTATTATGACTTTTATGTTTTACTTTATACGATTTTTTTCTAAAAAACAAACTATTTCTTGATAAACATGTAACAACCATTCGGTTAAGTTCTTAAAAATATTTTTCTTATCAATAACAAAAAACACATATCAAAACAAAACTTTTATCAAAATTAAGAAGTCCAAACAAAATAGCCATGCAAATAAACAAATATAGCTAATACTAGAATTCCAAACGGTTCGAAAAAAAAAACTAAGTTAAAGGAACAAATTGTTTCGAAGAACCAAACGCACCGAGGAACTAAATTTAAATCATCCCAAAAGACTAAATCCAAATGACACAGAAGGACGATATTCAAGTTGCCCCGAAGGACCAAATCCAAATTGCCCAGAAGGACCAAATTCAAATCACCCCTTAGACCAAATACAAATCGTCCCGAAGGACCAAATTTAGATTTCCTTGAAGGACCAAATTTCCCTGTATGACCAAATCGCCCCCAAAGGACCAAATCGTACTACTTGCATGTCACATCTTCAAAATCATTTTTGTTAAAAGAAACACTTATTGTTATTCCTTGTAATTACTTTCTTAAAACATTTAACAAAAGCATACACATTAATTAAATGACATGGTAGCACTTTTGAAAGACTTATGTATTAACAAATAAATATTAAAATATCGTGATTTGTAGTAAAGGTTTGGGTATCCGTACTCATATATTCATAAAGACATGTTAAAATGTCATGATCCGTTATAACTGTATGTGTAGTGGAATATTATAAAGTATTAGGAGGGGTTTCATGAGACTTTATGGGAAAATAGGTGTGTAGTGGTGTGTGGGCTTTTTAGGGCTTTATAAAGGGTTATGGGGTATGTGACAACCTCCTATTGGTATGTGATATGGGACAAGGTGTATGAATCCTAAATAGAGGGTGTATGAATCCTAATTATCCTTTATAAATCATTGGGTAATCATTGCTTATTATTATTATTATTATTATTATTATTATTATTATTATTATTATTATTATTATTATTATTATTATTATTATTATTATAAAAACCCACCAACCCTTTCTTCTCCAAATCCATCGCTTTCACTCCAACATCATCACTCCAGGTACCCACCCACCGTCCACCTTCATCCACCGCCTTCCACCTCCTCCCCTCTTGATTTTCCTCCACCTTCTCCCCTTCTATCTTCATTATCAACATAATTAATAATATTATAATCCGTTTGTCAGTGCTTCCCTCTCGCCATATGCATCACGGGCGCCATCAAAACACCCCCATAGCACTAGCGGGGGCGGTGTGCCCGGCGCTATGGGTGGCCATAACGCCCCATAACGAGGAAGCAAAGCGCCCACTACACATGCCCTAAGAAGGTTTGTGAAGATAATCTCATAAGTCAAAGTAATGGAACTTTCGATAATTAGTAAAGAGTACAAATAAGCATTGAAATACAAGTGTTTGGATTGGGTGCAAATGATCCACCATCATGTTATTTCTACTGCATACATATTATTTAGATGGTTATATACCTAGGTTAATCTACACCTAAGATATTTGTGGTGGTATCTAGAGCTTTCTAACTTCATGAGCCTACCATGGCAGATTTTTAGGCTAACGTCTAGCTACTTCAAAAGACTTCCATGACTTTGTGAATTCTAATCTTGAGGGTTGTGTTTAGAAGCCCCTTGGGAACGTTTTCTAGCACCTTACGGGCTGTTGTAGACCCTTTTGAAGATGCCATGTTGGTCTGGATTTGTGAGGGTTGTCGGGAGACTTTCGAGCAGCCTTGGTTGCTTTCAAAAAGCCCCCTAATTGTTGAAAATTAAGGTTTTGTGACCTAGTTTTAGGCGGGTCGTGACACTGTGAAGTCTCCCCCTTTGTGGTGATTGTTCAGGGTAACAGAAACTTGTCATCAATCTATCTATCTCTCTCTCTCTCTTTCCCTATCTCCCCTCCCTCTCCCTCCTTCTCTCTCCCTCCCTCCCTCCACCTCCATCCCTCCCCCTCCCCCTCTTTCTCTATCTCTCTCTGCCTCTCTCCATCTCCCTCCTTCTCCCCCTCTCTCCATCTCCCTCTCTCTCTCTCTCCCTCTCCATCTCTCTCTCACACACACACATATGGGGGTATAATTGTAGAAAAGAAATTAAAGTGAGAAGAGAAAGAAAAAACCATATAATGGTAAAACATTATATACTTTAACTCTTGCTACATTAATTGGTAACCCTATAATAAATTAGTCATTATCACTTTATCGTACATATATTAGAATTTGTCATACACATATTGGAATTCATCCTACAGATATCGAAATTTATCTTTTACTGTAAGTTAGGTTATCTTTGAAAGAATATATATTTTGAAAATAAATTACGAGATTCATTTAATTAACTAATTTAGGGGGTTACAATAAATTAATCATTTACTTAACATTAAATACAAGGCAAAATGGATTTTAATAATCCAACCTTTCTCTTTTTGGCCGATAATTATCCCACCTGAGTTTTATCCCTCCACCACTCCCACCTTTTAGACATTTTGCTATCAATGGACCCTCTTGTTAACTCGCACTAACGTCGTTAGCTGAAACTCAAAATTCTAGGCAATTATTCACGGGATTTGAAATAGGGAAACGAGACGATAATATTGGTATGTTCAATTGCAAAAATAAGCACGGGTCGGTTGTAGGTTGATGTTCTCCTCGGATGGGATGACCGGAACCGACGATTAAACCATCAAACCATGCTCATTACTGCAATTGAACATACCAATATTTGTCTTAATTCCCTCTTTCAAACCCGGTGAATAATCGCCAAGCATTGTGAGCTTCAGTTAACGGCGTCAGTGTGAGTTAACGGGGGGTCCATTGAGAGCAAAATGTCTGAAAGGTAGGATTTCTAGAGGGAAAAAATTCAGGTGGGATTATTATCGGCCAAAAAGAGAAATGTTGGATTATTAAAATCCATTTTGCCTAAATACAATTATTAACTAAAGCATTCTTTTTTTTGAACTCTCCACTATATACACACACACACACACACACACACACATACCAGTTATGGTTAGTCTACAAATGACATTTTTTTCTAAAAAGTGTAAAAAGTCTATGTACGCATTGTATTATAAACTTTGGTATGATGTTTTAGATTTTTTTGTGCCTTGTATTATGTATAAAAACACCAAACGTGATAATTTAAAACACAATCATATGTATTTTAGGCATGAAATTTAAAAGACACTTTCATTAACTTTCTTCTCACGGTGTGTTTAGATTTCATGCCTATAATAGATTTTATTGTGTTTTAACTAGTTACATTTTGTGTTTTCTATATAATATCATGTCAAAAGAATCTTAAACATTGTGAAACACAATACATACATAGGCTTCTCAGACTTTCTAGAAAAGATGTCACTTGTAGACAATATATATATAGGATTTGGTTCAAATGAGAACCTTTTCCCAAATTGAGAACTGAGAAAACCATTCTGGACCATAAATTTCTCTAAGGCAATTTTTTTTGCTTTTAATCGTTGCTTTATATGGAGAATTTTTTTTTTTTTCAATAGACACATGTGTATAATTGGAATATACACATATGTATAGCTGAAAATGTAATATACATATATGTATAATTGCTATATACATATATGTATAATTGCTATATACACATATGTATAAATGAAAAAAAAATAAAAAAAAATCTTGCATAAAAATGTGCGATTAAAGCAAAAAAAGAAAATTTTTTTTGCCTTTATAAGTGTAACATCGCGTTATTTTTACTCTTACATATATTTTAAATTCTATATTTAACAAATTCCAAGTTCGCCTTTACTTGCTTCTTTTACGTTACTCCTATCAATTCATGACGAGTAGTCATTATAATTTATGCTATTAAATTTAGGTGTTATAACAATAAATTCATTTAGTTAAGATCTTAATATATATATATTTATTTATATATATACTTATTATTATATACTTTTAGTTTAATCAAAAAAAAAAGGAAAACGTGACTTAGCTTATTAGGTTTGACTTTTAGTCTAATATAACAACAACAATATACAATCATGAAGTGATGTCGTTTTTTTTATTCAATTTTCTATCTGTTTATTTTGTTAATCGAAGTCAGGCATGAACAACCCCATAACAATATAATTAAACTTAACCCCCAACTAATCTTATTCTAACCACCTCATTTACTCCATTTAATGCCCAACCATCTTAACCCATCTATAAATACAACCCCTCCATACACCTTAATCTCTTGTTCATCTCTTTCCTTCCTAAAAATCTCTCTAAACTTCAAGTTTCTTGAGCATACTTCCTGATTACACATCAGTAAGTTTTCTATGCTCAAACCTTCTTTCTTTTCAGTTTTTCCTTCTCTTTTCTATCCAAAACTCCTTGGAGAAACCTCTAGAATCTTCTCCATGTTTATCCACAGAAGTGTGATAAGGGTAGAGCACCTAAAAGAGGTCCCAAATGGGTTTATTTTCTGAATTGTTTTTATGTCCTAAGAATGTTTGTTGTGAAGGAGCCAACCAAGTCTACTAACAATCTAATGTTAGATGGATTTGTGCTATGGTATTGGTTATACTATGTATTATTATAAACTTACTTTCAATCTTCTATCTTATTATCCTATTATTAGTCTTTGGAAGGTTTGTGGTTACACCCTACCTTACCAACTCTCTTGACCCTTCTTGTGCTACGGATTTATCCACACTAGAAAGGGGAAATCCCGTGTCCAAAACCCACGTTTATTCCATAAACGAAGTGGTTATGACATGAACCTATTAAATGGATTCACATTCCTAACCTTATACCATCCGAATCATCTATGATGATTTTGTGCTTGGTCTAACTTAATCTCATGACCATCCGGATTGCCCTAAAGGCAATTTGTGCTTGGTTTGCCTAAAAGGCTTGCTTGACTCTCTTGAATCTATAATCTAAACTCGAACCTAAGACTCTTTATTTTTCTAATTTTAGTTAACCAAGGCTAAGGAACTAATCCCCCAAGACTCATTCTTTTGGAACCTTGCTAAAACGCACCCAAAGGTGAGTTCATACTTGTCCCCCCTTTATCCTTTATTCTTTGGGGCTCAACATGTATCACTATCAAAACTCAAACGATTTTAAACTCTACAATCTATTATGCTTAGTCTAAAGTCTATCATATTCTAAATTCTATCATGCGCAATCTAAAGTCTATTATATGCTTGTACGCTATGCTATGTAGAATTATTTACTCTAACATACAAATGTTCATATAGTTGACAACCCACCTTGCATGTATAGCGCTATAGGATTGGCTATCCGCCCCCTACATGGGTCATGTTAAGCAAAATTCTTCGTGGCTAGTCGCCGTTTGTATGGTTCTCTTGCATATGCCTATAAGCAAAACTTTATTATACTATGTATGTATGTCAAAACTAGTATGCTCACCAATGCTTTATGTGTTGACGGATATTTTATACATGTTGCAGGAAATATTTATTGCAGGACATTTAAGAAAACTACTTAGGATTGGACATAGAAACTCACTCTACTTCAAGTTATCATATTCTTATTGTTGTATTTTTCGTTATTTGAACTACTTGTATTTCTATTTTTAGACAATAAATAAAATTCTATCTTTAAACTATATTGTCACAAAATCTAGTGTCATGAAGTTTTTGAACAATCTACCACTAAGTCTCGCCCCGATGTATTCCGCCATTGGTTGGGGTGTGACAATAAGAAATGTGTGACCCAAAATGGTTCTCTCAGTTTTCAAATAAGGGTTAGTTCTCTTAGGATCCCTACCCTATATATATATATATATATATATTTATATATATATATATATATGGTGAGGTTCCTGTACAAAGACCATATTTCGTGAGAAATGTGAGAAGGATTAAAATTGATATGTATGCATTGTTTTTTGGATTTATTCATGATGTTTTGCATTGTTTTGCCTAGAAAAACATCAAACATAACAATTAAAAACCGAAAACAATATATTTTATGCTTAATTCTTAAAACACCATGCCAAGAACATTAAGCAGTGTGTTTTAAGTGTTAAATAGTTTGTTTTAACTGTGTTTTAATTTAATGACTGTAATACATCGCATTGTGTTTTAAATTGTTGTGTTTGATGTTTTTCTAACCAAAACAACTTAATACATGATTCCTAAATCCAAAATATAATTGCCTTCATGTCATTTATTAATCCTTCTCACACTTCTCACGAAATATTGTCTTTTTACACGAACCTAAACCTATATATATATATATATATATATATATATATTAGGTTCAGATGAGAAGAAAATCATTTAAGAGAGGAAAAAGAATAACTTTAAACCAATAATTTTTATATTTAATGGTAGTTTAAGAGCATAAGTGTAAATTTACATAAATAATTAATTTATTGTATTCCACTTCTTTTGTTAATTATATAACCTAACAATTAATTATCAAAATCTATACATATAATAAACCAAAGCCATTTTAATGACATGACACTCAAAGAGGCATTCTCCTCCTTGAGTGTGTCATGTGTCATCCCATGTGGCATTGAGATATTTTAGAAAAAAAAATTAAAAATAAAATTGGATTTTTATCTCTTATGTTTCCTCCTATAACTTTTAAACGTTAATATCTTTTATATATGAGATTTTTTAAAGAAAAAAATTACACCAAATTAACGAGCGTTTTATTATCTTTCCAACGAGTACCATATTGCTATATAAAAACGGAGAAAAAAAACGACTATTTCTGGGGTTTTGTTCATACAGTAAAAAAAAACACTAGGCAAGTCACTAAGTCACTAATTATGTTTAAATCAGTAAATATGAATTCTATTTTCAACATGCGTTAGCATTGGAGTTATACATTGTTTTAGGTTAGATATTAGTATCAGAGTTATACTTTGTTTAAGGTTAGGCATTAACATTGGAAATACATTATTAATTGTTTTAGGTTAGGTGCTACCCGAAGGTTTCTTGCATGTAACTGTAAAGCTAATCATTCTATTTCATATGTAAAATTAATATGTCATATTAGATTTCTCAAACCCGAGACGTTCCCGGGGTATAATCTAGTATATCATATGGAAAAAAAACCTAATTTATAGAGAATGATAAATTTTGATATGTGTATGATAAGGTGTATTTGACTAATTAATTAAAGAGATAATAACTAGTATTGAAAGTTACAAACTGTTGTAATATTATGCCCTTTGTTCTGTTTTTTTCTTCACATTAAGTTTTTTAATTTTTTCTCAAATGATTTTTTCCACACATATATAACACATTTAAATATATACTACTATCATTAGATTAGATTTTTGTTTAACGGATTAATTACACTAAATCCGTCATTGAAGAGACTCGAACCCTTAATAACAATGGATTGCCAATGGACTCAACCCCTACTAGGGATGAGCTCGATACCGAAAATACCGATATTGATTTTTAGGAAACTTGGTATCGATACCGAAAACATACGGTACGATATGATATCGGTATGGTGTCGGTTTTATAAGTTAAAATATCGCTACCGAACCGATAGCGAAAATACCGATACCGATTTTCGCCAAAACTTGATACCGAATTGGTACCGAAAATGAACCGGTATCGGTAATTTTGGTATTGGGATAGGTGGTATCAGTATTTTTGATATTTAATATCGAAATGCTCATCCCTAACCCCCACCCGTCATTAGATTAGATTGAATGATTGTTTGATACATGGTAAAAAAGGTGCAAACTTCGATAACATGTTAAAAAAAAATAGAAACTTATATTGATCTAAAATGCGACATAAATGGAAGTTGATTGACAATAAGAATGAGATGCAATTAAATACGGCAGTGATATGATATGTGAGTTTCTCATTAATTGCTACCACCATTTAATAATCTTGACACAATATTGCACTTGAGATGGAATTTACAGTGGACACCCATAATTGCACTTGAGATTCTTTGTCCCACACCTTTAAAAGCTCTTGTTTTACTCAACTTGCCAACCTTGTTTCATCATCATCTATAATATAGCCTACTTTGTAGCTTCTGTTGTAAAATATTGGGGTTACTATGTTAGTGCACAAATAGTTCTTGTTCGATCTAAAGATTCTCCCCGATCACTATTTGCATTGGACTATAGCATCATTACTTGATTCAGGTTTTGGAATCAACATAAACTACACTTAAAAGTAGCTTTAAATCATGATGATCAGTCTAAGTGATATTGATATGTGTCTTGTTTACTGTAATCAACCATGTAAGTTTTTTTTTTAACCGGAAATGTTACTCACCCCAGTTATACCAAATTAATCCTAATCTACCCTTACTATCCAAAATCTTTCGTTGGCTCTATGAAATGAGTACCCACCACCATGTAAGTTAAATAACAAAGATTTATGCAAGTGTGTGTACAAATCATCTTGTAAAGATCGATTATTAATTATAACTGGTGTACAAAATAATATAAGGACACAGTTTTGCTTGAAAACTTTAGTTTTCTATTCTTGCATACACGTTGATAATACTAGTAACTAGGCCTGTAAACGAACGCAAACATCAAACGGATTAGTACAAGCGTCAAAAGGAGCTTAGTATAGCTTTAAAAAAATGGAAACCACACGAAATGCAGGGTAGCTTGAATTTACACCGTCGAATGAAAATGTATTATGTTTAACAACACTCTGTTTGGTACGTAACTAGGCCTGTAAACGAACCGAACGAATACGAACAAAGGCATGTCCGTTTATGTTCGTTTGTTTAAAACCTAAACGAATAGTTCATGAATCAAGATAAACCGACGTTCATGAAGATAATAAATGTAAACGATTTTGCATTACCAAAAACCCATTACTAATTGGTTATAGTAGGTAAAGCCCAATTTATGTTTATATTATATAAATATACCTACTTATGTAATTAATAAAACTTAAACGAACATAAATGAATGAACACAATGTTTGTTCATGTTCATTCATTTAACTAAACGAACAAATTTTTTTGTTCGTGTTTATTCGTTTATTAAATAAATGAACTTCCCGCCGAACAAGTTCGCGAACAGTTCATAAACGTTTGATTCATTTACAGGTCTATACGTAACGAAAACGTATTGTACTTTCACTGACTTGTTTCCCGAAAAAGTTTTTGTCTGAACGTAGACCAACTCAAACTTATACCGAAATGTACGTAAAAATCCGCACGTAAAAACTTAATTTTTTTTTCAAGTAAAGGAACGAAATGGGTAACGCCACTTTTGAAACTCAAGAAGGTTAACGACAATTACAAAAAAAATAAAAAATAGCAAACGAAAATCATTAAAGAAAATGGTATGTTAAAACTCATATTATATATAATGCATCGGTAAAGTTAAAACATTAGAAACTTGAGATATTACATGTTGACGCTTGCAAAGTCAAGGGACTAAAATTGCAATATGGTAAAACTTTGGATAAAAAAACGCAAAACAAAGAGCAAAGTGAGTATAAATGCAATCTGTGAAGTATAGAGGCTACCTGTAAAAGCAAGGATTGAAAATGCTATGTCACAAAGTTCGGATGTATTTGTCATTTTGTTGGATTATTAAGGGTTAAACTTGTCATTTGGTAATTGGAGAGAGGTTGTCTTTTTGTGAAAAGTGGAGGGTTAATACCGTAAAAATTATGCCATGAATTTTATTCAGAAACAAGTATAGTGTTACATGATTTTGTAACGTCACATGATTATTGATCAATACATAATTACATAACATACGTGATTACGTATTTACTAGGCACGTTTTTATGGCTTCCTTCTATATATTTACATGAACTATTATTCTCCTAGCTTAAAGCCAATGTATTAGATATTTGTGGTCTTCTACACTTCATATATAATGAGCACTTTGTATAGTAACCTCACCTGCTTTTACTTATACCAATAGTTTAAGTCATAAGAAAAAATTAGATTTCATATTTATTAACATTAATAAATAATAATGAAATAAAATATCTTTGGTCCATGTCTTTTGCTTTACCTTTAAGGTGATGAAGAAATAAAAAAAAAGTAAAAAGATTTTTGCTCCATCAACAATAGAGTTACACTTAAAAAAAACGGACAACAAGTTATGTCGTTAACCATTTTTAATAGCAAAACTAAATTTTAAAACCACATTCATGGATTTTGAGGTCATAATATTACTATGCAGGAGGATCAATTGAACTCGACGATGCAGCTCCACAGCCTTTGACACAAGAAAGCCAAAAGTATCAAATGCAAATGGTATAAACATGTGCTGCAAATTGATATGAACTTTATTTCAATGTTTTGGATACTTATTTTTGTAAGACTTATCATTTACCCAAACCTTTGGTTAAACCGGAGACGTAAAATGAGAGTGAGTGAGTGTGTGTGTGTGTGTGTGTGTGTTTGAAAGTAAGAACACAAAGATGTAAGTGGTTCGGTCATGTAACATCCCGAAAATCCAATTCCGCCTAATTACGCTATTAGGAATGAATAAGAAATGACAAAACAAATTAAATAGTAGAATGAGCCTTTTATGGATAATAAAATGCGGTGATAAAGAATGTTGGTTATGCTCTAATATGAAAATTTCCTAGTGGAAGTAATTATCTTTATAATGGAGAAATAACACTAGAAAGAAACTTGCATAGTTAAGGTTTTGATAATAAATGACATTAGGGTAAACTTGAGGGACTATTAAGGTAACTATTGGTCAAATAAGAAGGATCAAGAAGACCCATTTGGGTCATACGAATTCAGCCCCAAGGGGCATCCATGAGCCAAAAACCTAACCTAATAATCCCTCAATTGAAGAAGTTTATGCAAGGGATTGAAGTAATAGATGAAGGGTGTGTTTTAGAAGGTTAATCTTCAAGGATTGAGCTTTGGTAAGAACCCTAATCCCTAAATTGTGTAGGGTTCGAAATCCATATGTGGGTTTTGAGCAAATGATGTTAAATTCGTATTATTGCTTGATTGTAAGTGATATTGATCATCTCTAATGGTTTAGAGATGAGCTAATCACTAGAAGTTGCTTATTTGCATAGATGATGATATTGGGTTTTCATTAGAGCTTTGATATTGCTTTAGTATGGGTAAATCCATGTAATAGTAAGAATAATGTGTAGTGGGTGACATGCATGTGGAAATTAATGATGATTGAAAGTTGTATATGTGTTAATTGTATAGAAATTGAATGAATTGAAGGATATGTTTAGAGTTGAAAGTAGATGTTGCTATTAGTGTAACCCATGGTCATTCTTAGTTAAATGGGTGAATAGATTGAAAAGAAAGTGATGATATGCTATGTTGATAGCTATTGAATGAATGGTATGTAATGTAGGGAAGAAGTATGATGATTCATGTTATGAGCTATGAAAGTATGCATGAGATGCTTGTACATTGTGTTTTAAATGTTGTATGCACACCAAGTGTTTGATGAAATGCCTAGATTAGTCTAACTTGTGAAATTGTAGGCAAGATTGGACAAGTGTGAAAGTAGTATGATAATAAATATAATCTAAAGTGGGTTAGCATGAGAATTGTGTTCTAGGGTGTATTCATGTAGGAATTAGTGTTATGAGGTATTCTTAGGCTATGTTGCTAGTTGGAGATTATGAAGGCCCTAGTATGTATGTGAGGAAATGTATGAACGTATATGACAACCGTTGTGATCATATGGTTGTATGTGTTCCGAAATATATGAGACATATATGATAATAAGTGGTATTACATGATGTAAGAATAAATGTGGTTGTGAATGTATGTTTTAGATATGATAGAAGTTGACTAATGAAAGTCAATGTAATATTTGGTTGAGAATGGTTGTTAGTGTGATATGATTATGTATGCTAACAATGATGTGAATATGATAATATGAAAGGATAGGAAGGATGGACTCAACCATGGGAAGCTAATGGGTCAAGAGGAGGCAAATAAACAAGCATGAACTTGGAGGACTTGAGGTAAGTGATTCCCGAACTTAACTCGCATCTATGATATTGAATTATGTTCACATAGAATGGGAATCTTGAAGGAGTGCATTGTTTTGGTTATGGGTCCAAGATTTCACATGGTAGCTAACTTGGACCTTGTCTTTTGTAAATGTAACTAATGTCGCCAAGGTTTGAGCGAATCGAGTATATTAGGCACTTGAACTCAAACCGAAAGCTCGTAGGGGCGTGCATTCGATCCGAGACTTGATCAAGGTATGTGTGGAATGATGGGTGAGAAAGTTAGTAAATGAACGGCTAGAATGTCGGAAATTGTAGGTAAGAATGGCATGAAAGATATGGCTTGAAAAAGGAAAGCGTTGAGCGAAACTTGCTGTTGGCGTACCCTACGCCAGTTTTGGCGTAGGCTACGCCAAGCCAGGTTTGCCTACGCAAAAACCTGCTTCCCTACGCCACTCTCTCACCCCTTGCCTACGCAAGTGGCGTAGGCTACGCCACTTTTGGCGTACCCTACGCCAACTCCCCCTTCGGCCTTGGATGTTGATTTCTCAGCTCGTTTATGCTTCCGTACCTTGCCCGAGCAACTCCAAAACTCATTTATAGTACATATGTGTACTCATGCTCGGGTTTGAGAGAGAGCTTCATGTATGTAAGGGTTGGTAGTTATGTGTAGATTGAGTATAGGATTGGAAACGTCATATTTGTCTTAGAGATTGGCGAAGGAAGAGTAACATGACGAGTTAAAGTAAGTTATATGAGGGAATTGTATGCTTGTATGTATTGTGGGATTATATGAGGGAATTGTATGCTTGTATGTATTGTGGAGTTATATGAATGAATTGTATGCTTGTATGTATTGTGGAGCTATATGAATGAATTGTATGCTTGTATGTATTGTGGAGCTATATGAATGAATTGTATGCTTGTATGTATTGTGGAGCTATATGAATGAATTGTATGCTTGGATGTATTGTGGAGTTATATGAATGAATTGTATGCTTGTATGTATTGTGGAGTTATATGAATGAATTGTATGCTTGTATGTATTGTGGAGTTATAAGAGTGAATTGTATGCTTGTATGTATTTTGGAATTATATGGAGGGAATTGTATGCTTGGATGTATTGTGGGGTTATTAACCTTTGTTGTGAGAATGATAGGAAATGTAGGTAGTTAAGTATGATTGCAGGAGACAGGGAGGTTCGGATCGGGGTAACCCACCCAAACTTGAAAGAAGGCTATTGGACAGGATCACAGAGTATTGTTGGATGTTATTTCCGCATCATGATTAGATTACATGAGGTCACCTATTGAACTAACGAAATGGTTATGTGGTGAATGCAGGATGTCTTGTCTACCTTGAGAAGTACGGAAAGGATGGAGATCGAGCGAGGAGGCGGATTGTACGTGGTCACGGTCCCATAATCAAACAGAGATGAGTCACGTTGAATGTATTAAGAAATATTTTTAAAATGTAACACCAAAAATACTTAGTAGATTCGGTTTCTAAACATTCAAGGTCGTTTTTAAAGAAATGAATTTTTCGGTTGGCTTTTCCGCTGCGAGTTTTCTGTAAATCGGTTTAGGGTGTTACAGGTCAAGTTCGACCTACGTCCACTGTGAAGAGCCGGTTGTTTATTACTTTGGAGTTTACAAAGTATTACAAGAAGAACCTAGCTCTATAGTACAAATGATTATTTTCGGATCCTTTGGAAAGGAGTTGATGTCTTTTATTTATAGGAGAGCTCGTGGGCCTAGTGAAACGCCCCACGAAGAGCATATCCGATCTCGGCTTGGACTTGGGCTTGGTGCAACTAGGCCAGCAAAATGGCGGGAAAGACTGGACCACGCTTGCTGACGTCCCGGGCTGTTGACCAGCTCTGCAAAGTTGACACGTGTCGTCCTCTGATAGGACGCCGGCGGCATGCTGCCTGACACGGTATGGGTGACTTACCTGCTGGCGTCTGACGTGACGTCTGACAGCAGGTAAGCATATCTACTGGGTACTGTAGACGGCAGCATGGTGGAAGCATGGAAGCAGTCAAGTCGTTGTTCACGTCAGCGGTGTCTGGACTGACTATGACACGTGTCGCCATTTGGTTGGCGCATGCTCTGTCCCAAATCTGAGTGAATCTTTCTAGTCCTTGGTCTTCCGTACCTCGTACCAAAAGCTGGTTATTAGTGAATATTCTGCGCGTGCGCGCACGCGCGTCTATTCTCCTGAAGTAGTGGTGATGAGGTTGGCCCACGTGCTTCTTGGTCTCTTTATGCGGCGAATGTTTCCTTGGCGCTGTAATCAGTTGGCGCCAGGAATGTTGAAAAGAGGGATAGGGATGTCGCCTCCACCAGGATTAGGCTCCCTATCCCTTCACATATCATATCGATATAAAAGTATGTCTAGTGTTTACATAACCATTTTAATTACGCATGCACCGTGTCCGAATGATCTGCGAGCTATGTAAGAGAAATAGCAAAATCCAATCATTAAGGTGTGGTCATGGGGTGAAGGGTGTTTGAAGCAACATATGGCAGTCATGTAAATTCCCTCCAACCCTCAAACAAACCACGGGGTGGTGGTGGCATGGAAGGGTTTTTTTTCTTCTTCTTTTTTTAATAAACAACCGAACACAATCATCCACAATTCAACAACCAACCCTCACCTTTTGCCCCACGCCGTTGAAAAACTCCACCCCAGATGCCTCATGCTACATAGGGGGTGGTGTTGGTGGAACCCCCCCCCCCCCCCCACCTTCCACGCCCCAACACCGTGTAGTAATTCCAATCATTATGGTCCAAATATGGGTTTTTTTGGCCCCACCCTTGTGGTGGAGTGACATGGGAAATTTTGGGTAGAGCCTAGCCTCATTGAGGTAAGAGGTGTACAAAAAAACCGGTTTAAAAAAAACGGTATTATAACCAAAACCGGTTAAAAGAAAACCGTTTTTTTACAACTGGTTTTAAAAAAAAAGCGCTTTAAAAACCGGGTTTTTTTTTCAGTTATTCATCACCAAGTAGAAACCGGTTTTTTTATAATAATTGGTTTAAAAACCGATGCTAACTGGTTTCACTTATTTGGGTTTTTTGTAATAAAAACTGGTTCGGTTATAAAAAAAAAAAAAAAAAAACCGGTTTTCAACCCGACCAAGAAAAAACGATTTAAAAAAAAGTTTTTTTTATAAAAAAAACCGGTACACGTCTAATTGAGGTGCCAGGTTCAATCCTTGATCCCACCAGGTTTTACTGATTTTCCACTGTCGTGTCTTCGGGCGAGTGGGGGGGTAAGGTTTTCCCCGGAACTGGTGGCTTGGTGGGTTCTGGCTACCCAGCGCTACCTGTGGGCAGGCACCTAAGATGTGTCTTCACCCAAGGGCGTATAAGGTGTTTTTGTAACCAATTGGTAGGTACCCCGGATAGTCGGGACATCGTTAGTTGGCCGTTAAAAAAAGAGTTAATTGGTTTTTAACTACATGTCATTTTCTTAAATTTCTCAATTACAGAAACTAATGGACATTAAATCAGGGGTTTAACTACATTCAAAAGTAAATTGGGCCAGTAACTTAATGGTTATTTGTTAGATTATATATGAGATGAAACAGTTAATTAGAAACTAAATAAAATCCCATAAAATTTGGATTACCAAGAAATATTAGCACTTAGCAGAAGTGAGTAGAGCTGTGGTGAAGATGACTGGTAACTGGTGGAGGGAGAGGGTGGGGGGTGGTCTCACTTGGCCCATGCATGGTCCAACCTGTCTGACATCAGTAGAATCCATGTGACAACAAGAATCTATCTACACTTCCTAATAATACTCTACTATACATATATATTGTTATTATTATTAAATATAGTATACATATATACAAATGCCAATCATTCACACTCAAAACACCCCACTAATTTCTCTCAGCTTCATCATTTCTACCATCACAGGACAAAGATCAAACACTGGCCAACTGCAACATAACAGTGTACCATTTTATATATTTGACATCACTACATTGCAATCAAAGGAAAAAACAGTTGTACATTTGTACATGCTAGCAACCTAGCTAGCCAGTAGTAACTTCTTCAAATCTATGGGCATGTGGTGTCCGGACCCTAATATTTGTACAACATGACCCACCAACTCATTTGTATGCAAACCTGTCCAATTTCAATGATATTGCTTCCGTGATTCCTTCATATCATTTTCATTCTTTCAATTGTTTATATATAAATACATCATCTCATGTGTACACATATCTTTTTATGTAATTACCTCTAGTAAAAGTCTTGCAAATTTAATGATCCATTGATAAGAATTGTTATCGGTCCAGCTGCATAGTTGCATTATTGGTAGATAAAGATAATTAATATTAGGACTTTTTTTAGACAACATCCAGAAATGTGTGTTCTTCCAAAACTGTTTACCATCTTTACAAACATGAAACTCTGAGCAAGTCTTTTCATGGGCAAGAAATAGACTTCATCTTTGTGCCTAATTAGATGCTAGTCATCATATATATTCCAAGAAACATACCATGTTACCTTCGTAAAAGGACACCTGTGATCGTAAAAGGGCAAATGCACTTGATTAATATTGGTCCTCCAGATTGCGTGGCAATATGTTATCATTCGAAACTAGAGCCAAAATCATAAGACCAACTCCCTTAACCCATACTTTGTATATGTATTGTAACTCGACACGTGTCTGGCCTTCGTGTTTGAATTTAAATAAAGGAAAAATGGAAATAAATAATCCCAACTATTAACTATTGGCCAATAACAGTCCCAACTACGAAAATCACCAATATTGGTCCCAACTTTCGACATATTGGAAACCAACGGACCCAAACTAACGGAGTTAGCCTCCATTAGTGTGATGCTGACGTGGCATGCCACGTAGGATGCACGTTGGATGCCACGTATGATCATTTTGCCACGTGGCATGCCACGTAGGATGCCACGTAGGATCATTTTGCCACATGGCATGCCACGTAGGATGCCACGTAGGATCATCTTGCCACCTAAGCATGCCACGTCAGCATCACACTAACGGAGTTAGCCTCCGTTAGTTTGGGTCCATTGGTTTCCAATATGTCGAAAGTTGGGACCAATATTGGTGATTTTTGTAGTTGGGACTGTTATTGGCCAATAGTCAATAGTTGGGATTATTTATTTCCATTTTTCCTTAAATAAATTCCTAATATCAATTAATTTTACAAAAAGTCGCATAAGTTGGTTGGGAGCAAGCAAGAAAATTGGTTAGCAAGTTGGCCAATAGCAAGTTGATCATATCAAAGTCCAATTAGCAAGTAGGTTGGATAATTTGATCAAACTCAAGCAAGAAAAGTTAGACCTTTGTGGCAAGTTAGACCTTCGTGGCATATTCGACCTGTGTGGCAAATCAAGAAAGAAGACCTTTGCTTCAAAGCAGCAAGGAACTTAGCAAAGTTAAAGCAAGTAACAAGCAAGAAAGAAATTGGGAAAGATGCAATAACATCGGTTGACAACATTGCAAGTGAAATTTAATAAGATGTCAACAACAACGATGAAGAAAGTTATGGCAAACGTGAAGCAAGAAGAAAGCAAAGAACAGGATAGACTCCATTCGCATGCATGAAGAAGAGATCAACCCTATTATGGAGCAAGAAAGGATAAATCAAAATTAGGGGGGAGAATGTTGGACATAATATTTTATTATCCTAAGTTAGATTATTTAGAATGTATTATTGTTGTATAATATATAGTTGTGGCGGTTATGGTTGTTATTTTGAACCATTGTGTCGGTTCACTAAAGGGTGTCATACCCCTTCACCACATATAAATAGGCTCATACCCTTTCATTTGTATTTGGATGATTTCATTGGTAATATAGCAAGTTTATCATAATTCTCTCTATTCAATCTCACAAAAATATATGAAATGAAAGTTTACTTATTAATTTATCAAAATTGCATGTGTATTCTACCACAAATATTTAAAAGGGACATCTTAGAAACTCACTTGTTTATGAACGTCTTGATGATTTAGTTGGAACCCGCCTATAGAACCGGGCTTATAAGGCTATAATATATATGAATTTGTGTGTTCTTAGTTTCTAACTCGTTTAAAAGCATAAACGGGTCCTTACACTACTCTTCATTAAATCACGAGTCATGATGTTGGGTGGCGGCGCAACTTCTAGCTCGTTTACCCGTCTCTCACTTGTAAAACTTGTTTGGTTTTAATGAAATGATTGTTTAATGTGCTTAATTGAATTATAAACTATACTTTTTATGCATGTTGAGTACATAGATAAAAATAACTAACTTCAAACATCAACGTAACCATCTTAAAAATTTATAGTGTTCATGACCTCTTTTCTATAGATTAACATGTAATATCTGCATTGTACTACTCACCCACATTCAATGCGCAGGCAATGATGATAGCATCCTGGTTTCCGTCCTGTCCAAAGTGGAGGGGGTAAAAGAGATACCACATGTTAGAGCATTCACACTAGATCCTCCTTCTCCATCTCTATAATTACACTAAAAATCACTACCATTCTCTCTCCTTTTCTATTTAATAATACTTATTCTATACTTTTATCATTACATTTTCTCTCTCCTCTACTCACAACCACTTCTAAAAATATTAAAAAATTATGGAGGGTGAACAGTGTCCCCTCAAAATTTACTGATGAACAGTGTCTCATCTATATATTTTCTCTCTCCTCTACTCACAACCACTTATACACACTCTATATAATATGGAGGCCCCCCTCACACAAATATAGAGGCTCTACTGTGAATGCTCTTACACTACCATTATATATAATAATAATAAATAAATATAATATAATAAAAACCCTTATACATCAAGTAAGCATCATATTTCAAAAGAATTTAAGGAACAGGAAGTATTGTACTATCAGGGAGCATCGGCAAGTGGCAACACCTTCCAAAATATGTATAGTTGCTCCGAAAGCTATCACATTTTACTGATCAACAACAATCCAACCTAAGTTCACATTTCTAAAACCATTTTTGGGGCCCATTAAACATGGGTCCAAGCATCTGCTTCATTTGTATTGCCTTAGAGCCGGGGCCTGACTAGGGCTCCGGTTGGTTGAAGCTACGGGCCCATGAACAGTCAGTTTGTAATTCAAAATAACAAAGGATGTTTGGATTTGTGTATTAGATCTAAAGATGTTAACCGATAAACGTTTTAGTTAAGGATATATAATTAACTAGCTTTTATCCCGGGAGTGTCCCGGGGTTGAAAAATATAACCATTCTAATAATACTAATACTAATAGTAATAATTATTACTCTTGTAATTAAATAAATAAAAAAATAACCTTGCTATGTGTTGCAGTGTTGCGCGATTCGTTCCCGTAGCTTCTCTTGATGGAGTATACCTATCCATCTTTAGAAGTGTAAAATTCCAATGATAGCATGGCGATTGGGCTAAATTTCAACATTGTATATAAGAACCTGGTTTAAAAGATAAAACATGATTAATGAATAACTGTATGAACGAAACCCCATAAAAATAGTCGTTTTTTTCTCCGTTTTTTATATAGCACTATGGTACTCGTTGGAAAGATAATACAACGCTCGTTAATTTGGTGTAATTTTTTTCTATAAAAAATCTCGTATATAAAAGATATTAACATTTAAAAATGATGGGAGGAAACATTAGAGAGAAAAATCTAAATTTGTTTTTAAATTCTTAAGAAGATTAGGGTTAGATAAGTGTAGAATAATGGATAAAAACAAAATAAAAAAATAAATTAAAAACTCTCACCTTAACGTGCCACGTGGCACATTCAAAGGAGGGTTGAGGCCTCCATTGAATGTCACCTCATCAATATTCAATTCTTTTATTATAAGTTATAGATATTTAAAATAAACAGCCTCCTAACAAATCTGATTATTCAAAATGCAAATTGGGCAAACCCGCTAAACCATTCTCCCGTATGCGTGACATCCGGGGGTGTCGGGCCAGGATTGATATATGCATCCTTACCATTCATTTCTGCAACAGCAGGCTTAAACCTTTGGCATAATTCTAGTAGATTGAAAAATGTTAAAATTATATCTTATATTTCAATTTTATTTCCTTTTATTTGTTATTTTACATTTTATAAAATATATTGCATAAGTCTATGCAGGTGGGCTGGTCTTGGTGGTACAGGAATCTTGTTACTGCTAAGCCCGTTGCTGATTGAAGCCTGGTGCTGCTGAGCCCATTTTGGAAGCCCAGTTCGTGTGTGTCTGTTGGCCTTTGGCCCAGACTTGGGGGCCTTGCCAGCGTGGCAATCCGTGTGCCTAAAGCACGATTGTTTTCGTCCGTTGGATTCGTTTCCTGGGGGTCGTTGATCTTTTCAGAGAAACACAAAGCTTCTCCTATAAATAGCTTTGTGTTTCTCCCTTATTCAACTTTTGATTCTTTTAACTCTGTCTCTCGAACCTTCTGTACATCTCTCAATATTCTAGGGTTTGTTTGATCGATCGTCTTGATCCTTCAATCTTTGGTTTCACCTGGTTTATGGTTGATCATCTAGTTGATGATCAACAGAGTGTGAGAGTTTTATTGTAGTAAGGTTGATTGTATCAGGGTTTATACTTGTAATCTTTCGGTACTGATTCTGTTTGTAATCATTCGATACTGATATTGGTTAATAAAGCATTCGACTCTTTGTACCATTGATTTTGACAAAAAACATACCCACAAACTAAATTTATGAACAAAAATGAAATCATCTCACCTACATATATTAATCTCCTACCAAATATAAACATTAAAGGCCTAACATACAGTGTAACAAAATCCTAAAACAAACAATAAATTTAGTAAACATCATTAAATATCCTATTCTCTCCTATCCTATCCTAGGTGCTGGTTTTATTCGTCACGTTGGCCAAAACCAGCACTGCTAGACGAAGTTTTGCTTTTATATTCTCCAAACTCGGTACAACTTCTTGTCCAATTATGTCTTGTGATGAGTTTATCTTGCATATCTTGAGGTAATCTCAACTTAAACTTATCATCATCTTTTTCAAATCCTAAGTTGTTCCTAATAATTATAGAATGTCCAGTAGATTTGGACCTTGTGAATCCTTCTCTTATCTTATCTTCAGGACCCACTTCAATCACCACATGCTTCTCCTTATTCATTTCGGCTTTATATCCGCTTTCATCATTGTCTTTAACGTCGATAGTGACAGAATCACCACGCGAATTATTATCTTGAGTCTCATGTGTTGAAGCATTAATATTATTGCCCGAAACAGGAGACTTTTCGGGCGAGCTAATAGGCGAGTCGAGGCTGCATCGACAGCAGGGGCATGACTTATGTGACCCAAGCCATAAGTCGATACACTCTTGATGAAATACATGGTAACATTTTGTTAAAAGCCTCAGGACATTTTCATCCTTAAATTCACACAAACATATGGCACATTCTAATCCAAAATTCTCCCTTCTATATTCTTTAACACTTGAGTATGTGAACGTAGGGAAAGAATTTATGATTAACGGGTCAAGCCCAGGGGGCACACTGTCCCCTCTAGGGCCCGCAGGGGCCCTGGAAGGGTTCTGACGGACGTGCCATGTGTAAAATAAATTTTGCATGAAACACCTACAAAAATATATAGAAAAAAAGCCAATAAAAAAGAAAATGAGGAGAATAACGGTTAGAGCGACGGTGAGCGGAGGAGATGTGTATGGTAACGCAGGCGGTGGGGCGTGTGTCGGGTTTGTCGACATTTGCCGGAGGAGGCCGGGTTGATCGGAAATTTGGTCGGAGGTTGAAATGTTAAGAATAAGTCCGGCCTTTTAGGAGAGGGAAAACCATGGGGAAAAAGTGGATTATGGATATTGAAAATGTTTTGGTTATGGGCCATGATTGGTGGGGTATTGGGTTGTGAGGGAAGAAAGACAATGACGTAGGCATTTGTTGGTTTTTAATATATGGTTTAGCGTACATAATTGAAGGAGATGTTGAGAAATTATGTGTGAAACAAAATTAGCATCCATTAACATGTTTTGTGGTGAAAAAAGGCTCATCTTTTGACTTTTTAAAGTCAAACTAGTCTCAAGAAGTTTTTTTTAAAGGCCAATAAAGTTCTCATGGGTTCCCGTAGGAATCTCTTTATGATCAATTCAGGATACTCACAGGGCACCCGATTCTCCAAGTCCAACAATCCAGGGAAAACCCGACAGTGAATAATCGGTAAAACATGGTATCCTTCAAAGCTCGAACTTATTACCATTAGGCCCCAAATTACCAATCATTAGGCCTCCTACAGAGAATGTCCTATGAATTGGTAAGTTAACTATCATGTTAAATTATAAGATAATATTTTGAAAATAAAACTACCTAAAAGTTGTTATTTATTAGGGATGAGATTTTATTTTCAATATAGTTACAACTATGAACGTGGATGGTTTTTTTAGGCCTTCCATATCAATTCCTAAATTGTCATTCAAGAATCGATTTCAACCCAATCTAGTCCGTAGTGGCATTCAAAGTTTCAATCAATCGATTAGTTCATTTACTTCATTCATAGCAATTGGCAACATTCAAACGATCGATCTTGATGCCATCGACATTCCAAGAATAATCGCGGTTCTTTTACAGTCTTCAAGCCTAATTTACAATCCCACAAGTTAATTGTTGTTCTTTAATCATTAACATCTTATGGGATTATCTGAAGTTCTGTTTTTTCTTTTCAAGATACACTCACCTCAAGAAATTCCTTTCTTTTTTGTTTTGTTTAAATCAAAATTGGTAGTACTATGATGGATGTTGTTTGGCCCTTTCACAGGAAACCAGGTTTACAAGATCCAAAATTGGTTGCTGTTTGTATGTGTTTGTCTGGAATTTGAATTTGGAGCATATAAATCTTTGTAGATGGTACTATTTGTTTGTTTGGAATTTGAAGCATGTAAATCACAAGGGTGGTGACTAGTGATGACCCATGTCGGTCATAGCGGTAAAGTATCGAAAATCTGGTTCTTATACCGGTACCGAATTGATAATACGGTATGGTATTTGGTATCGGTATTTTTGATGGATACCACTCTCACCCCTACATTTAATCCATCTAACTTGTTTTTTATCTGTCTTATTATCATATGCATTTGTTATGTTTGTGAGAAAATATACACCAAAGTCACTCATTCGTGCCTCTATTTGGGTGTCCTATTAAATTACTATCAATACTATATTATAATACATTTGATGCATTTTATGATACTTAAAAATTAAGAAATTTTTTTAGTTTGATGCATAATGTACAACCTTAAAATAAAGGTAATTACACGTAAAGTCCCTCATCTTTAACAAAATTCGGGATAATTTGTTAGCAGTTACACTTTATCGCCCTTATAAAAAAACTACCGCGTGATTTTTAAACGGCCGTAAATTTTTTTCATACGTTAATATTTTTTTTACTAAAAATATTGATATGATACTTAATTACACCATAAAATGAGCATATTATTCTCATTAGTTTGAGCTTAGTATTCCTATAGTTTATTTAACTAAAAATATTGATATGATACATAATTAACAATACTATATTATAAACTGAGTATAATGATGATGATATTATAATACATTTGAAAATAACGTTATTTTATTAATTTCGTGAAAATAACGTTAAAAACGATGTACGGTTAATAATGCATCATGTGGTGGCGTTGATAGCCAAAAGACAAGGGGCACATGCACCAATCGGTCTTGTCCCGATTGTTAAGTGTTATGTGCCTTATGTCCAAGGCTTGATACAAAACCACTATCGAGCCGGGGGTCTCACTAGAAGCAGCCTCTCTATTCCCACGGGGTAGAGGTAAGGCTGTCTACATCTTACCCTCCTCGGACCCTACCTTAGCTTTGCTATTGGTGGGATAAACTGAGTATGATGATGATGATATTATAATACATTTGAGGCATTTTATGATACCAAATTACACCATAAAACGAGCATATTATTCTCTATAGTTTGAGCTTAGTATTCCTATATTTTATTTAACTAAAAATATTGATATGATACGTAATTAACAATATTCAAGGGTGAACAATAACTGAATCGTTAACAAATCCCGAATCAAAAACAGACAAAACCGAACCAAAATCAACAAAAAACTAAATTAATTGAACACCGATTTATCCAAAAATCGGTTACCATTTTTTTGTACCCTCGTTTAACCAAAATTAACCAAAAGAATCTAACCATTTATATTTTCATATGTTATTCGCTTTTATACAATTAGTTCATGTATTTCATATTGTATATCTCAATTTCATGTATTTATATCTCAATTTCATCAGAGTTTTAGCCTAAGATTGTTTTTGGCTATTAACCAAATTAAGGGAACAGATCCAAAAATCGTTAATCTAACTGAATAAACTGAACCGAAAACCAATTGATTAATAAAAAAACTAATTCATGACTTTGGTTTCAACTTCGTTTGAGGGAAATAACCGAACCCACACTTTGGTAATGTCGGTGTTACCGCCACATCACGTGGACACCCTTCTAGTTTGAAAAAAGAACAAGCTATGCTACTAGAAACCTGAAGAAATCTTCTTTGTAATTTATGCTATTACACTAACTGCTACTTCTGCAATATGATTTAAAAACGCTTGTCCTAGATCTACATATGTATTCTTTCTTGTATTTTAGGTTTCAGTGTATTTTTTTTTTGCATTAACATGTCACAACGAGCGTGCATGGTTTAACGATTTTTCGCTTGCTTTCTGTTCGGTGTTAATTTTTTCCTTTTTTCATTTATTTTATTTTAAAAGCTTTTCCATGTTGGTGATCACTAGTGGTGATGTGGCAATGGTGCTATTTAGCACACTTTTACGCCCCCCGTCGCAACACGAGCGGTTTAATGCCATTATTTATTGTTTTCAATATTTTTATATGTTATCAATTAATAAACTTAAAATGTTAACACTTCATCCCTGCCCCACATATATTTTTTTATTTTAATACATTTAATGCTAAGGTTAATTTAAATAAAATAATTCGAGCCATTATTTATTGTTTTCAATATTTTTATATGTTATCAACTAATAAACTTAAAATGTTAACACTTCATCCCTGCCCCACATATATTTTTTTATTTTAATACATTTAATGCTAAGGTTAATTTAAATAAAATAATTCGAGCTGGCTCACAAGCCGAGCCACACCTATCTCGGGTTCATCTCGTTTACAAATCAAGTCGAGCTTTTTTTTTTCAAGCGAGCCGTGAGCTTTTTGAGCACCCCTGGTTTTAACAAGGGTTTTTTACTTCTTTTAAAATTGATTTGTGTTATAACCGGGTTTCAAAGAATGAGATTACGAACTGATGGCAAAACTACGAGTTGGATCAATCCCAAACCCAATTTTTTTTGGGTCAGGAACCAGTTTGATCGGCCAATCCGGTTTTCTTTACACCTCTACCTCTTGAGACAAAAAGCATTAGCAAAAACTATCTTCGGTAAGGCATGGGCTACAAGAAGCCCACTCAATTTTATCGAAGAACTAATCTTGGGGGATGGGCTTTGTGAATTTGTAGTAATTGGGCCAAGATACGGCCATTTTCCATCGAACTATTGAAACGTGGAAGTATAAAATTTTTAGAAGAAAACGCGTAAATTTACACTACTGAGCAAAAAACGAGGGGGCGGGGCACCCCCGGCTATAACTAAGGTTCGCCCCTGCAAAACCATAAGATTGGGTTGGGAGGGTACCATTTAGCCATCTACTAAAGCCTTCTGAATTCTAATGTTTAAATGTTTGTAATTCATATAATATGAAACTTTTTATAGAATAAGAATAACTTACTGGCACATCCTCTAAACCTATCTCTAAATCCACATCAGTGTCCATCATAGCCTTAGACTACCCGTAATGGTGGCGTGATATGGCGTGGTTTGGGAAAATGGCGCCTGGAACACCAAGGAGGGGGGCGTTATATGTTGAAAACCGGGGGCCGCGCTATACAAATAACGCTTTGATAACATCTTTGATAACAAACCAAATAAAGCCACGTGCACTTGTAAGAATCTTTGATAACATCAATCAAATGTATGCCACGTGCATCTGAATTCTAGCTTTTTTTTAATATAGCGCCTCAAATTTTCACCACCCCACTACACCCCTATTTTGAATTAAACTCTCATGCTGACTCAGCTGCCACGTGTACCAATCAGAAAGGGGGGCTTTATAAATAAAGCCCCCCACTACACATGGTCTTATGGGTAAAACTCTGCGCTAAAATATCACAAAGGCATCAATGTTCCAGGTATAGTGTTCATATTATTAACTGCTTATCAACTTGAAAAGACGAACTAGTTTCCTATCTCAATAAAAATAAATATTAAAAAGAATATAAATTGTTATATTGGATCTATCACAATTTCTAGGAAAATTCAAGAATGCCGTCTGGTCTAAGTAAAAGTCTCTCTTTTTTTTTTAACGGTGGCACTATCCACATCACCTTATTTTCACGTCTTCTACGTGACAATCCCCATGCATCCACTCTTTTAACAATCTACGCTTCCGTTAACCCACACTAACGCCGCCTACTCCACCGGGTCTGCATCCGCATATGCTATATCACATGTCCTGTTTTCTAATCAAACACCGTCAAGTCAACTAACGGCTTCTTTGTAGCATATACAAAGTTACAAACTCTACAAACCTTATTCAACCTCATAAACCTCTCAAAATTTCTAACAGGATTTATAAGAAAAACAATGACATCTGCTCTTTTTCGTACCGGTTCTGGGCCAATTAGTTCGGCTCTATTGCCTAGTTACGTTCCCTTACGCCACGGTTCCTTTTCGGGCTGTGAAAAGTTTGAGTTTTCGCCTTTGAAGGCAAACAATCGTCGTAGAATCAGCAGAGCTATATCCGAACCCCAAACGAGCTTTAGATTAATGCCAATCAATACCGAATGGAAGACCTTTCCTCAAATGTTGTCCGAGGCAGATGAGGAGTTCGCAGAGAAATGTCTTGATCAGATGATTGAGATCTCAGCAGGTGGTAATGGAAGTGGACGAAATCGCGATGGATTTGGTTCAGGACGATCTTCAGGAGGAAGTAACAATAATAACGAACTGAACAAAATTGGCGCGCGTTATCAGAAACTGTTGGAGTCGAGTCCTAACGATCCTCTCCTTCTCAGAAACTATGGCAAATTCTTGCATGAGGTATGTGCATTTTGATCTGTTTTTATATCTAGTTAATCGAATGTCAATTAGTTAATTTGGTGAAACTGTTATTGTTACTAAATATAAGTAGTTTCTAACCTTTTAAGTCTAGGTGGAAGGAGATATTGTTAAAGCAGAGGAGTGTTATGGAAGAGCGATACTAGCGAGTCCTGGAGACGGAGAGCTTATGTCGCTGTATGGAAAACTAATTTGGGATGTGCAGCGAGATGGAGAGAGGGCACAACATTACTTTGATCAGGCAGTTAGCGCCTCTCCTGATGATTGGTATGCAATAAATCATGCTAGTGACGGAACCAGAACTTTTAGTTACTCGTTATAATTAGGGGATCCAACTCATATTCTATATAAATTTGGAAATCCAATAAATTTTGGTGACCTGGGGTTAGACACTCTTGACCTCCCTCTGGTTCCGCCACTAAATCATGTTCATCGCATAAAAAAAAAAAAAAAAAAAAAAAAAATCTCATTTAATCAATCCAATAACTGAAAACAGAAACTTAATTAACTGACTACCGGTCTGGAAAATGGCAGTATGGTGATGGGATCATACGCGCAGTTTATGTGGGAAGCAGAAGATTATGAAAACATTGAAGAAGAATCTGGATATAAGGTGGCGGTTCCTGCAGCCTAAGTGATATGATGGATGATTCAGCTTTCCGGTTTTGAATCGATCTTACTTGGGATCATCTCTGGAGGATGGATTGACTATTGACTTATTGAGGACTAGTTGATAATGATGTTTAATTATGTGAAGCTAATTACATAGATTAACAAATAATAAACTGGAATGATCATCTAACATGATATATGGATTAAGATGATCTAGCAATCGAGGTTATGAAAGATCGACAGAGAGAAACCTGTTTCTGTTACAGTTTTGCTCCATTATCCAGCAATCCACAAGCTACAGAGATGCATAGCATCTGCATACAATCACCCTTAAGAGTACAGAATACAGCTCTAAACCATTAAAAATAAAATAATAACAATAATAATGATGATAAAATAAGTAGCATATATACCACTATACATGTGTATTGAATATGTTAGATCCAATAACATGTCAGTTTTACAAGTGTGACTAAGATATAACATGCTGTGCTATAAAAGGCTAAGTTTCAGGAAGCAAATACCTCTTTCATGTTACAATTCAAGATAAAATTCAAGAATGGCCCAAGTAAAAGCCGCCGACAAAAGGGTAGAAACATGTGGCACGTATACAAAATGATCATCATAACAAAAAGATAAAGTTAGCTTCTTTATGGAAAGTCTTTTAAGACATATATTCATAGCTTAAACTGTAACAAAGTCCACATTTTCATTTCTACTCCAGCAATTGAAGGCACAACCAATCAGTTGTACCATCAAGAATAGAATCAGTAACTTGTAATCTGTAAGCAATAAATTGCCCAATTTCACACCGCAGCGCTATCCTTAATCATGTGAACAATTATCCAAAGCTGACAACCTAGAGTCGTTATGCAATAAGTTCAAGAAATTATAATACCATAAAGTTGATGCTACCAATACAATTTAAATTCCATAAAAGATAAAACACCTAACGTCGATGGCAGAAAGTTAGGATCAGCAAATAAAACGTCACATCAGTCGGCGCAGACAACATAAATGTTAAGAAATCAAATATCACGCTCCAAACGTGGTTAAATCTGATTACTATCTATTTATTCCTATTATAGCTTTGTCTACTGTGCACATGTCAATAATCATAGAGACAGGTGACGCTAGTTGAGTTTGGACGCTGCCAAGAAAACTTGGATCGTGTGATTTAAAGCAGGCAAAGATAAATTAATAAAATCAAAACAACAGTCCATACATCAGCCAAAACATCTAGTTTAATGGGCTAAACCCCACAATCTAGTTATATCAACAATAAACACTAGGAATTAATAAAAGGATCTAAGATGTAAAACGAACACACACCATTCTATCACTGTGTATGCCTTAAGCTGTAATCCCTATGCCCCTATAGTATACTTTATGAAGACAGAAAGCATCTATCTTACTGCCACATGTTGTCACACTTATCACCATTTATGCAGTTGCCTAAATTGTAAGCAAAATTAGGTCCAGACCACCGTCGAATTAGATTAGACATGGGACAACATAAAGCTCACCAAACACGTCCTATCACGTCATGTAAGATCCATCTAGGGAAATCAGGTGATGGAAACAAGTTGCCAAAGGTACAACGTGACGTCTTCTTGTAGATATTTTGTTCAAACTAAGATTCTTCATTGGCATTATAATGCATCAATCGCCGACAAGTTTGTCGTGTCATAAACACGTGGACGGTGGATGCTTGCATTTAACTCCCTATATCACCGGCATATTAAAACAAAAAAGGTAAAATTTGGTACAAGCATTAGGTCCGTGACATATGGAGCAAATAACTTCAATAAGAATTATTGACATAGAAAGGACAGGTCAAGTAGTGTAATGATGCGGTCATGAGCTTGCATCATTACCGTTTCACTAAACAAACTTAGAAGACATCATATATCCTACAGCAGCGGATAAAAAAACTAATATCGTCAAAAAACGTCATAAGAACACAAGATTCATCCACTAAAGCCGGCACAAGGCACATATATATAAAAGATTATACGCGATTGAATACAATATGCCTTTTTAAAGCAACCTAAGCTCCCTACAGACTTGCAGAGTATTGATCAACTACCTATATCCACACAGCAAAAGACAGAATGTACACTATCGACAAGGATCCATGTAAACTACCTTTACCAACCAGAAAACATAATCAAAGAACCCTAAAGATAACTCTTTTAAGACCAGAATACACTTTAGCAAAACTGGTCCTGATTTCTGCAGGCGTTACATGACCCGCAAAGGATCTTGTCCCTCCATTCCAACAGCAACCACAGTAAGAGCCCCTTTTCCATCCACAAGACCATCAATTTTATCTACCGACTTCACTACTTCTTTCGGGTTATCAAAACACCTAGCTTCTTCATTCGTCAAAACATTCCACAAAAAGTCAGTCAATACCGCCTCATAACCAGGCATCTTAGCATAGCCAGGGAAATAGTTAATATCCACAACAAGGTACCTATTCCCAACCCTAACATCCCTAATCACATCAAAATTAAAAAGATGCAGTTTCATCGCCTTTCGCAACCCACGAGCCACATTACTTATCAAACTCATAGGAGGCATTTCCACATCTTCCAAACTCTTATAATAACTATCATCATTCTTTACACTAGCATTCATATTAGACACATGACAAAACGAAACCGACCCCTGCATACTCCCCAACCTCTCCTCACTTATATCCGCCAACGATTTTCGCCTCACACATTTCACATACTCCCCAACCACATACACTTTAAATATCACCCCACCATGATTCACAAACTCCTGCACTACAATTGGAGGCTTCAGCTTCTCCAACCCCTCTTTACTAAATATTAATGACATTTTATGTGACTTCACACTTCCATCAGCCACTAATGGTTTCGCTATCACCGGATACTTCAATCCTTCATTCCAACATGTCATATCTTGTTTCAGCTCATCCTTTTGATATATAACAACCTGATTTGGTGTACCGAATGAAGCTGAATCCATTTCGAATGTTTCAATCTCTGAAACAACTTCGAGCATCGATATTCGATTATGCAGCCTACTGATTGCATCAGGAGAGTCTGTTAAAAATATAAGTTGACATAGTGTTTGCAACTTTTAATTTCATGGTTTATAAATATAAATGTTGGTTTATTATAATTGGACTTCTGATTGTATAATTGGACTATGTGGTATTGGGCTCAGTGTTTACTGGGTTATTAATATTAGCCCATCTGGTTATTAGTTCTATCTGGTCTATGGATGTGGCCCAGTTGTAACAATGTTTTAATCATGATCGTTCATTTAGACGATCCGTGTGAGATGGGTGATCTAACGGTGGTAAAGGCTGTTGTTTGTGCTTTCTCGGTAGAACCTTCTATTGACAGTATATATAGATTGTTTTTGTGGTTGTTACAGGTTTAGCTCATTCTCTCTCGCACACATTATTATCTTCGTCTCTCTCAGTCTTGGCGATTAGGGTTTCCACATCAACAGAGTGTTGAAGGATCCTGATAGCAGTCTAGTCTTTGTATTGGTTTTATAGAGTTGTAATCTGTAAGATCGTTCCAGTTTTGTCTTGTTTTTATTATTTTGTTGTATCTGGTAAGATCAACTGATATTCATCAGTTGATCAACATTGTATTTCAAGTTCTTCTGTTTAGAAGAACTTCTTGGGTTATTGGTTGGGTGATTTTTTGGGTTGGTTAATCAATAAGATTTTGGTCGCCTGATTTGTCACTACATCTGCTTGTTCGTTATTGTTATGGTATTTGTGTTTGTGTTGTGTTGTGAAACAATGAGTTTGTATTAGATCTACATTTTTTACATGGTATCAGAGCCAGGTTCTCTGTTTTTTGTCAAAAATAAGAGATCAAAAAGTTTAAACGATTCTGGAGTCTTCCGCTGCTTTCTTGTCTTGGTTGTTGTAGATCTGGTTGTATTTAGATCTTAATCAAAAGGATCTAAATACAGATCTACTTTTGTGATCTTTACTAATTTGAATCTTGTTTTTCCTGTGAAGGTTGTTGGATTTGGTTGTCAACAATTGTTGGCATTGGATCTGTGGTATTGATCACTTGTTGTAAGTGATTTGTGTTGTTTATATTGGATTGCTGTGCAACCAGTAAGTTGTCTCTTCTCTGTCTTATTTTTTGTTGTTTTGGTATTGTGCTTTATTGGCTGCTGGAGCTCACTGTAAGTCTTCTTCTCATCTGTGTCTAGGAGCACTGTCCGGGTTAGGGTGGACCGGAGTAGGCTCAATAATTGGTTGTGTCTTCTATGTTTGTTTCCGTTCCTTGATTGATTGGTTATCTGTATTGTTTGTTTTTATTGTGTTGTCTCTGTTTGGTTTTTTGGTTGATTGTCTACTCTCTGTCTGGTCATTAGGAACAGGCTCCTGTGATAAGACCTGCACGGGCACCTTGAGTGACGAACCCGTGATCTGGACCACTGTCACAGCTTCGCCTTAGAAGTCTGTCTCTGTTGCATATTATCTTGATTGTGTATTTTGTGTATTATCTGTTTAAGGTTGGATGGGTACCCCTCAACCTTTACCAGCAGGGTCAGGAGGATCTGACCAGACTGGTTCTCTTATTAGTAAGCTTGACATAGGTGATCCCTTGTATCTACATCCCAGTGATACAAGTAGTTTGACTATTACTACCATCAAACTTAAAGGGACAGAAAATTATACTGTCTGGGCCAATTCCATGAAGCTTGCCTTGCAAGCTAAAAATAAGTTTGGCTTTGTTGATGGTACATGTGTTAGATCTGAAACTGATGAAGTATTACAGAATCAATGGGATAGATGTAATTCTGTTGTGTTGTCTTGGTTGTTAAATTCTGTAAGTGAGGAACTGTTCTTAGGACAAGTGTTTTCAAAACTTGCTAAGGATGTTTGGGTAGAATTAGATGAAACATACAATAAAATTGATGGTTCAATTGTGTTTAATATGTATCAACAAATTAATTCTATCTCTCAAAATGGTAGTAGTGTAGCTGAATATTATCATAGATTGAACACTCTCTGGAAGAAGTTTGACTCTATGATACAGCTACCTGCTTGCACTTGTCAAGCTTCAAAGGACTACAATGACTTGAGTACTCTCATCAAGTTAATGCAGTTCTTGATGGGGCTTGATGACATATATCAACCTGTTAGAACAACACTGTTAACCAGAGAACCCTTACCAACTGTTAAAACTGCTTTTTCTATAATATCAAGAGAGGAATCTCATAGAGGTTCCAATTCTTCAAAGAAAGGGTCAAATGTGTCTTTTATGACAACTGGAAATCAGTTTTCTGATAATAATAAAAGGGTAAACAGAGGTCCTAATCCAAACTTAAAGTGTACTCACTGTAACATGATAGGACACACTGTGGATAGGTGTTATGAGTTGGTAGGGTATCCTCCTGGTTTTAAGAAGAAACCACCTAGTCAAGGGTCTAAGGGTAATGTATCTAGTAATAAAAACCCAAAGAAAGGTAATGGGTCTAGCAATGCTGTGTCCTCCTCTACTGTTTTGCCTTTCACTTCTGAACAGATAAATAAGCTGATGAGTCTTATTGGTGAGAAATCAGGAAGTGAAAGTCAAGTTCAGAATTCAAATGTTGGAGGTGAGAGTTGTGTCTTTAATGGTTTTTCAAGTATGACTGTTTTGTCAAAACTGTATAACATTTTTGGGAATTTCTCAAGTTGTTCAAATTTTCTTAAATTTGCTCTTAAGTCTGGTTGGATTATGGACTCAGGAGCAAATCAACACATGGTCAGTAATGAAGACCAAATGGTCAACTGTGTTGATGTCTCAAAATATAATATTTTGGTAAAACATCCAAATGGAACAAGTGCTAGGGTAACTAAGATAGGTGATATCAAGTTATCTGAAGGGGTTGTTTTAAAAGATGTGTTTTTAATACCAGAATATTGTGTTAATCTTGTCTCTGTTCAAAAATTGGCCAAAGATAACAAGTTAGATGTCTTGTTTAATGAAACTGCCTGTTATGTTCAGGATTCCAGATCCAGGAAAGTCCTGGTGACTGGTAAAGAGTGTGATGGCTTGTATATTGCTGGTACTGATATGAATGTTAGTAATCTGTGCTTTAATAGTGTTTCTGATTCTAATCTGTGGCATTCTAGACTAGGGCACCCCTCTGACCAGGCTCTAGCTGTGTTAAAAGATACCTTAAATGTAAATTTTAATAACAATGAGCCTTGTGAGGTATGTCACAAGGCTAAACAGTCTAGGGTTCCATTTCCTTTAAGTGATCACAAGACCAAAGAAGTAGGAGACATAATACACCTTGATGTATGGGGTCCCTATAAGGTTACAAGTAGGGAAGGATATAAATACTTTCTTACTGTTGTAGATGATTGGTCTAGGTCTGTTTGGATTTATATGTTAAAAGGGAAGTATGAGGTTTTTGAAAATATAGAACTGTTTTATGAAATGTTAAAAACTCAGTTTAAAAAACCTGTGAAAATTTTTAGAAGTGATAATGGGACAGAATTTGTAAACAAACAAGTAATTGAGTTTTGTAATAAAAGAGGTATTATTCATCAGACATCCTGTGCTTATACTCCACAACAAAATGGAGTTGTGGAAAGGAAGCACAGACATCTTCTTAACATAGCTAGATCACTGTTGTTTCAAAGTGGTGTCCCTCTTAGGTTCTGGTCTGACTGTGTACTAACTGCTGCCTACTTAATAAACAGGACTCCTTCCTCTGTATTGTCTGGTAAGTGTCCCTATGAGATGGTTCATGGGTTTCCCCCAATTTTGACTCATTTAAAAAATTTTGGGTGTTTATGTTTTCAAACTGTTTTAACTGAAAAGGATAAACTTTTTAGCAGAGCTGAAAAGTGTGTGTTAATAGGATACTCTGTCTTTAAAAAGGGTTATAAACTTTGGGATATAGATAAAAAACAGGAAGTGTTCTCAAGGGATGTAAAGTTCTATGAGAATATATTTCCTTTTAAAAATGTAAATGAAAATTTTTCAAAAGAAATTAATCATATTAATTTTTTTGATCAGTTTGATCATTCTGATAACAATAATGAGTCAACTTTTAAACCTCCCAATGATGAAGGGGACCCTACTGATACTCAGGAACATCCTCATGATGATCAATTAGATGACCAAGGTTCTGTTGATAGGAGGGCAGATCAGGGAACTCCTGGTCAGCAACCTAGAAACAGAACTGAGGGGACTAATTGTCCAGAGGATACCTGTTCCAATGAAGAGTACAATAGCCCTGAGGGAGAAAGTGTGTCTAGTCTTAGGAGATCTCACAGGGAGTCTGTCTTACCCAGGAGGTTTGATGAGTATGTTGTAGAAGGCAGGGTTAAATATGGTGTAGAGAGAGTAGTTAATTACTCTAATCTGTCTGTTGAAAATAAGTGCTTTGTATCTAGTATAAATAAGTTAGTTGAACCAAGTAATTATTTTGAAGCCTCTAAAGACCCAAAATGGGTAGAAGCAATGAATGCTGAAATGGAGGCTTTACATAGGAATAATACTTGGACTCTAACTAGTCTTCCCAAAGGTAGAAAAGCCATTGGGTGTAAATGGGTATATAAAATTAAGTATGATTCTAATGGTGAGGTTGATAGATACAAGGCTAGACTTGTAGCCAAAGGATTCAACCAAAGAGAAGGCATAGACTATGGTGAAACCTTTTCACCAGTTGTGAAAATGGTCACCATTAGGACTGTGATCTCTTTGGCTGTACAAAACAATTGGCCTTTGTATCAACTTGATGTGAATAATGCTTTCTTGTATGGTACAATCAGTGAAGATGTATATATGGTTCCACCAGAAGGGTATTACTCTAATGGTGAGAATCAAGTGTGTAAACTGGTCAAGTCACTGTATGGGCTGAAACAAGCTCCAAGACAGTGGAATGAAAAGTTAACACAAGTCTTAGTGGATTTTGGATTTATCCAAAGTATTTGTGATTATTCTTTATTTGTTAAGTCTTCTGAAGGTGTGTTCATATCTTTGTTAGTCTATGTAGATGACATAGTTATAACAGGAAATGATGAGAAAGAAATAAACAAGATTAAAAAATTTTTGAGTGATAATTTTTTAATAAAAGACTTGGGAAAGTTAAAGTACTTTCTGGGTATTGAAGTCCTATATACTGAATCTGGTGTGTGTTTGAACCAGAGAAAGTATTGTCTTGAGCTCCTTAATGAGTTTGGTTATTTAGGATGCAAACCAGTACAAACTCCTATTGAAGCCAGTTATATTATGGCAGTAAAAAACTCAAAAATGAATAAAGCTTTGAGTAATATAACAGGCTATCAAAAGCTAATAGGAAAATTAATCTATCTGTCTTTAACTAGACCAGATATTAGTTATTCAGTTCAGTATTTAAGCCAGTTTATGCATAAGCCCTCTGAGGGGCATTTGCAAGTTGCTTTAAGACTGCTGAAGTATTTAAAGTCTAGTCCTGGTAAAGGATTGTTGTTTAGGAAAAGTGACAGTTTTGAGCTTTTTGCCTATTCAGACTCAGACTGGGCAAAATGTCTTGAAACCAGAAAATCTGTCACTGGTTATTGTGTGTTTCTGGGAAATTCATTAATTTCTTGGAAGAGTAAAAAACAGAACACCATTTCTCGATCAACAGCTGAAGCTGAATATCGAGCAATGTGTTCAACTACTTGTGAGCTAATTTGGTTATCAAATTTGCTTAGAGAACTGAAAGTTAATGTGAAACTTCCAGTTAAGTTATATTCTGACAGTAAAGCAGCAATAGCAATTGCTGCTAATCCTGTGTTTCATGATCGTACCAAACACTTTGAGATAGATCTGCATTTTATACGAGAAAAAATCTCTAGAGGTTTTTTAGAGACTTTGAAGGTTGATTCTCATAATCAAATTGCAGATATTCTTACCAAAGGGTTAGGGCAGGCTCAACATAATGAGTTATGCTCGAAACTTGGTATGATAAATCTATTCAACCATGAAATTAAGGGGGAATGTTAAAAATATAAGTTGACATAGTGTTTGCAACTTTTAATTTCATGGTTTATAAATATAAATGTTGGTTTATTATAATTGGACTTCTGATTGTATAATTGGACTATGTGGTATTGGGCTCAGTGTTTACTGGGTTATTAATATTAGCCCATCTGGTTATTAGTTCTATCTGGTCTATGGATGTGGCCCAGTTGTAACAATGTTTTAATCATGATCGTTCATTTAGACGATCCGTGTGAGATGGGTGATCTAACGGTGGTAAAGGCTGTTGTTTGTGCTTTCTCGGTAGAACCTTCTATTGACAGTATATATAGATTGTTTTTGTGGTTGTTACAGGTTTAGCTCATTCTCTCTCGCACACATTATTATCTTCGTCTCTCTCAGTCTTGGCGATTAGGGTTTCCACATCAACAGAGTGTTGAAGGATCCTGATAGCAGTCTAGTCTTTGTATTGGTTTTATAGAGTTGTAATCTGTAAGATCGTTCCAGTTTTGTCTTGTTTTTATTATTTTGTTGTATCTGGTAAGATCAACTGATATTCATCAGTTGATCAACATTGTATTTCAAGTTCTTCTGTTTAGAAGAACTTCTTGGGTTATTGGTTGGGTGATTTTTTGGGTTGGTTAATCAATAAGATTTTGGTCGCCTGATTTGTCACTACATCTGCTTGTTCGTTATTGTTATGGTATTTGTGTTTGTGTTGTGTTGTGAAACAATGAGTTTGTATTAGATCTACATTTTTTACAGAGTCAATGACAATAGAGTTAGGGTTTCGAATAGAGTAATCTTTAAGCTGTTTCCTCCAATTGTCACCGTTTAACTTGTGGATCACACAATCGAAAGGACCTTGATCTAGTAATGGCTTATCGGTATCGATTTGAACGAGATCGATACCGCGTGCTTTCGCAGAATTTAGGAAAGAACACCGAATGAAACTCTTTTGTTTCTTCTGTAACAATGCGTAACCGACACTGAACCGAGTGGTTTTCTTGTCAGCCATTATCTCAAAACAAAAGTTTATTCAATTTATATAATGGAATATGAATGATCATAACATATGCTTTAATGGAATAAGAATAATAATAATCACCATTAATATACAGGTGATATGTGTGTGTGTGTTGAGGATGAGTGAGATGAGAGTGTGGCGTGTGAAGTGAGGGGTATATATAGGGTTTGAGAGGGTGAGAGTTTACTCTTGTGGTGAGTTAGTGTTGACTGTGGTTAAGATAATTAGAGAGTCCACGTGACGTATGTATTCTTTGAAAATTTTGAAAGAGAAGCAACGTGTATTGCCAATCCCCTTAGGCTATATGGTGTGCCCCCAACTCCCCCAAGTGCCACATCAGCGCCACGTCATTTCTCACTTCTCCTCCTCCAAAGTTTGGAAATGGTATTCCCCTTCTTCCCCCTTCTTTTTTATTATTAAAGTTTGATTTAAAAAAAAAATAGCCAATCATCTTCTCCGGTGTCCTCGGTGGTTTTTCCACTTTCTCCCCGGAAAGTTTACGGGGGGGCGGTGTTCCCCGGTTCCCCGGACGCCGCGTCTGCTCCCCGGCCCTCCTCCCCGCAGGCACACCAAACCGTCTTATAGTGGAGTGGCACCCTCCTTGCTTTTCTTATGGGAGGTGGGGAGTTCGAGTCCTACCGGCATCAAAATGCTGCTGGCAGGGGTGCAACTCTTAAGGGGTGGGGAGGAGCAGCCGCCCCCCTCGAATTTTCGCTCAGGAGTTCCGATTATATAGTATTCGTATATAAATTTTTTGGTATATAAGGTTTCGACCCCCCGAAACTAGTAACTTCTGATCCCCCGGTGACTTCCGACCCCCGAAGTTTCGGGTCAAGCTTCGCCACTGGCTGCTGGTGGGCCGGGTTTTACCGCAGTGGGCCTTCGGGCGGCGGGTTTTCCTGGGAACTAGTGTGAAATTATTGGTGGAACCGGATTACTCTCGGAGTAGTCGGGATTAGTTTGTTTACCGTTAAAAAAAAAAAGCAACGTTTATTAGCTGTCGTTGGATTTATTTATGAGGTAGATGAACGGTTGAGATTTAATAGTGTAGTGAGTGATAGTGACCTACGTCAGCGATATTGACTTTTGCACTAAAACAAGTGATAAAGTAGTTTGTTAAACTTGAACTTGAGTGACTTGACTACGGTCTTTGATCATGGATACCGTGTTCCATATCATTTTGTTGTGGCTTTTATTTTGTTTTTTCACACATTTTAAGCATTAAGATTAACTTTTTTGTCGGTTACTATTATCTTCTTTTTTTTTTTCATTTTTTCTTGAAACACTACTATAAAAATAGGTTCCAGTTCTAGTTTGGGTCCCGTCCAATCTCATTGTGAATCTTATTCCACCAGTTTTTCCACGTTATTCATTTATATGTTTGTAAAGGGGTCAGTTTGCATTATAAAATGTCTCTAAACCTATATATATTCTCTTTTGATGAAAATTTTTATATTAAACAGTGGATAGAATATTAATTAATGACTTTATAAATTATAAATAGAATTATGCTTTAGAAAGGCACCAGAAACTATTCATTATAATTATTTCCAAAAAGGAAAAAACACATCGAATTTTAATGCCTTAATTTGGCTGTGGTCCTTTGATGTAACTAATAAATATATATCAGAAAATAGAAACTAATATCACCGTTGCGAGGGATTACCTTCACGACGTGTTAGTGTATTTGAAAGACGAGGAACGACGTCACTTTTTCCAGTAAGGCGGTCGTCATATTTAAAATTGTAGAAGACAAAAAATCTCTTGTTATCTTCGGATTAGGAATAGGTCCCCGCTTAAGTCCCTATCGTGAAAAGATTGGTATAGCTTGGATTGGTAAGTTGATTTTTTGTTTGGCTATAGTGTCTTGCTAGTGTCTTTTAATGATATTTTTTGTCGCCCCCTCCTAAAAAAACTAATGGCCTTCATAAATCATAACTCGTTAGGTAGTAGTATAAGTGATTAAATATAAGGGTGAAAAGCACTATCTTCAACAACCTACCATTCGGTCGCACAATTGCCGTCTACATAAGGAGTGTGGTTGAATTTATTTGAACTTACTCGATTTGAATCGGTCGGTTATTAAAATATTCTATTGGATAGGGAAACTAGACCGACGGTTCAATCGCATTTTAGACTAGCTCTAGTACCTTTTAATGATGTTTGTCGTCACCGCAAGCAAAAAAAAAAGAAATAAAAACTAATGGCCTTTATAAATCATAACTCGTTAACTAGTATAACTGATTAAATTTAGGCGTGAAAAGTATTGTCTTCAAGAACGGATCATCCGGTCGCATAGTTGCCATTTAAATAAGGAGTGTGGTTGAGTTTATTTGAACTCACTTAATTTGAATCGGTCGGTTATTGAAATGATCGACTGGATCGGCAAACTAGATTGATGCTTCAATCGGATTTCAAATTTCTTTAGAAAAACATTTTACATTGCTTCTCACGTTCTCCCAATTTTGTATCTTAGGGAAGAGGGGGTACCATGCTGGTTTGTCCTGCGATGTGGGTACACTGCAGCCACCCCCACTCGATATGGTGGTGGTGGAATATGATCGCGTGGCAACATTTGTGGCACGATGATACTCCAGTGTTCCGTGAGTGATTCCAATTTGTTGGCCGTTCAAAAAAAAATATGTTTCGGGGGTATACCAAACCGTGTGCTTTGAGTGTTGTTTGTTTCCTTGCATAATCGTTTTAACCGTTAGAATATAAAATTTATATTTTTTTATTTTTTATTGATCTACAAATTCCACCCCCATTTATTATTTTCTCACTACAAACACACAAAAATATCCTCGACTACATAATAATATTTTCATCTTTCACCACCAAAAAAGAATCATCTCTCTCAATGGCATCTCACCAAATTCTTGCCCGAGTCTCACTGAGAGTAGGATTTGCGACTCGTTTGAGTTTTGAGATGTAGTACTTGAAAGATTATGTCGAAGTGTGGGTGAAACAAATCACAAGATCTATGAGATGCATTCCATGTTTAGGATAATCCAAGTGCATGTGAGAAATTCTGACTCACTATTCAATAAGGCGATGAGTAGTGAGAGTTGGTAACGGAGTATGAAGCGATCACTATCGCCCTTCGTGACTACCAAAGGATCTACGAGGGCAAATAATTTGATCATGCTGAGGCATGGAAATACAGGGTAAGCAGAAAACGGAAGGAACCGAGCTGAAATCGAAAACACCCTATCCACACAAAAAACCGGATAGAAAAAACTGAAACAGAACTGAAAGTTATGTTTCGGTTACGGTTTTGTATTTTTTTTTAATCCGAAAAAAACTGAACCGAACCAAATAATCCAAAAAATTGTTTTTTTAATGTTTGTTAGACATTGATTTACGAATTATTAGTTTTATTCTTGAATGTTAAATATTTATAATAAGAAAATTAACGTGTTTATTTATCTTTAAAATGATTTATTCGCTGCCCATAAAATATAACAAAATCTAGTATGAAAACAATAATTTTCAAAATATTGTAAAAGAAAATGTCTTGTTAAAAACTTTGGAGAAACATAAAAATAGTTCAAAAAGTCATGTATGTGAATATATGTGAACACTCTAATTCAAAAGGTTAATATGTTAACACAAATGTAAACATCAAAGAAAAGTCACTACATTTGAATTATACATTTTATTTTAAATCTTACATAATTTTGTTTCAAAAACCTAAATAACCAAAAAACCGAACATTTAAGTTACAGATATGATTTTACCATAAAACCACTAAACTATGCACACCCCTCATTGTTTCTTCACTATGCAATAATAAGCATATGGTGATTATAAAGTATGTACAAGATGGTACAATACAAAATGGAAGTGAAACAATTGGTAACGAGTTATTTGAATATGATATGGAAAACGAGATGCTAAATTGTGAAGTTTATGTTGGTATCATTATCATTATCTCCTGAATAGATGGTATGCAAGTCTAGCATCTATTTAATTCGTTAGTTAAAACGTTTAAGATAAAATACAACCCAAAGATCCATTACTATTAGACCACGTGTAATGGTTAATGCCCCCTAAGGGGCATTTTTCGCCACATCATTATCATAATGCTCATTCAAAGAATGTGCAATGGTTAACCCATTTTAATTCACTTTTAATCATTAATTTCCTTATTTTTCTTCTCTTTGGGCATTATCATAGAAATGTCTCTCCTTATCATGCCTCTATAATGCCCAGGGGGGCGGTGTTAATAGCGTTATTAAGATCATTCATGCCCACATAATGCTCATTACACATGGTTTTAGAGTGCAACACTTGTATGGTATTAAATATTAAATATTATCTGATATGTTGTAAACATTTATATAACGAACATTTATTGTATCTTATTTTTATTCCGTTATCTTTGAACGTATGTTGATTATAAAGATACTCTCAAACATTATTATATATCTTAAAAAGCATTGTCGGTGGCTTCTTACGCCACCGACCCTTCAACTTTTGAGCTTTTGCAATTTTGGTCCCTGCTTTTGCAATGTCTCTGCCTTTTTACAGCTTTTATATTTGCAGACATATAGCCCTTCTCTCTTTCCCTCCCCCTCTCTCTCTCTCTCCCTCTCTCTCACATTTAATCATCCACATTTGATACAATTAACCACATAATTAAACTCCGTACATAAACATCCTAATCATATCACAAACTATATAGATCACGGATCTCAATATCTCATCAAACTAAACAACAAAAAACCATAAAAATAACTTAAAGATGTTTGTGTATCATATGCAAGCCAAACGGTGGAGAAATAACTCCAACCCAGTTGGGTGATGCGTTGCCGGACACCACTGTTGAATAGGGGCGGATCTAGGCTATGACCGGTGGGTTCCCGGGAACCCATTCGGTTTGTAATTTTTAGTGTTAATGTATATAGGAAAAAAAAAGGAACCGATAAGAAAATTATGTTAGGAACCCAATACTAAAAATTGCAGCTGCCTTAGTGGTAGAGACCCTCCATCAACAGACACAAGGTGCGAGGTTCGATCCCTTTTCACGCCCTTAATTTTTTCCAATTTTTTTTAAAAAATCAGAACTAGGGTACAAAACCCAATCCCCTTCCAAACAAAAAAACACACAGACAACACCACAGTCCTCCTCGACTGCTCCTCCTTCTCGACTGCTCTGCCACCTCTCCGCCTCCTTCCCTGCCGCAGTGCCGCTGCCATCCTCCTCCTTCTCAAGTTCTCGACTACTGCTCCTCCTCCTTCTCGAGTTCTCAATTGGAAGGTACAAGAAATCGATTGTATCATTAAAAATCGAATCAGTAACAAGTTCTATCTCAGTATCTGTGAACGTAATCAATTTATTTATGGGTTTAGTGTTCTTGAGATGCATAATCTCTTGAACCTGAGTTTTTACTTGTTTGTAGTTGTTCTTCATTCAGCATGATTATGACACATATTTGTCTTTTTGTACTTTAGATTTCTTGTGTTTCAGAAATGTGGGTTGTATTGGTTATCAAATTCTCAAGAATTAATCTAGATTGTATCATATTTTGTTCTTAAGGAATAAAAATTTCAAGGTTGAATATTGTTTTTAAGGAAAAAAGAGGTTAATGTTTGTTGTGTGTTCTTAAGAGTACTTCTGAGTTCTGAACATGCTTCAACATTGTGGAAATTTAAACAAAAGTAGTTATACATCTCTTTCTTCTAGTTGATTGTTTTTTAACTTGTTTTTCTCTCTACCTTAATTTTCTTAAAAGTGTTACATTCTGTTGTCTTAAAGACTTTTGGTGCAAGTTTGCACAATGTTTTAATGCATTATGACAAAAATATTGTTGGTGCTTTAACTTGTTTTAAGCAACCGTGCATATACATATTTGATATGAATGGGTGAAGGTTAAAAGGTTGAAGCAATAAAAATTGATATGAAACATGAGAGAAGTGTCCTATTGATATATCATTAATTATTGTTTACTCTAGTTGGGTTTAGCTAGAGATGGTTGATGTGTTTCCAAGTTGTTTTCAAGAGGCTTGTATAGATAAGCAGCAACCTATTGATATATTAACCACAAAGGCTCTTATAGTTAGTCAACATAATATTTTGTGATAGAAGTTAAAGTTTTTTTTAGTAATTGAATTGAGTGGGGGTGTTAAGTTTTTGTTTAGGACAAGGGCCCCGGAATTTTTTTTACCCATAGAAGTGGGCACGATAGTATGGTACTATGAAAACGGATCTCACTATTGAACTACTTTTCTTTTAGTTTCAGTTCAGTACATCACACTCACGTTGAAAGGGAGTTACTACAACAAGTTTCAGTCGAGGATGTAATGCAACGTTTTCAAATAGATGAAAACTTGTAGGGAACAACTATAGGTATGTTTTTTATCCTTAAAGACAATCGTATTTATATTATATGCTTTAAATTTCTAATGCCAATGTTTTTTCGTTATTGCATCGTATTTTTTTTTATGTGGTGAACCTTATCTGACCCGAACTGGCAAACCGACCCTATCTCTTGAACCGACCCGAAATTTTTATGTTTGGTCATATGAAAATGAAACACCTAAAAAAAGGAACCCATTGAAAAAAAATCCTGGATCCGCCACTGCTGTTGATTGTGGCAATGCAACCAGCATGAATGAACGGTGGCGGTAGCCCTAGGAGGCCGACGGCATCAACAACAGTGAACACGTCAAGAAAATCGACAACGACACTAAAACAATCCGTTTTTCAATCTGTTGAACCCGAGCATCGAACCTTTACCAGGTCTCCTTCCGTTTTACCTTATTCATCTTCAATTTACCATATCGATGTAATATCGTTTTAATCGCCTCCATTAGGATTCTTTTGGGGAAATTTATAACTTCAGGTTTGAAGGCTATGTTATATATATATTCCTGTGAACAAGAAGCAGAAGTCAAAAAGGTTGATTTGTATTAAAAGTAAAAGATAGGTAATATAATTGGTAAATACTAATACTAGGATATCTAATAATGTTTATAAGGTTAGACACGAAATTTGGGTTTTGAAGGATTTGAACGGATATGTTAAAAGCAAGCAAGGGTGACAATTCAATAAATTGATTTTATAACAACACATGAGTAATATTAAAAATAATCATTTACTTATATTAAAAATTCTCATTTAGCTATGCATTTTGGTAAAAATTCAAGTTAGTTTACATTTGACATAGTTTTTTAGTAATGGGTCAACTTTAATATAATACACGTTGGTGCTTATATTAATGTACGTTTTACTTAATCTACGATGTCAATTCTGTTCAGGGACGAACCAATGATATTTGACAGTATAAATTCGAGTCATTTAAGCTTAGACGCCGCCGCAACGCGCGGCCGGCTCAAAATGCTAGTTACATCTTAAAGTCAACTTGTTTTTTATACGAACATATATAAAAAAGAAAAGAATATCTATATATATATATAAAACAAAGCCCTTTTGCTGACGTGGCATTCAATGGTGGCCTCAACCTCTCCATGAAATTGCCACGTGGCATAATAATTGAGAGAGTTTAGTGTTTTTTAATTATTTCGTTTTTTTATTAAAAAATTCGATTTGCAAGGCCTTGTAAGTGTTTAATTTTGCTATTTGATTTGTTTTTAATATTGTGATTATAGGGTTTTGTTATAGCTAGGTTATTGGTTATTGTGATATAACATGAATTGGTGTATAATTATGTGTTCGTATGCTCTGATGTTTTGTGTGTATTTATTTATGGGTCTGAGTTTTTCAATCTTATATAACAAATCTAAACATCGATTTCTATCGGTATACACACTATTTATATATGGTGCAATTTTCGTTTGTAGGCATTGAGAGTGATCAAGTATGCAGTAGGAAAGTCTGGCGCAGATTTCAAGCGAGAAATGCAAAGAAACTCTGTGGCAATCCGTCAGCTAATTCATCATAAGGGTCATCCCGACCCGTTAAAAGGTGACGCCCTTAACAAAGCTGTTAGGGAAACTGCCCAAGAAGCTTTATCAGCTTTATTTTCTGGAGAAGACACCAGTAAACCACCACCTAACGAAGGTCTCGCCCAAAGAATACAAGGGTTTGGAAATACTAACTTTGACCCTCCGTCGAATGATAAGAAGTCATTTCTTAACAAGGTGGTTGGCATTGGAAGCGCAACGATTAAACAGGGATTGAATAATTTAACACAAACTCAAACCACAAACAAGAATAATAACACGGAGACTTACATCACTTGCTTTGTATAGTAATATATTTAGGTTCTTTTTGCGGAAGGGCGGAAAATGTATAGAGAGGATCAGGCCTGTTTTGACTTGTTAACCAACCTGCCCATCTTGCGATCCCTAATATTCTATGGAAAATAGGTTAAATTCCTAACTGTTCCCTGAATTACATGCAGCAAGGGGAGATAAAATGAATGCTGGAAACAGATGTGTTGTGAATAAGTTTGAATCTGAGCTCAAACAAGATGTTAAATCTCTTTGCAACACTGTCGCAGCATCAATGTTTCAACAAAATGAACAACTTCAATGCATTGAGAAATTTTGTCACACTTTCACCAACCTTAATGATAAGGTACTATTTTAATTTCATTATTTTGTTTTCATCTTTTGTATGCCTGAGTTTCATCATTATATTGTTGATTGTTTATATGCTTAATGTTTTTAGGCCATGATTGACTTGAAAAAGAAAATTGGTGGCTCGAGAGCATTGTATGTCTCTCACATTGAGGAACTGCAAAATGTTGTACTTTTGCACAAAGCAAACTCTAATGCAAATTTAGAGGAGGTTAAATCTTTGGTTTCTTCAAATGCTGGTTCTGTTGAAGAAGTAAGTAAAAAACATACTGAATTTGTATACATTTTTTATATGCACAAACCTTGCACATATTCACCACATGTTCTTAATCAGCTACTAGCTGAAGAAGCTGCCAAAGGACTTTCTATTTTTAATGAGCTTCAAGCCTCTTTATCAACTCAACAAGGAGAAATGGCACATTTTGCTAGAGAGCTTCGACAGGTTGGTAATTTTACTTTCTGTAAAAGGTAACAAAATGGGCGGGCCATGGGGCTTCGGTAACTTTTTATAGAGGCCAGGGTTTGGTACCGGTTGAAATGGGCTGGGTTGGATTGGTCTATAATTCTTTTTGTTCAAATTTTTATATATTAATAGCAAGTTAGTATTCTAATTGCTAAATATGATAATAACAAAACTCATATCACTTTATTTTTATAGGCAATTATTATGCCAAATATGATTAGTTGGTTTTGTGAATTCCAAGCTGTTTTCTTTATTTTTGATTTTATCTGTTTGATCCTTAAAGGCTAAAACATAAGTACATAACTTGAACTGAACCCGTCAGTGGGTAAAAGGGCTGAAATGCGATCTTTAGTATCCTAAGTGATGCCCTATGATCAGAAGGTATAGTTTCAGAATGGTGATGGTCTTGTAAATCTTTTACTAATGTCTCTATATGGTTGTTAAGTGTAATTATTATTCTCGTAGCTTTTAATAACAGGAGAGATCTTTTTAAATGGTCTACTAATATTTTCTTTTTTGGGTCTTGAATTTTTTCAGAGATTTAGTGTTAGCGTTGGACATGCAGTTGATATTTCCAAGTACATCCACGAATTCTTTAATACGCTGATGAAAGAATCAAAAGAGCTGGGAAGTCATGTCTTTCAAGTCGATGAGAAACAAACAAAGAACATTGATGAATTTAAGAAGGCATACGAGGTACATACTGGACAATGTTAACCGCAACGTCATAAAAACAACCATTATATCATTACATTCGATATTGTATTTTCAGGAACACTCAAAATCTGATGCACAAAAACTTATCGCTGAAGTTACAAGTTTGGTCTCAAACCATATTTGTCGTCAAAAAGAGATGGTTTGTTTTTTTTGTAATGTCTTCTGTTTTGTCCACTTCTAATTGAAGAAAGATTGACGGTTGTGTCATGAGTGGACAGGTGGATGCTCGGCTAGCAAATATCAGAGAAACCGCTGCAGGAGGCAAGAAGGTTTTGGATCAACAGGTGTCATCTTTTGACAGAATCACATCAAGTGCCAAAAGGAAATGGCAAGATTTCTCTATGCAAGCAGAAAATGATGCTAAAGAGAATGCAGATTTTGCTGCTGCAAAACACTGCCGTTTTGAGTCTGTGTTACAACAAAGGTAAGCAAAAGTTGTCTTGCAAGTTGCAGTCTCCTTCGGTTTATTATCCTACATTTAATCTGTGGCTCTTTAATTCAGTGTTGATGCTACTGAATCGGCTCTAAACCATTCAAAAATGACCTCCTATAATCAGTTTACTCAAAACATTAAGATAATATGATTTTTGTAAGCATGTATTCATGTTTGACATGCTATATATTTTGTAAATAAATTATAAGATTTTTTTAGTCCTCAAAAAAAAAAATAAAAATTTATTCTTATCAAATTGTAAGGCTCCTGTAGATGTGTATTACTTTGTTGTTTGTAGATTTTGGATGTTCATAATCAGTTTCAGCCGCAACACAAGGAGGGTGGTGCAACGATTCGCATCATGGCGTAAGCGGTGGCTTAACATAAATCGACAACGATGATTTGAAGGTTGTGCTAATGAGGTACGTTGTTTTAGATTATTTGATTATGTTCTATTTGTAGAAGTGTTTAAATCGTGTACTCTCACTGGGAGATAATCTAGGCTGATAATGAATGTATATGTGCCAAATGAAGATATGGATAGTAATATGTAACATTGTATATGTGTATGTAAATGTTTTTATCTGCTTATGTCGTTGGTTGTAGCACCTCAACTCAGGCTAGGCAATGCGGATTGCATATACACATCAAGGAATTTGTATTATCTAACATGAATGGCAAGGTCAGGTAAGATCAAATTCACTCATCATGTTTATACAATAGCATATCAAGTGATTGTTTTTAATCTTACCATGTCGCCTTACTCAAGTTTGTATATGCATATTTTGGGTTCTTATTGTTAACTACACATGATTTCAAAACCTTTTCCGTTTATCATAACGAATAAACGAGCTTGCACATTCCACATGTCATGATGGTATATGCTTATACTTCCACTATGATAATAACTAATAGCCTTAATCATTTGTTCGGCGGTTATCACCGTTCATATTAGTTTTTTCAACCCCGGGACCTTCCCGGGGTAGTTAGCTAGTGTGATATATGAAAAACGAGCATTTGAAGATAAGACCACTATTTGAATCACGGTCGACCACAAATATTTTATGTCTTGTTTTCCACACATAAAAAGGACTGTAAATTAAGAATAAAAGAATGTATAGGACCTATATGAACCGCGCGAATTGAATGCAACTAGGCTTAAGTTTGACCATTTAATCCAAAGAGTTTGAGCTTACTTTCGCGAAGTCATCTTTGAGGGCCCGCATGGCGCATCCGGTTGCCCGGGTCTCAGCCATCCTGTCCCACTTAGGACACAAGTCATAGGTTTCGTCCTGCCTTGAACTAAGCAAAAAAGCGGCAACAACTCTCGACCAGTAATGTGTTCGTCATGTAAACACAACTAGTCACGTACACCTTTTTATTTCCGTTATGGCCGTTCCTAATGAAGTCCAGATCTGCCACCCTTGACATTACCCTTAGGCTACATGGTGTTTTGGGGTGGGTGTGTGTGTGTGGGGGGGGGGGGGGGGGGGGGAGATGATGTGGAGCCCTTCCACGCGTCACGTCATTTTAATTCTAAATTAGCCTAAAGTAGCCTAAACACCGGAAACGCCTAACCTAAACTAGCCTAAATATCGCTGCATCGGCGAGCAGAAGCCGAGAATCGAAGCTTAGAGGCCAAGCGGCATCGGCGACAAAGGTGTAGCCGAATCGGCTACATAGCCAATCAACCAAAGCCGTGGGTGCCCCATTGTCTTTTAGAGAAAACGTCCAAAACATGTTTTGATGTTGGTTGAAATTTGGTTGATACAAGTAAAAAAGGTTACCGTTAATGCCGTTTTTTTTTTACAATCTCTCTCTACCTGAGTAGCTTGAGTAGCTAGGGGAGTAGGGGTAAAGTGTCATCATCATGCGGTGACCCGCCCGAACCCAAACTCCGACCCTATCAAATCATTACCCGATGTATATAATGATTTTTAACCCCAATTCACCAGATCTTCCCTATCCTTCTGCACTTCAAACATCGCACTCCTTCTATACAATCTCAATCTTTCATCTTCCTATAATCGTAGGTACAAATCTACATCTCTCCAATTGATTATTCAAATATGAGACTTTAAGCTGAAATATATTTTCCTGAATGTTTATATTTTCATTCGAGATGGTGAAATCAATTTAAAAGTTTGATGAAATAGGGGGAACTTATAGACTTTTTTCTGTTAATTTATTAGTTTAATTGATTGGTGTAGTTATGGTTTTGATTCTAAACTACATAGACTATTCTCGGATGATTATATTTATTATAGTTGGGATTTTAGTGATAGTTTCTAGCTATGTGGATGTATGTTTATATGTAGTTTGTTTATTGATTTGGCTTGAAAATGTAGACTCTAGATCTTTCTTGCTAGAATAGATGGCCGTTTCTGTTCAGTTTATAAAATCTTGCAATCCATTATCCATCTCAAATAGCATCATCTTCCCTAATCGCATCTGTCGATTTCCAACAAACAGCACTAGCTAATTGGTTTACTTCACTCTGCAGGCATCAGCTCAGTACCGCACTTGATAGAGCTCAAGCAGTAATTAGTTATTTAGTTATTTAGTCAAGCACTCGAGCAGGTCAGTGACTCAAATTCTTGGTGTTTATAAGTTCATTTATATTATTAATGTTACTATTTTAATCTTCTTTAACTGGTTTGTTATACCTGACCCGACCCAACCCGTCTGCATCATCAGATAGTGAAGTTAAAGGATTTGCAGTTACATTTTAGGCGCTGTTAATCTCTTACAGGCGTGTTAGACGATCACTATGTTTAATTACAGTCGAACTGTTCTTCTGCGAACAGCCTTAAGGTCAACATACTGGTCAAATGTGAAAACCATATCAAATTCTGTTTATTGTAATCACACTAGCTCAACTTCGTTATCAATATGGAGGAGAAAGAAGGAGATGGGAAAAGAAGGTTTGATTATAGCCAAAGAGCTCAAGAGACTTGAATCCAATCCTGTTCGGCTCAACCGTTACATCAAGTCCCATGTCTCTCGCCTTCTCAAGTCTGACCTCGTCTCTGTCCTTTTTGAATTTCAAAGACAAGATCTCGTCTTTCTATCCATGAAGGTGCCTGTCATTGTTCGCGTCTATACTCTATGGTTTTAAATATTGTTGATTGAATGGAATGTGTGATATGAATTTTATTGTGCAGTTATATGAGGTGGTGCGGAAAGAGATATGGTACAGGCCCGATATGTTCTTTTACCGAGACATGCTTATGATGCTAGCAAGAAATAAAAAAGTGGACGAGGTGAAGAGGGTATGGCAAGACTTAAAGAACGAAGAGGTGCATTTTGATCAGCATACATTTGGGGACATTATTAGATCTTTTTTGGATAGTGGATTGCCATCGGAAGCAATGGTTATATATGATGAAATGAGACGGGCTCCTGACCCGCCATTGTCACTGCCTTATCGGGTCATTATGAAAGGGCTTTTACCATATCCAGAACTTAGGGAAAAGGTGAAACAGGATTTCCTGGATGTTTTTCCTGATATGATCATTTATGATCCGCCCCAAGACCTGTTTGAAGACGATTATTCATCTAGAAGCGAATGCAACAACTAAATGGAGGTTGTTAGTTGCACCCTTTTGTTTAACAGATTATCTTCATGGATACCGGGACTGTCTACAATGATTACCGCCCGAGGGAAAGAACTCCAGTTATAAGCGGGCTAGGTCCTCTGGACCGCTCAGTATTAGCCATCATTTGACTAAACATGACAGTGTTCTTTGGGTTTGAATTGGATCATTTCTAGGACTGTCAATCATGGAGCCTATATTCTAGACATAATGTTCCAATCAAGATCCTGGGTTTTCTTTTTGTTACTCCTTGAGTAGGTTTTTGATTGTTGATATGAATATGATTGTAGGCATAATGCTTTTGGATTTTTGTTCCTATGTCTAGTCTCTAGTCACATGTTTTGGTATTATCTTTGGGTATATTTTAATATTTTGAAAATTTTTACAATGTGCTGACCCATTTGATCTTACTTTGTGATATACAACTAGAAAAAAGCTCAAATTTGTGTCAAATGAATCTTTATAGCAATGGGAAACAACTCGTTAGCATCGAAAGCGATAGCATCTAAAAAGTCACTCTTATTATGTTTACGCCATCTAACACAAGATCTTACAAGTTTGACTTTAGGCACAGGAAGTCAACTTATTTACTTTTAAGGTTCAAACCACCAAACACATACTCTAGAACAAGTTTTAGACTTTCTAAACATGAAAACTAAACCTCTCCATTGATGATGAACTTGGAGATGATTATGATTATTCACAAGCAACCACGAACACGAACAATGTCGGTTCTATAAACTCCTACTCAATGACCACTTTCTGGAAACTTTTTGATACGGTTTTTAGTAAATGCGGCTCAGAAGCAGCAGAAAGACCTTGCAGCATTCTCAGGATCTCGGTTGTGTCTTCAAGAAAGTATCTGGCTTTACTCGGTTTTCTGCCAACTGTGCAAGCAAAGACTTCAGCTACCGGTGAAAGAGAGGGACCCGCCATTGCTCGTGTGATTGCTTCAAACATGTCCTCGTCTGACTTGTCATCCCCTATGCAAAGCACGAAATCAGGTAGCATTCCTCTTTCTGTCATCGTTGTCAAAAGACGATCTGCAACAAGCCCTTTGTTGATCCCCTATTGAAAAAAAGACACAACAAAGATGTTACTTTGACTTTTAATGTCAAAGGTATTTATAGATATTTTAAACTGATATCCTAATCTTTTGATCAAACTTCAATCCAGGTAAATAGACATAAAATGAATATATACTAACTTGTGGTTTAACTTCAACTATGTTTTGTCCGCTCTTGACTGTAACAGGTTCATTAGCAAGAACACTTTCCAAATGATCCAAAAGCTCCTTAGCTTGACATGAACCAAAGTCCGGATCGGCATACTGATAATTCCAAACAAGCCCACTCTCTTTAGTCTCAATGGCTGACCCATCTGTTGTTTCAGTATACAACTTCATCACCGGCTCTGCAATCTGTTTCCAGTAAAAATCTGGCACCGCGATACATGTTTCCCATTCTGAATTCTTACTTTCCCTGCCCAAAAACAAACAATTGTGAAAACCAACTGTAAAACCGCACTCTAGAGATGACAAAATGGGCGGCTTGAAGTAACGCTCAATTAAAGAGGTAAACATTAAGGGTTGTTTGGTAGCCTCTGAATGGATATTGAGGGGTTACATCTGAATGGTTCATAGTCTCTTAATGGTTAAGAGGTAACATCTTAATGGTTGTCTCTTAACCATTCAGGTCTGAATCATTCAGCATTCAGACTGTTTGTTTCAGCATCTGAATGGAATGATTAAGTGCTGAACCATTAAGCTAATAAGGGATGCTGAATGATTCAGCTCTTAACCATTTAGAGCCTCTTAACCATTCAGACCATCTTAATGATTCAACACTTAATCAACCAAACAGTAAGATTTGTACCTCAGAAAGTAACCATGCTCAGCTGCAACACCCAGTTCTTCACACGACGAAAACCATTTAGTCAGTGTAGCCCGATCCTTCCCGCTAACTACAAAAACAACATTTTTAGGGTCCTGACACAAACTGTTCACTATTTCTATAACTTCAGAACTCGGGCTCGTGCTGATTGAATTCTGCGGCGCCATAGTACCATCATAATCCAACAAAATCGCGCGTTTTTTTGTTCGTTTGTAAGCCGAAACAATATGCTCGATCGAAAGTTTCCGGAAATTCGGATCCAATGCAACAACACGGAAACCTAATCCAAACCCGATACCCCAACATCTTCTCCTCACATGATCTCGGCAGGATCTCTCAAGATCTTGCCAAAAGCTACGGGCCCAATATGCGACATCATGAGTGCTAACATATCTATAATGTTTTTCATGCCTCATTTGCTTTTCGGCTTCTGAAAAACCTAATGCTGAATCCATAGCTTCAGCCACTGCATCAATATTCCATGGGTTGACCCGTATTGCCCCGCTTAGAGACGGGGAGCAACCAATGAATTCCGAGACAACTAACATACTCTTTTTTGGAACCGACGGGTTTACCCCTAACGTTTCGTTAAGCTTATCGTTTCCTTGTCTACTTATAACGTATTCATACGGTATCAAATTCATTCCATCTCTTACCGCTGTAACAAGACAACACTCCGATATCACATAATAAGCGATCCTCTCATAAAACTGCAGCGGGCTGTCAATCAAGATAACGGGCTCATAACCGGACCGACCAAATTTTCTATTAATTCTTTCTCTAGTTGTATGAGTCTCTGACTGGACCTCAAGTACGTCCCGACCTCTACCTCTAGCCGGATTTGCGATTTGAACCAAAACCACCTTACCCCTTCTTTCCGGATGCTGCATCAGCAGATTTTCAAATGCTAAAAGTTTCAAACTTATTCCTTTGAAAATGTCCATGTCATCAACCCCGAGTAACACGGTTTGACCTTCAAACTGATCTCTTAACTCTGCAACCTTGGACTCGGTTTCAGGTAAATCAAGAACTTTTCTAAGCTGTTTCAAATGAATCCCGACCGGTAAAATCTTGATGCTTACAGTGCGGCCATAGTATTCGAGCCCAAGATAACCTCTTTTCGATTGATAAGATAAACCAAGCATCCTACTACAACAAGAAAGAAAATGCCTTGCGTAATCAAACGTATGGAATCCAACGAGATCAGAATTCAGCAGGGCTCGTAAAAGATCATCTCTTACAGGAAGTGTCCGGTATATCTCAGAGGATGGGAACGGGCTATGGAGAAAGAACCCGAGTTTGACCCGATTAAATCTTTTTCTTAAAAAGGTAGGTAAAACCATCAAATGGTAGTCATGTACCCAAACAAAGTCATCATCTGGACTAATCACTTCCATTACTTTATCAGCAAAGATTTTGTTGACCGAGACGTATGCTTGCCAAAGAGACCGGTCAAACCGGCCTCCAAGGTCCGGTGACAACGGAAGCATGTAGTGAAACACTGGCCATAAGTGTTGTTTACAGAACCCATGATAATACTTGCTAAAAAGCTCAGGAGGTATAAATGCAGGCACACACCTAAAGTTTTCAAGCAAACTTTGGGCCACATCATCTTGGTCTTTTGGGTCGATTTCTTCTCTAAGACAACCTACATATGTGATTTCTACATCTTCCCCGAGCCCATCTCGGAGTTGTAAAAGAAGCGAATCTTCATCCCAACCAAAGTGCCAACTCCCATCTGGGCCTTTGTTGGCCCAGAGTGGGAGTTGGTTTCCTACAATGATCATCCGTTCCTGACAAACGGATGATGGGGCATCGGAGCTAAAACCTTCGTCGTCTAGCTCCGATAATACCCCTGGCACAGTTGCCACACGGGATAGCTTTTTCACAGCCCGACTAAAACCGGATGATGGTAATGGTGCTTCACCAGAGGCAAGTTCAAAGAGATTTGTGTAAGATCTCGACATCATTATCGAGCGATTTGAGCATATATCAACACTTAATTCACAAAGTTTCCTTTCTCTTGAGCTAAATTCTACATAAACACACATGAAGGATAATACAATGAGATCAAATATTCAAATCAATAGATGCATAATATTTATAAAGATAACAAGAAACTGAAGATCAACAGTCACTATATAAGCAAAAAAAAAAAATCCCAAGTTTACATTACTAAAATTTAATAATTTAGCATCAACAAAAGAATCTTTCATGAAAATATTAAATTCCAGGTAGCTAAATATGCTTTGAAATACCTAAAAGGGTATTTAACACTCAACAAACCCTTAATCAAGAATATTTTTATCTTTAACTTGTCAATGGAAACCATTATCAGGAAAAAAAAAAAAAAAAAAACATGATTTTTCCAAGAACAAACATTTTAATACTAAAACAAGATCAAATTATTTCTAGCAATATGTGTAAACAAGAACATTAAAAAACAAAGCACGTGAAGTTGTGAACAAACATATTATGTGCAAAGTATCATAAATCTTGATGAAAAATAAAATCAAATCTGTATCACAAAAAGATGGTACAAACCTGGAAAGTTGCTCAAAGTGCTGCCATTTTCAGTGATGGAAGTGAATATTATTCCAAATGTGCTGCAAGAAAAAAGTGGGAAGCTTGATGTTGAAACAGAACCAACAAAATAATACTATAAAATATAATAAGTTTAAAGAAAAAGTTGATTAGATCAATGGTAGTGATGAAAGAAGAGAATATATTACATTAGAGAATAATAAATAACAGCACTTGGGTGAAAAATGTCAAAGATTCCTACTTTATTTATATAAAATATCTTAAAGATTCTAACACATAAACACACTGCTTTCCATTCATTGAAGGTTTAAGTGTTTAACCAATTACTCTAGAAAAGAATTATGGGTGCTTTTTTTTTTCAGGGGTGATAGTGCAAAATCCAGGCTAAAGTACATTTTTTTAGGTATGAAGTACATGTCAACAATGCTGATTTGGTAACATTTTGTCTAATGGAAAGTTGAAGATGCTGATGCTAAAGTGAGAGCCGAGCACTCACTCACACAATTCTTAGGGAAGGCAGGGTGCAAACGTGAATGGCACTGGTACCCTACTATCTCTACGGGTTTACCGTTGTCGTGGTCATGGGTAGTGAATTTATAGTAGTTCCGTGGAGAGTTTTCGTAGGCTACCTCACGTGTGCAGAGGAGAGAGAACCAGAAACTCATGGGTGGTGCTGCTGGTGAGAGGGTTCACAGTTGGTGGTCCAAGTGGCGGGCTGCGAGTGGTGCGGTGGAGGTGCTTCACGGATGCTCCGCTGGTAGCGCCGCTAGTAATAAGACAATTTATTTTTTTTTTAACGGCGGAAATTTCTATGGTATATAGAAAAGAAACCGGCAAGCAGAGACTGTAAAACCTATAATACAAGAGGGAAAAGAAAACCAAACAAACCAAACAAAACGAACCACGATCAAGGGATTAAGTCTTGCATATTAAAATCGCACCATCTACTCCACTCCAAAAACACCAGACTTGATCTACCTTTGAGCCAAACAAAAGAATTTGCCTTTATACTATCCACCGTTCTTTCACATATAACAATGTTTCGGTTGAATTCCTTCTCGTCTCTAGATTTCCAAAAGACCATCCTAATTAAACCCCGTCGGGTTCTATTTTCACCCTCTCAAAGCGCCTTGCTAACCGGGTTCTATTTTCACCCCCTCAAAACGCCTCGCTATGGCCATAGCAAGGCGCTTTGGGTCACATCATGATACCAGGTTGATTACTTGAAAAGCAAAAAAAAAACAACTTTAAAGCACATCTCGATGGCCATACTCATGTTATAACACTATGAACTTCAACCCAGGTAAATAGGTAATGTCAATAACGCCATAACGAGCCCAGCTAGGCAGCCCAATTTAAGAATAATTATGGCCCAACAATTATGAAGGATTGTCAGGTTAAAAGGAAGGGTAGAATAGAGTTTAGGACATGAATGGACTTGTGTATGAATCTGTGTATTCCCATCTTCTTCTTAACGAATCTGTGTTGACTATCTCAATTCCCATCTTGTTCTATTGACATATATAAGACCACTACAACTCATATAAACATTAGCTATACTCTTTCACTTGCATTAATGTATATACAGATTTCTTCTCAAAATTAGAACACTTATTTTGATATGAAGTTAGAATCGGTCGGAACCAAATCTATGCATTTGGAACAACGACGTGCTTGTTTGGCCAAACTTGTCAATTGTCATAGCCGAGTTCTTATCTAGCCGAAGCTCAAACGAGTTGAGCAAATACCCACGACACTAACACTTTATGCATGACCAACCCTCATTGATAAACGGATAAATATTAAGATGACAAATAAATAGCGAGAATGCATTATACTAGACTAGAGGTGTAAAAAAAGGGTATAACCCGACCAACTTCACCAAAAGAAAAGGTTGGCCCAAACCGGATTGGACCCCACCGGCCAGTTCGTAGTCTCGTTCCCTGAACCGGTTAGGACCTGACCCGATTTGAAAAACATACCAGTTACTTTGTCCCAAGCCAGTTTGGAACCGACCCCAGTCGATTTGATAGGTTTGGAAATTTTCCCACCTAAACCGGTTTATAACCTGAGCCATTTTTTTACAAAACAATTTTTAGTTTTTATTCACAAACCAGTTCGGTTTATAACCCGAATAGGTTTATCAAAAGAACCGGATTTCTACACCTCAAATCTTGACAAACGCAACAGAGGAGGATCGAGAGTATTTGGAGAGGGTTACCTTTTCTTTTTTTTGTTTACAGCCAATTAATCAAAATCATTTTCACAATCATTCTTGCAATCAAATCAACAATAAAAGTTTTTAAGTTAGTTAATCATTGAAAAATATAAACTTTGACACTTTCCACTAGGAATGGCAAAAAAACCTGATACCCGAAAACCCAAAACATTTGGAATGAGTATACCTGATGCACTACAGGTCAAATTGTTTTTGGCGGTGACTCTTTAGGCAAATGTCGCATCCTCTGAAAATATTACCAATACATTTTGGATGCATTTAGTATTTACAAGTGAAATCCTAAAAAGTCTTCGCTTGAGTAAAAACAAAATTGTAAGCCATTAAAACATAAAATATTTATTTGTACGAGGTTATTTTCTAGGACTTGTTTCTTTAATTTTGGTTTAAGAAATAACGAACATAATTATGAAAAAGACATTTGTGATATCACACGGTGTTAAAGCATTTAAAATGTACGATATCAATATACATTCACTTTTTTGTAGGTTCATGTTGTGATCCATCATCCATGTGGCTATAAAGTTGGGTTATACAGGTCACCACTATGACGCTATTCATGTGCTTCTTCTCATTGGATGAAGAATCGTGTGCATAACTTAAGAAGTGATGTTTTTTTTTAAAGGCGACAATTTCAAAATGATTGCGTGTCCGTAGGTGGGCCTGTGAATCGGTTGTGGTTTGTGAACCCCTAAGGTTTCTTCATAGAGGGCATAACACATGTTAAAGGGCCCAAACTGCGTCCTCAGAGGAACAATAACCCTTGATACCAGTTACGTCAACACAAGAGTCGAAACTCTCTAACATAACACGGGTTAGACAAAACTACCATTTGACTCGGATTCGAACTGACGACCTCCAAAGGAGTTCTAGTTCTTATCATCATTGTATTTGTCACTCTACCAAATGGTGAGGACAAGAAGTGATGGTTATTTAAACATGTTTTGTTATATGACACCGGGTGTATCTCTTTCTATGGAACTCGAATAGCCCAAAATTCAAATAAAAACAAATTTGAATAATGAATTCAAATTTAGTTTTATTCGAATTATGTCTTTATTTTAACCAACTTTCTGATCCAAAATCAATTGAATTTTAATTTAAGTATCTCGAAACAAACTGTTTTAAATTACCATAGTGCGCATTAAATATGTAATGTTTGGTATGCAGGAATGAGAATCAGAATGATTTTAACCGTTATGGGAGAATAAAAAAAATGATGTTTGGTTGATCAATGAAATAAAACCGTTGATGAGCATTCACCACCACTGCCCTTTCCCACCACTGCCATCCGTATACGGAATGCGCATTAAGTACATATTTATTAACTATTTTAAAGATTAAGTGGATATAAAAAAGTTACCTATAAGAGGGGAAGTTCGCTCATAGGAAAATCTTTTTCACTTCACTGATTTTAATCAATTATACACTGTCACATCACTTTACTGATTTACTTCACTGAAACACTTTTTTGGAGGCAGCACTCCACTGATTTTTTTTTGTTTTCATTTAAATAAAACCTAAAAAAAAATAAATTCACACGGTTTTATAAATTTTATCACCAAACGGTCAACACGATTTAATTTCTCATAACCGTCTCCACCCAACACGGTCAAAAATATTTATTTCCATTAAAATCGATCTCATCTAACCGTCAGAAAAACCTTGTATGTGTACTGTGGACTGGGTTGTGTGAAGTAAGACGATTCACCTCCTTCACCGAACCCCTTAAACAACCAAATACATTTGCGTGAATTAGACTTTGTTATAAACAACTAAATTAAATATGCAGATCGTTACCTCATTCAAATCGGGCATCACGTTCCCATCAACAGTACGTACAAACGAAGACACATCCTCTTGCTTAGCACCATCAACGGAATGTCTGAAGTAGCTTTTAGAGACGTAAGAATCGTTGTAGCTATCGTCGATGTCGTTGAAAATGTTCCAAGATATTGTACTACATTAAATTTGGTGATCAAAGGGTGAGTTTTCGGATGAAATTTTAGAGTTTGGTTAAAACTTTGAAGAACAGACAGGGTGTTCATGCAATCAAATGCTACAACCATATGGGGTGTATGGCTACATACTCCACGTATGGGTACGATGCCACCTCCCAAAAAACGCGGGGTTTTGTCGACGAAACGAGACAAAAAAGGGCCTATTTGCCGCGTATGGTTTCATAGGAGGCGTATACAGGTACGATGTTACACGTCTGACATAGAAACTTGTGCCCTTGTACTTCATAGGAGGCGTATGAGGTCATATAAGACATACAGACAAGCATATGGGGCGTATGACATCATACGCCCCACAAAGACCCTTTTGACCACACAAAATCTAAGGTTGACTGCAATTAATGTTTAAAGTTGAACTATATGTGGCATATGGTGCCATACGCCCCATATAGGTGGCGTATCGTGCCATACGCCCATATAAGACATATAGACAAGCGTATGGGGCGTATGACATCATACGCCCCACAAAGACCCTTTTGACCACACAAAATCTAAGGATGACTGCAATTAATGTTTAAAGTTGAACTATATGTGGTGTATGGTGTCATACGCCCCATATAGGTGGCGTATCGTGCCATACGTCCCATGTAAGGGGTGCGTGGATAAATGAGGGGGTGTGTACTTACCATGACCTATCTAAAAATAAGATAAAAAAATTATATATATCATTTTCCATTTCTTTCACCTTGCAAATTGTCCCTATAACTAGTTTTATACCCGCCGCGCGTTGCCGCGGCGGGGACGACCGAAGATCCATATTTTACCGGATGCACACAGAGCTATGGAATGCGACAATGTAGCTTCATTACACACGTTATAAAACGATGAGGTCGTTGACGTCTCTATGTTATACAACATATACAACAAAGCCCCAACCTATCGTTTCCTACACCCAAGAATTATTCAAGAACGTGTGTGATTTCCTACACCCAAGATTTATTCAAGAACGTCTGTCATTTCCTTCACCCAAGAGTTATTCAAGAGGCCAAAAAGTATACAAATGCATTACCTTTTTTGTTTCATTTATTTTATCCCTTAAAGTAAATATGTAAATTTTTTTGATTATCACTATGAATTATAATTACTGGATAGATAGTAGGTGGGTACAAAAGCAATATTCTAAAAACCATGTGCCTCTATCTCTCTCCAATTATAAACTTTGGTTTTTATTTTACTTCTACATGTTGTTTCTTTATAAACCAGGGGCCTCTCTCTACCGCCAAACCACGACCACCACCATCACAGCCACACCACCGCTAAATGCCTCCTATGCTCTCTAATCGTCGTACCAATGTACCACCATCGAAACACCACCCCCACAACCAAGACACCACTGCCACATAACCACCACCAACATCATCGGCAGCAATAGCCACTACCAAAAACACAACATCGACATCACCACCACTAAATCGGTAAGGGTCGCGGTGGCGGCTGCAACCTGGCCGGAGGTCCTTGCAAACAGTTGCTGACACACAACCGGCTCCTGACCGCGGTTCGCCGGCGACTACTTGTTGAAATTTGGGTGATATTGTTGCTCAAGTTTGACCTCGAATGTTTGGGTCGCTTCTGCTGTTCGGCAACACCTCCCTCGTCTTCGTCATGGTCTGACTTCGGTGCAGCCCGACAAAGGAATCGGAAGAACAGAGAGAAATGGAAGGGTCGTGGTGGCAGTCGCAACTTGGCCGGAGATCGATGCAAACAGTTCCTCCCACACATCCGGCTCCCGACAACGGTTCTCCGGCGACACCTTTCACCGAAAACCAGGGCCGGACAATATTACGGGCTGTGTAGCGTGGAGAGATAATAGAGATGAAGATGAGAGATAGAGAGTGAAGATCTATAGAGAGATAAAGGAACTGGGGTGAAGATCTAGAGAGAGAAGAATATGCATCAGAGGTTGTACACACGCATTGAGCGCTTGTATTGAGCGAAATAGTAACCTCCACACACAGCCGACTTTGCAATTTGTTTATATATATAATATGAAAATGTATAGATCTGCTAGCCAAGAAAAGAGGCAATAGTTTGTCACGTTTATCATAGTGGCATGCAATAGTTAAATGTAGATCCGTGTGAAAATATTGATTATGGGGATAGAGCAGAAAAGCCACATGCGATGATGATCATATTCAAGATGTCCCCACAAACAAGAGAACAATTCTACTCTCTTTTTACTTTAAAGCTTCACAAAAAAAATATAATATTTTATTTTTTAATCACTAAAGTTGTGTGTGTGTGTGTCTTTACCGTTTTCTTTATAGAAAATGTAGACAAACGATCTTGAATAAAAATAAATAAAATAAATCCTATGGATAAAACTAATGATATGCAAGTAAATTTTATGATTAATGTCACGTACTTTCTTTTTAAAATAAATAAAATAAGTTTAAAATGTAAACCAAAATAAATTATTCCTATATATATAGATATATTTAATAAGGCTCTCATTTCAAAATATGTATGACAATGAGCAAGGGCGTCTTTGGGGAGGTTTGAGGAGGCCAACCGAACAGGTTCCTTAAATCCTGAGGGCATAATTTTTAAAAAAATTACTATATATATGTATATATTTTTTTATATAACTCATTTAACACTCAGTGCCACTTTCAGTTGTCATAAACAATCTTTTAATCTATCTTCCATTCATTCCCGGACAAAGAAAATTACATTAAAAAGTCTATTTTTTAATGGTTCGGATAAGGTACATGAATTTTCAGAGATTTTCAGAGACGGCCCTGACAATGAGCACGAATGCTACTTATATATCTATGATGCTCAACTAAATGGTTACCAAGAAAAACAATAGTTTGTTAACAGATATACAAATTTAAGTATGAAATAAAAGGTTAAATTAAACTTTTAAAAAATTCATAAAAATAAATTTTTTCTCAAATGAAATGAAACATGTTATTATTTACACTATATAGGAGAAAGAGATTTACAAGCGAAAGAAAAAAAATTGATCAAAATATGAGGAAAAGAATAATCAAAACAGTCACTTTAAAGTTTAAACATATACGGAGTAGATTACTACAATATATAAAGGCACAATTTTTTCATAGACACAGCTAATAACACTAACATAAGCAACGTTGGGCTCAACTTACGCAAGTTATGTTTTTTTTAACGGCGAAACACTTTATACACAAGTTATGTTTAACGTGCAGAAGAATACAATCACAATATTTCGCACTACCATGCACAATGGGTATAAATAACTTAATCATCCACGCTAATCATACATCGATATGTGAGTATGAGTGCACGCCAACAAGAATTACATGCCTTTCCATATATATATGAAACAAAATAACTAGCATGAACGTAGTCTACAAAAATAAAATATAAAATATAAAAATAAACAAAACAAACTTCTTTTCATTAGGATTGACGAGAGTTAAACCATGTAAACACCACAAAATTCCGCAACTACCCATCGGACCCCAGTCACATCGGCGACGGTGTTCCCACCTACCCGCAACTCTCACTCTCTCTCATCTCCACACACAAACGCATATCTCTCTCTCCACACACAAACGTAACTCTTTCTCCAATCCTTTTAACGGGTACCACACATCGAAGCGCCTACCCAAACCAACGGCCGCAGTGTTCCTGCCGTACCCGAAGCCTAGGCCCTAATGACACTCAGTCCAACCTTAACTGTTAACTGATTAACTAAACAATCAAACTGAAAAAAAAGTTATTGTTAAAAGGTAATTAGGATTCATACACCCTGGTTCACATCATATACTAATAGGAGGCTGTCACATACCCCAAAATGTGATATTGTGATGTTACACCCTCAGAATGTGACGTCACAAGGTGTATGAATTCCATGACCCATGTTAAAAACATCACAAAACCAATTTTCAGTTAATGGTTAACCAATCATAAAGTGAAGCTATAAAAAGTTTGAGGATAATTTTATATGGTAATTAATTTTCTTTTCTGGCAAAGACGATGAAAAACATCTTATACTTGCCACTTTACTATTAATATTGTCAGACATGTATGATATACCGGACCCATTTACATTTCGACAACTGTTCCTCGTAGACTGAGTTTACCCATGTTCTTTGACCTTTTGACCATTGTCTTACTTTTTTTTTTTTTTTTTTTACTTTGAATTTTATAACACCTTAATTTCATCTCATATTACACATGCAATAATTTGAACTCACAAACTTATATTTATAAGGTGAGACACCATACCACTAGACCAAGAGGTCATGAGTCTATTGTCTTACTTTCTACTTGTGTTGTTTACATTCCGTGAAAGAGATGAACAAAATATTTTCTTTTACTTTAAAAACCGATGAACTTTCATCTTTATTACGATAAAACAACACATTTTCTAGTGTATAAATAAGTCTATCTTTTTTTAAATTGTTTAACTTCCATTCACAATTTTTCCAACGTATACTTTGTTAACATATGGAATAATTACACTATACATTGGTGTAAACAAGTTGTGGAACACACATTTTCAGACCCTGGGGTTAAGAGGTTGTGCCGCTTTGGTGGGGGGTTTGGAGGCAACGCAGGTGTCCACGGTTATTTTTTTTATTTTTTTTTTTGCTACATTAAAGTTGCTTTATTGGAAATGTATGAGATTTGCTTGTAAACTAGCGTTTGTGAGGTTAGTAGTGAGATGCTACTTCAAGTCTTCAGCAATGACCTTGTATTTCGGTAGCGATTTTGAATCTCATTAGATACCCGGTACTTAGGTAACCAAAAGCGATTATTGATTTTATTCATGCAGTTATCGACAAATTCATGCAGTTATGCTGATAACACCAATTGAAATGTTGTAAGGCTCAACCTTCTATAAATTAAATAGATATCGTCTAGTCCGATTTCAGAACTTTGGATCTCATACTTCGTTTTTCACTGAGAAAAGCATCTCATTTCAAAAACAACTTTTTTATGCACAGCCCATATTGAAAAATAATCTAAGCATTATACAATTAATTATTAGGCTATATGGTGCAAGGGCGCCATTTGATGCCATGTCACCGTTTTTTTTAACAATAGTGTCCCCCTTGTTTCCCCGACGCCATTGGGGGCGCTATTCTTCACTCTCCATGGCTTAACGGATGCCAATGGCTTAAAAGGTGGGCCGTATTTAATTTTTAACCGTTAAAAGCAACGGTTTAATTAAATTTGTGTTACATATTTTACTCTATAACTCTATTTAAACACACACTCCTCCGTATTTTCTAATACACACTCCTCCATTTTTTCTTCTCTTTTACCACAACTCTCCAGCACTATCAAAAAGGCCTCCACGCGTTTCCGTTTGGACCCAAGGCAATGAGTGACTGTTTCGGTTATACACGTTAGCAAGTCAGGCGTATTCAGAACGCACGGATTTGGTATTGAGTTTTGGGATTTGTTTAAGCATGAATTTGATGAGGAAATACGCTATGCAACCGAACGTACAAGCGAAGAAATGTCGGCGAAGTGGGAGATCGGTAGTGCTTGAAAGATTTCACCGTATCTACAATAAACGGGTAGACAACTTGGGAGAAGATGAAAATGATGACCATGTTGTTGTTGGAGAATCTTGTGCTGAATACGCATGCGTTCATGGGAGCCCGTTTACTAAGTTAGCATTTTGGAAACTTATAGTCAACGCTCCTGGTGATTAAAATGAAATATTTAGAAAATTTATTTTTAATGCTATGTATTTTTATTTTAATTTTTTTTTTGTTTTTAATGTGATATAGTTTTATTTTTAATGTTATGTAATTTTATTTGTTTAAATTTGATTCATTTAGTTGAATTTAAGTATAAAAAAAAAAAAAATGATTGAGGATTACTTATTCTAGAAAAAATTACAGAAAACGTCCTTTATGTTTACCCAAAGTTGCAGGTTTAGTCCTTTAACTTTAAAAGTTGCAGGATACCTCCTTTATCGAAGTTTTTGTTGCAGGAAACATCCTTTAATGAACTTTTGGTTGCATAAAACGACCTTTACCACTAACGGTGTTAAATTATCCTGTTAAGTTACCCTCACGTGCCAAGCATCAGATAAAGCCCTCCCTGTTTAAAAAAATGGTAAAGTTATATTAAACACTTTAAATGACATCCTTGTACTGACCACTTATGACTTACCTGAGAAATGAGATCTGGTCCAGTGTTTTGGTGGGATATTTGATAACCACAGATGTGCTTCAGAGTCCATGGTTTTCAGCTCATCCATTTCTCTTTCAAATTGCACAACTGTTGTAGCAGTTGCTATTTTCCAAAGGACATCCTTGTACTGACCACTTTTGAAAGTAGTCCTCATGTTCTCATGTATATGTCAGAGACAGAACCTGTGCTCAGCACATGGATACAAATCTGTGACTGCTTGAAGTATACCCTGTTACAAACAAATGATAATTATACAACTGCATGATACAAATTAAGCTTTTTAAAACATAATACATGTTGATATTCTAACCTTTTGTCTATCACTGATAAATGTGAAGTTTGAATTGCTTCCAAGATCCAAGTCATCACCAACACAGTTTAGAAACCATTTCCAAGAGTTGATGTTCTCAGCTTCCACAATTGCATAAGAAAGAGGATAAATCATGTTGTTGTTGTCAACCCCAACAGCAGTGAGAACTTGACCAGGAAAAGGACCTTTCATAAATGCACCATCCAGCCCTAACAAGTCTCTTCCAATGGCTTTAAAACCTTGTTTTAATGAGCCAAGACAGATATAAACCCTCTTGAATATCCTGGTTGTCTCATTTGGATCTGTAACTGGTTCCACTTCCACCTTTATAGTGCTTCCTGGGTTTGCCCTCATCAACTCTTGAAGATAGTCCCTAAGAAGTCCATACTGTAAACTGTAATCACCATGTAGTTGCTTCTGAGCTTTAGATCTGGCCCTATAAGCTGTCATCTTAGAAACAGCAACCTCATACTTCCTCTGGAACTGATATTGGACTGCTTTAACTGGGATGTGGGGATTTTCTTCTATTTGATCCATAAGTTGTTGAGCTAAGAAACTTGAATTGCAGGCATTTATTTTTCTGCTCTCCATGCATCTATGTTTTGGCAATACAGTTCTAGTCATCCAAATGTTTGTTACTTCATCTCTAGACACCAACACCTCCCAAGGACAAACAAACAGATTAGGGTTTTTCTTTTTGCCCCTATCACCTTTATGTTTATCTTGTGAACCCTCTGCTTTCTCCCTTTTTTCATTTTCAGTCCCTGCTTTTTCTTTGTCAGGTTGCACAAGTGGTTCATTAACTATATCACATTCAAAGCCACCTGTCCCACTTTGTACATCATCACCCTGTTTCTCACTTTTTTTAACCTTTTTCTTTGAAGGTTTCTTAATGGGTTCCATCTTTTGAACACCTGGAACATCACCATTACAAACCACCCTAACCCTATTTTTATCATCCTTTATAATTTTTAACATCCTTCTTGTTTCCATTATATGTTTTTTCAGAAATCTTTTAACATCCTTCTTGTGATAAAATATTTGCCCTACATAGAAATTCTGGTCATTAACATGTGCTCTTCTCATGTATTTTAATTTTCTTCTCCTGATGTTACCAATATTCTCATCACTGTCACTAGCACTCTCAAAGATATCATTGTCTAAAACCTCTAAATCATCAATGTCACCTGTTACATTCTCATTGTAATGTTTATCTTCTTCTTCTTCTACATCATCAACCATGAAATTGAAGTCCCTCATGTCCACATCACTTTCTTGCATATCATTATCATCATCTACTATAAAATCACTATCTTCTTCTACATCATCAACATTGTGTTGTTCATTCTCAACATCTTCATTCTCATTTGCTAATACAGTCCTATCTGCCTGAACAGGTTCAATACTTAGAATGCCGAACGAACCAGTGACACTTGATTGGGAGGGTATTTCAGCTGCAAGCCTTGACATTCCATGTTCTACATAGACATCAACAAACCTATTTCCTTGCCTAATGATGTCTACGAACCTCAATACATCAGCTTCCTTAGCTAATTGACTAAGACCATGATCTAAATCAGCTCCAGGTTCTAAGAAATGGAAAAAAATTGGGATACCTTCAGGATAACCTAAATCGTTCACAATCCAACCTAACTCATATATACCAAATCTATCAGTATCCATCAAATCAACAATGTTCATCAAACCATTCATATACTCACGACCTGGAAATGAACTGAAAAACCCTCCATGATGCATATTAATACTGAATAACGATTCATACGTTTCTACATTCAAAAATTTTTAAAAAAAAATTAGGGATTTAACTTTAACAAGTTAATTACAAAAAATTAGGGTTTTATATTAAACAATCTTACCATATACAGAGTCGACATCGTATTCATCGTCATGTGTTCGAATATTGTACTTCCCTCCTTCAATGGTTGCCATCTCCTCCCTGATTTCATCTTCCTTCATGGTGTTCTTCTCTGAGTTGTGTACAGGGGATGAGAGAAGATGAAGACGGTTGGGTTTTTATATATTCGTTTTGTTTTTTAAATTTTAATTAGCATCTGAAATGACAAAAATACCCTCACATGAATTGCACGTGAGGGGCATCTAACGACAATTTTAAACGGCGTTAGTCAAAAGGATGTTTCCTACAACAAAAACTTCGATAAAGAAGGTATCCTGCAACTTTTAAAGTTAAAGGACTAAACCTGCAACTTTGGGTAAACATAAAGGACGTTTTCTGCAATTTTGTCCTTATTCTATTTTCTGGTAGTTATTTGCCGCGTAGGGGGGGGGGGCTTTTATTTGAACACTTTTTGATGTGAGAGTTTATGTGGCAAAATGGAGACCCGCACCATGTTTTTTATGGGGACGGGTTGCCACCCGAATTTGTTACGGGTACCTAACTACCAGCATAGTAACATCACCACCGGTGATGCTGGTAGTGGATCCGTGAACCATTTTCAGGTTCTAGTTATTAACGCACGGTAACATTGATTTCTCTCTCTCTTTGTCTCTATCTCTCTCCCTCTCTCTCTTTTTCTCTCATTGATTGCGAGTAAAGAATCAGTGGAGTGTTGCTTTCAAAAAAGTGTTTTAGTGAAGGAAATCAGTGAAGTGATGTGCCATTACAGGATTGATTGAAATCAATGAATATAAAAAAACTTACTAGTAGCACCCCGTCGCCCCTTAGTTAAGAAGTAATAGGATTTTAAATCACACATGCTGTTGTATTTGATAAATCATAAATGGTTTATGAAAGCTACACATATGAGTAAGTGATAAATCATAAATGGTTCATGAATGCTATACATATGAGTAACTGGATCTTCTAAAACTGAAAAAAAAAAGTAATGGTAAACTTTTCAGTTGACCCCTCCGTAACTGGTAACTTCCGATTCCCTGAAATTTCCACTCAAGCTTCGCCACTGAAACCAATCAATATATCTTGTTTGATTCAATCTACTGAAACCATTGATTCGTTCGAATATCACAATGGAGGATTGGAGAAAGTGGTGCAACTTTCCTAGAGGAGATGTTTACTTTCTTTGTTGTTTCAGCTTCAGCTTCTGGCTGAGTTTATGTTTGTGTGGGAATAAGTGGTTTGCCTTGCTTTTAAAAAATATATAAAAAAAATTGAATATCTGGCATAAATTTTGTGAGATTTTATGTATAGAGATATAGAGATATGGTTGACCATTGACCAATCTTCTTGATGGGAGAGCTATTCCCTGTCCATAAGCATATGGCAAATTATGGCTATATTTTGGGGGCTTTTGTTACAAACGCCATTATTTAGTGAACAACTGAACACCATCCCTTTCTTCAACTTTATCCAACATCTTCAATTATCACGGGTGACTCACCAAGTGGCATCAAGGGTTTTAGCCCCGCATATTTAATCGTTTTAATTTTGTATACTTATATTAAATGATTACTAAATATAATGTATTTATTTATTTAGGAAGGCAAACTCACACTTCCAGTAAATTTACTTTTAAATTGTACATCGTGTCCATCACGGGACTATAAGGGTCTGTTTGGTATGGGGTAATGAAATGGACGAGGGAATGGAAAGGAGAAGGTAATAGAATGGACTAAGGAATGAAATGGATGATTACCATTCCATGGTCTTGTTTGGTTACACGTAAGAATGGAATGAATCATTACTTTGTATTGTTTGGTATGAAGGAAAAGACGATGGAATAGTGGTGGTGGTCGGTGGTGGCGGCAGCGGCAGTATCGCCGACGACGGTGGTGGTAGTGGTTATCAGGGGCGGCGACGACGCTTGATGGTGGTTATGGTGGGTGGCGACGTCTGGTGGTGATAGTAGCGGTGACGGTGTGGGCGGGTCGCGACAGGGAGTGATGGCGACAGTGAGTGGTGGGGATGGTGAGTGGTGGCGGCGGCGGTGGTCGGTGGGTGGCGATGGTCGGTGACGGAGAGTGTCAGTGGTGGCGGTAGGTGCTTGGTAGTAGGTGGTGGAGGTGGTGGTGGTCGACGGTGGTGGTGGTAGTCGGTGGGTGGGTGGCGGTGGTCGGTGACGAAGAGTGACGGCGGTGGTCGGTTGGTGGCGACGGTCGGTGGTGGTGCTAGTGATGGGTGGTAGTGGTAGAGGTGGGTGGTGGTGCTAGTGATGAGTGGTAGTGGTGATAAAAGTTGACAGAGGGAATGGAATGAAAAAAAAAACATGGGGGTTTGATGGAATGACTTTGGGGGTTTTTAGAGTGAATGGAATGGAGGAGATAATGGATGATTCCATTACCTTGATTAACCAAACACCTTTTTTTTCATTCCATTGTAATGCTCCATTCCATTCCGCATCTCATTCCTGCGTACCAAACGCTACCTAAGTCTATAACCCTCCTTGTGTAAAAGTGCCGATCAAGGTAATCGAGGTGTTGGGATGTATCATGAAACGCTTTTTATGGGATAGGTCCTCTATTGTTAATAAAGTACATTGGGTGTCTTGGGATCATGTCGCGTTGCCTAAATATATGGGTGGCCTTGGTATAAATGGACCTTAAGTTGTTATTCAATTGTTTTTTTTTTAATCAAAATGGATGCGGAGATTCATGTCGACTTAAAGCGCCTATCACTATGTTATTGGTCCACGTTTCAAGGATTTTTCCCATCATCGCCCCTACATGCGAACGATAGGTTCACTGGAACACGCTGCCGATCTGGTGTAGTTGTCGGAACTGGCGGCTCGGTTATGATGATCGTACTGTAGGAAGAGAGAGAGAGAGAGAGAGAGAGAGACCGGAAAGAAGATGTGATGGAAGTAAAAAAGAAATAGTTCATCGCTTTTGTTTCTTTTTTTTAACGACTAACGAATAAAAGTCCGGCTACCCGGGTTAACCCACTGGCAATATGCTATTTAAATTTTGTTTATTTGACATTTCAAGTTTTTCTTTTAGTCTATATATTTTAGGTTTTCTTTTTAGTTTGATATAATGAATGCGTCAAAACCAATTGAGTTCCTGTACTCGTCGCGCGGGGAATAAATTCTAGTTAGAGGGCGGGGCGCTACCAGAATTGGTCACGGGTACCTCACTACCAGCACGGTAACAATGCCGCCACCAATGCTGGTAGTGGTCCCGTGAACTAAAAACGGGTTCTAGTTACCGTGATGGTTAACGGAATGTGGCACAAACTTCTTTACTTCAATAAATTAGCGGACCCGGGTTTTTCGAGCCGCATTCGTGTCCGCAGGTCGTGCAGGCGTCGCGTTGGTTCAAGAATTTTTCCCGAACCAGAACCCATTTTTGCACCCCCATACGCGCGCGGGTAGGTGCCAGTGTAAGACAACAACTTTCTAATAAGTGAAGTGAAAAGTAAATTAGTTAAGAGCCTTCGCCCCTTATAAAAAATAACAACTTTCTAACAAAATGTTATTAGATACTAGGGATGAGCATACGGTCCCGAAAACCGATCCAGAACCGAAAAAATACCGATCCCGTACCGAACCGATACCGAACCGAGGGTATTCGGTATCGGTATCGGTACCCACATTTAGAGGTTTTCAGTTTCGGTATTATCGGTATCGGTACGGGATCGGTATGGTATCGGTATTTTAAGGTAAAATACCGATACCACACCGGTACCGTACCGATACCGAACCGATACCGATACAGTACCGGTATAATCGGTATTGGTTTTTTGGACTTTTCGGTATTGGTATTTTCGAGACCGATACCGTCCTGAGCTCATCCCTATTAGATACTAGATAGATTGTACAAGTACCCACCCCACCCCCACTTCACATTTTTCTTACAACTCAAACGGACCCACCTTTCCTTATAAACAATTAACAAATAATAAATATGTTAACGAGGAGGGCGTGGAGAGTTGTGATTGCTTAGCTATCATTATTATTCACAACTCTTTAACAAACCATAACATTAAAAATGCCACTTTTCCCCTTTATATAAACTCCCTTTCTCACACTCTTTACTTCACACACATTTCACCCAACCATAGCCCCCAACATGGCTGCCACTTCTTTCCTCAGCCACCTCCTCCTCCTTACCTTCCTCTTCTCCGCCGCCACCGCCACCCATCGCCACCGTGTCGCCACCCACAACTACAAAGACGCCCTCACTAAATCCTTAATCTTCTTTGAAGGCCAAAGGTCCGGCAGACTCCCTCCTAACCAAAGAATCACCTGGAGAAAAAACTCTGGCCTTTCTGACGGCGCCGCCATGAAAGTAAGCCCTTTTTTATATAAAAAAAAGTTAGCCTTTTTTTTTTTTTTTTTTTTGCTAATTTGGAGAGATTTGGACAATGTAGGTGGATTTAGTAGGTGGGTACTACGATGCTGGTGACAACATAAAGTTTGGGTTTCCAATGGCGTTTACGACAACAATGTTGTCATGGAGTGTGCTTGAATTCGGTGGGTTAATGAAAGGTGAGTTAGGGAATGCAAAAGAAGCCATTCGTTGGGCTACTGATTATTTACTTAAAGCTACTGCACAACCAGATGTCATTTATGTTCAGGTAAACACATAATAAAATCTATAGATTCTACACAGAATCTTTTTATAATATCCTCTGTTTTTGTTAAGATTCTGTTGATAAAATTAAAATAACAGGTGGGTGACGCAACCAAGGACCATGCTTGCTGGGAAAGACCTGAAGATATGGATACTCCTAGAACAGTTTTAAAAATTGACAGAAATACCCCTGGTACAGAAGTAGCTGCTGAGACTGCTGCTGCTCTTGCTTCTGCTGCTTTAGTCTTTAGAAAGTCTGACAAGACTTACTCTAAGCTTCTACTCAAAAGAGCCATAAGGGTAAAACCGTAAATAATTAAAACTTTATTATTTGTTCATTTCTCAAGGGCAAATCTGGAATTTCAACTTATGTTTGTTTAAATCTTTATTTTTGTCACAGGTGTTTGAGTTTGCTGACAAGTATAGAGGGTCTTATAGCAATGGGCTTAAAAAATTTGTGTGCCCATACTATTGCTCTTATTCTGGATATGAGGTAGTTAGTTAAATTAATAATGTTGTTGTACTAAGATTGTGACACTTTGGAATATTTGGATAATAAATTATGTGTCTTTGACTGATAATTAAGGATGAATTGTTGTGGGGAGCTGCTTGGTTACATAAAGCCACAAGAAGCCCAAAGTACTTAAATTACATCCAAAGAAATGGTCAAAGTTTAGGTGGTGGTGAAACTGATAATACCTTTGGGTGGGACAATAAGCATGCTGGTGCCAGAATCCTTTTATCTAAGGTAAATCTAAAATAAATATTCTTTTTTTTTAAATTTTTTATAAATTAATATCTATTTTTTTTACACAATTTATTTCATACCAAGACAAAACAAGTTATTTAGATGGTGGGTAAGCGGTCAACAAGCTGCGTCGCTATCCCTTTTGAATCGCATTTTTAGTTTTTTATTTTTGATAATTTGATAGGCATTTTTAGTCCAAAAGCTCCAATCACTCCAAGACTACAAAGGGCATGCTGATAACTTCATATGTTTTATACAATTATTTTATTTTTTTTATTGTTGATAATTTGATAGGCATTTTTAGTCCAAAAGCTCCAATCACTGCAAGACTACAAAGGACATGCTGATAACTTCATATGTTCACTAATTCCAGGAGCACCCTTTTCACAATCTGAGTACACACCAGGTCTAAAATCTAAAACATGTTTAATTTTCTGATTTATGTGATTTTAGTAAACTAGAGGGACTAATTGTGTAACTTATTATTTGTAGGAGGGCTTTTGTTCAAAATGGACGACAGTAATATGCAATATGTGACTTCTGCTTCCTTTTTACTAGTCACATATGCCAAGTATTTAACACAAGCCAAAAAGGTAGTTAACTGTGGAGGATCAATTGTCACACCAAAACGACTTCGTTCCATTGCTAAGAAACAAGTGGACTATTTATTAGGAGACAATCCATTAAAAATGTCGTACATGGTTGGATACGGTCCACGATACCCACGTAGGATTCACCATCGAGGATCATCCCTACCGTCGGTCTCCTCCCATCCAGCTAAAATTGAATGTGGGTCGGGTTTCTCCATTATGCATTCGGAGATCCCCAACCCGAATATACTAACCGGGGCGGTCGTGGGTGGACCTGATGAGAAAGACCATTTTCCAGATGAACGGTCCGACTATTTCCAATCCGAACCGGCTACATACATTAACGCACCATTGGTTGGGGCATTGTCTTATTTGGCTCACTCGTTTGGTCAGCTTTAGGGGACCAATGATGGTGATGGTGGTGGCTAAGAGGGTTAGTGGCTAACCAAAATACCTCGAGCCCCGATTGATATGATATTAATATATTATTATTATTATTGTTGTTACGGAGTATTAATATTTAGTAGGTTAATGCGAGTGTTTTTAAGTTGTTAGCACATATCAATGCAAATGTAAGGTGCGTACAAGAACCGGCGTTATTAATGTAGCCGTATGAATTCGCATGAATGTTTTTGACAAGTTATTATTTTCGGGATTGTGTTTTTTTTTTTGTTTGGTTATGTGTGGGTTGCTTTGTCTAGGCAATATTTATTTACTATGTGCTATTAATGCTAATTAGTTCTAACAATCTTACGCATTTAAATAGTATTATACTTATAATAAAGGTTCTGGGTTTGGTACTTAATTTAACATCACATTCTGAGATATGTGGAAGCATCCTATTCGTGTATGGTATGACTCGAGTAAAAATATGTAAATGATTTATTTAGTTCTACTAACAATCTTACGCATTAAAGTAGTATTATACTTATAATAAGGGTTCTGGGTTTGGTACTTCATTTCACATCACATTATTTCACATCACCTTCTGAGGTATGTGGAAGCATCCTATTCGTGTATGGTATGACTCGAGTAAAAATATGTAAATGATTATGTCATAAGACACCTAAAGAAAAGACAACTTTCTTAATTCTTTTTGTTGTCTCCGTTTTAGAGTTTCATTATACATCTATTGTTTGGGAAATTTTATAGTAAGGTTTTCCCAACTTTTGATTGTCACGTTAAAAGGTAATTACCGCCATCTATATAGTGATAACTTACGATACATGCCCTATATGAGCATTTAGAATGGCATACATGTCATATACCGGCATTAAACACACCATATGTGTGCCGCCATGCCCGTTTAACGTACCAAACGTGTGTATACAAATTAATCGTACACCCCCATTCAGCCGTGAAAACATGGACGGATTTAAAGAGGGTTGAGGAGTGCACATGTTACCTCTCAACTTTTTGGCGAAGTGCAAATTAGTGCAATTTTTTTCTTAGTCATTTTATGTATCAGATACCTTGAGCGAATATAGAATATATAACTTAGGCCGTTTTTTTTTGTTTTTTTTAAATACCACTAAATTTTTTTATTTATAAAACCACAATTGAGAGTGATATCAAAGTCATAGAGGGGTTTAAGTTACATGGTGTATGTATAAGTAACATCCTCTTTGGCTTTGGATATTCACACACACCCATATAATTGGCATTGCACATTCCTGCCCTTTATACGTCACATACAGTGCTATACATAGCGTCTAAGGCTGTCTATTTGAGTATGGGTTATAGGTCTATCCCTGTGAAACTATACACCTTTTATATATAGGTCTGTACGCCGAATATAGGTTATAGTTCTTTAATATGTATCTAACTTACGGGTATTAAAGACCGTGAAAGTTTATGCACCGTGTGGAAATAATTTGTAGAGTGTAAGTACCACCCATAATTTATAAGGCAAAAATGAGAAATGAAGATTGAAGACAGCTACCAATTATATTGGAAAGGATAAACAATTCCAAGAAAAAAAAATTTGAGACAAGTAGCAGGAAGGGCTATTAAAATATTACCGTTGGTGTGGAGCCCAACGATTTGACCCATCAAACTCTTTAAAGTAGGCTCCCACTATTTGCACAAGAGAAATTTTTATCTACACAACCCTCTACGGGCCGTATAGGGCTTTACGGCCCGTATACAACATTTTTGAGCTCTCTACGGCCCGTAGAGCCCTATACGGGCCGTAGGCAATCATCACAATGATTGAATGCTTGTCAATCATTGGTAATGATTGCCTACGGGCCGTAGAGGCCTCTACGGCCCGTATAAGGCTCAAAACTTATTTTAGCAGAATGCAGGGAAGGATAAGTTTGATTTGTGTGACATACGGCCCGTAGAGGCCTATACGGGCCGTAGAAGACTAAAACTACTTAACAGTAGCTGCACAAGGTTCGATCTTGCGGACATTATCACACAAACACACAAGTCGTCTCGATATAAACCATAAACCAATATAAACACAAAGTCGTCTCGATATAAACGATAAACCAATATAAACACAAACGTTTATATAACCAAACGATAAAACTAAAAGTTAAAACATTCAAACAAGCGTAGCAAAATAAAAATTGTTTCGTACGAACATTTCATCAGAAAATCACATATCAAAATAACTGTCATCAGGCGTCGGCTGCGTCTGCGGCTGCGAGGTCCCGGGCTGCTGCGAGGTCCCGGGCTGCTGCGAGGAGGTACCGGACTCATGCTGGGTGTACATATCCGGTGGGGGACGAGTCGGCATGCCCATGTGGCGGTACATATCCTGCTGGCCAGCAATCAGCCAGCGCATCGCATCATCCTGCCGACCACGCCACGCACGCATCTCTACCTCCTGCTGCTGACGCCAGATGTCCTGCTGCACACGCCAGATGTCCTGCTGCTGACGCCACACACGCATCTCGGCAGCCTCCTCGGCAGCCGCACGTACGTCCGCCCTAACATCAGGAGGCAACCTGAGAGAGTGATAAACGCGCGCCGGTATCTGCACGTCCTCAGGCTGCTGCTCAGGCATCTCGACGTCCCTCAGACCGCCCCCCTGCTCCTCAGCAACGTACCGTAACCCGACCTCCACAGCACCACCTGCAATGGATAACAATAAATAATTAATAAATAATAATAATAATCTAGGATTTTATAAAAAAAATTGGACAGAGTTTCCCCTGTTTGCAGTGGTGGAGAAGGAAGTGGTGGTGGTGGATTAGGGTGGTGGTGGTGGATTAGGGTGGTGGTGGTGGTTTTGAAGAAAGGGGCGGCGAAGGGGGTTAGGGTTGGGTTATTTTTTGTTTTTTTGATTAAAAATTGTTTGAAAAAAAAAAAACTCTCTACGGGCCGTATGGGCCTCTACGGCCCGTAGACTAGTTCCTTCTACGAGCCATAGAGGGTCTTCTACGACCATCTTCCAGAAGCCTTACGGGCCGTATAGGTCTATACGGCCCGTAGCTGTATCAGCAATACGGCCCATATAGCCCTATACGGTCCAGTAGATTTTTTGGTTTTTTTTGTATTTTGTTGTTTTAATTATGTTTTATAAGTTTTTTTATAAAAAAAACGTTTTGATTTCTTATTGTATAGGTAAAATAATAAAAACAAAAAAAAAAATCTACATAATAAATCATTATACATTATAGAAACAAAGTTACACCGGATCATCAGAATCAGAACTACTAGGACTACGAGTAAGGTCACAATACTGTGGAGGTCTTTGAGATAGCGTACGTCCCGCCTCTATACGATCCCCGTATAGCGCCAACCATGAGTTGCGTTCTACATCTACCCACGTCGACCATGCTCCACTCGGATATGGCATTGGAGCGCCGTCTGCTAGCTTAAGCATGATGTAGTGGTTGCCGTTCACGAAGGCTATCGATATGATACGATGTTGTGGTACGCTATCAGGATGAGTAAACAAAGGGAAGACAGTGCACGCTCCATCAGCGGAGAAGAGTTGAACAACCACACCAAATACCTGAGCAATCAGTAATGCAGTCGCAGGCACTTCCATCCATTTTGAATAGGGTGCGTTCCCCGTTCCCCTCCAATCTAATGTCGAGTATATGTGGGCGAACCCGTTATCTCTCGTAGAAGAACTTGGCGCATCATCTCTTGTAGAAATAGTGTTGAAAACCCTTTCCCAATCTTGCCGGCTGTCCCCCATCATCTCTTGTAGAAGAACTTGGCGCATCCATTCCCAGTCTCCCTCCAGCAAATCTAAAGCCACACATGCAGCTCGGAATCCACAGTTACCGTCCGGCTGAACATCTTGAATGTGCGTGACAAACTGTCGGAAAAGGGGATGAATCGCGTGCTTAAATTCTCGACACGCAAATCTATACCTGTCACCGCCAAATATTGGGAAATCATGATTAGGGAAAATCTATACAAACAGTGGAAAATCATGTATGTATGTATGAATAGTTATTAATGTACCTGTTCCCTACTAAGAGTGGAAAATCTCTATCACACACTTTCATTTTATCTTTACCCGGATCTGATGGCCTACGTCTTCTAGCAGGCTCGTCCTCCTACAATGGATAATAATAAATAAATAATTAAATAATAATAATAATAATAATAACAATAAATAAATAATTAAATAAATAATCAAAGATTTTATAAAAAAATTGGGCAGAGTTTCCCCTGTTTTCGTTCAAACCAGACAACACAAGTTGTCTACAAGTTTCCCAAATAATAATAATAATAATAATAATAATAATAATAATAATAATAATAATAATAATAATAATAATAATACTAACCTTTTCTTTCGCATCCTCCTCCTGTTTTTTTTTCTGTGATTTTTTAGTTGGGCGCCCGCGAGTATTCTTTTGTTTCTCAGGAGGTTGAGTGTCAGTCATACTTGGATTTACCACCGACTTTATTTTTGACAACATATTTCTTTGAACCCGTGGTGGTTGAGACTGTATTGCTTTTTTGACTATTTCCCACTCACTCGCAAGGTCACGTTCCCCCACTACTACTTCCGGTTCGTAATTCAGTCGTCTCCAGAAGACGTCTACTTCAGACAACTGTATTTTTATTCCTGTATTTTATAATAATAATAATAATATTAATAATAATAATTATAATAATAATTAATATATAATAATAATTAATAAAGTAATGGTATTACCTGTTTTTATATACGAATCTAATCGACATGCACACGGCAACCCAGAACTCGTGAAAAGCTGGTGACCACAAGTATTTTTTTGTTTCCTCAAATTCTGTATATAATTTATCTCACTTAACAACTTTTCGATCGCTGCATGGGAAACTTTACCGAGTAGGTCCTCAAAAATCGGTATGTCATGGTGCACCTTTTTCACCGACAGACTCTCTTCAAACGAGTGGTTTATTGCCCTCTCTTGTGACGTTACCACATCGTCTACAATCATCACAAGTTTGTGGAGCGAGTTGTTAGGCCCCTTAATGTGCATCTTAAACCTGGAATGCTGGCTCTCAACTCTGTTGGTCGTATACTGACCAAAGTTGTAGTTTGTGTCTGTCCATGCAGAAACAAACCGTTCTTTGTAGTCACGTAGCCAGACCCGGTCTACATAATCAAAAACATCTGTAAAAAATAGAACAAAGTTATTTGTTAATGTGTGTATGCGTTTTAAACTAAATTAATACGGTGAATGTACCATCTCGTTCGTCCAGACATAGTCGTTTGTAGAATCGGTCTAACCAGTGTCGGTACCATTCTGGAGATGAAGATCTACATAGTCGCTTAAAAGATTTCACAAATATTTTCCAATCTTTATCTCCAAAGGCTTGTCTGCAGTGCTTCAATATATTTTTGTGAATGTGATACCTGAATGCATAATAAAACTCGTAATAATAATAATAATAATAATAATAATAATAATAATAATAATAATAATAATAATAATAATAATAATAATAATTACCTGCATAACAACTTTGAAGCTGCTGGAAATACAATGTCGCATGCATTCATCAAGGCTTTCTCACAATCAGTTATTATAGCACGGGGCTCTGTACTATCTTCTAGCAAATCTTTAAGCCTTTGTAGCACCCACAGGTAGTTATCATTTTTTTCACGGGAGATAAATGCATGGGCGACACAAAACGACTTGGATGTTGATGTCATACCCACAACTTGAACAAACGGAAGTTTATGCTCGTTCGTTTTGTAGGTCGCATCAATCATCAGCACATGCGGGAACGCACGCCATAATCTGTGCGCGATGGGATGGACAAACAAAATATCCTCGATCGCTTTTGTAGAGGCATTCTTCCGGGTGAAGTAAATAAATTCTTTTTCCACCAATGTGGTTTCGAGTACCTGCATAGCAATAATAATAATAATTAAAAAATAATAATAAATTAGTAGTAGCAGTAATAATAATAATTAATAACAAGAGATAATAATACCTGCATTTGAGTCCTGCCCCCGTATAACAAATGCCTAACCTTGGTTATTGTGTTATGTATGTCTCTTAAGATGCAGGGACTATCCGGGTTTTGTTTTCTAACGGCCGTATGTATGTCTACTGGCGTAACATTTTGAAAGTAAAGTGTATCCACCAATTTTAACTCGCCCGCACCCAGCCTCCTAGCATACGCGTGACCCTCGATGTGTTGGAAAGGTTTGTGATTATGTTTTTGGTTCACGACCTCCAAAATATAACCATCGTGGCCGGAGTGGTATTTCCCTTTTAGTTCAAACTTGCAATCACATTTTTTGCTCCCCGTCTTTCGAACCGTGGCTACACTACGATGTACGCCACTACGGTCACATCGTATCCATGCCGTCGTCACCCTCCTATTCGGCCCCCTGCCATCCGAAACAGTACGTCCGTATACGGTAATGTAACCATTTTCTTTTGCTCTTTGATAAACCCAATCTGTGAGGTCTTTAAGAGACCTGAATACCTGCAAAATTTATATACGACTTCAAATAGCAACTAATATATACGAGTTCAAATCTCACAAACCCTACGAGTTCAAAATCTCACAAACCCTACGAGTTCAAATAACAACTAATATATACGAGTTCAAAATCTCACAAACCCTAAAACAAATTTAGGTACGGGACTAAATATACGAGTCTAAATGTGTACACGGGTCTAAATATCTCACAAACCCTAAATATACGAGTCTAAATATACACGGGTCTAAATTATAAACAAGTGCAAATACATAAACACACCTGATTCGTTTCGTACGAAACATCCGGGACAGGTTCCTCGCCACCGTTATCACCTCCGTCGTGCCCTGATGCACCAGCGTATTCGTACTGTGGTTGACTTGGCGGAGGCACGTAAAATGACTCCGGTTCTTCTACGTACTCCTGGTTCAAATCGGGCAGCAGGTTCAAATCGGGTAGTGCATTCCCGTCACCATAGCGAACAACGGAGCTAACCTCCTCCTCACCACGTTCCACCACGGCTCCGAAAAGGCCTTCCGAGACGTGACATAGGCTAAACGAATGCTCCCATTCATCCCGAACATTACCGTAGTGACCCGAAGACATCGTGGTAGCTTGAAATCGACCGGATTTTTGTGCACCGCGTGTTTAAATTTTTTTTCGTTAACTGAAGAAAGAAGACAAGGAAGAAGAATATATCTGGACCCTATACGGCCCGTAGAGGCCTATACGGGCCGTATAGGGTTTAATGCTCCCAACAACCAGGTTTCCTACGGGCCGTATAGCCCTCTACGGCCCGTAGAGGGTTAGCTTTTTCAGAGACTTTTCAGACTGACACACTGAATGTCAGAGGCTTCATTCAATGACCTCGTACCTCGTACAGCCTACGGGCCGTAGAGACCTCTACGGCCCGTATAGGGTTTAAATGCACCCCACCAAACTCCCCTCTACGGGCCGTATAGGGCTTTACGGGCCGTAGAGGGTTGAGCATTTATTACACTGACACCCTCTACGGCCCGTAGAGCCCTATACGGGCCGTAGAGGGTTGTGAAAATTAACTTTTTCTTCTTGTGTAAATAACATGCCTCTTAAAGTAACATGGAATGGGTAAGGGAGTGTGCGCCTCACGTGACTAAAAGGCTGCCCTTTTTCTCCAGTATGTCAGACATTATATTAGACTTGGGGCCCACAAAAGATATGAATACGAAAAAAGCAAGCATAAAAATATACCAAAATTCAATGATAACGTGAACAACTAATAAAGCAAGACTTTTAAGTTTAAAGATGTGGCGACCCACAAGACATTCCTACACTTGTGTCCCAAGCATCACGATTCACAACTCACCTTGTGCATGAAGAGCTTAAAAGTAGTAACATGTGCAATGTGGTGAGTATTTATTCGGCAATTAGCGTAGAGAATGTAGTGCTCACATTCTTGTAAGTTGTAACGGATGGATCGAGTAATGCATGGTGGGGTTGATGACAACGAGAGAGAGGTTCATTCATGTGGAAGGACGATCATGAGCGAAGACATGTGCGAGAAGTTACATATTTGAACTCTTTTGTAGTTAAATTAAAAAAGGTGGGGAAAAAAATAGAAAAGGTATACACAACTGTGTGAATAATTCCCTAAAGTTTTTTTGTGCACATAAAATGTTAATGTTTAAGAAATGACATTACATGATGTAGTACACAAGACATCGAACAACAATTAGTATAATACGGCAATCAAATGTTTGAATATCATATCAATGACGCTCGACGGGGCGATATGTGATAGCTGGTCGTGACCATCGCAAACACCGCCCGTTTAGGCACGTGATGGCAGAAAACAATCACAGCTCGCAATGTGTTGGAAAAATGGTACTGAAAATGTTTTTTCCACTAATCTTTGAGTTAAAATAAATTTATTTATATATGCGTTATATAAATAACTATTTCCGGGTTTGTATACTACATTGTGAGATTATCAAAACGAACCAAACCACGTTCAAAATAGAGCTAAGATGAATGAGATATCGAAGCTTGAAACCTGTAAGTTGGAACAACCAAAGATAAGAAAATGGATTAAGTTTTGTCAACTTGTCCCACATTGGTGGAATGACAAAACATGAAGTGATTTATAAGAAGTTCGGTTGAAGTTCTTTGAAGACATCAGCTTGAATCAAGATTCTGCACATTTTATTTGTATCTTATTTTATTTATTTTTGTAAACGACACTGTACTTTATATTTCATATGAATAACGAGACTATCATTGTTATATATAATTTTATTATTATTTTAATAAAATAGGTGAACCCATTTCCTACACAATGTACACCGTGAATGTTATTTAGTCAAGGTAGCCGTTGGCTGGCCGTATGTTGTAAGAATCACTAGGCGCTAGTCGGTCAGTGAGGTAGACTAACGATTAATTAGGATTAGTAGGGATTAAACGTGATAATCGGTTTAGAATTTTATGTCTTTCTAAATGGAGGGTTCAAGGCCGTTGTTAAAGATGTAACTCAAAAGCAGAGTCAGACCGTCCGTTGTGGAAGCGCGAGCAGCATGACGTGAACGGAGTTTTAGCGCCGGTTTTCACCCCTAGCCACAACACCCTCACGCGAACCCCGGCGCGAGCGAGCACAAACGATGGTGGTCGCGTGGGTTAACGGGAGAAAGTGACATTTGGTCGCGCAGATGCTCACCTCTAGCCACAACGGGGTCAAGCGATCAGGTTTCTTGAGAGTCACGTTGATGGCTCACGCCTCCACAACAGACGGTCTTAGAGAGTATGTGAGTTATTTTAATAAAAAAAATGGAAAACGTGGGAATCGATAGAAAAATGGGAATTAAAGAGATCATTGCAATATTTGTGGGCTTTTGAGTTTTGATACGTTGCCATTAATGTTAAATGAATGCTTACTGGGCTAAAAATTAAAAACAAAAGCCCAAGACGGAATAAAAAGTAAAAGACTTCATGCTCTGTTGAACTTAGAAGTTATCACGCATGGGAATTTAAGAATTTTGGGCAGCCTCTTGGGCTCTGGGCTGCTGCTTCAGGCCTTAAGTCTCAAACTACTGTAAGCCCAAAAGCTTCAAAAGTCTTAAATCATAGGAGCCACGCATATTAGATAAAGGGCTTTTTTATTATAATTCTTTTATTATTATTATTATTACTGTAGCTACTTCTTTTATAATAACTAGTGGGAATGCCCGCGCGTTGCGGCGGGTGTCCGTTTGATATCAGATTCAATTATAATGGCTATTACGAACAGCAACCCGTTCCCGGTTAATAACATGTTATTCCATTCAAAAACAAAAAATAGCCGTAGAACCTATAAGCCCACTTAAAATAAGAAAACATTATTTAGTTTTGTTAGGTGAAACAATCAAACAGTCGTGTTCGGGTACATAATTTTAAGTGTGTGTGATATGGTTGATGTTTTTAATATGGATATAAAAAAAAGCAACTAAGTGATTTGGTTAATGGGTCAAAACTGGTTGGGTTGAGTTAACCAGAAACAATTTTTGACCAAGTTCATACCAACTTTGGTAGAAGATAGCATTGAACATACTAAAATGAATGAATCATTGGACTGTAATGTGTGAGAAAACATAAAATGAGGACATTTGGGGTACACCTCTACCATAAAGATCATCAGATCCTTTACTGTGGCCGTTTTTGAACCAAATTCCAAGCTGTCTTTTTGTTCCATCTGGCCTAAAAGTCCAGCAGAGAAACATTGGGTTGTTGCTGCTTCAAATTTAAAAAGATTATATAGTTAGTTTGGAACCAATTTCTTATCATTTCAACCTCCTAACAGCATTCAATTCAAAATTCACATGGGCAATAATTTAGGCGATAAAATGAGTAACTTGGATCATGGGTCGGTCACGATTGTTCTTTTTTTTTAGATGACCGCATACCCTTTTCTTTTTCATTTTATTTCATAAATACTATTAGTAAATTAGTTATCCAGATAATATGGATAAACCAATGTAGAAGGTTGTAAACACTATGTCAAAGTCCTTAAACAACTTTTTAACCCCCTCAACCTGTTAACTTCTCAATGAAGTTTTCTAATATACTAAAGATGGAAATATGATGGGTGGAGAAAGTCAGGTAACGAATAAAAATAGGTTCGGGTTGTAAACCTCTATTTCTTTACAAGGTGGGACCTGCTCAACAAAATTGCCTAAACGACTAAAGGGTAGAAACAAGTCCAATAAGGAGTATGAGGATATGTATTGGTGGAGGCCAATGGTGTGCGACTGTGCGAGTCGATAGAATAAAACATCCGAAAAATATAAGTAACCATGCATGAAATATATAGCATAACCAAGTCATATAAATGTAGTACCCACCTAAAACATTGCTGGATAATTCGTTGTTAATCCTAATCATGTGTTAAATGTAGTATGATAGGGAAGTGTCATACCTGAACAGATGTGGAAGTTCCCATGGATAAGATCATATTCTCCAGCATAAACAAGCAGCTTAATCCCATCCTCTAAAAGGTGAGGAATACCAGCTTCAAGATTTCTCATCCAATCCATAATCATGGCCTGATATACAACAGAGCTACATGAAACAAAATCCATGTCGCCAATTCCTAGAGCCTCTTTAACAGATTTCTTGCTAAGGAGTTCTTCATGTCTGAAAAGTTGTAGCATAGGCTGCCATCACACAGCTTTCAACGTCATAGTGCTGCAAAAAACATTACAAGCAGATTATCTTAAAATATGTTCAAATATAGTTGACCATAACAGAATAGGATGTCAGATTACTTTACATTGATATTGCCAGCAATAGATTTAATTGAGCTAAAAATAGTGTTGCAAGCCAAGTATGCAGCCATGCACGCTATTGTTTCATCGGTGCCTGAGAAAGAAGCAGAAAATAATACAATTATCATAGATACAATAATATAAGACATGGTTCTTAAGATGTAGGACAAAATTACCACAAAGTTTAATTGTTGTATCACACAATGTTAGTCTCTTGTTGATGTTTTTATGATCAGACTCCTTAATTATCCCCGCATCCAGTGCATAATCGGTATATGCCTTGTATTGGACTAACGGATGTGTGAGCCCATTTCCAATGGCAAATCTCCAGTGATTAAAAATGTAATAAATCCTCTACACATTTGGGTAGGCCTTTCAGGGTTAAGCGTATATATTTCTCTGACCGTCCCAATGGACCAATGTAAGTTTATATATAAAATTGAAACGCCAAGCCCTAGCTGTGCTTAACCTTAATGGGCATAATTAATCTACACCGTATTTTTTAGTTTATAGTGAAAACATTAAGCTAAAAAAGAAAAATACCTTGGGGTTTATGTGGAATCCTTCCTTAGCTTTGTTTCCTGCATGGACTCTAGCAGCAAAAGCAGGAGTGTAGTGACCAGCATATGATTCTCTGGTTATATAAGTCATTTTTTGCAAATTCAGGATGCTTGATACAAACCTGCTAATTTGTGGGCTGAATTTTAGGGAACTCAAAGGTCTAGTCAAAGTCTAAGTCAAAAGCTGAACATAGTGGCTAAAAATAGGGCTGAAAATAGGGAGTGGAGACAACACTCAACACTTCCCACTATCTTTTAGTTTATAAGTATTTGTTTCCTGCACTTATTTTCCTATGTCTTGTATTATGTTTTTCTAAATGAGGTTTTATACCTTTGTTCTTGGAGATTAACCCATCTCGAATAGGGTCTCTATCTTGTATTATTTACTTTCAGAATTCCAGTTATCTTATTTGATTTCTGGGTTCTATCAATGCTCTTCGAAGAAGGCCTGAATTATAACATAAACAAAGTAACCAAAGAGGTACTATGTATACATCTAAATTTAAAAAAAAAGCACACCCTTTTAAAATAAAATGTATAGTTGTATAATTACATATAACTAACAAGACAGTGAAGTAATCAAGTAGGGAACAAACCTGTAAGAAGTCATACAAGTCGTTGCTCATGCCCTGTCCATTGTGGCGAATGTCTCTTATATCCGAGCTGTAACTAAAGCTCGTTCCAATAGGTTGGTCAACAAACAACAGGTTGGATGTCTGAATACCAACAAACAAACAATGTTGAATACTTATATCACAAGTTCTTAAAACATACAGATCAAAGACAATATACAAAAACACCAAATTCAATACATAAGCTCATGGAGCTGGAATATTTATGGGCGGGGTGTGGTGGTGGACCTGGTGGTTGAGGTGCTGAGGGTAGTAGAGGTAGGGTAGGCAGTGTGCGCGAAATGGAGCTTGGAATCTTTATTTTGTTCATCAAATGCAAAACCTACCATGAAACAAGTAATAACACAGTCTAGATAGTATAACTTAAGATGTTGGTCAGGATATTTTTATCCAGTGGGGAGCATGCATAACTACATTTGTGCAAGTTAGTTTACCACTGGGCGTTAAAAGAAATAGAAAAGAACTTTACAAATGCTGCCATATATAGCAACAAAGTTGTATAAACTGATGATAAAAGAATGATGATAAAAAAAAATGAATGAGTATGCACGTGTAAAACTTCAAGCAATACGGATATCTTTGATGTTGAAATCAATCGCAAGGCAAGGGTCTATGTCCATTTGTATTCACACATAAAAAATGAAAATTGAAACTGATCATACCCTTTAACCTTTTATTTTTTTTTGTATTCCAATTAGTTTTCTAGTTAGCATAAATTCATAGTAATATAAAATAGAAAATAACTAAAAGGAACTAAAGAGAAACGTAAAAGATTGTTGAAATTAGCGATAGGTTCGGGTGGAATGAATTATTGCTGTGAATCTTTGGCTACGGTAGCATCATCACTCAATGACATGGTCTCGTTTCCCACCGTAGGATTATTCCGTTGAGATCTAGTAACGTGGTAGTGTGATAGCTCTTTCAATGGATAAGACTTAACCAAGAAATCATAACCTGAACAAAGTATTAAGAAGCTAGCACTTAAAAAAATACAAAATGTATGGCATAAACACAGAATAAAAGAAAATTCTTTAGCTTGCCATATTGAATTACCCATTAAATCGGCCTTGTGCTTGAGTTGCCAAACTCTCATTGCTAAAATCAACAAATGCACAGTTCCTCATCTTGCATTTATAGAACTTATGCCAATGTAATTAAATAAAATAACAATGAGTCATGATTAACTTTACTCCATGAGTTAATTATAATTTGAGCCGACATGAACAAAAACCATTATTTGTGTCAAAACTTGACCAAAGGTTTTACTTTATCCCTCACACACACACACAAACACCAAGGGAGAGAAAGGACGCACAGATATATAAGAAACAACACCGACAGTTCACATCAAAAGTATGAATATCAGATAAAAAGTGAATACCTACAAACTGTTACAATGGCTTTAGCAGGTGTAGGTTCTATCTCGATCCACTAAAGCCCCTCAAAAGATAACCTTGCCATCATCACTGGTAATGGAATCAAACATTTAAACAACTTCCTCATATTTGAGTTAATGGCAATGATAACAATAATAGTAAACACATTTAGTCAACGAATCAACATTTGATTGTGTACAATAACATACCTACACTTGTAAACCTAATTAACTGGAAGAAAAAATAATAACAAAATAATAATGATCTACAATTAACCTAATTAATTGAAAGAAAAATAATAGGAATACTATAACTGAACTACAATTGAAACATACCAGAACAAAATTGTTGTTGCATCCAAGGCTTTTAGGTGCAATATTATGCTGATAAACTATATCATCAGAAAAAACCAATGCCAACTGCCACTACGGCAACCACTATCCATACATACATACATACATACATACATACATACATACATACATACATACCTACCTACCTACCTTGGTAAGTAACAGAATGGAATCTGCTATGGAGACCAAGTAAGAAAGCAAGATGAAGAAAGAGTACTGCGATTACAAGCCAACTCCACCGCTTCTTCCCTAGGATGAATTGGATACCTGATTTTCTAATTTAAAAAAAGCAGGTTTGATTGATTGTTTCGTTCGATTGGAAAAACAAAAAGACTGGATTAAAGAGAGAAGGTGCTTTGGTCGGTTATTAAAGAGAGAATCCCTTAACCTTCCATCACATTGAAGAAATTGATTACAGAGAGGTTTTCAATCGATTAAGATACGCTCGAGGGTAGGGATGGAATGTGTTTTCTGAATGTGAGGTATGAGACCATCATAAAATTACATTGCTACCCTTCTATGTGTCTTAATGTTACAAAAAGTTCCAATTATACCCTTATTATATAAGCTTGATTTACTTGTACGTATGGCTATAATAGTTTGATGGTGTACAAAATTACTATATTGGCCATCACTCCTCCTTAATAAGATAATATAGATAATAATTATTATTATTATTATTGTCATCGTTGTCTTGTCACCCACGGATTACCAAAAATGTGTAAATATGAAAGGGAAACTGAAATGACATGAAAAACTAACTGACGTGCTCATGGTCAAACAATAGCTAGCATTCTCATCCCGGGCATCAAATTTATGTGAGTGTGTCCATCAAATTATATGGGGTGAGTGTAAGTGGTTGTGAGTGGAAGATATAGAGAATATTTGGTGGGAGCACTTTTTCCACCAAATATGAAAAGTTACTGTTCACCCCTAAACATATTTTAATATTTTTAGAAGTGGTTGTGAGTGAGGAGAGAGAAAATATAATGATAAAAGTATGAAAAGGTATTATTATTTTAATTAGGAGAGAGAAGATTTAGGGGTGAAGTAGTGATTTTTAGTGTAATTTGATGGAGGAGATTTGGTGGATAGGTTGTGAATGCTCAATATCAAAAGTATTCAAAACTATGATTTCTAATTTTAAGTTCACACCCATAAACCAAACAACTTATATCATTTCCATTCTCACTCATTCATTCCCAAACTCTGGATCCAAACGTCATTAAACATTTAGAGATCTAAACAAGAAACTCATGCCAAATATGTTTTGTGAGTGAACAAGAAATTATTGAGTGATGACATGTATATTTTAATATTTTATACTGCAAAACATATTTGAGGGTTAATATCAAATGCACAGTGAAAGAAAAATATGAAGCCTTAAAAAAAGTATCAAATAGAGTCCGATTTAACTCATTCAAGTGGTATTGAAACTGTCTCATCGATCCATATGATCTTTGGTTTTAGGTTTTTTATTTTTAGCTTGTTGTTTTTAGAATTTGTGTTATATCATTGTGTCTTTTATGTTGCATTGTGTCTTTTCTTTATTTTCGTCATTATGTCATTTCTACGATTCATTGTATCATTTTTCCTCAGCATTGTGTTATATTTTGAGACTCATGTTATATTATATAGTTATAGGTGAAACCAACATGAATCATTTGTAAACTTTATAGATAGTATAGTAAAAATGTCTAATCAAATTAAAGCTAGCTAAAAATATTATTCATTGATTTTAGTTAGATGAAAGCAACTTGAATCATTTGTAAACTTTATAGATAGTATAGTTAAAATCTCTAATCAAATTAAAGCTTAAATATAAATTAAAGTTTGCTAAAATATTATTTATTGATTTTAGTTAGATTCATGAATCTAAACTAAATGTTATGGATGGCAAACTATATTATTCATTACCATTTTACAATATTTTTATAAACGAATTGGAGAGTGAACCGGGAGCCTTATCGGCACATCAGTCAAATCGGTCGGACTGGATTTTATCATGTGTTTAGATGTACATATAAGTAACGGTGCAAACGTGTCGAGTCGAGTCCGAGCTCGATTAACTTATAAGAGCTCGAGCTCGAGCTGAACTCGTTGGTAATTTCTTAAGCTCGAGCTCGTCTTGTTTATTATCTCCATGCTAATTTAATGTGGAGGTCTCAAGTTCAAGTCTTGGCTCTAGTACTCATATTCTATTTTTTTTAATTAATTCAACTTTACCAAAATTTTGGGTTCAACTTTTTATGTCGCCTGAGACCTAAAAATTGTTTAGTGTTCTCTGAGACGGCCAAGAGTATAAGATTTATGTACGACAAAGATTAACAACAATCACTCGCTGATGTTGTTAGTGTTTAAATATCCTTACAAATTCTTTTGGTGCGGGTTCGAAACCCACAAGTGACATCAACATTTTTAATTTCGTAGCCTTCTCAGTTCTCCCAATAACTTAGTCCAATTCTTGACTTATTTCTTTGTCACACATCGGATCCAACATCAATATCTAGTCTACTCCTCTGTTAAAAGCAACCCCGATTCTCGTCCTTGAATTTCATCCTCACGAACTAATAATTCCAGTCCAACATGGTTTAAAATTACCGGTTTTACAAAAACCCGGGCGGTTCATTGTAAAACATTTCTGTACCACTGAACAAGATAAGTAAAAGATCTGATTCCCAGTCAAACCGGTTAGACTGCCCGGTCCAGTTTTTAAAACATTACTTACTTACATAAAGCTAAAACATTTATAGAACTTCTATGATAACCATAACTCCATTTTAAAAATATTATTAATCAACTCTTAATGTATTATTATTATATATATAGCTAAATCATTTATATATATATTTTTTTTAACGGAGCTAAATCTATAATCTATATAACTTATAATAAAAGAATTAAACTTTGATGATGTGGCATTCAATGGAGGCCTCAACCGCTCCTTGAATGTGCCACGTGGCATCATGTATGATTTTTTAATTTTTGAGTTTTTATAATAAATCTACATATATTATAATTATTTTAGGAAAAGATAAGGATTTAAAAACAAAATTAAATTTTCTCTCTAATGTTTCCTCCCATAACTTTTAAACGTTAATATCTTTTATATACGAGATTTTTTAAAGAAAAAATTACACCAAATTAGCGAGCGTTTTATTATCTTTCCAACGAGTACCATAGTGCTATATAAAAAACGGAGAAAAAAAAACAACTATTTTTGTGAGGTTTTATTTTCAAATATATTTTACTCTAGAAGTATTCGGATACAAGGGATATGCTCTGGGACGGAAGGATTCGAACCTCCGAGTAATAAATCACAAACGATAAACATAACTTCATGGGCAGAGATTCCTTTTTTTTATATATTTGAATATGATAACTTATGGCAGAAATTTGTTTAAAATAAATAATAATAATAATAATAATAATATTATTATTTATTAATCATGTATTGGCAATTCATTAATTATGTTGTCATATTAGATATTTTATTATGTTATATTAGATATTTCAACCCCGGGACCCTCCCGGGATAAAAGCTAGTCATTTATATAATGTTAGGTTAGGCCAAAAAGAAAAAAAGGATGCCAACTATGTTATACATGCCAAATAAGACAACCGAAAAACGAGTCATTAATACTTATATTCGGTGTCACGCATCCCTCCCTACTATTTATACACCTCTCTTTCCCAAATACATTTCTCACATTCACATTTCATATTTCACATCTCTCAATAAACTTTTCTACATACATAAATCAATTGTAACAACAACAACAACAAAAGCATGTGTGGTGGTGCTATTATCTCCGATCTCATCCCTACTTCCCGCCGCCTCAAATCCTCTGATGTCTGGCCTAAATTCAACCCATTTGAAGCAGAATTCAACCACTTTGTCCAACAAACTAACTATGATCACAAGCGACCTCATCCATATTCAGGAACCCTTTTCCGTTTCACTTCTTTATACGTTACTTTCTTGTCCTTTTCAAACTTTTTGTTTCTCACAGGCTTTTTGTCGAACAGGTGGTGTGCATGAACCCAACAGGAAAAAACAGAGGAAGAACTTGTACCGTGGGATAAGACAACGCCCATGGGGCAAATGGGCAGCTGAGATTCGTGATCCTAGGAAAGGTGTAAGGGTTTGGCTGGGTACTTTCAACACAGCTGAAGAAGCCGCTAGAGCTTACGACAACGAAGCTCGTAAAATCCGAGGAACAAAAGCCAAGGTTAATTTCCCAAACGACAACGACCTTTTTCTTGGGTTTTCTGATCAAGAAGTCATAAGCCCGGATCCGGGTTCGGGTTTGGGTTCGGGTACGGATATTGGGTTTGTTCCGGTGAAGGTGAAAGAAGACGTGAAGGAAGAGAAAGAGAACGAGGTGCAGAAGCTGAAGGAAGAGCTGATGGCGTATGAGTCGTATATGAAGTTTTATGATATTCCGTATCTTGAAGGACAGGTGTCGGTGGCTCCGGCGAATGCAGACGGCGGAGTTGGTGGTGGTTCGATTAAGCTTTGGAGTTTCGATGTTGATGATGATGATGTTGCGTAATCTGGAATGTTAATATTTTAGCGTTGCGTGTTTTAGTTTTAAGTGTTTTTAATCAACTTTAATAATTTTCGGTTTAGTTTTCTGTGTTTAGGAAAACGTAAATTGTAATGTTTGATTTGTTTCAATATTTTGGCATGAGCATAAGTTGCGTTGATTAGAAGTTTTAGGTGTAAAGTAGAGGTTAGGTTCGGCTCGGCTCAGCTCGACACGTTTAAAGTTTGTGTTCGGCTTGTAAATAGTTACTCAAACGCAAGTTTTTTATTAATTAATTTATTTATATAGATTTATAGTTATTGAGCATCCACAATAGCTTCTCTAAATTTATATGAGAGAAGCCTCTATAATTTGATAAGTGGTAGTAAATTGTTGTTAGTGAAGAAGAGAGCAAAGTTACTATTCATTAGTAAATTTGGAGGAGATACTGTTCACCTTATATAATTTTTTAATATTTTTAAAAGTGGTTGTGAGTAGATGAGAGAAAAAGGTAATAATAAAAGTATATAATAAGTATATTATTAAATAAAAAGGAGAGAGAAATAAGGTGATTTTTAGTGCAATATGTGGTTGTGAATGATTCTCTGAATGGATAGAGATGGAGAAAATTTAGAGAAGCTATTGTGAATGCTCTTATATTTATATAATCTATAATTTTATGGTCTATGCACAAAATGAAGTTTATATTTAATATATCAAATAGAAGTAAAATAAATAATAGATTAGTTTAGGCTCTCGTACTCATTCGAGTTTGATACGTGAAGTTCGGCTCAGACTAATTTATTTAGAGGTTTTGGGTTTCATACACCCCGTGTCATCATATTCTGCAGTGGCGAAGCTTGACCCGAAGGTTCGGGGGGTCGGAAGTCACCGGGGGTCGGAAGTCACTAGTTTCGGGGGGTCGAAAACCAGTTTCGGGGGGTCGAAACCCTATATTTTCAAAATTTTCTATACGAATACTATATAATCGGAACTTCTGCGCGAAAATTCGGGGGGTCGGCCGCCCCTCCCCGCCCCAACTAAGCTACGCCAATGATATTCTGGGTATGACATCACATTTCAGGTATGTGGCAGGCTGGCAGCCTCATATTAGTATGTGATATAAGCCACAGTGTATGAATCTTAAATAAGAGGTGTATAATTATAAATACCTTCTTATTTGTAGGCTTGAGTATAAACTTGAATTTGTTTAAGCTTTGTTTGATTTTAAATTTTAACGAACTTTTTTGGAGTAGTGAACGAGCAGTTTGATTCTTTATCTCCTGGCATTACATCAAGAGTTAAATTTATGATGATCTTAATTGATTATTTGATTTGTATACCAATATAGGTTTTTTTTTTAAATTTTTATTTGTTGTAACAGCAATGTTCTTTCAAGTAAAGCACACGTATTTATTCAAATCTTAGGTCAAAAAACACACGTTTTTTCATCGCCGAGGTCAAATTCAAATGCTGTATAGTCTATTCTCGTCTCCTGAAAAAGTCGTGGAGATGTTTTGTCTGCTCCTTGCTGACTCTGTGAACTATTATTATAAAATAAACTAAATAATAATATCGTGAATTTAGTACAAAATAATAAATATGCAAGTTGAATACAAGTAAATGGTTTTGAACAAAACCCATCAATGAAAATACTGTGGACACATTTAACGTAAGGGAATACGTTTAACATGTTTTTTTGCATAGTAAAAAAGAAGTTGTGCATATTGATACATTAGGCTTTTGTGTTAATAAAAAATCTACTTCTAAAATTAATAATGAAATAATATTGAATTGCATATTTTTTAACTTCTTAGTTTTTATACGTTAAAATTTGTGTTATACAATTATTTAAAACTATGTAAATTACAAACAATAGAGTATATTACTGTCTCACTGGGTCCATTTTAACAAAGTTTTTTGGATGAGCAAACTACGGTTTCAGGAATGACACGTCATTCGTTTGTATTATTTTTTTATCAGAGTTTCTAGGCCGACCATTTGTTTTTACACTTTTGTAGTTTATTGATTTGGTTGTGATGGTTTGAAACTTTTTTTTTTTAAATTATTATTTTGTATTACATTTAAAAAAAAGTATAAACATAGTTACAGGTTTAAATTATCCTAGAAATGGTAAAATAAATATGAATATTGAAAATCATACAAAATATACAATAGATCACAAAATTATAACATAATGAATCACAATTGTGAATCAACGCTAAGAAAAAAAAAGATATAATAAATCGCAAAAAAACACAATAAAGAAAAAAAATACAATGATATAACAAAAATTCTAAAATCTACAAGGCTATAATCCAAAAGTGAAAAACGAAAACCTAAAATCTAAGATTGTAGAATTCGATAAGACGGTTCCAATGCCGCTAAAATGAGTTTAATCGGAGTCAATTTGATACTCTTCCTACGATATATTATTTTTAGGAGACCATGTACTTAAACATTTCCCTATAATTACAAAACCCAAAAATTATAACTAGTTGAATGTCCTTGTACAAATGGTTCTTATTCTACAAATAAACCTTAACGTGAGAAGTGAAAGAGAAGAATTTTTTTAAGTTTTTTCTACATTGTTAAACATGTATTTTAGTACTGAAATCTAAAAGAAAAAAAATAGTGTATTACGTAATTACTATAGTGTAAACTACTGTAATTACTCTAATGACCTAATTACGCTAAAAGATTTTTTTTAATTTTTTTATATATTCATCTACAAAGCATGTTTAAGCAGGTGGGAAAAAAAAAAAAAAAAAACCACTTTACTTCGTATGCTTACGTAATTACTCTAGCATATTTGTATTTGACTTTTACTCACTATAACTATATATGTAAATAATAAAGGTTAAGCAACTGCTTCAATTTACTTGATTGATTGCAAACCAGACCGAGCAACTAAATCGCAAGACCATCAAAACTGAACTGTTTGGATTTCAAACAAGCCGATTTGCTTCATTGTATAGTACTTCAATGATTTCAACGGTCTATGAAGTCTTTTCTTTTTATCCTTGTTTATATTCTATAAAATGTGATATATCTCTCTCGATTTTTTTAGATTAAAATGTATAATTTATATGTCAAACAATTAATGTTATACGCTATTCGATTATTTGTATGATAGAATAAATTGTAATTTAAAATGTTCTTTTAATTTATTAGATGGACCTTTTAAACATTAAAGTATCTGATCATTAAAGCACACTTTTTTAGAACATTGCGTGATGACCACACAAATATATACGGTTTAAAAACAACAAATATAAAATTGTAAATATATAAATAACAAGTGGTACAAATTGGTGTAAAAAACAATATTTTCTGGAAACAGAAAAAATAGTAAATTTCTGGATTTCCTATGGGCAGTAGAAACGGCGCCCATGGTTTAAGAATTGAACATACGACAACCTCGTTTTTTCTGGCGACGTCATCATGTGCAGCATGTGTTACTGGGGTTACGTAGTTGCTGCTTCGACCGTATGAAATTATGAATCATACTTATTTTCTTTTATATGAGAAATCTAAATATACCAATTAGTTTTTTTTTCTTTTAAATATTAAAAGAAACGTTTATTAGGTTATCCTATTATTAGTTGCCTATTTTTAGTAAAAGTGAATTTTCAAGTGTAAAGGTAGGTTTAGTGTTTCAATCAGGCATGAAGAGTAACTATGTGAATCACTTAATCACTTTTAGATTAAATTATTATATGGGCATACGACATTAACAGTTGAAAAAGACAGAAATGTTTGATGCAATTTTTTCTTTGTAAAAGCCAAAGTATTAATAGATTGTAATGTTGCAGATAATAAAAATAAAATCAAATGATAGTTGTGCACTCGGTGTTTACATTGCAACCATGGGATTTCAAGTTCAACCTGAGGTTTTTACTTTATCATACTAAAAAGTTATACTAAAAGATTTTTTGTCCTTTTAATCTGAAGGTACTCGGGGCGCTAGGTGAAAACCCATTTTTCGCGGTTGTGGTGACTGTTAAGCATCGCTGCATGTGGTAGTTTCATAGTGGTGATGTATATCACTAAGATACACGTCACTCTTTTGGTGGGGTGGGTGGTTTGTACGAGGATGAGGCGAAATGTTATGATTGGTTGGTTTTATGTGATAAGGTTTTGATGTACACAAAGGCCGGATTAACGGGCTATAGATTAAAGCAAGAGTATTGGACTTTCAATTATTTTGACCCATTTTAAATTTGGGCTACTAGGCCTTGGACTTGTTGCTTGATTTTTATTTGCATACCAACTTGATTACCAACTAGTTTATCAGCCTATCATGTACATGTATAGTTTGTATATTAGTTTACAGTTTTTTTAAATGTAATCAAGGGCGGAACTTACCGAGCGCAGGCACCTATCTATAAGAAAAATATTCTCTCTAGTTGGTTAGGCCACTCCTAATCCAAAAGCCCCGAGCCCCCGATTACACATATTTGCAGCCCCCATTGTAACTTGTAAGGCCATAGGGTGTGGTCACACTCTTAGTCTCCATCACTACCCTCCACGTCATCATCACATCACTCCACCCTCCACCAACCTAGGGGTGTGGTCCGTTACACTTCCCTCCTCCCCAAGACAAATCCCCAACGTTCACTACCGTGACCAGCGTGAGGATGGCCCTCACAAGCCCATCACGGGCCGGCTCACTCAACCACACCCCACTACTTATTCGTATTTTACAAATGAGACAACCTAGTCAGTAATCATATTTGCAATCCATATTTTGGTTATTAACAACTGATTAAAATTACCAATTAAATGTAAAGAGAGAAGTTATATTTCTTTTAAATTATTCTTTTTAGTTAAACGCTATCTTAAGTTCTAATTAGTTTATTGCTCTCCAGGTGATGCCTTACACACACACACACACACAAAAAAAACTATTTCCTGGTGATGGGTTGGTCATTGTGATGGCTCCCCCAGAGGCATGAAATAGACCACTTTTGGGTTTTTTTAGAACGCCTATCTCACATTCTCACACACCTGTTAATCCTCTAGATCTACGTATTTGTCAACCACGAAACTAAACCACTTAAGGGGGAACAACTATGTACACACCTCGATACCGTTAAGTTAAAAGTCCTTTGGTAGGCCTCTATTGTATGCAAAAGAAAACCTATACAAATGTTTATGAGACATTATATCAAAAGAAATCACTTATTATACTAGTTATACTAGCAATATACTTATGAAATACGCTTTTATACTTAGGGGTTGTTTGGTTGATTAAGTGCTGAATCATTAATAAGTCTGAATGGTTAAGAGGTCTCAATGGTTAAGTACTAAATCATTAGGGGCTGTTAGTTTTCTTGTCCCACATTGGTAGGAGAGCCTCGTTAAGGTTCAGCCTGGTTCAGTGCTTAATGATTCAGCAACATCCCAAGCCTTAATGGTTCAGCCTTAACCATTCCATTCAGAAGCTGAAACAAACGCGCTGAATGTTAAACCATTCAGCGTTGAATGGTTCAGAGCCTCATTAAGAGGCTTACCAAACAGCTCCTTAGCTACTTAGAAGGGTATTAACTAAACCACTTTCTTCTTATAATTTTAAATTTAAATTGTTGGTATATCCATTTATTTACAAACGGAGTAATTAAGAAACACATCTTGCATCCTTTAGACGAAAACAGGTTGCCTATAATAATGGTTAATGTGACATGTTACAACTTAGGCTTCAAGAACATAACTAAGTTACTACATCTTTATATAACTTGTTAACGTATCAAGTACCGACACAATACTATTCTCCTCCATTGCTCATTAATGGATCACAATATTAAATTTTGATAAAAACCGACATTCGTATAAATATACTCATGGTACCTGAATATCCTTATTCGGAGTAAGCTACATACTCCTGTTATAAAGTGGGAATGAAGCAGCCACTTTATAATCCTCTCTCTCAAGGTGTCGGTGTTTGATGAGTTCACCACTTCCTTGATGGGTTCTTGGTTTAGGAACCGTTTGAGGAACATGGTGTTGCATGGTTGGGTTATTCGGGTGGTTGTAGTGACCCAGTTTCACAAGGAATGCAACTGTTGTACCCTTACCCAATCCTCCACTCTCGATCCATATGTGGCCTCCCATCAGATTTACAAACCTGACGATCATATAAATATATAATTATATATACTTGTCGGGGATTATTACTAGCATAAATACAGGATTTTAAAATATAAAACTTTAATACCTCTTGCATATAGCAAGTCCAAGACCTGCACTGCTACTACCTCGGTTCGATGCACTGCGAGGCTCGGAAAACTTTGTGAAAATGTGTGGAATGTCCTGTGGTTTAATGCCAGATCCGGAATCCTTCACCTGCATTCATATCATTTTATACGACTTTTAAATATGTTTCGAGTTATGTCTTTTGGGTTATTCATAATTCATAGAACACAATAACAAACAAAAGTCACATGAAAAGATGAGGTGAATGCTAGAGGTGGCAAGATGGGGTAGGTTGTGTAATGGTTTAAAGCGGGGTTTAAACGGAACATGTGGTTTTGTTTAGCGCTGGTCAATTCGTATTGGGTTGACTGCAAACTACCTTTTTGGTCCATTAGAAGACTTATCTATATTATTAAAACAACAATGAACTTTCAAATAAAAGGATTTAGAAGATTGTGTTGCATGATGATACGTGCCATACCTTGAATATAGCGCGTATCATATAAAGGCTAATTTCAACCGGTTTAGCCCATTCATCAATAGTCTGTTTTTTTATTGTGATCCGTTTGAAATATACATATCCCTCCTTTATAAGCAAGTAGACTGAAATTGGCACCTATGATGATACATGGGTGGCAATTCTTGTCAGGTTCAGGTTGGCATGAGCCACAACTCGAACACAACCCACTCAGTTAAACATACCGGGAAGAAAAAAAAAACCTAAACTGGACACACTTAACCCATATAAACCAGATATGAAACTTATAATCCTTTTAGATAAATAGGTCAAATGAGTTGGGGCGTCAAATTGTTTGGTTAGATAAACAAGTCGTAGTCAGGTTGTAAACCGTATAAATTGGTTAACAGGGTAAATTTACATTTGACAATGGGTTAGCGGGTCGATTCATTTAACAATAAACCAACCTGAACAAAATCCATTTATTAAACTGGTTAGTCAGGCCAACCTGTTTACTGACTTAACTCCTTTAGACCAACCGTAACCCATTTATGTCCATGGGGTGTGGGAAAATTGAACCCCTGCTAGTGAATACTCACGGAAACATGTGGTTCAGCAAGTAGAATATACTGACCTGCACAAGTAGGTAGAACAAACCATCAGTCAACGTAGGGCAAAATTCCGAAGTTTGCCACTCATGGAAATACCCAGGGCTCAAAATAGAGGCCTGAATTGAAACATGACCCCCTTTGGTGAACTTAACCGCATTGCCAACAATATTCAAGATTATTTGCATGAGGCGTTTTTCATCACCAATGCCATAAACAGGTAGGCTCAAATCACAGTTCAATGCCATGGATGTGTTTTTCACAGATGCGATGGGATTTATCAATCTGACGACCTACACACAACAAAAAATTATTATGGGCGTGCCACATAAGGTGGCAATTTTGACATATTTACTTATGAATGGATTGATTTATTAGGTTTACACTTAATGGGTTAAAACTTAAAGAGTAAAACCCCCTTATCACATTAGTCTAGTAAAATAGAGTATAACTTGAAAATATTTTGTAATCTTATTCACCATGGTAACCGTTAATAAAAATGACACAGTGCATGAATATGTATCCAACTTTACTTCTAAATTCTAATGCTATTATTTGGATTGGACTTTAAAACTAACCTTAACCAACTTTCAAAATTTACCTTTCAATACAAAAGGTGTAAAAAACTAAAAAAGCGTGTACAGCTGGATACATTTCAATGCAATTTCTCCTTATAAAACTTGGATTATTTTTTGGAAAAAAGTGTTTCGAGTCAACCAAAGCCGACCCAACTTACTCATTTTACCCATACCAAAAGTTTCACCACCTCAAGTCAAGAAGTTACCTCTCTGAACAGCTCATGAATGTTGAACACTTCATTTTCAAGTTCTAGGCTACCGTCTTCTAGCCTAGAGAGGTCAAGAACGTCATTTACAAGTGCTGCTAGAAGATTGCTACTTTTAAGTATGGTTTCTATCATGGCTCTTTGATCTGGAGTAAGTTCGGTTTCTAGAAGAAGTGAAGACAATGCTATAATTGCATGCATAGGTGTACTCATTTCATGATTCATGACAGCAAGGAAATCATTACGGGCATGGATAGCCATCTCTGCTTCTTGTCGAGCCAAATTTAAAGCAAAATTCTGGTCCACGAGCTGATCACGGGCCCGCATAGATTCTTCTAGAATTGCAGCATGAGAAAGAGCCACAGCAACCTAAGAATTAACTCACAGTAAGCTTACTTCTTAAATATAAGAAATAGGGAAAAATAAATTTTAAACAAAATCATTAGTCCCAGACGATTATGAGTATACAACTTCGTTACATTTTTTCAATAACTTTGAGTACATTTGGTGGCTAAAAAACACTAAAGTGGTTGCTCTTGATGCCACTCTTGGTAACCGGTTAACCCTAGGATGAATAATGTAGGACTGTGGATTTACGACCATAATCAAAATATGAAGATATAAAGCGGAACCAACCTGGTCAGCAACAACTGTTACAAGTTCCAGTTCATGGTCCCGCCACTTTCTTAAGCCATTCAGAGGAAGAATCAAAACCATGACAGCATAAGTTTTCGCAGAGTGATCAGGCCAATTATCCATTTCAAAATTTGATAGATGCAAAAGCGGAACACGAACCGCAACCACTTCAGGTGAAATATAAGACCCCACAGGAGTCCTAACCCTAGCCAATGGACAATTATGTGGTATCCTTATCGCTTCAGCACTATTGAACACGTCAGTAATTATCGGAAGATTAATCGGAACACTGGAGCCAAGCGCAATTAAATTATGCAAAGAATGAGAAACCTGAAGAATCATACCCTTACTTGCTGGCATCCACAACACACATTCCTCAAGATCTAACGTCCTACCAAGCTCAATAAGCGTAGTCTTTAATATCGTGTGTCGATCAAGCGTGCTTCTAATTTCATGTGTAAGCATTCTAACATGCCTTCCAGTTTCCTCCTGTTTGATAATCAACCCCATTTCCCGGTCAAGATCTTCCGCTCTTTGTTTCAAAAACAATTCCCTCGTTTTCACACTCAACAAATCAGGTATAATATGAACCAGCATTAACGCAGTTACACATGACACGAAAGCCGTAGACAGTTTCGCTACAGTCATAACAATAGCAACAGTTTTGGAATGCGACGCGAACGTCCATAGATTAATAAAATGTGTTGCTCCACATAACACAATAAAAGCACCAAACTGCATAAGCACCCATCTATACGGAAAGAAGGCGGATTTCTGAACAAAATATATAAGTTCCAACGGAATAGAGAAATAAGCAAATGCAATAAAGAAATCAGAGATGTACTGATACTTTACTAACAGCTCATCAGCCGGCCACTGAGTCTCGAAGCAATCACACGAATCCATCCTTCGTTCACAGCTTTAACAAAGCTGAAACACAAATTACTCTCATCTCAGATAACAAAATTAACCTAACTCAATCCTCATTCTAACTGATACTTATCATGATCTCCATAAATAAAGTAATTTAACAGATACTAGATCTACAAACAGTAAAACATAACTGTGAAGACCTAGATAATAATTGATTGATTTAAATATATAAACATAGATAAGTCATAAACAATTGGATCCACATGGAAGTATGAAACTAGAACTTAAACAAATCGAATCGAATCGAAACGAATAGAATCTAACTTAGAATCATAAGTAATTCCGTAGAGGCATGCCACTAAGCCTGAACACGCAGCGGTTAAAAATAAAACTTAGAATAACAAACTTTTAGGGCAAATGAAGTAGCATTTATAAAATTTTCAACTAGGTGATGGAATTAAGGCAAAAACACGGAATTAATTAGTTGTACAGGATCATGAACAACATAAACTATGAGTAAATTAGGTCACCTGGATGAAGAACAGCAGAGATCTGTAGAAGCTAAAAGAGAACATTGAAATTGTTGAAAGCAACAACAGATTTCATTACTTGTTGTAATGTGTTCATGGAAAGTATAAATTTATTTGTTATGGCTTCAATAGATTCAATTGCCAACTGATTTCACTCGGTGGTTTAGAAAACCTATGGTAATATATACTTTTAAAAATGTTTTAGATCATGTTTTTGGTGTAGATAATATAAAAAAATAAAAATAAAATCTTTACACAGGTTCCTTTAACCTGGAAGCTGAATATTTTAGCGTATACTATTTAAATTTAAAATGTTTATATAAATGTTAAATGTAATAATATATATATATATATATATATATATATATATATAGATATAGATATATGTTGTTTTCTAAAGAAAAAGTTTTTTTTTCTTGTGAATTTAACAAAGGATTTGAACGCGACACAACTATTTTGTGGTGGAGGGTTTTCAGACGTTAATTTAGAAGTTGTTTGGACGCACTTTTTTAATAGTCAAGATGTATCGTTGTAATTGTTGATATAGATTTTGTGAAATTGGACACCTTAAATGTACTTTTACTGTGTCAGACACAGTTATAAGTGGTTTTGACACTGCTTTCGACATACGTGTAATTAGACAAATCGGATATTATGTTTGTGGCTAATTTAGATGATAAATTGATTTTGTATTGAATTTATATCTTATTTTTATAAAAAAACTGTACGAGTGTTTGGAATTATGTTTTTTTAAACAGACTATATATCATGGTTCGAACTACATACAAGTTTGAATAATCGTTTTCAATAATCAGTTTGAGAGTATTTATTTAAACGAATTTTCGGATAAGTTTATTTATATTTTAAAAAAATTGTACCCATAATTGGTAGGTTACCTATTTTAAAATAAAATAGCCTATTTTAAATATAAAGTATTTAAAAATAATAAGGAGACAGAAGAGAAGCCTGATTTGGACTGGTTGCACTAAAAAAAGATGATGCATGCACCTGGGGTCAAGAGAGAAAGATACAATGTATGATGAGAGGTCGTCAACATGTGATGATGTGTTTACTAATTTTAGCTTGAATATGTAAAAGTGGCTAATTACTCGTACACGTGATTGATATTTATGGACATTGTGTATTTTTTTTTTTTAACTTTTAGAAATACAATTTGGTACTTATAGTTTGTAAATATTTCAAACCAGATTTAATATGAAGTTAATATACCATATAATTTAGTTAAGTTTTCAAAGCTGATAGCTGATATTTTTGTCACCTCTAATTAACAAATTTAAACTATTGTACCGAAATGAAGCCTCTAATTACAAAATGAAGAATTAAAAGTGAAGATGTAGCTTTAGGTTCAACAGGCCAAATAAGTATTAAACATTCACCATATAATTTAGTTAAGTTCTCAAATTAGCAGTGTTGATTTATGGAGGGTATGCAAATTTGAGGCTGTAACACTATATTGAAGGGTTACCCTAATGTACATAGATCCGATCCGCCCCCGGTATACATCATTGAAAATAACTTAACTGGATTTAAATAGCAGACCAAGCTCCAATGCAATCAGTGTTATGTAATAAGGGATGTTTTGGGTAAGCTTTTGCATTTGAAGAATAAAAAAAAACATGACAGTGAAGCTTAAGCCATATCCGAACACTGAAAAGTGTCGAGCTTTATCAAAACGCAATAAGCTATTAAGCAGCTCAAATAAGTTTATAATCACTAGTCAAGCAACAAAGTAAGAAACCTTTATCTGGCAAAAATATTGTTAGTGACATGTAATTTCCTCGACAAGTTCAGTTCTCGTCACTCAGAAGAATACAATATTTCAATGAATTCCTGAAATATGATGAGACCAGTGATCTTTTATTTCCTATCTAAATAACTTACAGTAAAATGGCTTCCAGCTTCGTAAATCATGCAACCATTACTATCTTCGATATGTTGCTTCAATCAGTTGGACCAATCATCTTTTCTGGAACTACAAGTTGATCGAATTCTTCACTAGTCAGCACTTTCAATTGGAGAGCAGCTTCCTGCACAATTTTGTAAATGCTAATTTTTGAGAAATATTCCTTTCTCTAATACGTTTTGATGAACGCGTGTTTATAAATTATAATGAATTACAAAATTACCATCAGAACTACCGTTTTTCCCTTTTTCTAGAGAAAGTATAGCTCTTATGAGAACTAAATGCTAATATACAACTTCCTAAATCATTAATTCTCCCCGGACCCTAACAGTAACTTTTGGTTACGGTGGGATTCACTAGGTGCGGTTGTTGTTGTTGTTCATAAATTGTTAATTCAAATATTTTTTGACCGGAAAACTCACACCCCCTCTAATCCCTACTCCTATATCTACAACATTGTCTACCATGATGGGGAGGGACACCTTTCCACCACACCTTGATACCGCTAGGCAACAAGCCCTTTGGTAACCTGTGGTAATGATACAAGGTTATATAATCATGATTAACGAATATAATATTTCCTAAAAGAAAGGGGGAAATTAACTGCAGGTTTCGTGTATAAAAGAATATAGAAAGAAACACCACCTTGAGTGTACATCCCTGTTTGTGGGCAGTCTTGGCAACTGCTGCAGCATTGTCATAGCCAATTTTCTGTATGAAAAAAAAACCAAAAAATAATTTACATCATTGATCATTGACTTAAAATTCAGAAATTAATATATGTGAAAGACACAGAATTGTAAATTCAAACAGATGCTTACAGGATTCAAAGATGTCACAAGCATAAGTGACTGCAAAGGATCAAGAAAGATAATATCATTAGAAATCACATTGTACTACACTAAATCAAGGTAAATTTAAAAACTTAAGGTTGACTATAAGCTTGCCTCATGTAATAACTTCGAAATCCTATCCCTGTTTGCTTGAATTCCTCTCACACAATTCTTTTCAAAAGATGCAGATGCGTCTGCTAGAAGTCTTATTGACTGTAAGAACATCAACAACATGAGTATCATATAGTAAAATGCAGTAAGTTATTTTCAGTGCAGGGCCGTCTCCGAAAACGGAGAAAAAAATTTGGGCCCAAAATTTTGTAAAGAGGAATGAATTAAAAAAAATTGAATATGGTGCTAGAGCCAAGATCCATCATAATACTGATGGAGGAAATAAAAGGGAGCAGAAAAAACTCAAAACCAAATTACATGTAAAGATGAGATTCGAACTCAAAATCTCAATGATAGAAAAGAGGAGTGCAAACCAGTAAGCCATGTCATGTTTTGGTTATTATTTTGCTTTAGCGATTATATATAATACTATATAGAAACGATTTTTTTAAGCTATCGGGCCCTCGGGATTATCGGGCCTTGAGCCGTCGACCACCCTGCCCTCCCTTAGGGCCGGGCGCCCGGGCCTGTTTCAGTGATTTTAAAGCCACACATAAACATTTGAGTTTGAAAGTTGCATAACACATAACAGATGACCACATAATTGTAATTGTTTGAGCCCACTTACATGTAAAAGAGAACTAGCAATCATTGGCTTGAAAACATTGAGCTCAAAATGGCCATTTGAACCACCAACTGTAAGGGCAACATGATTTCCAATTGCCTGCAGGTGATCCGTGTTGTTTAATAATCATAATCAACAAATTCATGATTCATCTATAGGAAAAAAAAACCTTAAAATGTGACAATTTGACAAAAGGCATTAGCACGTCAACCCGGTCATTTTTTACTTCAGGCATATGTAAAAAAAGTAACATATTTCAGGTCTAAACCCTTTTTGACCTGTTAACCGACCCCCCCCCCCCCCCACACACACACACACACATTGTGTCTTCTATACTCACAATTTCACATATTTTACTAAGAGTGTTCAATGCTCATATTATGCATTTACAACCTAAAGCCAAGAAAGATATGTACCTGAGCACAGACCATCGTCAGAGCTTCACACTGTGTAGGATTCACTTTTCCCTAAAATAGAAAAAGAGCATCAGGTCAAAAATTAATTAGCCAATTTGCTGGATTTATCATCCAAATTGAATTATTAATTTTTTAGATTTTTATAAGCATTTATGAAATAGTGACTTTACAGGCATGATGCTGCTGCCAGGTTCATTCTCAGGAAGAATAAGTTCCCCAAGACCGCAACGTGGACCACTAAATTTCCAAAAGTTGAATTAAAATGAGTATAAAGCAGCTAACAAGGTAAAAAATATATATATATACAAAATCTGCAGCATGCGTTACCTTCCTAGGAACCGTATATCATTTGCAATCTTCATAAGTGAAGCAGCAATCGTGTTAAGGGCTCCACTAGCTTCAACAAAGGCATCATGTGCAGCCTGGTAATATAATGCGAGAATAATAATATAACAAAATAAAAAGAAATAACTCACTCCTCAACAAGATATGCCTACCAAACTTAACTTTCTTAAATATAAAGAAAAAAAGTATCTGTTAGAAATTAAAACTAACCAGCGCCTCAAACTTATTTTCAGCTGTTACAAATGGTAATCTTGTTTCATCAGCTACTGCTGCAGCAATCTTTACATCAAACCTGTACAGCCATCATCTCACCATATAAAGGAGACGAAAAAAAATATTGAAGGATACGAAAAAATAAATATATAAATGAATACCCTTTCTTGGTGTTTAATCCTGTCCCTACAGCAGTGCCACCTTGTGCAAGCTGTAAACATGAAAACCTATGTTGGTCAGGACTCTGGATTCACACAAAGACATAACATATCTGTGTTAACATAATAGATATGATTGACAACCTGATACAAGCGAGGGAGAGTGCATAGGACCCGATCAATTCCATACCTCACCTGTAACAACAAAATACTTATTTGGTTTTATCCTTCCAAATTTATGTTATTAGCCAAACTAATTTTCGAAGGGTGAGCTGGAAAAGCATACTTGTGTGGTATAGCCACTGAACTCTTGCCCTAGAGTCAAGGGTGTTGCATCTTGGGTATGTGTACGCCCAATTTTAACTATATCCGAGAACTCATTTGTCTGTTAAAAATAAAAGCACTCAGTAAGCATCCCACCGATGCCAAAAAATAAAAGAATCAACTACGGGTATGAAATTTAAGCATACAATCATACACTTAAGTACCTTTGCTTGTAGGGAAGTATGTAACTGCTTAAGTTTTGGGATAAGTCTTGAGTTTATTTCTGTTGCAGCTGCAATATGCATAACCTATGAACAAAACAAGCCAATATCAACACCTGGAAAGTCAGCAAGATAATTTAATATTAAAAAAATTCACAATAATATTTTCAAGAAGCTTACAGTTGGGAATGTATCGTTTGAAGACTGTGATCTGTTGACATGGTCATTTGGATGCACAAATTTATCACCGCGCTTGTGGCCAAGAATTTCAGCCGCTCTATTTGCAATAACCTATCGCCACAATGATTCATGATTACTATTTAACGTTGCTGAAAAACAACAAAAAATATACTGAAGTTACCTCATTGGCATTCATATTGCTTTGAGTGCCACTGCCGGTCTGCCATACAACCAACGGAAAGTGGTCATTTAACTTCCCTTCTGCCACTTCTTGCGCAGCTTCCATTATCGCTTTCCCTATGGATGGATCAAGACCATATTCCATGTTCACCTATAAACACATGTAATCTGACTTACCAAATAATCTAGCAACTAACATAAAATGAAACTTAATAAATAGTGAAACATACGTAAATATTGTATAATCTTTTCATGGGTTAGGATCAAATTCACAGTGAAAGAAAAATAGGAAGTTGTAGGAAGGGTATCAAACGGACTTCAATTGAACTCATTCAAGGGGCATTGGAACCGTCTCATCGAACCCTACGATGTTAGTTTTTAGGTCTTCATTTTTTGGGGTTTTAGCTTGTAGTTTTTAGAAAATATGTTATATCATTGTGTCTTTTATGTAGCATTGTGTCTTTTTCTTATTTTCATCATTGTGTCATTTTTTCAATTCATTGTGTCTTTTTTCTTCGTCATTGTGTTATATTTTTCAGCAGTGGGTTATATTTTATGGCTTATTGTGTCATATTTCATGATCTATAGTGTTTTTTGTATCCTTCTCACCCTTCTCATTTTTGTTACACTGTGTAGAATAACTTGACCCATCTTTTCATTTACAAAATTTTTGTCATTTCAGTTAAGATAAAATGAAGCAAGATTCTAGTGGCAAACATGTTTCATTGATCTATTAATTTGGCAACACTAATCCTACTTTACTAGTTTACTTAACTAATAACCAAATATTAATGTAAAAGAAGTGCATTGAAGTTGCAAGAACCTTAGCAGCACACTTTTTGAGAATTCCAAAAGAACGAATGATCGGTTCAGGCATTCTTTCACGATCGCCTCCAATTTCAAAATTCTGCAAAGATCTTTGTGTTTGAGCACCCCATAACCTGAAAAAACAAGTAATCTATTAAAAAGAAATTCATCACCACCGATTACAAATTAATTTCAACAGTTACAAGTAATCATATTGCAACTAATATTAGATTAAAAAAAAATAATGAAAATAAAAAAGAAGACTAACTTATCAGATGGGACTTGAATAGGTCCAAACGTGTCTCGTTCCTCTCTAAAACCGGTAGAAAACTGTCTCCAGCAGGTAGTGAGGCGAAAAGAGTCTGCATAAATAACCGATCCAACAGATATTCGACGATATGCCTGAACCATCGCCATTTCTTTTTCAGCTATAAATTAACCTGATACATAACCAAAACATCAAAAGAGAATAGGAAATCGTAATACAACGTTGACTGAATATGGAAGAATGATGTAAAGATTTAAAAAGATGTGAGGAAGAGCGGTACCAATACCAGGATGAATGGAAATGCAGTACAGCAGTAGGAGGGTACCCAATAATGTAAAAGCACGCTTGGTCTGACACTTGACTTTTTTTATTTTCAACGATGGGTATGGGCCACGGCCCAATTGGTTTCCATCATCCTCAAACCTTTTGGTGGCACGTTTTTCTATGTAATCGATTTAGTAATCACGACCATGTCCAATGAAAACTCTTGGCCTAAACGCAGTGGTAAGTGAATGGGGGCGTTAAAAGCTCATTTTTGGCGCCCATTTTACCTTGGAACACCACCCTCTTGTGTTAATTTGGGGCTAACCGGCTTCAAGCGAAATATTTTACGGTCTGAAATCATTCTTCCATCCAATCATAATATGCCCACGTGGGACTTGACTAGGGCTGTTCATGAGCCGAACCGAGCCGAGCCAGGTTAAGCTCGGGCTCGGCTTGGTTTTAAACCGAGCCGGCTCGGCTCGGCTCAGATTTGAAATCGAGCTGAAAATCAAAGCTCAAGCTCGGCTTGGTTTTAAACCGAGCCGGCTCGGCTCGGCTTTGTTTGGCTCAAATTTAAAAAGAAAAAAAAAACTTGGCTTTCAAAATTCAATAATCTAAAATATTATTGAATAGTTAAAAATAACACATTTAAAATAAGTTCAACCTAATACATTACAAGCTATAATCAATTTCAAAAAAATACAAAATAAGTCTTAAATTCCAACGGAATACAGTAACAGAATACAGTATAAGTTCATTAGCATACGAATTAACCCACTAAATATGCAATAGATATCTGATTGAACTCCTAAATACTAACCTATTTGAAATCAAAAGCAGTATTGAGTTTGATAACCTGACTACTTGTAAAATTATCATTATGCTTTGGTTTATTTAAATAACTTGATTAGTTCTAACTTCAATCCCAAGCACACAATCTTCATGCTACTATTACCAAATATTAAACATGTAACATATTCCCCAACTTTTTAAACATTTTTATAATATATTATATATGTATATAACAAAATATATTATAAATTAGAACTATCTGAGCCAAACCGAGCCAGCTCGGCTCGTTACGAACCGAGCCGAGCTAGGCTCACTTTCTAACCGATCCGAGCTGGCTCGGCTCAGTTTCAAACCGAGCCATATCGAGCGAGCTTTTTTCGAGCTAAATCCGAGCGAGCTTCGAGCGAGCTCCGAGCCACGAGCTTTTTGGAAAGCCCTAGACTTGACTGCAACGTTCGAAAAAAAAATTATATTTACCAACAAAAATTTATACAAAACACACACCAACCCAAACAAAACACACACACACCATCTCACACAATTTTATACAAAACACCAAACCTCAATTTATAAGCTTTACCAACTTATTTTTATAAAAATATGAGTTCCTTGACATCCTCATCTCGCATCCGGGATTATTATTACAAAGAATTTTTAGGCGATACGGGTGAATCAACCGACAAGGAGATCGAGCAAGAGGTTGTTACAAGTGCTTGTGCGGTGGCAACGAATTATATGAAACATGTTAGTAATCCTCCATGTCCTATTTTGTGAAGAAAATATATGGAACGTGACCATTTGGCGGCGAACGCTCGTTTAATGAAAAATTACTTTGACGAAGAGCTAACTTATCCGGACCCAAGAATTTTTAGGCGTCGTTTCCGGATGAAAAAAAAAACGTTTATTTTTACGCATTTCGGGAGACTTGGAAAACGCGTTTGACTACTTCAAGCAAAAGCCGGATGCGAGAGGGGCGCTTGGATATACCGCGATTCAAAAGTGTACTTAAGCGCTACGCATTCTTGCGTACGGGAACACGACCGACATAAACGACGAATACTTAAAGTTGACCGAGAAAACGACACGCGACACCTTAGAGCATTTTTGTCAATGTAAACTACATTTTCTTATAAAATTTATTTATTTATTATGATAAAAGTTATATTTTTTTAAAGGAATAATACATTTGTACGACACGCGTTACCTAAGAAGACCAAGCTAGTAAGATCTGCAAAAGCTATATGAGGTTCATTGAAATGAACATGGTTTACTATAAATGATTGGGAGCATTGATTGTCATCATTGGTCGTGGAATAATTGTCCAATGGCATGGCGAGGTCAACACACACGAGGTGACCTGGGAGAGCCAACAATAATTCTTCAGGCGATGACTTCACATGACCTTTGGGTTTGCTCGGCTTACTTTGGTGTCGCGGGGACATGCAATGACATAAACGTTTTTCACCAGTCGCCCATGTTCGAAGATTTCATTTCTGGTAGAACACCAACGACATCTTTTATGCTAATGGAACCTATTACCCACATGGATACTTTTTGGGCGATGGAATATATCCTAAGTATTCGATTATCGTGAAGACGTTTAGTAATCCGTACGATGTAAAAAGAACATATTTTAAGAAAGTGCAAGAGTCTTCGCGAAAGGACATTAAGAGATGCTTTAGGGTGTTTCAACAGCGTTGGCATTATATTAGAAATCCTTGTCGTGCATGGAGCAAAGAAAAAATGATAGATGATATGTATGCATGTATAATCATGCATAACATGATTCTTGAAAACGAAGGAAAGGCGACGTGTCAAAATTATGTACCGGACACACCAACAGAATTGCCACAAGCGACAATGGAGGATAGAATCCTCAACTCGCATGAGGTGCGTAACGAGGATACACATCTAGATTGTGTGTCAACTTAGTTTGGGTGTTCATCAAGTAGAAGGATGTTGGAATTGGTTACCCTTCTCTCGGTTAAAAGTTCTTAGTTAAGGCTTTCTCCGTTATCAATAACGGTTAATATTTGATTCAACGATGATGTGCCATCATCGTGTGTCGGGATAATCTAAACTCCGTGTGCCGGGGTAGTTTAGTCGAGTGACCAAAAGAAGAAGGCTCGTTCAAAGGCAGTGGGAAAAGATCTCGATTAGATCTTGGTGAACCCTTTGATTTAATTTGGTTGAAGGCAGTTGATAAGTTATCCCTTCGTCCAGTTAATAGTTTCGTTATTGGTTGAGTTCAAGAGAGTATAAACTATCGACTTGAGTTCAAGAGGGAGAAAAGAATCTAGCTAAATGTATTATCGTAAGTAAAGATGCTTGAGTTGTGTTCAAGAATTGGAATGAGTGAAATCGGTGTTGAGAGGGAGTGTGAAAGATCCAACACAAACCCGATATGAAATTTTTAGTAGAAAGAGGTTTAAAGTTGATAGCGAGAGGGAGTGTTAAAATTGTGGCGATATCAACTCGAAAGGCTAAAGTAGAAGGACTAAACGAGTAAAAAAATAATTAAGTTTGTTTACTTATTATTTGAATTATATAGTATTTATTTTGTTTGATCATTATCTAGTTTAATTGAATAGGTTAACGTTGGTATTTGAACTAGTATAAATAGGGGTCATGTTTTCTTTGTTTTTCATAAAGTCTTTCAAGAATCAATAAAGAGTTTTGGTCTTGAATATATATATATATATATATATATATATATTTTAATAACTAGTATTTCATTTCAGCAAAAGGGGCAAATTACATAAGAATAGCAGGTAGGCGGGCAACAAGCTGCGCCGCCACCCCCTTCTGGATAGAGAACCCTAATCTAGAGAAAACAAATCCTCGCCCCTGGGGAGTCGAGAAGTTGCTGTGGACCACCCGCTGGACTCTCGTCAGAAATCTAATAGCTTCCGGTGCCAATGAGCCAAAAGTGTCAAAGGCCAAAGGGACAAAAGCATGTTGGTTATCCTCGCACGCTTTAGCGTGCTTTGCCACCTTGTTCGACTCTGCTCTAAGTATCGCTTGCCTTGCCACGAACCCACTCTCCCTTAACCCCGCTAAAGGTGACACACCCGTAAGGTCCATGCACGCGTGTTTCCCACCTTCCCAACCAAACACTAGCAGGTCAGCCGGACGTAAAGTGGACCTCCCTTCTGCCGGGTCTGTAAGAAAGTTAACCGGGGCCTCTTTCTTTGCCGAGATCCCTACTCGTCTAAGAATATCCATTAAAACGTCCCGAACAAAATCATGTTTGTACTTAAACCCCGGTAACTCTCTACAATGGAGGGCATGCTCCCCATATTTATCCAAACACGCTTTACGGCAAACCGGACATGTTTCGTCATCTGGAAAAATGGGAATCATCAAACGATATTTAAGGATTGCTCTATATTCCACCGCTGACATTCGTTGCCCCAATCCTTCGATAGGGATAACTGTTAGGAAATCTTGGGCGTGGGGCCTCTGTAAGCATTCCATGACGGCTTTCTGGCGTGGGATCAAGCAAAAATCTTCCCCCAGACTTTGTGCGATTCGACAATAAAGTGCATTCGCCAAGGTTTTCTGTGGCTTTTTGGGGGCGGTGTCGTTATTGGAGAAACCGCCAAGGTCAAAGTCAGGGAGATATTCATGCAGGCGTTCCAAAGCGCAAACATAATCCGGATCCGTGTTATCAACCCCGCTGTTACGTAAAATATGATCTTGCAACCCCCAGGATTGAGATCTGGACGCCACAAAGGCATAAGTGGCTATCGGTTTTGTTTAACAGGTAGATAGACAACAAGTTGTGCCCATAGCGAACACTAATCTATCATAATGTTAAAGCCTAAAGGTGTAATATATTTGTAAACTTTATAGCTTAAATGATTGTTTTACAAAATATGAATAAATAAGAAAATCAGGTACGTATATGATAATCACTCGAAAAAGATGCGTAGAACAAGACATTCACGCGTCAAAATGAAAAAGTGAAAATTAATTTATTGAAAAAGACAGCATGGCATTGGCATGCAAATACTCGAGACAAAATGAGCTCACATGACAACTTACACCACCATAACACCAACAAGAATCTATGTAGAAACCCCAAACATTTTTTTTATTGATTTGATCCAATATAATATTTATTTAGGCAAGCATATTCGCTACTTTGTCATGCGAAAATGATTCATTTGAAATTATATTCTATTAACAAAAATATTAAAGTCTCATAAAAATATCTACAAATAAAAACGTACCTACAACTACAAGAACTAGTAATATGAACATGCGAGAACATACGCACAAACACTTGCATGTTCGAACACGCCTGAACACATAATAACATGTGTAAAAAAACAAATAGGTTGAATATTCTCTATACATGTGTTTTTATTTCATTATTTAACACCACCATTATTTTTTTAATGGTGATTTTCATATGAGTTACCAATGTCACACTGCCTAATCGGCAGCCCTAGCCAATGTCTATCATAGACTACGTTGTCTTAACCGGGCTCGTGCTATGATTTGAACACACTGTTTATATGAGGTCAAACAACATATCACTACTAGGTTATTAGGTCATGAATGGTTGCATTGTCGAAGAAAAAAACAGTGTAGTCCTTTGAGAGAGGCTATTGTACAAAGTCTCCTTAAAATACAAAGTGTAAGAAGGGATCCTGGCCCTCCATCTCCCACCTTCTGCGTTTTATAGCAACAACCCCATACATTAATTACACACGTTTCTCATTAATGGCAGTTATCAAGTTGAGGGTAAATCAGACAAATTACAACTCTAATATTTTGAATTTTTTTAATTGTAGCGCCCAAATCACCCTCATTTATGGACGGTTATAATCGACGAATCATTCAACAAAATTAAACACACACAATCGAATCATTCACCTTAATAACTCACACAAACATCATTCTCTGTTAACAAAACAAAAACAGAGCACTCGAAAAAAACACTGATCAGAGAAGAATTATGGCTCCAAAACGCAAATCAAGTAAGGAATTGATCATGTTTTTAGTTTATTTTTGATCGTATGTCAATAATCGAAACAATAATTGTTGCTAATCGTTGGTTTTAAAACCCTAAAACAGGTGAAGGACGAGAAAGAAGAAGCAAGTTGTGTCATGACATGCCTTCAAAACCAACGAATACAGGTATGATTTATATGAAGATAATACGTTTTATGTTATTGTTGAAGGCGTTTTTTTGCTTAATTGAATGATGAAAGACGGTTTACTGTTTTTTTTTGTTTTTTCGACAAAATTAGTAAAGGCATTTTAATTATTTTGATTGAATTAGTAAAGGCGTTTTGATAGTTTATGTTTTTTTGTTTCATAATCAAATCAGTTATAGTAATAGGTAAAGGCGTTTTACTAATGTTAGTGAAAGCGTTTTGTTTGTTCTGATTTGTTGTTGAAAAAACAAAAGGCGTTTTGTGTTATACATGGTTGCGTTTTAATGTTTTGTTGACATATCATACTGATGACAAAGAGGACAATAAATATATATCTAAAAACGCCAATTATGATAGCAAAGGCGTTTTACTGTTTTTTTAATGTGAAAATGTTTAAGGATTTAGGAGAGTAGTTGTATTGAAATATTGATAACAAAACGCATCTTGTAAAATAACAAAACGCATGTTTTGATGTCTTGAGCAGAACAACCAAAGGATACAGGGTCTGATGATGATTTCCAGACTCCTGTAAAAGATGTTAGGAAATTAAAGAAAGTGTTAGAGAAACCAAAAAAGGTTGTTCAAAAGGAAAATGTGCATAAAGAGAATCTTTTGATGATTTGTTCAAAAGGAGGTGCCCAGGCAATCTAAAAAAAAAACTTAGATGCCCATGAAATGCTACTAGGTGAACCAGAATCCAACTTCCGAGATCAAGCTTTAGAAGTCATCAAACAACAAGAATCTTTTGATGATTTGATCTATCACAGTCTGAAGAACATAGAAGAAACCATCTGGTCAAACATGGAAGCTAAGAGGAAGGGGAGGGATGAAATCTTAAACAACAAAGAATGAATGGGGTTGGTTGTTTTGATCAGATGGTAGTTTTTGGTGGTTTGTGAATGTGGTGGTGCTTTGTTGGTAACTCTTGTTTGTGTTTTTTTGGGCAATCTAAAAAAAACTTAGATGCCCATGAAATGCTACTAGGTGAACCAGAATCCAACTTCCGAGATCAAGCTTTAGAAGTCATCAAACAACATGAATCTTTTGATGATTTGATCTATCACAGTCTGAAGAACACAGAAGAAACCATCTGGTCAAACATGGAAGCTAAGAGGAAGGGGAGGGATGAAATCTTAAACAAAAAAGAATGAATGGAGTTGGTGGTTTTGATCAGATGGTATTTTGGTGGTTTATGAATGTGGTGGTGCTTTGTTGGTAACTCTTGTTTGTGTTTTTTTTGGGTTTTAAGTTAGTATGTTTTCTTGGATGTGGTTTTGGTTTTTTTTTTTGGGTTTCTGGATGTTTAAGAATGGGGCATGGGTGGTGATGATGGATGCCATATGTAAAAAAACTAGCAAGTATTTGACTTTGTTTAATGAATGATTATATATAGGTGTTAATTACTAAAACGCATCCAACAAAATCATGAAACGCATTCTATAAGATCATAAAAAAGTATGTATATACTGTTGAAAAATATACTAAAACGCATTCACTAAATCATAAAACGCAGTCATTAAAACACTAGAAAGTCTGAAACTGTTTAGAGTATACTAAAACGTAGTCATTAAAACTAAAACGCAATTACTAAAATCCTAAAAATCACTCCTCATCTACTTGGTCTTCAACTTCCTGATGCTCAATTCCTTGGTCTTCTGCATTTTCATCTTCCTCATTCTCATCTTGTAACAATGTGTTTTTTAACTTGTGTTTCCGACGATCATGTCCTATCTCCCCACAAATGTTACATGTTCTTTTCCTTTTACCCATACGACTTATAGCTTTTTCTTTGCTGGATTTAATTCGCTTGTGTGAACCCCGACCTTATTTTTTATACCATTTGGCAAACGGACAATAGTTTCCGTCGGCTTGTCATACCCAAGCAAACTAGAGTATCGATCATACTTGTTTTGAGTTGGCCTACTAAACCGACGTTCGTCCACCTTGTTGATCATTTCTTTCATTTGCTCATTGACTAGCTTTAATTCCTCTAAGTCTGTGATCAAATTATTTGCAAGGTATTCACCGGCGAAAACAACTTCCCTAGCAATCTTTCTAGCTTCTTTGCTTTTGTCATCACCAAACTCATGTAACTCAAATGAATGGTTTATCTCATTCGGGACAACATCTTTTGTCCACCTCTTCAAAATGTATTTCTTAGGGAATCTATGAATTCTAAATGACCGAAGAACTAGAAAAATATGCCTACATAGTAAACCATATTGTTCAAACCTTTTACACGTGCATAATGTAGTGACATCATCACCATCCTTCTTAAAAAGTACCTATAAAAAATGTATAAACATGTATTAAAACGCATTTAAAACATTGTAAAACGCATGTATGAACATATATTGTATCAGTACCTAAGGTAAAAAATGGAAACCACTAAAATGCATTTAAAATATTCATAAAACGCAGTTACCTCTAAAAAACCTTGGCCATATGCTTTCGGGTCATCCACAAAGACTTTCAAAAATTCACCACACCTTTGTGTGTGAACACCTACCAAACCATCAAAGGTAGCATAAATCTCCTCTTGTATATCAAGGAATATAGACCTCGTGAAAATTTGAGATGCTTCCTTCTCAATGGGAAAACTAGTCTAGAAATCAGGAATAGTGTGCCTTGAATCATGGTCGTTTTTCCTATGATTAAACCTCCGAGCTTCCATTGAAGTTTCGAAATGGTTCAAAAACTCGACAAGCGTTAGCTGCGAATTCGCCGCTTGACAAAAAAAATGATTCTCACTCTCTGATCTAGATGTTGTCCGCATTAGACCAGACATCAGTTCATCACGATAATATGCTGGAATCCACATTGTTCTCAAGTTAAACATATCCGTCAACCAAGTATTATCCGTAAGCTTGAAATCAGTCATCACAAGATCCCATTCAAAGTCAAATTTCTCAGGACCAATTGAGTCGGTCCAAACGATGTTACAAATTCGCCGCTTGAACTCATCATCGCTGCATAATGTGCCACCAACCTAAAAATAAAAACACATCATGAAAAAATATAAGTGTTTGTATAGAAAAATTTTATACAGGAAAAAAAAACAGTAACACATGACTGTAAAACGCAAATATAACTGACAAAACGCCTTTATATAAATGTTGTATTAACAAATGATAAAACATACAGTAAAACGCATGCATGATATAGTAAAACGCATTAAGAATTTTTAGAATACTTGCCTTATTAGACACCTTTTTCATAATGTGCCACATGCACAACCTATGCCTGCTGGTATCAAAGACCTTCTGAATTGCATTTTTCATTGCCGGATCTTGATCAGTGACTACAACTTTTGGTTTCTTGCCAAAAGATTTTACAAAAACTCCCAATAACCAGGTGTAAGATTCTGTTGTCTCGGAAGACAACAATCCCGCCCCGAGAGTTACATTTCTACAATGATTGTCAATTCCTGTAAAAGGAACAAAAACCATTTTGTACCTGTAAAAAGAAACAAATGATAGTTTAGCATGTTAAAAATGATGATGAAGTTATTAAAATTAGTTAAAAAAAGGACATACTTGTTTGTGTTAAAAGTTGCATCGAAAGATATAACATCGCCAAACTCCATGTAGTTCCTTTCACACAAAGCATCAGCCCAAAACAGACCAATGAGGGCATTCTTATCATCAACCGAGTACTCAAATGAATAATCAGGAAGATACTTTTTCTTGTCCTCCAACCTCGAAACTATCATGTCGGCATCGTGCTCACCAATAAAAGAGTTCAACCCACCCTTAAAGTTCTTACAATCAACTGCGGTTGCACCAACGTTCTCAAAACTACCATATTTTGTCCTCATCACATTAAAAGCTTTAACAGGTCCCATGTTTAAGGAAGACAATTCACATATCATTTCTTCCTGAACATGGGTAAGCTTTCTATTGGCTGCTAACAAGTGAATGTTCTCTGAAGAAACCAAGGGATGATTATGTCCTTCTACAAACTCACAAACCGTAAAGTTTTTTCCATTCTCTGCACCAAATCTAATAAGAGCCTTACATCCTGTACGGATTGAAGGTCTTTTCCTTTGTTTAACTTTTTTATTGTCTTTCTCCGAACCGACTTTATATGACTTCTCACCCTTTTTGTAACATACAAAATATTTAATTTGAAGAATGTTCATACGAACATATGAGGTACTCTTCCTAGCTGAAAATCCAGAAGCCTTCGCATATCGCTGATAAAACTCAAAAGCATGATCTATACTTGGAAACACCATACCAACTTCTGGTTTCATTGAAGATGCAACAGCAGGTTTGTATATTGAAGTTTGATCATCAATGGGAACATCTTTGTTAGATAGATCTGTCATAAAACACATAACATACAACTATAAAATATAATTTTGATTAAAAATAGGAACTAATAGTAAGCATTCACATGCACATGAAAAAATGAAATATCTAACAAATCTCAAAACGCATGTTAAAACACCATAAAACGCCATTTGATTGAATGTCAATTACATAAGAACCAGCAAAATCACATCAAAATGCATGTCAAAACATAATAAAACGCATTCTGATCAGTATCAATTACATAAACCCACTAGTTACATCAAAACGCATGTTACAAATTCTAAAACACAAATTGGTTATAATAATACACAGATAACAAAAATTACCTTGCATCCTTCTGTGTTTAACCATGAAATCAAACCTCTCACCACTATGTTCATCAGTGTTGTTAACATCTTCGTGTATAATATCTACACACAACAATTAAACAGTTATCGATCAAACCTCTATTCATATCTGATTATTGTGATCTGCTAATAAACATCAAAAAATTAAAAACTAACCTTCAAAATTCAGATTATGAGGATTGACAACATCAACTTCTTCTTCGTTTAAGATTTCATGTTCGTTGTTTAGATCTGATAAACAATTAAAATCAAAATAAGGTTACGATTATGTAAAGTTATAAAAACAGAGTACGTACCAAACATGATGATGAACTCTGCAAATTGATTATGATTTTGGTAGAAATTTTGAACGATAGGGACGGAATGTGATTATAGTTTTGAATAAGGTATGAATTGATGAAGAAAATCGTGTAATCAGTTATGAAAATTTGAACTACGATGAAACGATAAAACAGGGATTACTGAAATCATAATTTTGAATGTCATTTATTGATCGATGCAAATGTCAATATTACCCCTCTCATCAGTTGTTATGATATAACAGACAAGTTCCACGTGGCAGCATTTTGTGGCTTCCTACACTTTGTATGTTAAGGGACTTTGTACCCAATACTTTCTTGTAGTCCTTTAATGATAAAGATGTACAACTAGTTTGATATTAAAATAAAATGTTGTGATAGATACAAAACATAGGGTTGCAACACTTAAAACAAACATTTATATATGGATTGATTACAACAACTCAGTTGATATAAGTATACTTTAAGAGTATTGGTTTTTTTAAAGGTAAATTTTATTCACACAAAAACGCCGCCAACGGTCCTCAAAACAAGGACCTACGAGCAAAACGACATTACATCAAGTCCAATGGATATTTACATCAAAAGATGTGAAAACTCATTGCTATAGTGCATGAAACATGTGAAGTTAGAAATACTGATATTGTGATTGTATTAAACATTTATTTTAATCAAAATCAAGGTCATCTAGATTCATCTGTATGGCTGTCTTTCCATGAAACTCTATTTTTTTTTTTTAATAAAACTTCATTAAAACAAAATACGAAAGTTACATCATAATAGCAGGTAGACGAGCAACAAGCTTTGGTATCCTTGTTGGGCATCTTTCACCACCCATTTAAAAAGAAAAAAAAAAAACATAGGCAAACAATGCTTTGGTATCCTTGTTGGGCATCTTTCACCACCCATTGGGTGCTCTAAGATAGTATGATATCGACAGATGTTATAATAATATTATTAAAATTTAACTAGACACATTATATATATATATTTCATACAACAATATAATTTTATGTATTATTTATGTTGGACAAATTGCACGTACACGTAATATGTTTTTCTTGCTCTAGTGGTCATTTGCTTCAAAAATTGCTAGAAAGTTTTTGGGAAAATAACTAAGAACTAGTTTATAGAAGAGCAAGAAAAGCCGTATCTATACGTAAGGCATTAAATATAATCACATGCAATAGAAGAGAAAAGATAAAGTATAACAAAAATATCATCATGTGTATCACATTTAAAATAGTAATTATAATCGTACACTTTTTTTTAACGACGAAACAACTTTTATTAAAAAGCTAGCAAAAAACCGGGGGGCAACCCGCAATACAAACAATCCGAAACAAATACAAACCCAACAAAAAACATCAAAAGAACCCACTACCCCATCCTTAACGTGTCAAATCTCCCCCAAGACTCCCAAGTCATGTTCGATAATCGCCCTCTATTAGCAATCCACAAATAAGACATAACTTTGATTTCCTCGAATATCTTCCGTGTTGATAGTTGTTTGGCATTAAAGATGACGTCGTTTCTCGCCCGCCAGATACTCCAAAAAGTAGTAAGGACCACCCCATGGAATACCTTTCTTTTCCGGGAGCCCGAAATAGCCGTTTTGTGGAGAAGCACCAAATCCTTAACATGAAAAATAAAACTCCTCAGAATATTACACCAATCGAAGACGGCTTGCCATACCTCCATAATCGCTGCACATCCATAAAACAAATGGTCTACCGACTCCACCGAAAGTTCGCATAAACGGCAAATCTGTGTCTCAACCGGTATATGACGACGAGCAAGGGCCTCGGCTGTGGGAAGTCTATCAAAAAACGCTCGCCAAGCAACGATCCCCAGTTTTTTTGGGATCCAATTACACCAAACAAATTCAGTCTTCGGAATCTGGTTTGCAGCATCAAAAATCAGTCTCTTAACGGCCTTCACTGAGAAATCCGCTTCAGACCCAATGCTCCACTGCCACTGATCACAACCGGCCTGCAGCCGAACACAATTATAATCGTACATAATTCTCATTTTTTCCAAATATTTTTCCTTAAAATAATAAGTATAATCATACATAATTCTCAATTTCTTAAAAATCTTTTTTCCTTTAAGTATAATTATACAAGATTCTCAATTTCTTACAAATCTTTTCCTAAACAACACTGTTTCGTATATTTTGTTACTAAATTTACAAGACAATGTGCGTAATAAAAGGTGAACATACAAAAAGTATAACATGTGTAATGGTAAGTGAACATTTTTAAGCCAAAGCTTTATGAGGCATTAAACGACACGTGGCATGTTGGTTTTATATAAGCCTTGAAATAAAAAAAAAAGGGTATAGTGGTTAGTTGAAAAATTTCAAGCTCTTCCAATCATTTAATATTATATTTTTTCTAATTTTGAAAATAAAAACATGTGATTGGCCCTCTTAATTTTTTCACGCCATGGAATTTTTTCGGGCATCAAAGTTTCTTCCAAAAAAACAGCCGGGGGGCAGTGGTGAAATGGATGCGGGCGTGGAAATAGGGCAAAAATACCCAATTTAATTACCATTACATATGGTCTAAATACCATCTTGATTATATTAACAAAAATAGGTATTTAGTGAATCGAACTTTTATTATTACTAATCAATAATTAATAACTAATATATATAAGACGAACAAGGTGTAGCTGTCTTTTATTGTATTAGTGCTGTCGTTTTCTATTACCAATTACCATACATACGTTTCTATTTCTTTGATTTGGGTTTAGTCACTTAATGGGCTTCTGTCTCTTCCTACAATCACTCTTTCTTCTCTCAACATTCTCTCATTGATCATGAAGAGGCTAGTAAGTACGTTGCTTCTTTTTTATTTTATTTTATTTTATTATTTGTTTGTCTAAATCTCACAAGATCATTAAAGTTCAATGCTTTTGATCTGTTTTTCTTCTCTTGATCATAATTCATCCATCTCTGGATCTTAATTCCAGTTGGGTCTTTTTTGTTTTCCATTTTCTTGATTTTAATTCCACATTTAAAGATTTTTTATTTAAAGATTTGATTTTTTTTTGTTAGTGGGTATGAAATTAAACTGATGGCAATTATGGATCTGATCTTGTTTTGATGTTGGTTTAATGTTTCCACATTCTGATTTAATTTACACACATTGATCTTTAAAGTACCATAATTTGGATTAATTTGTTGTTTTTTTATTAAAATGGTCAAATAATTTTATTTTCTTTAGATTTACTTGATTGTTTTGGTGTTAGATGCTGATTAAAGCAATGTATTATGTTAATAAATCTATTTTGATCACATAATGTGTTCTGATCTATCTGTTTTGGTTGATTTTCTTCATCATATATGTTGTTCATTATTTGAGATTTGGACTGCTATTAGTGTAATAAGCTTCAGTATAATGTTTTAATTATATATTGAGTGATTAGCATAATAAATTCATCAAATGTATGTTCATTTTCATATATGTATAACTATGTTGGTTGTTTAAAATATGAAACTTGTTCTCTGTGATATGATTTGATTGGTTTCTAACTGTCAAATATATTGTTGATCCATGAGTGGTTCACCAATGGCTTGAAAAGCGGTCGTATTTACAAACCGATTTTATTTTTATTACATTTTTTTGAAGGAGGGGATGTTTTCTCTCTCAAAGCTAAGATTTTTATACCAAATTTTTAACCTTTTGCTACCTTGGATACCTTAATACTTTTTGTGGAATGAAGATTCTTGAACTTGAGAAATGAAATAATCCGAAACTAGCTTTTTTTTCAACGACATTTCACGCGGTTTTTTCTAGACACGGAGTATATGCTTTGCTGAAAGTGGTTTAACACTTGGTACTTGAAGTGAAAAAGCAGTGTAGCATAGTTGAATTCTTAACCTGAATCTTTGAATCTTTCTTTACCTTTACCTTTTTCTTTCTTTTTTTTTTCAGGTGCTATTGCTTTTGCTTGTAGTTACAGTAAGTAATGCAGTCGAACTCTACAATGGTGAAGAAGGCGTGTGTAATTCCGAAAAACATTTGACGCCTCGCCCTCATAGTGTGTCCATATTAGAGTTTGGTGCTGTTGGTGATGGGAAAACTTTAAATACTGTTGCTTTTCAAAATGCAATATTCTATCTTAAATCTTTCACTGATAAGGGTGGGGCTCAATTGTACGTACCCTCGGGAAAATGGCTCACAGGCAGTTTTAATCTTACTAGCCATCTCACACTTTTCCTTGAAAAAGAAGCCGTTATTCTTGCATCCCAGGTTTGTTTTGACTTGACCGGATTGGCCCGTAGCTAATCTTTTTTTATCTATCCATTTGATCCATTAAGGCAATGCTTAACTGAAGTCGACCCGTTTACTTATAAGGGTCAAAATTTTCACCTCTACCATTTTGGAAGTGATTATATCGTACTGAATAAAACTTGGTCTTGGAGTGTCGATGTGCTTTTGTTTTTTCAAGTTGTGAAATAATCACTTTTGAGGGTGTTAATTGCTTGAAAAAATCTAATTATCTAATAAAGTACCCTGTAACAGATTAAAATAAAATAAGTGCATGAGAAATTCTACTGATTATTTGACAAATAAATAATTAGAAATGTTTACATGTGATACTTATTTATTTATCTTGTAGGATATTGATCATTGGAAGATTGTTGATCCTTTACCTTCCTATGGTCGAGGTATTGACCTCGCCGGTCAAAGATACCGTAGTTTGATCACCGGAGAAAATCTTAATGACGTTGTCATTACAGGCATGCAAATTCTTCTTTTCCCGATTATTATTTTTATTCATTTCATGAAATCTTTCAGTTTCTTGCCTTTGATTTTGTTAACAAATGCGGGAAATTTGTGCAGGTGACAATGGAACCATTGACGGACAAGGTTCTATATGGTGGGATAGTTATAATTCCGGTACTTTGAATTATAGCCGTCCTCCTATTGTTGAGTTTATCAACTCTATGGATATTGTTATCTCCAATATAACCTTTTTAAATTCACCTGCATGGACTATTCATCCTGTATACTGCAGGTATTGATTTTATTCTTATTTTTTTATTAATCATATAATAGTGAACAATATACGACTTAACGAGCTTGTTTTCTTGCTAATTAAACAGTAACGTTCTTGTTCAAAATATAACGGCATTGTCTCCAGCTGAATCCCCTTACACAAGTGGCATTGTTCCAGGTGCGCATGAAATCCTTACGTAGAGGTGGCCTAACAGGCAGGGTGGATAGGTTGGGTAACAGGTCAAAACAAGTTGGGTTGACCCACCATCTTTCTTCTTCCTTTCTATGTATGTTTGTTGTAGCATAGGTTGTTTCGTGTGTGGGATACACTTGCAGCCACACATGGCCATTTTGGTTTTTGATTGTCTCCAATGGGCCATATCTAATGGGTCAATTGGGTAAAATTATAAAGTTTCGCTAAAAAGAGAACTGGTTGAAAATCACCCAAACTGCATTGTTGGTTCATACTAATCATCTAATATTGTTTTTTTTCTCTAGTAGAAAAATAAATTTTTATTGTTAAAAGAACCTATTTTTAGTCATATTTAACACAAATTTTTTATTAGAGATGTTAAAAAGTTAGGCAAAACGCTTCTAGTCTCGCCTAGCCTGTTTTGACCTGAACCCACCTTACGCTCAATGCTCATAACTGTGACGGCACTTTTTTTCCCCTAATGTGGTTATGACCTTTTCAGATTCTTCGGACAGCGTTTGCATTGAGAATAGCAACATTAGCATGGGCCATGATGCAATATCTTTAAAAAGTGGTTGGGATGAGTACGGGATCACATACGGGATGCCAACTACAAACGTGCACATAAAAGGGGTCCGTCTTCAGTCTTTTACAGGCTCGGCTTTGGCTCTTGGGAGTGAAATGTCAGGTGGCATCTCTCAAGTACTCATCGAAAACCTTAAATTACATGACTCCATAACAGGAATCTCGTTTCTGACTTCAAAAGGCAGAGGCGGTTATATCAAATCCGTTTTCATATCAAATATTCACTTCCAAAACATCGGTTTGGCAATCCAGTTAACAGGGGAATGTAGTTCCCACCCTGATGATAATTACAACCCCGACGCCATACCCATCGTTGCGGGAATAACTTTCAAGAATATGGTGGGAATAAATATTACAAAAGCCGGAAATCTATATGGCATTCCTGAATCTCCATTTACTTCAATTTGTCTTTCTAATATCTCATTTGGTTTGAACACTGCAATCTCGAGTTCGGTTTCACCTTGGGCGTGCTCTAACGTCTTCGGTTCTTCGGAAAACGTGTTTCCCGTACCTTGTCTTGATCTTCAAACAAGGCCATTAAATTCTTCGGTTTGCTTTCGTACATCATACCTTGAATCACAAAATCTTGTTGCTGTTTTATGATTATAACATTCAAGTTCCAAAAAAAAACACATATCATTTGTTGGTAGAGCGAGCATTTTCTGCCGATTTTCAAGTCGAATGATGCATCTTGATCGGATTAGGATGGATTCTTTTGCCATATGGATGTCTGATTTGTGTACAGCCTTGTTTTCGTTTATTTTCAGTTTCGTTTACATTTTCGATTTCATGTGTAAGAAAGGTTTTGTAGCGGCTTTTTTTTCTTATACTTATCTCATTATTCATCATGTTATTGACTGCATTCTGAATGTAAATTTCATTATTGGGTTTCAAATTTAAGGTTGTCTAGTGTTGGGCAACTGGGCAAGGTTGCATAATTTCCACTGGTTTTGTTCTCTAATGTTGGAAACATGAAGAGTAATAAATATGGGTATCAATCTCAATCCAAACACTTTTAAGTTGTTTTCCTCAGGCATTAGACTGTGTTGTGGACACGCGAGTGACCAGGCGCGAGCAGCCACAACAGCCCCACGCTCACCCCCAGCCACAACAGCCCCACGCTAACCTGACCCGAATAAAGGAATTTGTGTTGGATTTGTAGGTTGTGGTCGCGCCAGTGCTCATCCTTAGCCACAACAGCCTGACGTGACCGGGTTTTGGCTCGCTTGCGTGTCCACAACACACAGTCTAATAAGTTCACCCTTAGGATGAAATACGTTCTTGTGTGTGTGCGCGCACACGTTTGATCTTCATGATGTATTTCTTTTTTTAAGCTCTATGAATTGTTATAATCATATTTAGTTGGAGTGGCAAATATTGTTTCAAAAGTTTGTGTTAAAGGAACTTTTGTTTCAAACTGATTTACAACAGCAACTTCACAGTTCTTGAAATCCAAAACAAAAAAAAAAACAAATAAGGAAAATACAAAATAAATTATGTAAGCCCTCTCATCACTCTCACTCTCTGAAAAAAAAATGTAAATATAAAGGAATGTTACTCTTCACTACTTCCTGTTATCACTTTTCTTCTTCATTTCGACAGCGGTTACCTTCCTACCACTGCGCAGATGGTGGCTACCGACATTGGTTGTTTTGCGTGAGGGTGAAGGCGAAAGTCTTGGAATCATTGACCTGCTGCAGTAATTAGTCAAACACTTGGCCATATTTGTGTGATTAAATTCAATTATTACATAGTTATGCATGAGTCATGTAGGTTATGTTTTTTATGAGAAATGATGCATATGCCTAAATGCCTAAAGACATGTCTAAATATTATGCCAATTGGCAAGCTAACATCCATCCAAGATATTGTGACTGAATCGGTCCTTGTCTAGAACTGATGGATGGATGACAAGTGGTATTAGTTAATCTCATGTTTTTATCACTAATGGGTCAAATGTGTCAAACAATCGCCTAAGATGTATATGTTAATGCATAAAATATATTATTTCATTTCATTGAAAAAACAAGACTAGTTTGAAATAGTATAATTTGTGCAATCATATTTGACATACTAATTATTTTGTAAAAAAATGTAAAATTTTGGACAAAAATTGTTTTGCATAGGTGTGTATTTGACCTACCAGCCCCAGCCATGTGTGGGCCGGACGGGTTGGGTAACAGGTCAAAAGTTAAAAAGGTTTTAGTATGCATCAGAAAAAGGCTTGGATGTGTTAGGAAACACGTTTGTTGTTATTTTTATCTTTTTACAAGATCACTACGAAAATAAATTTTAAAAAATCAATATCATTAGGAAACGAACGCAAATCTTTGATTAAACCAATGTAGAAAGTTGTGCGCAATTACGCCTAAACGAGCTAACGAGACTAGCTCGTTTAGCCCATTACCCTTTTAGCTAAACTTTTTTATTCGACTTAATTTTCCATTTGATTCGCGTGAGATAAAACAAAATCCAAATCGACACATTCATAAGTAAATCAATTCATAAACAAGGACAAGGTTACTGGTTATACCTGAAATCCGGACTCTTTGTTGGCTTTCCATTTGAATTATTATTAAACCTTGACATTGTTGGAAGTTTAGAATGATTATATTGCCAGACCAGATCAGGCTCAGACGAGTCACTAGTTGCAGCATCAAGTTCATCCACACCATCAGTAGTCACCATTTCAAATCCATTTACGCTTTCGAATACTGTATAAGATTGTTCTGAGGAAGAATCTGGAACATCTTTTTGGTAAAATGGATCAGAAATTGCAGCATTTTCTGCTTCCCAAGATTGGGCTGCATCTTGTTTGTTTACCATGACTTTATCAACCCAGTCACCAGAGCACGCGTCTCTATCATCTTCTAGATATGTCTTGCCTGGACTGCTTATGGGAGGCCATGGTGGTGAATTTGCTAATAGTTCATCTAAATCAAAGCTTTGTGTCTTCTGCCTTGATCTCGATTTTTTGCCAACCTGAAAAGATAGATAATTGAGTATTTTAACTAAGAAACAGTATTAGTTGAGATGGTAAGAATAGCTGGTTGGGTAATGGGTCAAAAGGGTTCAGGTTGGAATGGGTCATCTTTACTACGGTTTGAAACAGGCTTGGTACAAACACTTGTTTATGCTATTTTAAAATGAATAATGCATTAATAATCAATAAAAAACAATACTTTCACCAAATAATCAAAATATTTGAATGAAACATTTTAGGAGGTTTTTATGTATTGAAATAGACTTTGACTACCTTCATCCGGTTCGGCATTTGACCTTTTCCTCTTTTAGCTAATATTTAGTTTGACCCGTTTGAGATAAAACACAACCCAGAGACCATTCATAATTGATTTATTAACTGTAACATGTATGCAACCTTTGACATGCGACATTTTTTTGGTTCATTTCTTAAAATATTTGTAGATAATAAATGAATGACTAAAAAACAAGATTGTAACAATGACAGTCTAAATCTTTGGAGAAAAACAACTTTAGGAGGTCGTATGCATTAAAATAGACTTTGGGCGACTTTCAGCCATTCGACCCATTATACTTGTACCCTTTTAACTCAACCAATTTGACTTGAACTGTTTGAGATATAACACAACCCAAATCGACCCATGTATAACCAAACTGTAGAAATCACCACCTCTGCAGTGTAGTTTTATCCACAACTAAAGCGTCTATGTCATTGCGCATAATCTAATTAATTATAAGTTAAAATTACCTCTATGTTTCCTAGATCTGCCTTCGGTTTCATGCGGCTCTTTGGCTCAGGAAATGAATCTACCCTTTTTAAGTTGGGAGGGGAACGCGATGATAGTTTGCCACATGGACTTCCAGATACGTTTTGTTGCACGCCTTCTTGATCCCCTTCCTTCTTTGCAAGAGCCGCCTTGAGATTGGCTATCTGAAACAAAAAGTATGATTTTCAATTTAAATAACTTCATAAAATTTAAAACAAAGATATACAAATACAAGTCTAAACAAAAAAAAAAAACCTGTTCTTTGAGGTCTTTCACATCTGAACTATCTTTATGCACTTGTGCAGCACCAAGTTCAACGGTTGCCACTCGCTCGGCGAATTTAAGTGTACTGAGTGTTTCTCCAACAGCATTCAGTTCGGGGCTTATGTGAACAAACATCAATGTCTTTGCTTGCCCTCCTAAATATTACACCCACAAAAAAAAAATACAATAAAAGTAAGTTGGAACGGAACCAGAATAACGATAAAAGAACGCTGAAGCCTTAAAAAAATTGTTATTTTACCAAGCGAATCTTGAAGTAATTGTGTGAGTTTGCTGTTTCTGTAAGGCACATGTGCATTCTTTTGAGCAAGAGAAGAAATCACATCGCCTAACGCTGACAAGGATTTATTAATATGCTGCGCCTCTTTTAATCGGTCACCAGTTACTTCAGATTTGTCCACGCGTTCGCTACCTGCTAGATCAACTAAATGCATACAACCGCGAACAACACCTCCAGATGTTAGGTCTCTTCCTTGGACATGTACAGTCAAGCAACTGAAATTAAGTGAATTTTAAACATAAGATCAACGAAAGCATAATAAATTAATATTGCTCAATTGGTATCCTATATAGTGATTATGAGACCTGTGTGAGCGGCTGCTACGGTCATTGAGTGCAGTTGCACCAACAGCACGGTTTCTTTGGCCTAGGTTCATCAGATCAAGTATATCATACATTGATGCCACCTGGACAAGGGTAGCATCTGGGACATTGAATCCGTTTTGTGAATTGTTGCGAATTTCTAATGTGATATCAGATTAAGGAATCTGACAAAGATAGTTTCAGTGTAAACTCAATGTTATAGTTGCAATGTGTAACAAAAGAAAAGGATATCTTTTGTTTAAACCATCGGTAGCAAGTAGATCGCGAACTTGCTCATTATAAATCTCAATCATTTGAACAGACACAACATATTGAAAGGTATCTTTCCTCTGTTCCGCGATAAAAAACAAATCACTCAACGCCCTGTAGTTAACTCCTTGACTGTTCTCTGTAAGATCTTTTGGTCCAGTCTAGATGAATAACAAGCAAAAGAATGATACTTTAAATATGTGTCGAGTCACGACTTGAGTGATTTAAGGAAATGTTAATGTCTTACCATTGTATGTGTTTTTCCGGATCCAGTTTGACCATATGCAAAAATACATACATTGTAACCATCAAGAACAGAGCGAATGAGAGGCCGAGTATCTGCAAATACCTCCGCTGTAGAACACACATGCATATTGTAAAAAAATAAAAAATAAAAAAATAATTACATGATTACAAATAATGTAAACTTTAGACCAATAGCAGCTATACAAACCTTGGGTTGCAGAGGGCCCAAATACTTTGTTGAAGTTAAATGATCTACATCCTTTTCCATATTTCGCAGGCGGGTTTATGGTAATGGTTCCTTCTTCAATGTTATCCACAACGCTTTGAAAGTCTGATCTTCCGGGTCTCACCCGACAATAAACTCTAATATTTCCTATCCAAAGAAAACAAACCAAGCCTATCAGAACCAGCTTGATGACCTTTAAAAGCAGGCCATAAGGCTTTTAGTAAAATGTTAAATGCCAATGTCACCTTTTAGATCTTGGACCTGATTATATAGCTTTCGGTTTTCCTCAAGAACTCTATGGTATCCAGAAGCAGCAGTGGCTAAACCATGAACATGCAGGCCTAAAACAACATCCATAACACCAAGATTTAGAATAAAGATATAATGCATCTTATGTTTTCTCTTGAATTGTTTAATTACCGAGATTTTGAATCTCCTCATGGAATTTCGTTTGCATGAACTGCATACCAGCTTTTGTAGTCAGAAGAGTTTGTTTCAGCTCCTGTGAAACAACAGATCAACATAGGAATCCAAAGATTTAAAAAGTAACCTAAAGGCGACGGATTTTTGTTCAACGTACATCATACCTCGATATATCTTTCTTGCATATCAAGAAGCATTTGGTATTTCAGATTTCTTGTTTCATTTTCTTCATCAGAAATGGAGTTGTTATGCAAGTTCTGCTCTGTCTTTACAGGTGCACAGTTTATGTCTTCCACCTTTATTTCATCAAAGGTGTGTTTCAACAGAGTCGTGTCGTTAGGGGTATCTTTAGTCTGTTGATCAAGATTATAAAAAAATGCAAGCAAGTATGATTGTAAGGCAACTTGGCAGTTAACAAGACGCTAGGCGGAGAAATACATAGCCGAAAAGCTTACTGTATCAAACTGATTAGCAATGCGATTCTCAAACTCTTCCATGACCTTACTTAGCACGGATTCTACAAGCTACACAAGCAGAAAAGTATCATAAGTAAAATGCGAGTTCATATCGTTAGTGGTGAATAAAGCTTGCTAAGCATCTGAGAACACTTACCATGGGAATCTCATCTGGTTTCTTATCCAATAAAACTGCACGGAGAAGCATATTTAACGAAGAATTAGGCTGCATAGAAGCATACAGTAAGCATCAAACTTTTTACTTGACATTGATAAGATAAAAGATAATAATCACTCGCGGTGGAGAGGGGGGGGGGGGGGGTAGGATAAGTTACCAACCATTTCAATAATCTCAGTTTCGAGTAATTGAGCGTTCATGGACGCTTCATTCATTGAGATATTCCTCAACAATGAATTTTTGAACGGTTCTGAGTTTTTGCGTACGAAAGTCTTGCCATACGCGATTGGTTTTAAATTTCCACCGAATTTCCAAGTCCCATTCCCACCTGTTTGTTTCCAATCATGGTACGATTTGAGTGCTAGAATACAGTTGACAACTCTAGATGATTTGCCACCCTGAAACATAACCAAGCCAAAGCGGCATTATCATTATTAAAACTACTTGTTCCAAATCGGACGCCTCAAATTCATTTTACAATCCGAACACTTACTTGTTCCAAATCGGACGCCTCAAAGGTAGGTAGTCCCATTTGCTCAACAGCTACCAAAAAGTTCCTCACATTTTCAAAACACTGATAGATACATAAAGCTGCTCCATCAGGGACAGCAGATGAATCACATGGACCTTCAACAACCTGAATATCATCAACCAAAGCTTACTATCAACTTTCAAAAACGTAACGTTCGATATCAAATTAGCATGATAATAATATATGAAAGAAAACAAGAGAAATGAGTCAATGACCTTAGGCACAGATCCTGGATCAACCTTATTGATCACATGGCAAAGAATTAGTCCACTTTTTAAAGCAACTCTAAATTCTTCCTCAGAAGGCTGTGCAGGCAAATCTCTTGCCTCAACAACTCCAATCATTGCTCTCATCCAAGCAGTAGCTTCATACCTTCTTGTTGCTGACCACACATGACATCATCAGTGATCAGACATTAGTCATTAGTAACTTAATTTTCAAAACAAGTTACACGTACCAACTTCTTTGGCTCTACGCGAATCCAAGTCTAGATGGCGAGGACGATTATCATGCTGCTGAAGTACATTTTCCATCACAGATGCAACCGAAAACGAATATGCATTATCGGCTGCCATCATTGTTCTTAACAGACCTCAATCTTTAAAATTCAATGTAGCAACATATGTTATGGTTTTCAATACCAAAAGATTCGTATCAGTAGGATTTAACATCAAATACCGAAAGTGTAGGAAAAGTTAGACAGATCATGTCTATATATAATTATATATAGAAGTGATTAATTAGAGAAAGAGATGGTGGGGCTATGAAGGTTGCTTGGTCTCACATTCAGAAGTATATCACCAACATTAGTCGTTTTTTGCTTTTTATGCCTGTCTTTCTGCTAAAATATTACTCCTATGTGTTCTTGGTTATGTATCTCATTTTTTGAAAATAATAATATTTCTACACCCGGTCCGGCCGTCCGCCTTTTTTTTTAATTTTTTTTATTGCTTTTAAGAAATATGCTAAGACCAAATCAAAAGAGTGTCTTTTAAATCGTATTTATCAAATTTGTCTTGCAAAATATAACGATTTAAAACATTTAAATATATATTAATTTGCCAAAGAACATTGAGGCTAGATCAGGCCAAACTTTTGTCTCTTTTAATCTTTTTATTATTTGAAGTATTATTTAATTGGTTGATTCTGAATTTTAGTGTTTATAAAAATATTAATGTTAGAAAACACTTATATATTGTCTTTAGTTTGTCCACCCTTGCTTACCATGTGTCAAGCGTAAAACACTTATATTTTCTTATCATTTTTTATAATTTATATTATTTGTTTAAAAGCGTATATAACATCATAATCAAATACAATATTATTTTATGAAGGCTTGTAAATTCTATTGCATTTCAAAAACTAATTGCTATAGTTCTCTTCTTTCATGACCAATAAATGATGGATCATAAGAACTTACTATAGAGTCTATAGTACTCCTCATTTTCTCTCTATTAATCAATGCATAGTTTCAAAATTTATGAGAAGGAAAAGGAGCCTTTTCGTATGCAAAATTTTATATTGATTTTTATATTATTTTTATTGCAAAATCATATATCGCCTTTATTGAGTATTTTTTTAATGTTTAGCCGTCTAATTGTCTAAATGAAGTTTAAGCCATGGAAGGGTCAATTATATAATATGAAATACTTTTAGATCATTCAAACTTGTGAGAATAAAATGATATGAAACTTTATTGTATGTCTCTTTTCTCAACGCTTTAATTTTATGATTAATGATAATCAAAGTGATAGAAAATGTTTAATATGGTATAAAAGATGGATTTATATTCATCTCACACAACAAACAATAAGAATGGTTTATCAAGACTTGTCAATGTATGAATATAAAAATGTTTCACCTTTATTTGTAGGAAGTTTTTTGTTGCATTTATTGTTATGAAAAACATGTAAAAAAAAAAGAAAAGAAATATACAAGTCCAAATACAGAACAAAGAAGACTTGTTGCTACCATCATGATGTACCCATCCTTTTTGAGTTGGCCAAAAGGCTAAACAATCCATGTACTCATCACTTGGAAAGTTAAGTTTGCTCCATCTCACTTCTCACCAACAAATTACTTTATGTCAAGTACATGCCTTTGTCCAATACTTTGTTTGCCCATTTTTATTTTTTGAAGGTACCACCACTCTTTATTAGGTACATTTGATACATCTAATCTAATCAAATAATAAAGAATAATAAAGTGACAAAGAAGTATAAACAAATATGTGAATAAAGAAAGGATAACATATAATATCATGCAAAGTTGTGCTTAGGGCCATGGTTAGCATGAACACTGGCCATCTACAAAGAAACTATGGTCTTGTAAACCCCTCCCCCTAAAAGCTTGTCTTGTGGCCTTGTGGGGTTATAAATGCTCCTCACCAAGGAACTGATTCTTTTTATCTGGCACTCCTATAATTAAGAGTTATAAAAGTAATTAAGGGTATGGTACCCTATGAGACCAGTTGTATGAAAAAGGCGTTGCTTCGTGACAGACGGGGACAAAGACAACCAGCACCCGATATATTAAGATGCTCAAATCTCAACATTACTATTAAGATAAGAGGTCCACATTTAATCAACTTTATGGGATATTAGTGCACCGGTGCCCTTTGAAGTAATTGTTGAGAGTTATTGATCCAAAGGCCAAACACATGGAGCGGGTCAAATTAACAACATAACTATTGTAATAATATGGTATTGTAATCATATATAACACATTATTTACTTACAACTAAAAAAATAACAATAAAGCGTTTTGAGGGTCAACCCGACATGTGTTATAGCCCGTACTAGCAAATTACTCATTTTAACCCGTTACCTGCTCGGTGCCCCACCCATTTTGCCCCCCCATACCATGCCCTGGCAAAGGAATCAATTGGAAGACTTGTCACATTCATCTAATCATCTCCAACATCAGAAGACCAAACATAAAAACTTTGTCGCGCACCATCACAAATCACACTTGCTCTATTATCCACAAGACATATGTCCCAATTTCAACTTTTGAGTACATCATATGCCAAACAAATCACAGCATTGCAGCCGACAATGCTCCACTTAAACCATGCCTGATGGGAACAATTAACCTCTTAAAGCAATTGGTAGTCATCAATGTTTGTTGTTTAATTTGTAGTCCACAATTAAACATCCAAAAGTTAAAGTTAGCCAATTTAATATAAACCACTTTTGACATAACATGTGAGGAGTTGATTAAATCCTACATACAAAATATGTTACCTTCCAGATAAGATAATATGTAAACCGCCCCACGAAAGACGGGCCACATGTTATGCAAATGGCATAGAGCGGGTTGGCCCAACCACATATCCGAATCTCTTCATCTTGGTTCCGATTTCAAGGATCTGTATATAGAATTACCTTGTAGAAATGTGTGTATAGGCCTACGTTTATGGCTAATGTAACCTTATGCTTGGACCTTGGTTTTAAAAAAGCGCGCCTCAAGCGCAAAGCGCACCTAGGCGCAAATTCATGCGCCTTATGTAACCCTAGGCGAGCAGTGTACAAAAAGCGCAAGAAAAGCGCGCTTTTTGTACACATTATGTTTTTGTGCTTAAAATTGTTATACATGTAACTAAAAAGGTTGTACATTTTAGTTAAATCATATATATACCATATCCTAAACTGCGTATTTTCTGAGCCTGTAACTAACTATGAACATGTATTGGCAATGTGCTTTTCTTGGAAGTAAACATGGGTATAGATTATAGAAAGGGTAAGAGAATAAAGGTAGAACAATTTAATCTTTATAAATTACAAACTTGAATGCCCAAATAAGTAAGGTTTGTTAGTTGATTTAATATTTAATACTTCCATCATTGTAACGTTGATTCACAGTTAATTTGTGGTCAAGTTCATTAGGTTGTGAAGTATGCTTTACTTTAGTGTTAATGTCCTTTAAACAAATGACAACTTTTGTGCATGAATCTTCCTGTTGCAACTGATTATCTCTCATATCTATGTTTTTTAACGGCAAGGAATGACGTGTCAACCATTGTGACACCGGTCGCTGTGGTCAAGGTCGACTACTCGACCGACGCAAGCCCCTTGGCAAAGAAAACCCGACCTCCACCTGCCTGAAGGCATGACAGTGGAACAATCGGTAAAACCTCACGTCCCATCCGAGTCAAACCAGCGCCGCCCGTATTCGCTCTTCACCTGGATGCCGCAGAAAATAATGGAGAGAGTGAGAATTGAACATGAGTCATAAGTAGAGGCGAAGGATTTAAAGGGCCAAGGGTGGCCTTGGCCCACCCTGTTTTTTGGCTCAGTAGTGGAAATTTGCGATTTTCGTAGGTAAATTGAGTCTGTGTTGAGTCCAGCCCCAGCCGATTTAAGAACCAAGCTTCGCCCCTGGTCATAAAGAACACAAGTCTTTCCCCAACCACTTCACCACTACCTCATTGGAATCTCTCATATCTATTATTGTTGTAGTTTTTAACTCTTCTAGTTGGTTAGTTGCTTTGAGTAACATATTTCTAGACATTTATCCCTTAAAAAAATAAGTCATGGAAATAGATAATTGCTTGTGTGAAGTTGTGAAGTGTGAACTACTTGATCTGGAGGGTATCTTTATATTGGGCTTCGGGCTAGCCCACTCTCTTGGGTGAACCCTTGGGCCTTGGCCTCTTGCTAATGAGGGCTTATTTTTATACTCTCTTTTACGGCCTCGGGACCCTTCTAACGGTTTCTATGATAACGAACAAGACCGCCAATATCACTTGAACCAAAAGGAATCCATATTTTCATAATTTGGTCCTTTTTTTCTTTCTCTCTTTTATGTACGGAGTAGGATCAGCACAGGACAAGTTAGAATATACGAGTTTAAGTCTTCACTACCATGGATCATGTAAAGCAAATTCTAGCTATGTGTAATTGATAATGTAATTTAAAAGTAAATAAAAATGATTTATTTATTAATAGGTTTTACATGACACCTGATACGAGATAAATTATTTTGTCACATGTAACCCAAAAAAGTAAACTCGTCAAATGCCTAAAAGGACAACGACACGTGTTATACAACGACTGAAATCTATACAAACAAATAACGATTCCGGTTCCAATGATACATATAGTGGCACTGATATTGTTCGGTTGGTATCAATTAGATTCGTTACGATTTTGGTACTCTTAACAGTTTATGATACGTAAAAGTTTATTATAATTTAGTGGTTTTCATATTTTTTATTGTTTTAACTTTTAAATGTTAAATTTATGTTGAATTTCGTTTGACCAATATTTTCCTTTTCTAATTGAAAAAGGTTAACATTTATTAAATCTTGTGAAATAAACATCTCTCTAACCTAATATTGTTTAAAAGTAAGGTATTCATAACAGTCAAAACAATTTCAAAAGCCGTTTTGACTTAGAAAAATAAGGACATTTTGAAAACAATTTTCCTTTTGAAAGTTAGTCTAACTTTTCTAGTAAACTTTGTGGAATGAACATAATAAAAATGGTAAATTTCAGTTAAAGAGAATGATATTACTATATTATTTTAAAAAAAGTAACGTACATGGAAAATAATGTATATGTGTATAGAGTAAAGATCAAATACAAAGTGTTTTTTTGGTAAGAACTGTGAGAATCAAAGGGGGTAAAAAAATTTTATTTTTTTTTTAGAATTTTTTTTCCCATGTGCTTAAACATATTTTCTAGATGAATAATACAAAAAAAAAATTAATTTTTTTTAGTGTAATTACGTTATTAAAGTAAATAAATTAGTTTACACTAGAGTAATTATGTAATTACTCTACATCAATTTTTTTTTTGTTTTTTTTAGTTTTCAATACTATAATACATGTTTAACAATATGGGAAAAAAATTCTAAAAAAAAATAAAATTTTTTTACCCCCTTTGATTCTCACAGTTCTTACCAAAAAAACACTTTGTACAAGATCTTTACTCTATGTGTATATTCATCAAAATATTGATAATAACATCATTTTAATTTTAATTAAGTTAAACCTTTCATAGTAAATTAACATATTTTTTCTAGTGTTCATCCATTTAGAACTAAAATTTAATACTTGACCAAATAGTTAAGATTATATACATAATAAAAAAACATATCAAAAGTGAAATTTCAACTTATCTCAAGTCTCAACCACAGTTCATGCATATATACTTCTTTATATATTTTTATCATACTTATACATAACATTATTTAATAAATTTGTGTTACCTTAATAATAGTAATAATAATATCAATTATAATAAATAAAACATAAAACATACAAAATGTTAAAAAAGATAAAAAAAAAAAAAACAAAATAAAATTGATGTTTACAGTATATTCAGAATTAAAAGAAGATGAAAATATTAAATACATATGTTACCATACCATATCTGATAATGTAATATCATGTAATACATACAATCTAATAACCACCTAAACATATAAGCAAATTATAGCCAAAAAGTTAATATATGTTATATGGCTAGTTACGGTTGCAAACATTTAATTCAGTGACTATCAATCAAAACATTTTTTTCTTTTTATATTTTCAAAAACCCCAAAATACCACTTGTAGTAACACTTGGAAGCTTACATGGCAGGGGTAAAATCGTCATTTACCTAAACTTGCCTACATAAAACACCGTCTTCTCAGTCTCAAAAACACACACATTTCCGTGTCTCTCATAGTCTTGTCTTCAACATTCATTTACAGTCACTTCATCAACTCAACACATAACCATGTCAATCGTTGTCTTCCTGTTTACATTCACGTAGATATATTCACACACACACACTAATAGTAATAATATTAATAATAATTAACTGTTTGCTAGTGTAATTAATTAATTAATAATTAATAATATTAATTATGTCTGGTTCGGGACAATCTGCTGTTTCACAAAGCGGTGACGGTGAACGCACCGCTTCAAGTGATAACGTTAACCCACGACGTAAAAAGTTGTCGAGGAAACAAAGGTTACGTCCAACCACTTGTCGTAACCATCTTGATCGGACGGTTGTGATGCATGTGGCTGATCGAGCTTCAGCTGCTCGTAGTATGACATCAGCGTCTGGTGAAGCTACGTCAACACCGTCACGTGTCTTTACTAACTTGGATAGTTTTCTGCACTCCGTCACTCCAGTTGTTCGTGGGAAGATATTATCGGAGGTACGTAGTCATTAATTTAATAGTTTTAGTTTGATTGTTTTTTTAATGAATATATATGTCATGTTCTGAATTATTATCTTATGTTTGTAGAATTTGAAGTCAATTGTCCATATATTCTTTGTTATTGACTTATTGCTACTATATATTTTGTATATATGCATATATGTGTGTTTGAAAGGGGTTAATTAACCCTATATGAGGTTCTTATAATGTTATAGTCTTATACTCTTATCAACGTTAGTCAGTGGCGAATCTAGAAATGAATTTCAGTAGTAACGTTTTTAATTTTTTTTTTCATTTTAGTAGCAACGTTTTCCAAATTTCGAAAAAAAAAAACAAATTTTCCACTACGCGCGTGAAGTACTTGAGCAGCAACGGACATGACACCTAGTTATTAACTAAGTCCGCCCCTGACGTTAGTGGACTGGTCCAAAATTCCAAACTTGCCACATAATTCCAAATCATAACCATTCCAAACCTACGTGTTTTCTGCAATAATAAACCATTTAAAACCTCCATCTCACACCCCAATTTTACACAAAAAAATAATAATTAATAATGTATGTGTGTATGGTCCCCCATTCCAAACCGGGCTAGTTGGTATTCCGGACCAAGGACTTGGTTTGGAATTCCAAACCATCTCCTACATCAATAAACTAGTTTGGAATTGGAGGTCCAAAATTTTGGACTCGTCCGGTTTTAAGCGTTGTGATGCTCTTAATTACATTTATGAATATTATGTCAAAGGGGCATATCATATATAGTTGATATGCGTTAAGAAATGGGATGTTTGTTTTGTTAATATGTTTAATATGTTATACTAGCACGCTAAATCTATAATGGAATGCATTAATATATTTATAGGCGAATGCAAGAAAGGAAGCTACACTTTGCCCTTATTTTTGCCTTGGGGATCTGTGGAGAGCTTTCGAAAAATGGAGTGCATATGGAGCTGGAGTTCCATTTTTGTTGAATGGAACACACCTGACTACACAATATTATGTTCCTTATTTATCAGGGATGCAGCTGTATACTGTCCCCGAAAAACCACCTACGACGATTGGGTGAGTATATCTTGTTTTTGTTTTCTTTTATTCTTGTTATTCGATTATTACATTTTGATAGCTGTGCTTATACATGTTAACTGCTTTCTTATCAAGGACATGCAGTTGTTTTAATCTGTGTTATATTATACAAGAATGCTATAAGTTCATTGTATTGAGTAATTTGAGTTGGACTGTGATAAAGCATTGTGATGCATAATATTTTGACATGACATGTGGATTTTTAGATGGCCACTACTACATATAGTTCTTCCATGTTGCTTTTGAAGATTAATTATGTGATCACAGGATGTTTCTTGTAGATTTTGTTAAGGGTCTGAATTTGTTATACTTTCATTTGATCATCACAGTAGCAAAACCATATGACAAAAACATGAATACATAATACTGATGACACGCGACGTTTCTACAACATCGATATGTTATTGGCTACTTTATTTCAAGCACACGTTTTGTCAATTTATTAGCTCATTGGATTCACTTCCTTATTGGTCAGCCGGTCCTTTTAAACGAAAAAAAATCATTATATGATGTTTTTATGAAGTTATAGCCGTAGCAGTGACGTAGCTTCTACTTAATGTGTTCTTGTCGTTTCTGAAAACGTTAAGCGAGCCGACAGGAAGAACTATAAGGCCGTAGCAGTGACGTAGCTTCTATTTAATATGGTCTTGTCGTTTCTGAACACGTTAAGTGAACCGACAGGAAGAACTATAAGTATAAGTGCCTTTGGAATTCTATATTTGGCATTACATCTTAATTGTAGTTTATATTTCATATATAGGGTACATTTGATATTTCATACATCAAAAGCTCATGCTTCAGTTGGAAGAAGGATGAAAGTACCATCTATATTAAAGGGTTCATATTCAAAATTACATTTTTTTGTGCAGTTTCTAAGTATGTATGCATCATGTATATATGATTATTGTTTATCAAGGTACCTACTTAAATTTAAACATCATTTATGTGGAAATCACTAAATTATAAGCAAGGAAATGGTTTTGGTTGTTATAAATAATGTTATCTTGCTTAGGATAACATGTCTAAAATATCCAGAAGTAAAATAAGCAGGTATAAGTTGGCTATTTATAATATTCTAAATGGCAAAAAGAACATGTGCATATAAAATCTGTGTGTAAATACCACATTAATATCAACTATGATTCTTGAAGCAGAAAATAATCTTTTTACATTTCATGATGAACTGTTTATGTTTCTCTGAACAACTTTATTACAAATTTAGGGGTCTAGCTGAAGAAAAAGATGTCAAGTCTCATGAACCAGACCAGCAGACCGATCTTGTTTTGGATGGTTCATTTGCCTCACTGAACTTGAACAGCCAAAAGCTGAAGCAGGTCGCATTGAGCGACAACAAAACTGAAGTTTCTGGTTCACGTGGCACACTTGTTTTTGAATTTATGGAACCAGAGGGGCCATATACTAGGAAGCCTTTATCTGTCCAGGTTATTTAACTCTTGATTGAGAAATATTTAAATATGTTTATTGATGGGTTGCTGACTACTGTATGTTGAGACTTATGTCACTTTTTTTTTTTTTTTTTTTTTTTTATAAATAGGCTTCAATTCTAGGATCCCTGTGTCCAAAGCTGAACAAGTACAGGAGCTGTGATCTTTTACCTACGAGCTGGATATGTATTGCTTGGTATAGTTCTTATAGAAGTGGCAATATGGGCGGGTCGGATGGTTTGGGTTGGGTAATGGCCATGACAATTTTTGGTACCTGGCAAAATGAGTTGGATTGACCTGAAACACTCTTCATCCACAACTTAAATTTATTATAAGCAATTAGAGTGTTAAATTTGCTTATAAAAATGAAGTTTTTTCAGCACAAATCTTTCTGAATTATTGATTTAGGCGATTTTATGCAATAAAATTAATTATTGGGCGACTTTAATCCATTCAACCCTTCGACCCGTTTCTTTTAAGCTACTTTTTAGTTTTACTCACTTGACTCGCTAGAGATTAAGCCTAAAATGAATCATCATATTAGTAAGTAAATTTATTAAAACTAGCATCTCTACTGGTCTTAATGTTTTTTTGTCAATCTTGATCTCATATTAAACTGACTTGCTTGTAGGTATCCAATCTATAGAATACCTGTGGGACCAAGACAAGAAGAACTCGACGCATGTTTTTTGACCGTACATCCATTGTCAACTCAGCCTGGAAGTACTTCTCTCTCTTATCTTTCTTTCATACAGATGCAGATAATTGATTTCTAACGAGTCATTAATATTTTGTATTTGATTGCTCATACAGGCTACAGCAGGAGGCTTGGTAGTAAGAATGGTCTTTCTCCTTGGGTTAGTTTACCAGCAATTGGATTGGTTTCGTACAAACTAAAAGGTTCAATGATATCTCCTCGTGACCCCTATGAACGTGAGCAAGAACATTCTCTTATGAAGGATGCTAGCAACTGGCTCAACCGTTTGCAGCCTTTGCTCCCAGATTATCAGTTTTTTGTTAGCAGGAACCAACCATGAAGAGAAGTGCACTAAGCTGATTCAAATCTCTACCTAATAAGTAGTAAGCAAATTAGCATGGTTTAAACTTATGCACCGAACCTGTAAGTTTCAATAGATTTCTGCGACTTTTTAGAGACTGGCCATTTAGTTGGCAATAGTAGTGATGCTAATGTTAAACAGTATGTACTCAATAGGTTTATTTTGATGCGCCTGTTAGTTTAAACTAAGAACTTGATGTTTTAACCTTTTGGTCTTTATGTATGCACCTTTTTGTTTGAAAAAGTACCGTTAAGGTGTTATTGGTTTATGTTCATCATAAACAACTAATCTACGAAGATATGACCTAACTGGTTACATTGTGTTGCAAACAACATGATCGAGATATCCCATGTTTGGATTGTTATGTTACAAAATGTTAGCGAAAATGGTGGATAATAATATTGTCTGGACAAAGTCAGATTTCTGAGACTTCTCTTCATTGTCTTCGCAATCAAAAGAACTAGCTGAGATGCCACTGCCACTGCCAACCAAGAATAAGAACATCAAAACAATAAAAGGCAATATCAGAATATAATGATTATGGTTACATAAACAACATTATCACTCAGATAATCAAAACATTTAGGAGGTTGTATTCACATTACAACTCCGTTTTGGGTAGCTTTAGATCCGTTTGACTCGTTTCCATTTTACCTACTGCTATCTTTTAGTTGACCCATTAAAGAACAAAAAGTACCCAACCCAAATAAAGCCAACATATAAAAAACAACAATCAAAATAAAAGTAAAAAAGAAAAAAACTTGTACCTTTTTAATTTGTCATCCATTGGAAGGATGTTGGCTGAACTTGGTCCAGAGGAAGAATCAACATTGGTTTGAGATGAGTCATACACAAATGAGAGCAATAAAGGATCAGTTGCTGAATTGGTAGAAGATGTTAGTATGTTACACATGTTTTGTTGCAAACTTAACAAGACATAAACTTTATGCTAGTGACTCAACCTAATTTCTTGCTTGAATAACCTAATTTCGTTGAAGTAAAATGAAAAAAAAAATCTGTTCGGTTTCACAGTTTCTTCCTGAGTTTTGCACTATTATTAACAACACCTTATAACAGAACCAAGTTTACGTAGAAAACTATGAGAACCATATAAACACTTGTACCTTTTGCTTTAAATCTGATGCATAATTAAGACGACTATGTTATTGCCTGCCTCACTCTATTTCTACCTCCCATTATATCTACAAGGCACTACGTACAAACGTACGATTATGTTATTGCCTGCCTCACTCTCTTTCTACCTCCCATTATATCTACCAAGCACTACGTACAAACGTACGACTATGTTATTGCCTGCCTCACTCTCTTTCTACCTCCCATTATATCTACAAAGCACTACGTACAAACGTACGATTATGTTATTGCCTGCCTCACTCTCTTTCTACCTCCCATTATATCTACCAAACACTACGTAAACACGTACTACACGATTATCATGGTTCTCTACTAAAAATTGGTTCTTTAATGGTGCAATTAGCCAACTCATATATGAAACATTAGAAACAAATGAATATAAAATGAATTAAAAAAAAAGATAATACAAGATCATCATCAGCAAATAGATAAAAATGATATTTTTAGAACACTTTGATGTTGAATGATTAAGTGGGAAATCATGTTCTACATCAGTAGCACAAAGAGGACATACCTGTAACAAATAACACCTAAATCCCTTGAATCACACTAAACATAACATATTATTTACCACTTTAACAAACCTAATAATCCCAATGAATATTATAAAACCAATCATTTCATTTCATTCCAAAACACTGATCAACAACAACAACAAGAAGTGGATGTTGGTGTGATCTAGAGGTGATAAAAAGAAGTCAACCTATTAACTAACTAAATAATCTTAGTTTTTTTTTTTTTTTGGGGGGGGACGGCTAAGAACTCACCCGTGACTTCCCACCTCATGTATTGTCTTAACCGGGCCTGCTTCAGTGGGAGTCGAACCCTTGACCTCACCCGGGCGGGAACCCACCTATGGTGTTAAACCCTCCCACCTCAACCATGTTGCCATGGCATCATTGGCCACTAAATAATCTTAGTTAACTACCATCATTTTCATATTAGCCTTTTCTTTAACGGCAAATATTACACATGCTCCATTGTTACAACAATTATTCAAAATTACACTTTCTCTATAAAAAACATATACCTCTACTAAGTGAGTTAGCCATACATTAGCTTATATTATCTTTTAGAATATCAACTTTTCTATCAAATTAGATACCCAAAGTATAGTGACCATAATTGTGAAAAAGTGAAAGATTATTTATTTCTAACAAATCTCTCCCGTTACACATAAAGAGTAAGCAACGGTCACCTATCCGCCCGCCAAAATAGATCGTCTCCAAGAGTAAAATGTCTATACCCAAACTGAATTGAACCGAACCGTAAGATGGCCAAGTTCCTGGTCTAACTCACTAACGGTTACCTATCCGCCTGCCAAAACTATCCAACCCAAATAGAAACGGTCTAAGCATTGGTGCAACTGCATTGGGGCGGGAGGGGGCGACCGACCCCCCAAAATTTTCGCTCATAAGTTCTGATTATATAGTATCCGTATAGAATTTTATTTTTTGGTATATACGATTTCGACCCCCCGTAACCGGTGACTTCTGACCCCCCAAGATTTTCGTTCAAACTTTCCCCGGGTCTAAGAGCATCGAACAATAACAAAAAATGGTGTGGTTCCTGATCCGGTCTTTAAAATACCAAATCTCATGATCATGGGCGAAGGTTCTTTAGGGGCCCCGGCCCCACCGATTTTTGGCGCAGTGGTTGAATGTCACAATTTTCGTAGGTAAATTGAGTTCGGATTGAGTCCGGCCCCGCCGATTTGATCTTCCGACCATTACTAATCGAAAAAAATTGAGTCCGGCCTCCACCGATTAAAAAACCAAGCTTCGTCACTGCTCACGATTCAACTTGGATTTTCTTTTGAAACTCACGTCTCAATTACCAATTTTGTTTTTAAGTGACAGCTAAACCTTTATGAACAACAAACCAATAAAGAAACGTTAGAAAATGAAACTAGCCCCTCATAAGAGTGTCCAGAGTGTGTGTGTGGGGGGGGGGGGAGGTTGTTCAAGCCCTTCACACCGCCCCGGTTGGGCGTGGAAGGGGGGATGCCCCTTGAGAGGCATGTTTCCCACCGGCGTGGGGGGAGATGTGGTGGACACGTGGCACTTCTTCATTGGGTGGGGGCACTTGACCGTTGAACATTATTAATAAATAAATAAAATTAAAAATCAAACCGTTGGGACATTAACGACTCAAAAAAAAATTTATATATAACCCCATTTTTATAAAAAAAAAACCCACTTCCACATACCTATTACCTCCATATTCACCCATTTATACATTTCTTCACCTCAGTTTTTATAGATTTCTTCATCTATTTTTATACTTCTCTTCATATTTTTTTTAAAAGAACCCATACAACCGAAGCTTTAACCCGAACAACCCATACAACTTCATCCCAAACCCGAATACACCACCGGTTCGTCCGGTACCAAACCGTCCACCCCAATATCAATCACCGTGTCCCGAATACGCCGCTTTCGCGAGTTACATTAGTGGGCAACCACATCCCAACTTTCCATTTAACGATTCACCCATTCCTGCACAACCGCAAACCCCTTTAACGCTACCCGAAAGCGTACCCGAAACTCAAGAACAAAATATTGTGGATCATCATCGGGTAAAAAACAAAAACAAAAAGTTAGAAGAACTCACAATAAGAAGACGCCGGAGGAGAAAGCGTTGGCCGCCGCCAACCGCCAACCGGTTAAGTGGACAACCGCCGAAGAGGTTGCCTTAACACAAGCTTAGATAAGCAAGTCGGAATCCTCGACTCAAGGTATTTCTAATAGTTTTTTAAACATAATATATTTTTTTAAAAATATATATATTTTTACGTATGCCTAACTGATTTTTTTTGTAGGAAATAATCGCCACAAAATCGACTACTGGATCGATATAAACAACGTGTTCCATAAGTTGATGGATCGAGAGTTCTATCGTGCAAATGATAGTCTCTCGTCCAAGTGGACCAAGATAAACAAGGCGCTGAATGTGTTCAAGGGCCATTATTATCACGCTAGAAATAATACAAGAAGCGGTGAAACGGACAGCGACTACCTCGCCAACGCGCTAAAAGCTTATCGTGACGAGAAGGGTATGGACTTCAAGTTTTTGCATTGTTGGGACATCGCGAAAAACGATTCAAAATGGGCGAACGTCCCCACACCAACCGATTCGTCAAAAAGAACGAAAACAACTTCATCTCATAACCGTTCGGTTGGACGTGAAAACTTGAAGGAAATTAACTTGGATGATGACGAGTTCGATAAGGAATTGAGTCGTCCACACGGTCGAGATAAGTCAAAAAGAGGGCGCAATAATCCTCTACTTCGGGTTTGTGTTCTGGATCGGGCAAAGGTGCTTACAGCAGTGACTTAGCCGACTTAAATGCCAACATCGCCCAATTCAACACGATTCAACAACAAAGGCTCGAGGAGAAAAGAACCATTCGCGAAGCCTTTCAAAAAAATTGAGTATGAAAAAACAGCACAAAAAGGGCAAAGATATGAAATTTCTCGCCATGTCCGTCGATCACCTAAGCGGTCAAGAGTTGGAGATGAACCTAAAAATGAAGCGCGAGATTATGGAAAAATATAATATGTAGTTTTTTTTTTTGTTTTTTAGGCGTATTTTTTTATGTTTAATTTTTTATGGTTTTTATTTTGTAGGTTTTTTTTTTAATTTTAATATTAATTATTATGATTTTTAATTATGTTTTTATTAAAAATGTGTTTTTTATTTAGTTTATTAAATATATATATATATATATAAGTCCACGTGGCAGTCCCCCCCTTTCATATGGGTACCACATATGCCACATGACGCTTCATCCCTCTCTTTCCCCTCTTATAGTAACACAATTGAAAAATCTTTCATATGTTAACAAAGGGGCCTAACAGAATAAATTAAAATCACTCCAACTTTCTCACCATAAATTCAGCCATGTGAATCAAAATTAAAAAAAAAACATGTCATGTCGTACATTATCAATTTTGATTACTCCCTTACTATACTTTTAGAATGGGGCCAAAATTTAAATGTAAGTGATTAAATTTATTTAAAATACTTGTACCTTTTTCATATTAAACGACAAGTATATATGACTACAGGTATGTTTGGTAAGGAGCTTTTAATAGCTTTTAGAAGCTTCAAGCTTTTAAGAAAAAATTTCTACTTAATAAAAAACATTGTTTGATTGAAGGAAATGGAAGCTTTTAGGTTAGGAGAAAAAGCTCTATAGTAAAACGCTATTATTATTAGCTTTTAAGAAAAAGCTCTACTAGCTACAAGCTTTTAATTATTAAATGACACAAATACCCATTCTATTTTAAAAATAAAATAAAAACCTTCTTTACAAGTTTTTAATTATGTCCATTTGGTCATTTTATACATTTTATTAAAAGCTACAACTACTCTGCCAAACATCAAAATATATTTAAAAAGCTTCCAGCTACTAGCTTTCAGCTACCAGCCACCAGCTAGTTTTGCCAAACATACCCTATGTATATAAAACTATAAAAGGTTACATCCTAAATACATTGTAATATAGTGTAGGGTTATGATCAAATATAAAGCACTCCTCTTCTAGAAAGGGTGAGAATGATTAATATAAAATTAGCATAATGGCATAAAAAACTCACATTTGTTAACTTTCTCTCTCCACATGCAAGACACATGCCAATTTCCTTCGTCATTTTAAAACAAGTATAACTTTTTCATACGGTATTCTTTTTTTTAAATCACCATATTCTATATATATTTAACAACGCGCTAATTTAATGTGTGTTTTTTTATCTTTAATATAAGTACCACATTGTTATATTAAAATTTAAAAATATAATACGTGTTAACCGGGTTTTCATACTCATTGTGTATTTTGCTCGTCCATTTTGTTATAGTATGCACATGCGTGATATAATATGTTTATTATGTTTTTGAAGTCTACACATGATTTAAATTTTTCCATTGTGTTTTTAGTATGATTTCCATTGTGTTTTACGCAAATAGGTTTTGTGTTTATTGTGTACATTAAGTTTTATTATGTTGTTTATTGTGTTTTAGTCTACTGTCCATTGTGTTTTATTAGACTGTTCATTGTGTTTTATACCCTATTGTTCATTGCATGTTTAATTTGGTACTCATTGTATTTTACGTTATCTTCATTGTGTCTTATGCACCTGGGTTTTCGATTTTTTTTTCAAAAGTTTAACAATAGGGTACTCATATTAAAGAATACTTTAGATAAAAAGACGCTCAATTTTATGGTATATTTTTTTTTTAAAAAAAAAGATGACGTATTAAAAAGTTACGGACGTTTCAAAATGAGGGTGGATATGACATGTGACCTGCATATGCATATTTTTTTGACAAAATTACCCTTCCCACTTGTTTATTCCTTGGACACATGTCATATTACAGTGTCTTTCCACTTTTTCATTTTTTATAGCCTTCGTAGGATTAGTCAACCCATATAGTGTAATATCTATACTACATTATCTATACTACATTATAAAGGAGGAGATATGTCTACAAATGTCATTTTGCATGAATTTTAAGATGGTATAGGAAAAGTCTCATGCTTAAAACCCAAATATCATGTAATTTTTTCCTTTCTACCCTTCATGCAAAACCTACTTGTAATTTCAATTACCATTAATCTATATCTATAATCTATATTATATTATAAAGCATTTGAGAAGGGTATCAAATAAAATTAATTAATAACTACATTTTATTAAAAAAATTTCAATTTTATATAAAAAATTATATATGACAAAATTATATAAAAAAGTTTCTACACATACGAATATATACCTATACACCTTAAAAAGATTGTAAAAATCAATAAAAGTCGAACTTTACGTAAAAAAAATAACCTTTTCATAAAAAAAAGTGTGCTCATGAATTGGTTCACAAACCCAAACCGAACCGAACCGAAACCGGTCGTTCAAACCGGCAAAACCGGGGCTGAACCAAACTGTAACCGGTTCAAACATGAACCGGCACCAAAGACAAACCGATTTTGGAACTGGTTCAGTTCCTAGAAAAAAAACCGATTTGTGCACGTCTAAAAAGTTCTCAGGTAGGTAGGTCTTATGTAGAATATTTTTAACTAACCTAACTTCTAATTTCACTTTTCGATGCCACTGATTGAAAGTTATGGTGTTTGATTAGCAGTTTTATTGCATTGTTTTTATCATGTGGAAAAAGTTATGGATATCCTTATTTGCAGATTGATTACATATGGGTCGTTCCAACCTCCTCTTAATGTGGATCTTATAAAGCTTTCTTCTCCTCGGGAATCTCTCCAGATTTGACGCTTTGAACATATTGAGTGGGACTATTAGTATAATAATAGTTGCTAATGAGTCAAACCGCTACTTTCATTTTTTTACCGGCATGTAAGTCAAATTGCATATGGTATATATAGAACGTAACATGCTATCATGTCTCCTTTTAGACTTTAAAAAATTACTCCACTACGAAGTACAGGTGCTTAAACACACAAACATACACATTACATATTGATTCTTTTAATCATTTTAAGGTTTGAATTATGTTTCCGCCCTGTATTGTCGACTCTGCCGCAACGCACGGGTTCCCTGCTAGCAGGTATAATATTTTATCATTTACCTTTGATAACGAGTGCATATTACTAGCGGTGTAAATGAGCGGAGCCGGGACCGAGCCTGACTGGGCTCGAGCCTAATACTTAATTTGAGCTCGAACTCAGCTCGAAAGTAAAACTCAATGGCTCGAGCTTGGCTCGAATTGGCTCTAAATAATTATAGAACAATTTAAAAGGAGCTAAAAGCTCGGCTCGAGCTCGCTTTGATAGATTAAACGAGCCAAAGCTCGGCTATAGCTCGACTCGCCAATGTTAAATAGTAGGTATACTATATATAAAGTAATAATAATGATATAAAATTCGTTTGGGCTCGTTTAGGCTCGCGAGCCTAAACGGTCATTATATGAAAAGCTTGGGCTCGGGCTTGATAACTAAACGAGTCATGATTCAAGCTCGAGCCCGGGCTCGTTCAGGCCCGGCTTGTTCGAGCTTTTTACCGATCTAATCCTGATTAGCTCTCGAGTCGTTACGCATCATTTACACCCCTACATATTACATATAATCTATATAGGTAAATGATCCGATAGGAAAATTGTTTTGTGTAGGAAGTGTAGGAATTGTTTTCAACCGTTGGATCAAATCTGATTAAATTTTTAAATGAAGAGCATTATAAACTTTTTATCCATTTTATTAATTATCCTACACCCACTAATTTAGCATCTAAAATCTGGATATTTAAGAAGTTTAATCATCCTAAAATGACTACTTCTTTATTTTTATAAGAATCCTAAGATATTCACATCAAATAATTCAATCAAATACCCAAAAACAGGAATGCAATAATAATGATAGACATGAACTTTGTTGTATGTTTTGCACTCTATGTTTTTTATGAAGTATTGCTAGTCTCTCAAGTATCGCGTGTATGAAGTGTTCTTTTTTTTTTGTCAACGTCGTTTTGTTTCACCCTATATTTTTTTTATCTTTCATGAACTAGTTTGAATCTGAATTACTATCATAGATTAAATATTCTAATTCCTAAACATAACATACTAACCAACTTTCCCCATATTATCAACACAATGTACCAACAAATTGATGGTAACTACTATACCGTAGTGTTTTATACGATTAAGTAGTGTTTTTTTATACGAATAAGCAGTGTTTTATAAGATGTTTTGTTAACAGGGTTTAGTAAGCCATGTAAGCGTTTTCTTAAATCAAATATCCAAAAAACACAATGTACCATCATCCACAACATATCCGAGACATAATCCAAAATATAAAGATAAACAAATATTTTTCCAAATCACAAAAGTAAAGTCACTTTTTTCCCATTGACGACCCCAATCTTTCACCAATTCGAACAAACCTGGTCTTCTCTAATTATCTCCTAGTAGCATATGGTAACCGGTAATATTGGTCCACACTTAACTCAACATCCGGTCTGTATAAATTGATATCACTTAGTAGGATCTTTTTAACATACTTCCTCCTTAGTTCATTAAGTTGTCTTTTTTGCGTCCCTAACAATTCACCTTGTTTGTTGCACTCATTAGAAAAGCCGCAATTCCACTCCCTAATTGGCGTACCCTTGTAGGTCTCCATGTGTCTCATTGCGAAAACACCACAGTCTACATGCATCATTATGGACCGTGTCTCCCATGCTATGTCCAACCAGTGCGGAATTGTTTGCTTAACCCAATTTGCACTAGTGTAGCCCACTGATTTAAGGGAACCGGCGAAAGTTGTTGTCTGGTAAAAAAAATGTGTTAATATAAACAAGTAGACAAAAGAAAATTCAAATAATTGGGGTACAATTGGGTATGAATAAAAATTTGTGTTTTACCATTTTCTCTGGCCAAAGTTTGTATCTCACCATGAAACCATCCGTTAGTTTCATGTTATCAATCACAAGTGTGTCTTGTGTCATGAGGTTAAAACACATGAGGTAGAAATGGTTAGACAATATAATGAGCACGAAAATTAAATCGAACCCAACGATCGTTTTGCTCTTCGTCCCTTTCAAACATGATACCATGTTTTCCTCAAAATGTTTTATCCTCACCTTGACCGGTCCATCAAAATCCGCTTGTTCCTGGCCACAAATAAAAATAATAATCATTATACATCAACAGTTTTTTAATAGTTACTAGTAACTAGTGTTTTTATGTAATATAACACGTATTTTCAACAAACGAATAAGTAGTGTTTTAAAACACAAGAATAAAAGATATGAAAATTAGATAGTTGCCACATGAGCAAAAATGGTCACGTCAGCAAAAAAACTAATCATGGTTAGTCCGAGTGTGACACAGACCAAGAAGTTGAAAGTACAGTGTGGTGATGATCAATTTTGTCGTTCAGTGTGTCAGCGACCAATAATCAATAATTCAGGATGTTAAAATCCAATAATCCGAAAAAAAAAAGTTAACTCTAAAATATTATTTTCTATAAACCACGAAGAAGGTAAATTTGCAATAAACAACTACAAAGGTAGGGATTTATGCATTGAATTACATGTGATCTTTCACACACTTCACTTATCAATACTTTATCAAATATGTACATGCACCTCCTCAAAGCATAAAGAAAGGCCTAGATATTAGTAATTATTGCTTTAACTTTACCGTTTAATTTGCTATCCTCGCCCACAATTACGACTGGTCTAATGATAAAATGGTTCATAAGAGAAACATATGTCAACTATGCCATTAACACATACTTTCACGTGAAACAGAATTAGGTTTTGCCCATACACTGTGGCGAAACACCATCTGAGCTTGCAAGCGACTATTGCCAATGCATGAATATCTAAATTTTCTATTCATCAATTAATTACAAAAGTAATTTATTTTTACAAACTGATGAAACTTAAAAAAAAATCATATTGATTTATTAATTAATAGATTAAGTATCATTATAGTTCTTATTATTTGTATAACTTTTAAAAAAATTCTAAAAATGATTTTTGAAGGAAATAAATTTATAACATTTCTAAAAGAGTTTAAAACATATAACATTGTCAGATAAATCCATATGATCGCATTTAATATTTTAATTTTAATGACTATTTCAGAACTCGTCAAACAAACTTCCTGTTCTTTCTCTGATAAATCGCTGGATAAACTTAAAATTTCAGTCACCCTTCATGAATTCATCGCAGAACGCTCTCATGAAACCTCATACACTAGAAGCATCTTTTGACCATAATGGTCTCAACGTTCTTCTGCTGGATAATAATTTCACCTCACTCTTTGTTATTTGTAGGATGCTTGAATCCTGCCATTATCAAGGTTCATCATCATCATCATCATCATCATTATTATTATTATTATTATTATTATTATTATTATTATTATTATTATTATTATTATTATTATTATCATTACTGTATTGACATGTTCGTGCATTAAAGTTATTATGAATCTGTATGTGTTGTTGATATATGCAGTTACACCATGCACACAGCCATCAGAAGCTTTAATGTTACTCAGAAACGGTGAAATCAAGTTCCATATGGTGATAACAGAAGTCGATTTCCCACCTGAGATGAACGGAATCAAGTTCCTCGAGACCGTTCAACGCGAAACCGATCTACCCGTTGTTAGTAAGTCATTTTATATGTTTTAGTTTGTGTTCTAGTCATGGAAACACGCTATAGCAGAAATGCAGGATAAGGATGCGTACATCAGACATTTTTATGGACCGACACCTCAACCCCTTTTAGTTATTTTTTTTTATTATTATTATTATTATTCATACAATTCTTCTTCTACTATTAGTTGTATCGGCAGAAGACAGAACTGATATCATGATCGAGTATGTAACAAAGGGCGCGTGCGCTTACGTACTAAAACCGATCAGGATGGAGGTTGTGAAGTTGCTATGGCAACATGTGGTTCGTAAGGAAATATTCGGTTTCAAACAGATTGATAATGTGGAAGAGGGCGGACCGAATTCGAGTCAGTCTGTAGAAGATAAAGACTTGTCTGCAAGCTCAGATGGTGTTCCTGCGAAAGATGAGCAAGTTAAGATCCGTGGTAAAAAGCATCGATTGGTTTGGACTGATGATCTTCATCAAAAATTCGTCGATGCTGTGACACAACTTGGGATCCAAAGTATGAACTATTTTGATCCGTTTCTTAGTCGATCTGGGTTGTATTTTATCTTAAACGGGTAAAAATTGGTTAAACTGGTTAAACGTAGTGTCTTTTTCAATTTTTAAATCTAGGGGTGTAAATAGCCGATCAAGATGATGAGTTTTGGCTCGTTTAAGTTACATGATCAGCTTCAACTTGGCTCGTTTTTTAGTCCATATCTAAAGATCAAGCTTAGCTTTTGATTAGTTTTCAAGTTCAAGCTCGGTCAGACTCAGCTTGTTTATTGTTTAGCACTTATTTTATTAAATCAATTTATATACATTAATAGTTATTTCTTATGTATTTATTTATTTATTTATAAATAATTGTTTCAGTTAGGCTTTGGAATCCTTACTCAAGCTTGGTAAGTGAAGTTCGTGCTAGGACTCATTTATTACACGAACTTATTTTTAGGCTCGAGCCGGTTTAAGCTTGGCTCAACTCGAGATTTAACGAGCCAGTCTCAAGTAGCTCAACTCGTTTACACTCCTAAAGTCTGTTAAGCCTTTTTTATTCAACTGAACCTAACATGCCCATTTCAACCCCCATACCAAGAAAAGACTTGTTTCAACCTGAACCGCTTTGATCTGTTACTCAACCTGTCTAAACTGCAGGGGCGGACCTAGTTAATAACTAGGTGCCGCGTTCGTTGCTACTCAACTTCGCGCGCGTAGTGAAAAATTAGTGGAAATTTTGTTTTTTTTTTTACGAAATTTGGAAAACGTTACTACTAAAATGAAAAAAATGAAAAACATTATTACTGAAATTCATTTCTAGATCCGCCACTGCTAAACTGCCAACTCAATACATCATATTTCAACTTATTTGTATTTGATTGCAGATGCTGTCCCAAAAAAGGTGTTGGAGCTAATGAATGTTCCTGGACTCAGACGAGGAAATGTAGCGAGCCATCTACAGGTTCTAAACACTTCATATCTCCGTGTTTTTGTTCGTGTTTTGGTACAAATCTTAGAGTTAACGATTATTATTTTAGTGGTTCAGAAATTCAGGTTAAATCTCCAAAAGATCGCAACAAATTCGCAAAAAAGGTTCACCGGGCCGAATTCTAACACCGGGCTTAATAAACAGTAGGTATGAATCATAGCTAAGGCTATTTGTGTTTTTTCCTATGTTGGTTGTTGTTTTTGTTGTTTTAATTTTGTTGTTTAAGTAAAAACAATTAATGTATTTCAATTGCATGCCAAGTAACTAATGGCTGCTTAGAGATGTTTTAAGTTGTAGGTGTTACGTAAGAGAAGCATTTACCAATGAACTTACAAAAAAATAGTTATGGATGTGATGCATGAAAGAAATAATATAATGTTTTAGATCAAATAATGTAGACACAACAACAAAACAAGTGTAAAAAGACTTGAACCAAATGCAATTGTTGCTATGTGACCATGGCTAGTGATGGGAAGGATGGGAGGAAGCGCGCACTCTAACCCGTTGAAATAGACCTTGCTCGGGAACCCATCGCCTTTAGCCACATTGAGCCCGTTTATGTTTTTCTTCGTAAAAGAGATGACCGATTGTTGTGAACCTGGAACGCGTGGATCCTTTTTTGGTTTACGTCCGTTGGTTTCAGCCACGAGATGGTTTAAACCTGGGAGCCCATGTAGAAAAATTGCGTTGTTAGAGCCTGTAAGGCGACTACCATTGAATGAGTACACATCCTCAAACCCTGCCATAGCTTTGTCTAACTCCACAGCCGCGAACCAATCGACAAAACTAGTTTCGCCCCAGTTGAAAATGGTCATTCTTGCCGTCCATCCACCCGTGAAGTCGGATAGTAAGTGCCAGTTGATACTTACACCGCAGTTATCTGCACAGGGCAATGGATCGGGCAATGTCCGATCATTGTCCTTTGCAAAATCAGTTGCTAATTTAGTCCTGTTTTCGAACGGCACCAAAAGTGCTTGCGAAGGTAGAAGAAGTGCGGGTGTAGTCGCACTGCAAGTGTTTGCAGTGTCGCACCCACACGCGCAAGTACCACAAGGTACTACAGACTTGTTGAAAAATGATGAAAACGAGACGCAACACTTTGGGGGATCGGGTTTTGTCCGTGTCATATTGCAAACCACTTGCCAACTTGCAACTGCAGTCGAGTCGGTTGTAAGACCACTTGGATTTGGTAAACGAGACGGGCTAACCCGTAAGGGTGGACCGCATTGGTAATTAGGGCTCATAGTGCCATTAATTTTCCAATTTTGTGGTGGGATGAGCTGACTGCGGTTTAGGTCAGGCGGCATCTTGAAAACTTGCATTTTAAAAGCCGAAATGGACTTGCTTGGGTCCATCGAAGGTGGTAACAAAGTCCCGTTGCGACAACAAAACGGAACCAATCCTAACTGTGTGTCGTTCGTCTTGTCGAGTGGGAGATCAACAATAGTCGGTCTTCGCTCACAATTCAAAGCCTTTGAGAAATCAAGTTGCTTATAAAACTCGCCTTGTCGACCAAATATACAAGCGTTTATGTCTATAACAGACGGGTAAGCACCCTGCATAGAGTATATAAATTCATCTCGCATCCAATCCCAACTCAGCCGCCAATAATCAAGGCGGCTGAGGGGGTTGTGATTCGAAACTGTCACTTGTGCCATGTATTCAGTTTCTTGTGAACTGAGTACATCGTACATAATGACCACGTCCCCTTCTTGTCGCGCCTCAAATACTTCTTCTTCGACGTCTTTAGGTGTCGCATTTGGATCCTTTTCGCAACAAACATGTGTCTCGTTATTCGCTGCATCAATTCAACTTTAGTGTTAGAAGTTAGAACACGTCGAATCGAACTTACTTAAATTTAAAATTTTAATTTTTTGTCATTTGCATAATAAAATTTTAAAAATTTATAAAAGTTTAAATAGGGGTTTATGCCTGGATTTGATGGAACAGAACACAAGAACCCATCATTAACAAGATACATATTAGCCGGCAATGAAACATTAGGTGGTGCAACACCAAACTGAGTCCCAACCAACTGAACCCGAGCCTGCATTTGATTAAAATCGCCCGCGGTTTCAACCGCAGTCTTGAGGTCAGTAACAGGAAACCCTGCAAACACAGCACCACCTGTGACATTGGCTGGAAAACTTGTCCCATCAGCAAGCACTGCATTAGAAGCAGACACTAACACCTCTCGATTTCGAAAACCGACAAATACCCTCCACGAATTGAGCCGATCAGAACCCGCGTTCGTAAGGGTGAGTGTGGACTGGAAGTTGTAGGGCTGATCGGCTGTGTTAGTGGCTGTTGGTGGAATTTGGAAGCCTGAATTGTGTGTGTAGGATACTGATATTCCATTGCAGGTGACAGGTTGTGAAGTAGTTGTAGGGATTGAAATAAAGATTGACAATAAAAAGATGAAAACAATGATCATCTTTTAAGTTTGTTTGTTTAAACATAGTGGTGGGAAAGAGATGTATATATGTGTAGATGAAGAGTTGACCGGTTCATATATAACTTAGTGAAAGATGTTTAGTTGTTTTTATTGCCGGCTTGTGGCCGGCCTTAGAATCTAAAACGGTTTGCTTGCATGTGTTATCATAAGACTAATCCAAATAAATATATAGGACTTGTTTAAAGTTTGGAATTAGATATGATAGGTTTGAAGTAATGGGTTATACAATGTGTGTTTGGGTTACAGGATTTTTAATATGTTTGGGTTAAGATTAACCCAAATAAATATATAGGAGTTGTTTGTGTTTGTGATTGTGATCATTTACTTCAACATGATCAACCGACATGATTGGCATCTATGGTATGTCCAACCATTTAAAAAGAAGATTTAAAATTTTTATAATTTCAATGGATTGATAAGTGTCGTCCAAAACTCTAGTTTTAATTTCGAAAAATAGGTTGTAACTTGTAAGTAGTGAATAAAGGATATGTCACCCCTTTGGGCTGGCTCAAGACTTTTGTAGGACTCCAACAAACTCTAAAATTGAGACCCTCAAGTCTTACTTTTTTAACCTTTTGAATGGATCCAATTCATAACTTTTTATTTCAATTGACATGATATTTTCACATTAAAAAATCAATATAAGCAACTTATTAGAAAAGCTACAATATCATCATCATCATACTCAGTTTATCCCACCTATAGCAAAGCTAAGGTAGGGTCTGAGGAGGGTAAGATGTAGACAGTCTTACCTCTACCCCTAAGAATAGAGAGGCTGCTTCCAGTGAGACCCCCGGCTCTATGTGGTTTGGTATCAAGTCTTGGACATAAGGCACAGAACACTTAGCAATCGGGACAAACCCGATCGGTGCATGTACCCCTTTGTCTTTTGGCTATCAACGCCACCACATAATGCATGATTAACCGTCCGTCGTTTTTGTTATTTTCACGAAATTAGTAAAATAACGTTAAAGCTAGTGCAACTTTACTTTTGCCCCCCGAGGGCCACACATATATACATTATATGCGCACACCGTAAGTGGGACGTAGAGAAAAGCTACAATATAAACTGTGAAAAAAAAAAAGAAAAAGAACGATTATGCAAATTAAATTGACAAAATGATTGATATAGAATTTACAAACATCTGAAGCCAAAAGTGGAGAAAATGCTCCCTACATCTTTTGTCTAACTTAAACTATAGAAATCTAGCGGAAGCGATTTTCCATTTGGTTAGGTTTTGTTTGTTTTGGCCCTGCAGCCAAAGGCCGCTTTGGTTTCTAGCTGGCGACTCTCAAACCGGCTTGTGGATTTGAATAAGGAATAGAAATAGAAATGAAAGATGTTTATTGATAATATTTTGGTACATGAAATGAGGAGACAACCTCCTCTATAAATACAAGAATGTAAATGAGAAAAGAGCTAATCTAGAGGCACAAAATAAGGAGACACAAATCATAGGCATAATGGAAGGAGGCACAAATCTTGGAAGATCATGGTGGATCATTCTAGCCACGACCAATGATTCCCTGTCCCATAAATTAAATATAGGGGAATTAGAATTAAATAATCCCAACTTTGATGGGTTAGAAGACAATAATCCCAACTTGAAAGTTGGAATTTAACAGACCCAATTTTCATAGATTTTATTCCATTGGACCAAAACTAACTGAGGTTAACCCAGTTAGTTTTCTGCTGACGTGGCAACCCACGTGGTTAAAAGTCCTCCATTCCATTTCACCACTCGTGCCACCACCACCGCCCCTCTCCATTCCTCTCATTGAAGCATCACTTTTATAAACCCATATTGTACATATCCTCTTAAACCTTATATTCTCTTTAAAGTTATGTTTCGATTAGTATTCTATGTTTTTTTTTCTTTTTTAATCGATCACAAATATTTAATGTATGCCTTTAAAAAGGAATCCAATTCCACTTTTCTTATATGTTTAGTTTTAGTTGCTGGATCGATCACAAATATTTGATGTATGCCTTTAAAAAGGAATCCAATTCCACTTTTCTTATATGTTTAGGTTTAGTTGCTGGATCGTCTTTTGTCTGTGACGCTTAGCTCCGCCGTTGTCGCCGCCGCTTCTTGCTTCTCCCTCTCCTCCACCAGCCTTCCATCTCCTATCACTAAATCATAGGTTCAAAGATATGTATGTCATGACTCATGTATGATGTAATCAAACCGGTTCACACCACCACTTATTCAACTTATGGTAACAATAAATGTTCTTTTTCTTTTATATGTTTTGTTCCCTTTTGTAGGATCTGCTTCGCTATTCGTAAGCGGTTCCACTATTAATAAACCTTCCCATCCGCGTTCTCCCTTCTGCATCCGCCCTCAAAAGCTTCTTTCTCATCGCATTTTCATATTATTCTTCTTTCACTTGCATTTTTTACTTTTTTATTATTGCTTATTATTATTAATTTCTTCATTCGGTTTCTGTTTTTTAAATCTATTTTCAGTTAACTTTAAGATCTGAATAGATAATAGCCTTTAAAGGCATACGAAACAATGTATTGTATTCATGAAGTTTTTGTTACGTCGCTTGCAGGATTACAAGATCATTTGAAACTAGCGATAGAATATGCGGTTGAAGGACTGTACGATACCTCCGTTATCTTCTTCGATGGCGTCATCGCTCAAATTAATAAGTATTGATATCTCTCTATCTGTTGTTTTTAGGTTTAATTTACTGTTTAATATGAATGCATTGTTAGATCTTCAATTTGTCTTACTGGAATCATTCAAAATGGTTCGTGCGAGAGATTATAGAGATGTGATAAGTTTTTCAATGGTTGCAACTTCCAACTTAAGTGATTGTTTAGTTGATTATGTTAGGAATTATAGGTGTCACTAGAATGTGAGAGATTAGAGAGATGTGATGAGTTTTTGAATAGTTGCAGCTTACTTACGTGATTGTTTAGCTGATTAGTAATTAGGTTTTAGGTTAGGGAATATGAGTTATACTGATTAAAATACTATGGACATTTGTGAGGGATTGGAGAATTGTGATTATGTTTATGTACTTTGAGACTTTGAGTAGATCTTTGCTAACAATAAGTTTGAATTCAGCTGTATTGAAATTAAATAACTATATGTAATTGACTATTGGTAATTGGTAAATTCAGTTTTGGTTCATAATGATTTGAATTAGAAGTTTTTGTAGTTTGTTGGTTGTTGAGGGTTGATAATAGGTGTAGAAAAGTATTGACAGTTGTGGAATATTGTGAGTTTTAGAGTATTTGGTAGATTTACTGAGATGGAAATAAAAATTTATACATTGAACATCTTAAATCATAATATTTGAACTACAATCTTTCTATCACAGGACACTCCCAAGATATAAGCTAGTTATATTCTTCTATACTTACATTTAGAGTAGGGTCTTAGGATCAGTGGTTGTGTGCTAAAATGAGCTGCCCCAGGGTACTTTTCTAATTTCCTATGTTAGATATTTATACAATCCTGTCATTGTTGTGTCTTCGTCTCCCAACACCTCTCTCTCTTTCTTCTTTGTTGGTGTTACACAAACCCTACCTGCCCATCATCGTTGTTGATCCTTTTCTTCGTAGCCGTTCATCCTTCACCGGCTACAGACGGCGTCTTACGATGGCGGTGATGGTTGTAGGTTACACTAATTATGGCCACCGTCTCATATATCATTTCTATCTAGCTCCGCCGCCTCCTCAACATTCGTCCTCTGATTTCCGTCTTTTACCGTCGGTTAATGGTGGATGCTGACGTTGTGGGCGGTGGTCATTGCTTTTGGAGGATGGAGGATGGTTTCAATGGTGGTATTGGTGTCTCTACATCGAAACCCTGCTTCTGTCGGTTATATTCCCTTGCTTAGCCTCCGGATCTGGATGATGGCATCTAGATAGTAATACCATGGCGGTGATGAGTCTCAATTTCTAACCGAAAGACGATGACCATGCAACGTACCTTGCAGCCAATAAATTTGGGGAACTCTGAGCCTTCAAGAGGTTGATTTATCATTTCGATTCAATCTTTAACAACTGATTTAATTGATTTTGTTTACAGTTTGGGTTTCAAACCTCTTTGTCATGAACTGTTGTTTGATTTAAAGGTATTGTTTTTCGGTTTTGATATAATCAAGGTTCATTTCATGGTTGCTACCGAGCGGCATGTTTAGCGATTTATGTGACTATGGGTATAACAGGGTGCACAATTTCGTACAATGTTGGTAGTTTTAAAACTCTAGCACACTCTCCGTCTATACTTTATCACAAATCGATTGTAGTCTAACTTTATCACGAAGTGTATGTCATCGCGAAATTGTATGTATACTATTTTATTTGGAAACAACTTGGGTCAACTTTAATACATAGAATGCATTCGGATTGCTTTGTATTTTGACTTAAATTTAGTTCGAACACAAGTCGGGCTGATTGTAGTCTATAATTTTTCACGTTGTCTATGACCCCGCCGTATCGCGGCGGGTTAAAAAACTAGTTATAAACAAATATAGTTTTAAAAAAAAAGTGTAAACAGAGTGTAGAATAGTAGATGATTTCACATATGGACCTACCGTGTTTCAGGACATATTGTCAGCTATGTTTTAAATTTTAATGTTATTTAATATTAGGATTAAGATACGCGATCCGTAACACAGTTATAATATTACATGTGTTATTAATTTATTATTATATTAAATTAAATTCTATATATATTAAAAGTGATCAAATGAATAAGGGCATGTGTAGCCCAGGGCATTATAGCCTAGTGGCATCTTGGTGGTGAGATAATACTTAGGGGTCATAAGGTCCTGGGTTCAAATCTCACAAAAAGGGGGGTTTTCTCATTATTATGAGTTTCCTCCTGAATTAGTGACTTGGTGGTGGAATATGATCGCGTGGCAACATTGGTGGCACGATGATACTCCAATGTTCCGTGAGTGATTACAATTTGTTGGCCGTTCAAAAAAAAAAATAAGGGCATGTGTAGTGGAGGGGCGTTATAGGGCGTTATGGGGATTAAAATATTATAAAGTAATAGAAGGGGGGTTATGGGGCGTTATGAAAAAAGAGAGTGTAGTGGAAAGGGGCGTTATGGGGCTTTATAAATGATTGGGTAATCATTGCTTTTTATTGTTTTTTTAATAACAAAATAATAAGAATAATAATAATAATAATAATAATAATAATAATAATAATAATAATAATAATAATAATAAAAGCAGAAAGATTTTTTTTATCAAAAAATTCATTACACCATTAAAAGATTTCAACCCTCCAACCATAAGTCAAACCATCTTCTTCTCCAACCCTCTTCTTCTTCAACCCTCCGACCCTCTTCTTCTTCTCCAACCCTCCAACCTTCTTCTTCTTCAACCTTTTTCCCCAAATTCTCAAACCCTAATAATAATAATAATAATAATAATAATAATAATAATAATAATAATAATAATAATAATAAAAGAAGCAGATGGACACAACGCCCGTTATAATCTTCGCGCCCAGAGGGGCAGCGCCGCCATAGCGCCCGGGGGAGCGATGTTCCCCGGCGCTTAGGGGTGTAAACGAGCCGAGCCGAGCCCGAGCTTGACTGGGCTCGGCTCGGGCTCGTTAAGGTTTTGTGAAGCTCGAGCTCGAGCTCGGCTCGGTTCGAGCCTACAATCTTGAGCTCGAGCTCGGCTCGCTAGCAAAATCCAAAGCTCGAGCTCGGCTCGGCTCGGCTCGAGGTGATTTGAGAATCTCAAACGAGCTCAAAAGCTCGGCTCGAGCTCGCAAAAGCTCGGCTATAACTTAGGCTCGCGAGCCCAATCGTTAAGGCTATAACTTAGGCTCGGCTGTAACTTAGGCTCGGGCTCGGGTTCGGGCTCTAGCTCGTTAAGGCTCGATTAGGCTCGCGAGCCCAATCGAGCTTTGTATCTAGGGCTCGAGCTCGGGCTCGATAACTAAACGAGCCATATTTCAGGCTCGAGCTCGGGCTCGGGCTCGTTAAGGCTCGGCTCGTTCGAGCATTTTACCGAGCCGATCCCGAGCCGATCCCGAGCCGCTACGTGTCATTTACACCCCTACCGGCGCTATGGTGGCATAACCCTCCCCCACAACGCCCCACTACCGGTGATCTAATAACTTAACGGAGTTACTAGTTAACTTTAATAGTAACTTAACAGGGTTACTATTCAACTTTGTCAAGTACTATTCAACTCCGTCAAGTTAACGGAGTTACTATTCAACTCCGTTAAGATACTATTCAACTCCATCAAGTATTATTCAACTCCGTCATGTTAATGAATTTACTATTCAACTTCGTTAGATTACTATTCAACTCCTTCAATTTACTACTCAACTTCGTAATGTTACTATTTAACTCCATTAATTTACTGCTCAACTCCGTTAACTTAACAGGGTTACTATAAATTAAAGTATCAAAAAGTAACATTTGTTAAATTGAGGAAATCACCATACTTAACCTCCCACATACCTGATTTCATCAGTTTGAAGTATCAAAATCAATTTTGTTGCATAACTTTCATTCCATCATATTTTAATCGTACATTTAAACTAAATATAAAATTAGGTCATGGTTCAACACGCTGCAACGCGCGTGAGTTATAAAGCCTAGTTATATTTATATATATGCAAGGATGTAATAAATTATTGTTTTTCTTTGTTCAAACAATACGAGATAACAAAATACGCGACGCTTTTTTTGTCCTTACATTTTCTCGTCGCCCCTACTGTTGATGTGCAATACTTCCAAGTTTTTTAATCTGAATTTTCCTAAACGTTGACGACTTATTATCGTCTATGGACCGACAGTAACAACTCATATTCTCTAGACGACGATTTTGGTTTGTTTAATTTGTTTCATTAAAGTGTACTTGTTTTTTTAGAGTTTTTCTATAACGACTGATGATGAAAGTTCTCAGATAAGTTGTTGTGTTTTTGCCATGGGTAATTGCTATTTGTAATGCCATACCATTTTGTTGTTGCACATTAAGTGATTTTCTATTAAAAATATAATGACGCTCTTAAATTTCATGCGGAAGCGATTTGTGTTTGGGTTGGGTTTGGTTTGGTTTGGTTTGTTTAGCCCTGCCGCCAAGGGCGGCTCTGTTTCTTACTAATCGACTCTCAAAATGGCAAAGTTGTTTTCGTACAAGGATATAGAGATAGAATATGAAAGATTTATTTGATTGTAATGTTTTGGTTTGGTACATCTTGCTACTAATTTCTAGTAGCTATTTATAAGAAAACTAAACCAACTAATAATCATAAAAGAAATATAACTAATGGCTTAAATCAAGCAATGCTTGATTTATGCCTTTGACTTCATCTTGGTTTGTCTTTGACTTTGACTCCATAATTATTGGAGGAGAAATTATCTCCAATACTCCCCCTCAAGTTAGAGCGTGAAGGTTACGAACGCCCAACTTGCCAAGTAAATATTTCTTCATTTTCGAACATTCCCCCTCAAGTTAGAGTGTTTGCTTTTCTTGCTGGCTTGTAGATTTGGACCCGACCTTATTTGTGGGTTCAAGGAACCCGACTTTTCTTCTTGCGGGTTAAAGACTCGACTTTTCTTCTTGCGGGTTAAAGACCCGACTTTTCTTCTTGCGGGTTAAAGACCCGACTTTTCTTCTTGTGGGTTAAGACCCGACTTTTCTTCTTGCGGGTTAAATACCCGACTTTTCTTTCTTTTGCGGGTTAAAGAACTCGACTTTTCTTCTTGCGAGTTCAAGGAACCCGACTTGTCTTCTTGCGAGTTCAAAGAACCCGACTTGTCTTCTTTTTTGCGGGTTTAAAGAAACCCGACTTTTCTTTTCGCGAGTTCAAAAGAACCCGACTTTTTCTTTCTCGCGAGTTCAAAAAACTCGATTTTTCTTCTCGCGAGTTCAAAGAGCCCGACTTTTCTTTTTCTTGCCCTTTTGTCATGCTTGTATCTTCTCCATCACTCCACAACTAAGTTTTGCCCTCCTTTTTTTTAATTAAAAAAATTGCCCTTTTTTTTTGCCCAAGACCCGTCACCTTCTTCTCCCTTTTTTTATTTTCTTATTATTATTTTTTTTACCAAAAAACTCATATTTTGTTTTTACATTGCTTTTGAAAAGAAGATATAACACTCCACCGCTTTTCAATATAATTTTTTTGTTAGCCACTGACAACCTTCTTTCTTTTATCTCCTTGGAGGTTGTGGGTGGTGGTTGAGAAGCAGAGACGGGATAGGTAGAAGGAGAAGACAGAAATCGAGCTCCGTTGTGATGGTGGTGGTTCCGGCGGCCGTAGGTATTTTGTTTTTTTTAATTTGGGAGGAGGATGATGACGGCGGTGGTGTTAGAGTCTCAAGCGGGGGCGACAACTATTTTTTTTTTTCGAGCAGGATAGTAAGCCGCTCTGATACCATATAAAATTCTAGGCGGAAGCGTTTTGGTATTTGGTTGGGTTTGGTTTGTTTAGCTCTGCCGCCAAGGGCGGCTCGGTTTCTTACTAATCGACTCTCAAAATGGCAAAGTGGTTTTTGGTACAAGATGTATAATGAAAGAATATGAAAGATTTATTTAATTGTAATGTTTTGGTTTGGTACATCTTGTTTAAAAAAAATCTTATATAACACATGTTGACAATAATGAAGGGAACATGAAATGACGCATGTTAAAACTTAATCACCCATGTTAGAAAACATAATCACCAACAAGCAAGGTTTTGCCCACAAACAAGCAAGGTCTTACTCCTCCTTTTCCTGTAAGCATTAAATCACGCATCATGAAACATTCAAGTAAGGCCTTGCCATCAAATAAACATGACCCTCCTCACCAATAGGCAAGGTCTTGCTTAGAAAAAGAAAATACAATGGGGAAGAAGGTTGCAGGTGGTGGTTGATTTTGATTGTTGTGATGCAGGTTGCCGATGGAAAGAGATTACAGGTGCTGGTTTATTACAATTGTAGGGTTGTAGGTCGGCGGTCGATTTTGATTGTTGGGTTACAGAAGGTGATTGATCTTCAGTGCAGAACGGTGTCGGGTGGTTAAACAGAACATGGCGATGTAACTACCTCTGCTATTAAATACATATGTGATCCAACTAATTTACCATCGACAGATGAAAACATCACGCTCCTAAAAATACTAAGAATGCAAGTGACAAATCCTCCTTATTTTGTATACTTTTTAGGTTAAAAATAATTTGTATTCAAAACTTTCTCTGCATATGTATACACACACATAGAAAGCGAAAAATCATATTATAAACTTTACTTTTAAAACAGCACTTGTGAAGCTATTTTATTTTTTTTCAAGTGAAGAACGCCAGGTATGATGCATTTTGGATCAGGTGGAAATGTGAACGAATACATGAATATAATATGTGCATCGATTAGCTCATATAAATATATAACTAATGTTTGGTTCTTTGTTTTCACTTTATTATTTTAAGAAATTGCTGACTACTTGCACTTACTTTTTTGTTATAAGTTATAAAAAGGTTTGTTTTCATTATACATCTATAATTGTTTTTACTTTTCTGCTTATGACAAAACAAAAGGGTAGTCGTTAAATCGCTAGACCTAATCATTAAAGTGTGTGATATGGTAATTTTAATTGTGTATAAATCATATATTTCTGAGCATCACAACTCACAAGATAACATGGAATGTATTATATTATATTGGGTATCTGGATGTGAAAATAGACATAGTTTATGGTCGTTGATCCTAATTCAAATATTGAGATTCCTTATAATAAGAAAATAAAAAATTTAACCTACAAATATTCGAAGAAACAAATCCTAGACCTGTGGTTTGGATCCACTTTCACATGTGGACGTTTCTAAGAATCACAAAGCAACTTCAAGAAGAGCCTACAAAACAGAACACGTAGTCAACTATGTCACTAGGGGCCCTCTCAGTAACCACTATTAGACGTGAGAATAAGTATTGTACTTGATTGGAACAAATAGGCTTTAGTGAGCGGGGTGAATGTTGAAAGTTGAATGACCAAAGTGAAAGGTTGATTTAGATTAGTTATTTGATTTATCTAGTAAGATTAATATTAGTTTGAATGTTTAGAATTATTAGTTGGTTTAATTGGTAGAGATAATAATGTGGGGTTAGTATTAGAATGGAATTGATAGAAGTATTTGAGTAGAATTAGCATGCTAATATTAGTATAAATAAGGGTCCACGTTAATGGTTTATCTGTCTCTTGTTTGTAAGTTTGTTTAACTGAATAGAAAGAGTTGCCGGTTCGTCTCCCCAAGTATCCCGTGTTTTTGTTTAATCTGATTGTCTAGGCCAACAATGAATAGGCGCTGAAGAGCGGGTTACCTTTACTTGGCCCATGATGGAATTGTAGGTACAATCCTATGCAGAATTCAAAAAACTTTCAGTCACACGTTGAGGGGTCAAGTCAACTAAATTAAGTCTTCCAATTTTCGGTAACTTTAATAATACAAATTCGCTTTCATAGGATAATCCCTCTTACGGTGTTAAAATTGTTTAATAAATCCGTGTACTACAATGTTCTATTAAAAATAACCTAACATAGTATTTTAGTAATAAGCTTATTTCATATGGTATAATACTTTATTTCAGTCAAATAAACCATGACCGTAGTTTATCAAATCCAAACACATGAATCCAACGGTCAAGATTATACCTCCGACATAACCCACCAATGACCCATCCACGTTATTTCCCCATAACTCTATTTATAACAACCCTATCTCAACCAATAATTCCCTACATTATTAACATTTTACTTTTGTCAACAAACTAAAGTATAGAATGAAACGTATCACAACTCAAGTGTACCAAGGAGTTAGAGGCTTCTGGCGTAGGAGACACTACGAGCGCCTCGGTGGCAAGAGCCAAAGGCGATTCTGGCGGATACGAATAACACCTAAGCTTAAGTTGAAGTTAAGATTCTCGCCAAAGAGGTTGCTGACCAAAATCCGTGATGCATACGTGAACATGATGATGGGAATGGCGAATTCTTCGTTGGTTGCGGGTAACGGTGGCTATGGAGAGGCTAAGTTCGGTTTGAAACCGGCTGTAAAGTATGATGAGAAGGTGATACTCGAGTTCTACAAAACATTAGTGACGAGACAAGCTCAGTTGGTGCCGGTTGATGATTCACATATTGCTGTTTCCCGGTAACTTTAACGAAAATATGAAGGAACGTTGTTGTATGGTATTGATTGAAGCAATATAACTATGTAAGTAAGTAATAAGTTGTTATTCTCGATCTAAAGATCTTAGATCATGGATATTGTTTAATGTTTAACTAGGCAAGAACACTTTTGATTGGCTTGATTTATATTATAAATTACCGAAAATTTTGCATCGAGTGATTTATTGATCCTTGCGATTAGTGGATCTTTAGGGTTTGATTTTGTATTTTTGTGTGATTATGGGTGAAATTTTTAAATCAAATTCATCACTTCTTGTAGCTAAAATATCCATTATTTATATGCATTTCTATTTCCAGTTATTGTTTATTAAATAAAATCCTCAAATGATCACTTCTTGATTCTCCTTTAATTTGTACCTAATTAAGTAGCTTAAATAATTATACATACAAAAAAATTTGAATCTCGATTCAACCAATCTTTTATTTTTCGTAAATTATACTATAAATAATATACGTGTTTAACCTATTTACTTAATTTGATTTTTTTCTTTAGTAACTATTGTTCGTTAACTTACTTTAAAAAACTTAACATGCAGATATATGTTTCATTTTTTTTCTAGGCATTCTGAAATAAAGTTGTATTCAAAATAACGTGCTTTTAGCATAGTGATGATATTTTACATTTCCTGGGCATACAAAACTTCCGTTGCGCCACGCGAGTGAGAACACCGTTGCAACCCACGACTAAAATCGGTAGTTGTGAATAGAGATGAGCATATTGCCCCGAATATTGAACCGATACCGATCCTGAACCGATCCCGTACTGAGAGTGTTCGATATTGGTATCGGTACCGGTACCCATATTTAGAGGTTTCAGTTTTGGTATTAACCGGTATCGGTATGGGATCAGTATCATATCGGTATTTTAAGGTAAAATATCGATACATACCGGTACCGAACCGATACTATACAGTACCGTGTGTTTTCGGTATCGGTATTGGGTTTTAAAAGTTTTCGCTATCGGTATTAGGTTTTGAGAGTTTTCAATATTGGTATTATCAGCATCGATATCAGTACTGTACCAATCCCGTTCTGAGCTCATCCCTAATTGTGGAAAGATACATTCAGTCACCCTTATCTTTTTTTCAACCATCTCATCTTGAATCACATCAAAATATATATTTTATTTTGTTATCTTTTGCTTTTTTTAGTTTCATATGATAATTTGGTGTTATGTTAGAATATTGTTGTACGGTAATTACATTATCAATATTATGTAAAGTATGTTTGGATAATTGGGTTCATATTTTGGACGTATTTACGTAATATTTATGATGAAATATACATATTTTATTCGAAATTAAATATGTATTACGCTTGTTTGTACTCATGAACGTTCATTTGTGCTTGTTTGGGTGTGTTACGCTCACTTTTAACTAGTACCTAAAATTAACAAACAAACACAAACAGAAAATCTCATTCGGTGAGTGTTCTTTAACGGTTCGTAAACACATTATTTGCCTAATAAATGAAGACGAACAATGTCTTGTTCGTGTTCGTTCGATTCGTTTGCATCCCTACTTAAGAACCATTTTTATTTGCTACCAGATACTGGTTCTTTCCTCTTATAGAGATCAACATTTGGTACCAGGTACTCGTGCCGAACCGGTACTTTTGGTACCGCTTCAGTACTAGTATAGTGATGTTTTTTATTGCGGAGAACCGAACTAGTGTTGTCTTAATATCGGTACTGATATCGTATTCATTTTTATAGTTTTATCAACGTGACAGTATAAAATCCATTGATAATGAAATTATATTAGCAACAAAGCTTTTATTTCATAACGTTAGCATTTTATTTCGATATGTACGAAGTCTAAACTGCGTTCCACGACAATGTACAGATGTAAACCGTGTCCAGCATCTTGCGTCCGCGGCAATTTGTGGATAACTGTGGATTTAGTTTATATTATTTTTCCAGTCATTTACAATAATCTCTCTAATACCACAAATGTATAAAGATTTCGATTTATTTTATTTTTCTAATCATTTATAATAATTTTTCAATACCACATACGTGTAAAGTTTTCGATTCATATTCTTTTAATAACAACGAAACCAAGTGACCGTCATTCATTTTATTTATTTTTATTATTAATAATTACGTTGTATTTCTTTTTTTTATATGTGTATTGAGATATGTTAAAAAGAAACCATGAGGAATAGATGAAAGAGTAATATAATATGGGTTCTGGGTGGGGTTGGGACTGGAATCGGGGCTCGCTAACAGCTGCAGAACAGGCTGAACTACACCTGTTTCACAGCAGGTTCACTGTCCCGGTTCTGCGCCTTGCTTCGGATCGGTGGTTATGGAATATAGGCAGCAGCGGTTTATTTTCAGTAGGCGAATTGAAGCAGCGGCTGCATACTTTCAGGTTTGAGCAGGCTCCTTTTGTTATGAAAAAGAATTCTTGGGTTCCTAGGAAGGCATTAATACTAGCTTGGAGAGCCGAATTGGATAAACTACCTTTGAAGACTGCTCTGGTTCGTAGGAATGTTCCTGTCAATTCAGATTTGTGTCTCTTTCTGTGGTGACTTTGCTGAAACAACGGAGCATCTATTTGTATCGTGTGCTTTTTCTCAAATGGTTTGGTTATTAGTTGCGTAATGGTGTAAAGTGTTTGCCCCGATAATTTTTCAATTCAAGGACTTGCTCGAGTTACATTATCATATCGGTGGCTCAACGAAGAAAAAGAAGGCGTTCTACGCGGTGGTTTTGACTACAATTTGGTGCATTTGAAAACATAGAAATGAAGCGGTTTTTAATCAAAGTCAAGTCTCTATTCAAAAGCTTCTTGGTGATATTAATGGGCTGTTTGGTTGATTAAGTGATGAATCATTAAAAACTCTGAATGGTTAAGAGGTCTGAATGGTTAAGTGCTGAATCATTAAGTTAGACCTCTTAATGGTTAGTTTTCTTGTCCTATATTGGTATGAGAGTTTGACTAAGGTTCAGCCTAGTTTAGTGCTTAATCATTCAGTGCTTAATGGTTCAGCAACATCTCAAGTCTTAATGATTCAGCCTTAACCATTCCATTCAGAGGCTGAAACAAACGCGCTGAATGCTGAATAATTCAGCACTGAATGGTTAAGAGCCTTATTAAGAGGCTGCCAAACAACCCCTAAGTCTCTTAGTCTATTTTGGGTCAAGGCGAGGGCGGGTCATCCGTCTTTGGATTGGAACACTTCGTGTAACTTTAATCTTTCAAATGTAGGTTGATGATTTAGCCGTTTTGCCTTGTATATATTGGATTGTATGGTGTATCTTTTGTTGATCGTTCAAAAAAATATAATACGGCTGTTTTTTAGTTGTCAATATCATTTTTCTGATTTCTTTTTATCTATTCGTATTCTATTTTTTAATTCTTTTTGTCTATTCGTATTCTATTTTTTAATTTGGAAAGGTTAACTAAAGGACTTACTTTACGCAACTTCAATCGAATATTTTCTTAAAATATTATTTTAAAATTCGTATAGTTACATTACTAATTGTGTGGCGATTTGGAAAGTAAGGAATGATAAGATGTTCGAGAGAAGACATCAGAAGGTCACCCAGGTGGTAGCGAGTATAAAGTCAATTTTCTTTCTTTGGTTAAAGAATAGGTCTAGATACAAAGGTCTTTGTTGGAAAGATTGGGATGTCTACCCTATGTATATGTTGTCACTGGTTTTCGGGTCGGTCCTTGCTTTGAGGACTCGTCTCTGTTTTTAATGAAATTCACTTTTCAAAAAAAAAAACATTATTAACTATTTAATATTTATTTTAGGTTCCTAACTTGTATTTTAAAAGAATGTTTAAAATCAATATTTTAAAACTGGTTTTTGAATCGTACCGTGGTGGGCTTAGAAATGGTTTAACCGGTTCTACCAGGCAATTCAACCAAGTTAGGACGGTTCAACCAAGTTAACTAGTTGATCCTCTAATTCAGAAAAAAAAAAAAAAAAAACTTCAACTCAAAAACAATTCAAAAGTAAATGATTCAATAATAAAAAAAATAACCCAAAAGTTAATCCATGATTAAAAAAAGTAACAAAAAAGTAGGGGTGTAAATGATGCGCAACGGCTCGAGAGCTACTCGGGATCGGATCGATAAAAAGCTCGAATGAGTCGAGCCTTAACGAGCCCGAGCTCGAGCTTGAAAAATGACTAGTTTAGTTATTGAGCCCGAGCTCGAGCTTTTCATACGAAGACTGTTTTAGGCTCGCGAGCCTAAACGAGCCCAAACAAATTTTATATTGTTATTATTTTATTTATAATATACCTACTATTTAACATTGGCGAGCCGAGCTTTGGCTCATTTAAGCTATCGAAGCGAGCTCGAGCAGAGCTTTTAGCTCCTTTAAACTTGTTCTGAAATTATTTCGAGCCGAGCCGAGCTTCATAAAATCATGACGAGCCGAGCTCGAGCCCAATCAGGCTCGGGCTTGGCTCGTTTACACCCCTACCCAAAAGTACTTAATTTTACAACAAAGTTTTTTTAAAGAAGGTATACAATAAGTTTATAGTATTGGGGAGTTGAATCACGATTGCTTAAAACATTAAATTCATTGTGGAAGGTCAGTATTACCTTAGTATCAAATTTTCAGAAAATTTTAAAATCATATTTAATAATTTTGCAAACTAGTTCAATTGTTTAAATTATTGGTAGAACCATTACATACCAAGGGCCTTTTTGGTAGCCTCTTAATGAGGATCTGAACCATTCAACACTGAATAGTTCAGTATTCAAACTATTTGTTTCAACCTAAAAAAGGCTCTGAATAGAATGATTAAGAGCTGAACCATTCAGACTTGTTGCATAGCTGAACCATTCAGCACTTAATCATTCAAAGTCTCTTTAACCATTAAGACCTCTTAATGATTCAGCACTTAATCAACCAAACAGCCTCCGAGTCTATATCCAATATTACAGGTATTACTGACCGGTTCATACCACTATTTAAAACATTCTTTAAAATAACCACACACCACCAAAAATTGTTGCTCCATAAATAGATGGTGACACATGAGACGTTGGGCCGGAATATTGCGTTGAAATAATTTGTTTTGAGTCAACATCCATTAGCATGTAGGTTCTATGGCCTTTTTATGTCACATTTTTTATTTAAAATTTATTTATTTTTACAATTTTACAACCATTTTTATAAGACTAAATGGTAAATGGTATGGTCTCAATCACTCCCATCATCTCATCCAGTATCGAAGCTTAAAAATTTGGACTGGGGGGTCGAAAGTCAGCGGTCACGGGAATGGACCTATTTTTTTATAGCTGTGGTTCGGGTTATATTTTTGGATCGGTGATTCGATTCGGGTCGAGTCAAACATTAAATACAATAAATGTCAAAGTTATAAGCATTGTTTAACAAACAATTGAACAGTGACACAAAAACATTAAAACAGAGACAAATGGTTGGTACCTGGATGAAGAATTACAATTCAGTCCGTCGACCTTTAAAATGTTTAAATTCTTCAATTATGGATAGGGTTGCAAATGAGCCGAGCTAAGCCCGAGCTCGACCATGCTCGAACTCGAAAAACTTATGAGAGCTCGAGCTCGGCTCATTTACTATCTATTAGTTAATATTTTAAATAAAAATAATATAAATAATAGGTTCGGAGCTCGATAAATGAAGTTCGGCTACGGCTTGTTTAGTAAACAAGCTTAAATGAGGGGGTAAATATTATGAAATATAAATAAACCTAATATTACACTAAGGCTCGACGAAAAACCTCGGAAAAAAATGCGTCACAAATTTTAACAAAGCTGCTACTCATTTGTGACGACAAAAAAACTATAATTTTTTTAGCAAATTTACGACACAATATATCTAAAAATACCTAGGAAATTGCGTAGGAATTGGGTCACAAATTTCCTACACCATGTTTTCGTAGGAAATGCGTTGAAAATTGCGTAACAAATGTGTAGGAAGTGATTTCCGATACATTTTCAACAAAACCTTAATGTTAGAAAAACCTCGTCGGAAACCACTTCTCACACGTTTGTTACGCAATTTTCAACGCATTTCCTACGAAAACATGGTGTAGGAAATTTGTGACCCAATTCCTACGCAATTTCCTAGGTATTTTTAGATATATTGTGTCGTAAATTTGCTAAAAAAATTATAGTTTTTTTGTCGTCACAAATGAGTAGGAGCTTTGTTAAAATTTGTGACGCGTTTTTTTCCGTAAGAAAATTTTGTAGCAAAATGTTACTTTTCTAGTAGTGTTTATGTTTTATATTTTATTTTGTTACTGTTTTGTTTAATTAACCTGTTATATTTAGTAAAAATAAATAAAATCAATTTTAAACTTGTTAAAATATAAAATTGTGATGTTAAGTGTTTTTCATTCCAAATGTTTAAAAAAACTGGGTAATGGTGCATGTGCGTTGTTCGTTATGCAAGAAGATTAAGTGGATAAATGTTTGATTTGTTACAGTATTCGCACGGTACCGACACTCAGTATAAAAAAAACCGAAAAAATAAAATTGTAATATGCTAATGTGGATATCACCATGAGTTTTTCATCAATCAACATGAGTGTACCCATTATGGTACCAAAAAATTATATATATATATATATATATATATGGGAAAGTATAAATTGAAAATCCCTTTGAATTGAGAAAACTTAGAAAACTATGTAAAAACCATCCAATTTTTTTTTTATTTTTTTGAAAAAAATACATAAGGTAACATACATGTGTTTAAGCATTTTGGGCAAAAAAAAAATAAAAATACGCCGATGGGATATTTTTTAAAAAATAAACAAAGTTTGCGTTGTTACGTATGTTAAAAAGCTGAAAACATATGTTAAAAGCGCAGACTCTGTTTATTTTTTAAAAAAATATCCCATCGGCGCCTAAGTTTTCTCAACTCAATGAGGTTTTCATTCGCCCCATACACACACACACACACACACATATATACTATCTATATCTATACTATATTATAAAACAATTGACAAGGATTGCTTAAAATTTAAGATGTACAAGTTAATTTTATTATAATACAACACACAATGCACATAATAACTACATTTTGGGGGCAAATTTGTCTTTAAAACACCATATTTAATCTAAATGAAACCAAGAGTCAATAGATGTTTATGATAGCTTATGACATTTATTTCTATAATTACTTTGAACATATTAAGTACTTTATAAAAGTTAGTAAATCTATTATTATTCATGACAATGTTACTAAACTTTTAGGTATTTGAGTTTTTTAGAAAATACCTATTGCATGAATAATTTGGTATCTTGAGAGCTTTCCCGAAGAAACAACGTAAAGTTGCATTATTTGTAGAACAAGGTGCTTTTATGTTTTTCTTTAAATCCTTTTATATGAAAAATAGGTCAAACTTATCGTTTTTTATAATATTATCTTGTGTTCATAAGAAAGAGAAAGGAGAAGTTCCTTTATTGATTCTATTTTTATATATACATTCCGATGTAAGCTTCGTTTAAAATAGAATTGCATGTGATAGTATATAAGTCATTTAAGCATAGGTGAACACGTCATTAAAGTGTTGTACAAAGTAATGAAAACGTGCGAAGTGTGCGAAGTCTCACTTTGTACATGATAATTACGTAATATTTTTGTATGTTCATGAAAGCATTACGTAATTATCATGCACTTTGTACATAATAATTACGTAATGCCTTCATGAACATACAAAAACATTACGTGATTATCATTACGTAATTATCATGCACTTTGTACATGATAATTACGTAATGATAATTACGTAATGTTTTTGTATATACATGAAGGCATTACGTAATTATCATGTACAAGTGAGCATTCGCACACTTCGCACGTTTTCATTACTTTGTATTTGAACCTGTTCATATATATATATACACACACACACCAATATGCCAATTGCAAAAATGATATTTTGATTATTCAATAAAATTATTAATTTTGATTAAAGATGGCAGCTTAGGTTTTCTTGAAAAATACTTGTTAGAAACAATAAATTGGATTAGAATAGTAAGTAAAAAAGAGGCATAATTTGCAAATGTATAAAAAGGGGAAAAAAACAAATAGTGGGCTTGCCCACCTCTAAACCAACCAGATCAAATTACTGTTAAATCAAAACTTGGGTAATTATACTATAATAATAGACCAACTACTTTGAACAGTAGTTGGTTTTATTATTATTATTATTATTATTATTATTATTATTATTATTATTATTATTATATACATATTTTATTTAGTTTGTTTAGCACAGCTGTAAGCCTTCTCATATATACGTATCTTTACAAGCTTTATCTCCATCATCATCAGCCTTTCATACGTGTCTATTTCTCATCATCTCTTTATCACAATACATATCATCCACCAACAAAGGAGAGAGATAACAGAGAGAAACAGAGATGAAGAGACCGAGTCGGTGAGAGAGAAAAAGGTTCCGTCAAGGCTCCGGTAACAAATCCAACCCATGCTGCACATCAACAGCCAATATAGACATCTTCATCATGGTATTCGTTTCGTTGATTGTGAAACGTTGGTGGTTCAATCGACACCATAGAGTGTCGGCTACGGTTTAAACTCGGATGGGGGGTAACAACGTTGGGGTCGGTGGTGTTTGTTCAACCAATTATTAGATTGTTCCTGGAACCGTGTTTTTACCTGATTTTGATATGGTAATTATTTAATTTGGAGACTGAAGTTATTATTGTGTTTGCAGGTTGAGGTTAAACCTGATGAAAGTCTTAGGTCACAGTGGAGGATTTTTAGATTCATCATATTTCTAAGGTATGACATATCATATCTGATTTTAACTTAACCTAATTGATTAACTAGATGGTTGTTACACAAAGGTTTTATTTGTATAAATGTGTAAGTCATTAAGGGCTTAGGTTTGTGATTGCATACATGTTATTTGTTACCAGGATTTAAAATTTGTGGTTAGGTGTTGATTGTTTTGTAATGTCTAAGTTGTGGGCAGAGTTTATTTGAAGAAAGTTTTTTTAATGTGGCAAAAGTTGAGAGTTTAGGTGTTTTCTTGTGACGTGTGCGGATATACACATAATTTTCAATGGGTTTTAACACACGTTTTGCTTTAATATTTATAAAAATGGTTTCGACCTTAATATTAAAACACACACAATAGGGCAAGTGTACCCTGTCATATATGTAGTAAGTACAGATAAGAACCAAGTATCGATCCATGGACGCGCGCGGAGCAATGGTACTAAAACTCTATCCCCGATTTACCAGTAGGAAAAGATAAGTTGAGTTTGTTTAAACTAGATTAATTCTAAAACATGTAAATAAGTTAACTACGACTCCAAATAGAAAATATAACTATATAAACTATAATACGCCAATCCTAGCATGTCATCTACATATAATAAGAAATAAAGGCGTGATCAACATTCCCATTTTCCGACAGTTAGTTCCCTCTCGGGCATCCTAACATGACAACTATACAGAAAGCTAACACGAATACACACGTTAACCACTTCAAGTTGTTCATTAGTGCGCAGCTGATATGATCTCATGAGAATCTTTAAAGATAGGTTAGTATCACCTTTCGGGAGTCCTCAACCGCACTAGTTAAGGAAAGCAATATCGAATACACAATACGACCACCTAGACTAGCATAAAGTAGAGCATTTCACAACCTATTCCATTTTACCAACTTTGAACACAAATCTACTAAGATCGCCATTTTCACCAAAATAACTAACAAAGATCATTCACCGTGTCAAAGATTGGTAACAACACCATTAAGCTTTTAAAACTCTTTTACGTGCCGGTAAACATTCATAATCATTATTCAAGTGACTTTAACCAAACCAATACCCGGTTACAGTTTCATGGTGTAAACTTTATTAACAAGTTAACTAGTCTACTATCGGACGATTAAACGGACGGTTTCTTCAACAAGTAATCCGCCTAACACATTCGACAATCATCAAAGTCATCCAAACACAACTACAAATCTAACAACAATGAAACAAGGTTGCGCTATGATCATCAAGATTCAAACATGAAAAACGCCAAATTCATACAAAACTTGATTTCATGCAAACGATTGTTTTAACTACTAACTAATACTAATGTTCTTGCCCGTAGGCGTACGATTAACTAAAATAACATCACAATAGCATACAAAATCAGATTTGGATCTTAAAAAGCTTAAAGGATCAAACCATAAGAATGCTAAAGAGATGGATTGGATGATGAAGGATGGATTGGATGGATTCCCGAGCTTGTTCCACGGCTTTCCAGCAGCTTGATTCGTCCGAAAATCGCCCAAAATCGCCTCTCCAAGACCCAATAATCACCCAATGGCTGAAATGGGCATTTTATAGCAGAACAGAGCCTGTGAGCGGCCGCTCGGAGGCTTGGAGCGGCCGCTCACTTTACAGACAAGTGGGCAAAGCTGACGTAGGGCTTCCAGAAGCTTCTAGAGGTGTTCAGGATGGCCGAGCGGCCGCTCACAGAGAGTGAGCGGCCGCTCACAGAGAACAGCACGACAGCATGATCTTTAAAATTGCATATAAAATCGTAGAAAAATCGTTAGGAGGTGTTCTTTATATGCCTGGAAAGCTCTCGGAGCGTAGAACAATTCTTATTTGAAAGTCGAAGTCGGATTTTGGGTTTTAGAAGGGGTAAAAACGATCCGAACAGCTGCTGCGCAAAAGTTCTCCTGATAAAGGGTCGAAATCCTTGTTTTTCTTCGGGTTTGCTTCCGGGACATCGTTTAAGACCTGAAATCGTAAAGAGACCCAAATAAGTACCAATTCCTGTGTATAAGGTCAAAAACGTATTAAAATGGGAGTTAAACGGGGACTTTTATTTGTGTAATTTAACGTATATCATCTTGCGAGGTCAAATATTTATGATGTTTCAGTTAAGGGGTTCATCAGAAAAGGAATACGCGGTTTAGGAGCTTAGATGTGTACTTACGTAGGCGATTTTTTTGGGTAATTTTAAGGTTCAGTTAAGGGGTTTATCAGAAAAGAAATCAGCAGTTTAGAGGCTAAGATGTGTAGTTACAAAGGCGATTTTTTAGGGTGATTTTAACCTTAGGAGTCATCAAAAAACAAAGTTGGCGGTTAATGTGTTTCGTTGTTTTTTGCTAATTTTTAACAACGCAGTTTCAGGCTAAGATGGGCAATGGGCGAATATGTCAGTATCCTCAAAGTAGAGACTTTAGGTGTTGCGACTTAATGTAAAGGAATTTGGTCGTTTTTGGTAGCGTGTATTTTGTGAGTTGTGGGGATTTTGTGGCTGTGTTTGGCCACGTTTGATGGCGTTTACGGCTGCCTTAGGTATGACTTGTAACCTTCAGTGTAGAGTCAAACATTAATATGAAGTCTTTAAGGTCTAAACAATCACAGGCTTGGGTGTGTGGCTGCATAGGTGATTGTTCAGTGACAATGTTTATGACTGTCTTAGGTTCAAACATTCTTATGAAGTTTCTTAAACGAGAACATGAATATGTTTTTGATGGCGTTTATGGCTGTCTTAGGTATGAACTGTAACTTTTAGTGCAGAATCAAACATTAATCTGAAGTCTTTAAGGTCTAAAAAATCACAGACTTTGGCATGTGACTGCATAAATGAGTGTTTAGTGCCGACGTTTATGGTTGTCTTAGGTCTGACCTGTAAGCGAGTTTCTTGGTGTCCGGTGGTTAGGTCTGGTTTAAGGCGGTGAGGTGGAGATGGATGATTGAATCGGTGATGTGTGTAAGAGAGATGAAAAGCTAGAAGATGATATGTAAAAGAACACGTGGGTGGAGGACATGACGCCAGGCATATAGTAAACGTGCAATAAGATAAACAATGAGGATGCCTGTTCAAAACGTTCGATTATTAATACGATTAGTATTTGATTACTTGGTTCCTTTTTTCTATCATTTTGTTAGATTGATGTGGTGGTCGGCCTATTTGGAAAGAGCTACTCTAAGCCTATTTTGTTACTGTGTTGGTCGTGCATGTGAGGTTTAAACCTTTTGATGATGGTTGTAGTGATGGTGGTGGTGGTGGCCGAATATTTTCGTCATCATGATGGTTGTCATTATGGTGGTTGTTTGATCGAATACCCATCGCCTCCGACACTTGCTGTTTTATCGTTTGTTGATGGTTCAGTCATTGGCACCTAACTTTTGTTTGGATTCAGGATGTCTAATTATTATGATTTGAATATTGTGTATGTTGAGGCTGGCTTTTTGATTGTGGTATTCACAGTGGGTTCTTGTTGTGACTTTAATCATTAATAGTAAGATTAGAACTCCGATACACAGAACAAATTCCCTAGGACTGCTATAACTATTATAGGTTTATTTAGGACTTTTAGAGTTATAATTGGGCTGAGTTTTTGTTCATATTAAAGACATAATATTGCAGCTGTTACCGTCTGTGTATGAATACAGACTACAGGACCTTACGGTGTTTAAGACAGAGAGAAACCAGTTAATAGGTTTTAATGGGTCAGATGAATCTTGGTCTGTGGTTGTTGTTATCAAGGTAGCAGATGAGAATGCCTACATTGGGCGTAATTTCAGCGCCTTTAGAGGCTGCTGTTGATTCGTTTTTAACAACTGACTTTTATGTCGTTAGAGGTTTATTTAGGACTTTGATATTTCAAGCCTGTTTGAGTTTTCATATTTGGACTGAAATTTCATTCATAGTGAACACACGATGCTGCGACTATTGTCATGTGAATATGAATATGGGCTACGAGACTTTAGCGTGTGTTAGTCAGGAAGAAACCAGTTAGCAGGTTTGAATGAGTTAGGTGAATTAGTTGTTAGGAATGTTGATTTCTTTTTGTAGTTCATGCTAAGAATGTACCTATATTCAGTGTGGTTCAGTGAGAGTCTTATAAAAGAGTGAATTATATGCCCTATGGGTGGATAAGTGTTAATACATATGTGTTATAATATTCCTGTATATGTATTATATATGGGGTATTTGATTATCAGCTGTTTGCTGTCAGCCCTCAAGGTCCAAGCGACGACGGGTTGGTGATGCGTCTTCTTCGCCTGATGTTGGTTCTTCTTCGACATCGGAGCTACCTGTCTTGGCGCCAAGTCGTCAGCAGGTGTCATATAGGAATGCAATGTTACGACGACGTCGACGTGCTGAATCAATTTCGCCTGATTTGAATGCTAATTGCAGTTGGAGATGCGAACGCATTAACAATCTCACCTTTCTATATAGATTTTGGCGATTGCACATAGGTTTGTGAATTCTGCGGTGCGCTTTTTTGGTTAGAAGAGCGTTCAACATGTTATCCTGTTAGGGCTCGGCCGCGTTATAACCGTTGTTGCCGCGGTGGAAAGGTTTAGATATTATGCCTCCAACAAGTATACAAATAAGTACTGAACACAGACCGATAAATCAGAAACTAAACGCATTAGAATATTCCAAAAACTTCCTGATTAATGGACAAACCAAAAAAAAGATATCAACATGCTATAACCATATGTTAGTACAACTTGCTTACATAAATCCAAAATAGTCATGAATGTGATCTTGTATATATCCAGCCATCGAAATGTGTCCTTTAACAAAATCATTGTTTGTAAACAATACGTTTAAAGGAGATAATCTTTTTGTATAGTATAACTACATGTATTTAACCCCACGTTGCGCGGCGATAAGCGTAAAACCATGCTATCAACGTTGTAAAATAGAAATGTAACTGTTATACATTACATTGTACACAGATTAAATAAACGCGCAACGCGCGTCATATAATCAACCTAGTTGTTATATAGTATAATATAATAAATAAAATACTCAATGATAAAAGTATATTACATTTATTTATTGTAATAAAACCTAAAATATAAAGGCAAATTATTTTATTTTGTTGTACATTCAACAACATAAGTGATTATAAATCGTACGCGCATGATTAGCTAAAGATCACTAGGTAGTTGGATGTCAATTCTATCATTTCTACATAAATTTTTATCATAGGTGCATGTTTATTGTTTCTTTTGGCCAACCTTTTTTTGGCATTCATCACTTTTAATTATATGATATAGACTTGTGTGATGGTAATACACCCATCAAATTATTTTTCACCCCTTTATACGTCAACTATAAATAACGTAGATTTATAGATTTAAAATTTACTTACATTAGCGGCAATATTTTAATCAATTTTATGAATTGTTAGAAACTAACTTATCAAGTCCACATTTTACCTAATCCTAAATATATAGCCCTAAACTTGTGAGAAATCTATTACTTAATTCAATAATTTTCTACTGAATGTGACATTATCTTACGTTGACAAACAACAAATAAAGGAAACAATAAATTAATTAGCATCTCTTGGCAAAACTTACTGAAATTTGAAAGTGCATTGTTGCGTTAGAAGCGGAATTGTGAATACAATTATGTGTTCATCGAAGTTTATATCTTGGTGTCAAGAAAACCATTAAAATGAATATGGTATTTGTAATTTTGTATCAATGTTTTTTAATAGGTGTCCTTTCAGTTTGTTAAGATAAAGAAAAAAAGAACATCTTTCATATATCGTTCCATAAAAGATCATTTAATTTTTAATTATCAAAATTAATAACTTGATTTCAGTTACAATCCTTTAAATATCTATATATATATAATAAATGAAAGTATGGTGTGACACATGACATTATATATTTAGACACTCACACTCTTTGAGTGACACATGACCTTAGGTTAAGCCCTCACACCCCTCTTGTGACACATGATATTAGGTGAGTCATTCATCCTTCTTATTTCTATCTAAAAGTCTTTTTCTCTCTCATGCCCCCTCCTCCGTCCACAATTTTTAAACGTTAATAACATTTATATATGTCATTAAAAAAAAATACACCAAATTAACAAGCGTTTTATTATCTTTCCAACGAGTACCATATACAAAAAATGAAAAAAAAATCCCGACTATTTTAGTGGGTTTTTGTTCATACGCTAAAGAATAACTCAAACTAAACCAATATTTATTAATTTCTAATTTTAATCTTATTTCACGTCTTAACTACTCTTTTTATATTTCTGCTTTCTTTGCACTAAATGAAATTGTAAATGAAAGTTTTGTTTTCATCTATGGCATAATAGAATAAAATCAGTCGTTTTAAAAAGCTACACCTTATATTATAGTATATTAATTTTTATGGTACATCGTAACACACATTTTACCACTACATAATTTTTTCTATCCTGGGAAACTCATTAATATAATCTAGTGGACCTATTTGAAATATCAAAACTCACCGTATCAGCCCATGAGCTTATCCTGTTATCCAGAAGGCCAGAAGTGACTTTATCAACTTTAGTATACATTTAATTTATACATATATAAATCTTTAAACCATTTCGATGTATTGGACCTGGCCCAAAGAAGCATAAAATCTTTAAAGTTTAAACCATCTTCATGTGTTGGGAGTTTGGGACTAGCCCAAAGGAGAGGACAGTGAAATCAGATGAACTTTAATCCGTGTATTCAAATATTCAATAACTAGATTATACCCCGGAAACGTCCCGGGGTTGAGAAATCTAATATGACATATCAAATTTTACATATGAAATAGAAAGATGCGCTTTACAGTTACATGCAGGAAAGATTCGGGTATCACCTAAACAAAAACAATTAACAATGTATTTCCAATGTTAACACCTTACCTTAAACAATGTATAACTCTAATATTAATACCTAACCTAAAACAATGTACAACTCCAATGCTAACACATGTTGAAAATAGAATTCATATTTACTGATTTGAACAAAATTAGTTACTTACCTATACATGATTAATGAATAACCTGAACACTTTGTGTTTTTTTTCCTGTATGAACGAAACCCCACAAAAAATAGTCGTTTTTTTCCGTTTTTTATATAGCAGTATGGTACTCGTTGGAAAGATAATAAAACGTTTGTTAATTTGGTGTAATTTTTTTATTTAAAAAATCTCGTATATAAAAGATATTAACATTTAAAAATTATGGGAGGAAAAATAAGAGATTAAAATTTAAATTTTTTTTAAATTCTTTTTTCTAAAAATAACTCAATTTAATTTGAGTAGATTATATTTTATATTATTATTTGTTTTTTTAATTTGCCACATGGCATGACACATGGCACACTTAAGGGGGAGAATGTATCCTTGAGTGCCATGTCATTAAAATTGCTTTCTTTTATTATATATATAGATTCAAAACCAAACACTAAGTAATAAGACTAAATTACAAGTTTTTTCTTTTAAGTTTATACTAAATTTCAATGTCTGTTCTTTACCTTGAAAATTGATGAGTTTTGTACTTATTGTTTTAAAATCGTAAACGTTACATCCTTTAACCCTAACCCATTTATTTTTTCGTTAAGTTGGGTCATGTGCAATACAGATGAGGGCAGTTTACTAAAAAAAGGTATTATGCTCAACGTCACTATATTTTACAAATTTAAATAGTTACTAACTTGTAATTCTTTAGATAACTCTTTCCAAGTGCAGTTGGAACTCACCGTATAGAAGTGCACATATGATTGAACAAGTGGAAGATTCAAACAGTGAGTTGTTGAATGTTGCAAATGGTATCAGATCAGTCACTTTTGTGATGTGTGTGATGGTTGGTACAACTTTTTTAGGACCAAGAGTCCCTGTGGGTGTAAGGGGAGACAAATTAATTAGGTGAATACTGACGGGGATAAGTCCATAATGAATGGTTGTAACACTCTAGATCAAATCTCATACTAGTCGTAAAACGTGTTGGGGGGGGGGGGGGGGGGGGGGTTATGATGGAAAGAATATGTAGATCGAGAGGAGTTGATAGTGAAGTTACAAGATTGAACCATAATGCATGTGTTTGGTGAAACTGAGTTTTCAACGAGTACAAGGGTGAGACAAAACAAGAAAAAGCGTGGCCGTTTATATGAGTAAATGGAGTGAAGAATCAAAGATAGGAGAAAGCAAATTAACGTGCACATCTCCTTAAAAAGACAACAGACCACTAAAAAAGTATTGGTTGTCATATTTATGTGTATTATATCAACTACCTACTTTAATAATGTTGTAACAAATTTATTCATAATCGATCATTATTACCGAAATGACTTTAATTTATTGTATTTCGACTTCGTTATTTCAACATAGTTATTCTAATATCGAAAAAAAGTCTATGGAACTCAAAGTTTTCTTTTAATTTATTGTAATTCGTCTGGTTTCTAACACCAAGATCTAATTTTCTTTTAATTCATTCTTTTTATCAAAATTTTGATGGTAAAAAAAAATTAACAAATGAATTGGAACTTCTGAAAGGGTAAAAGCTAGTGTGAGCAAGTCTTACTTGAGGCACACTCAAGTTAACAATTAGTCTTGATGAAGTATTATTCGGTGGGGTAAAGTGTAGTATAAAGTTCCACTTTTAAAGCGGTTGAAATAAGGTTGTCAGGAAAATTCAAAGCAAGAAATACAAAATCAAAACATTTGTGGTAGGATCATACAAATTTTTCGGGAAACCATCAATCTATATATATAATAAAAGAAAGCAATTTTAATGACATGACATTTAAGGAGGCATTCTCCTCCTTGAGTGTGCCATGTGTCATGCCATGTGGCAAATTAAAAAAAAACAAATAATAATATAAAACCTAATCTACTAAAATTAAATTGAGTTATTTTAGGAAAAAAAGAATTTAAAAACAAATTTAATTTTTTCTCTCTTATGTTTTCTCTCATAATTTTAAACGTTAATATCTTTTATATACGAGATTTTCTAAAGAAAAAAATTACACCAAATTAACGAGCATTTTATTATCTTTCCAACGAGTACCATAGTGCTATATAAAAAACGGAGAAAAAAACGACTATTTTTTGTGGGGTTTCGTTCATACGGGGAAAAAAACACAAAGTGTTCAGGTTATTCATTAATCATGTTTTTTCTTTTAAACCATGTTCTTATCTACGATGTTGAAATTCACCCCATTCGCCATGTTATTATTGGAATTTTACTCTTCTAAAGATGCATAGGTATACTTAATCAAGAGAAGTATTAGTATTAGTATTATTAGAATTATTATATTTTTCAACCCCGGGACGCTCCCGGGATAAATTCTAGTGTATGTATATGATTGATTTATATTTCTTTTAGTTTTACTATGTTAATCTAAGCATTCAAAATCGATATCGTAAGAATATACGAGTATATAATATAAATTATTTTATATGTCAAAGATATGTCATATGTCGTTTTAGTTTACTTTTAGGTTGTCGGTTACAATTATTGTACCTATATAACTTTTTTTTATTATCAATTGATGTTGATGATGTTGATGTTATGGTATATTTTGAATTTGTTAAAACATTTGAAACTTAAGAATATGCAAATGTTATAATTGTATTATTTTATAGATCTTCAAATCGTATTCTTTTTTTTTTAAGTTTTAAAAACTGGAAACTTTTCATCGTCTTGAAAACCACTATATAGAAGACATTAAGACAACATTTAAACATTGATTTTATAATTACGTAAATAAACAAAATACCAAAATCTATGACCTTACTAAGTTACTCTTTTTTTTAACGGTAAGTGGTGCAACCGGTGGAGCTCCAGCTAACACCCTGAACCAGCCTGTACTGATTACCCATTCCACCTGAATTGAGAATCTCCCCGGACCTTCCTAAGTTACTATTGTCAAAGACCCAAATGTCAATGCTCAATTGTGAAAGCGTGGTTAGTGAAGGTGGAAAATAATAATGGTGGCGTATACTACAACCCACTAGGGCTGATCAAAAAGCTCGTGGCTCGGAGCTCGCTCGAAGCTCGCTCGGATTTAGCTCGAAAAAAGCTCGCTCGATATGGCTCGGTTTGAAACTGAGCCGAGCCGGCTCGGATCGGTTAGAAAGTGAGCGTAGCTCGGCTCGGTTCGTAACGAGCCGAGCTGGCTCGGTTTGGCTCGAATAATTCTAATTTTTAATATATATTTTTTTTATATACATATAACATACTATAAGAATATTAAAAAAGATGGGGAATATGTTACATATTTAATATTTGGTAACAGTAGCATGGAGATTCTTTGATTAGGATTGAAATTACAGCTAATCAAGTTATTTAAATAAACTCAATACTGCTTTTGATCCAAGTGCTCAAGTTAATTTGTATGTTTATGAACTTATACTATGTTCCGTTGAAATTCGAGACTTATTTTGTATTTGCTTGACTTGATTTTAGCTTGTAATGTATAAGGTTGAAATTATTTTAAATGTGTTATTTTTAACTATTGAATAATATTTTAGACTATTGAATTTTGAAAGCCATTTTGCTTTTTTCTTTTTAAATTCGAGCCAAACCAAGCCGAGCCGAGTCGGCTCGGTTTAAAACCAAGCCGAGCTCGAGCTTTGATTTTCAGCTCGGTTTCAAATCCGAGCCGAGCCGAGCTAGCTCGGTTTATAACCAAGCCGAGCGCGAGTTTGACCTGGCTCGGCTCGGTTCGGCTCATGAACAGCCCTACAACCCACCGAATCCTGCCTCCCACTTTCCTCTTTACACTTTCTTATCATTTACCTTTAGAAATTAATTTCATCTTATTCATATATATTCATCTATGTTTAAAACTTTTAATAACGTTATAAATCTCCTAATGTAACAAATCTTTTTTTAGTCATTATTAAGTAAACCTTGTTACAAAAAACCAAATACCTACAAAAATTATATCATATAAAATCACACCCAAATTAATATAAAATTATAAAATTACAAAAAACAATTAAATAATTATTTTTAAAATGTTCGACCCCTATAAACCCCCAACCCCCAACACATATCCACCCCTTGCTTCATTTCCAAATCCCCATTACTACCATGACGCATTTTTCACACCCATCTATAATACTCTTCACTATTTTTATCACCATCACCATAACCCCCACTTTTCAAACCGATACCGTCCAAACAACATCATTTACCCGAGATCAAGTATCATGTACCATGTGCGATGAATGCGACAACCCATGCCAACCCCCACCATCACCCCCACCACCTTCTCCACCACCCGCAATCGACATCAACTGCCCGCCACCACCCTCTCCACCATCTCCCACCTCCAACCCCCCTCCCGCCACCCCCGTCCGTCCCCAACTTCCCATATTACTCCCCACCACCACCACCACCTTCCGGCGGTGGCTACGGCTACCCTACCCCACCACCACCCAACCCAATTCTACCTTACTTCCCATTCTACTACTATAATCCACCTCCACCGGGTCAGATTTCACTTTCGGGTCGAATAATCATCAACCATATTCAAATCACTCTGCCCATATTATTATTCATAACAATAATATTCTTGTTTGTTTAAGAACATAAGTGGTTAAATCAGGAAATAGTGTTTTGATTCGGGCAATGATTTTAATGTTATAATATTCTGACTTTTGATGATTTGTCAGCAAACAAATGCAGAAGAATGTTTGATCAAACAAAGATGAAGAGTCTGACAAGATGTTCTGCTGTAATTTTCTTTGATTAATTGTAGTTTTACTGTCTCAAACAATAATGAGAGTATTATTATTTTTTTTTCTTTTCGTTTTGTTCACACCTAACTCATTCATCAATAATGATTGGAACTAATTTTGGTTCACATTATGTGCATTTATTTATCACCACCATAATCTCATTGCTTTTTATTACATGATGTTACGTGTTTATTACATATATAACTAACTAGCTTTTATCCCAGGAGTGTCCCGGGGTTAAAATATCTAATATAACATAATAAAATATCTAATATGACAACATAATTAATGATTTGCCAATACATGATTAATGAATATTATTATTATTATTATTATTTATTTTAAACAATTTTCTGCCATAAGTTATCATATTCAAATATAAAATAAAAGAATCTATGCCTATGAAGTTATGTTTATCGTTTGTGATTTATTAGTAGAGTAAAATATATTTGAAAACAAAACCTTACAAAAATAGTTGTTTTTTTTTCTCCGTTTTTTATATAGCACTATGATACTCGTTGGAAAGATAATAAAACGCTCGTTAATTTGGTGTAATTTTTTTCTTTAAAAAATCTTGTATATAAAAGATATTAACGTTTAAAAGTTATGGGAGGAAACATTAGAGAGAAAATTTAATTTTGTTTTTAAATTCTTATCTTTTCCTAAAATAATTATAATATATATAGATTTATTAAAAAAACTCAAAAATTAAAAAATCCTACATGATGCCACGTGGCACATTCAAGGAAGGATTGAGGCCTCCATTGAATGCCACATCATCAAAGTTCAATTCTTTTATTATAAGTTATAGATTTTAAGTAAATTACGAAAAAATTTTAGTACTATTTTGGATATGATGTTTGACATGTAATCGGAATTAGAAAGAACGTGGAGCAGAGGAGTTCCTTTTTTTCCTTTTAAAAAAAATAATAATCTATTGTTAATTCTACATCGTTGTTTAATTTGGGACTCGAATTCTTAACCTTTTGGAAAGGGACACCATGTGTAGTGGGGTAAAATTTGGAGCCCCTCACTTGGGCAAATGTTGACAGGTGGCGTGTGGGTCCCACCAGACGCTTGAAAGATGCTTGAAATTTATAAGGGGTGTAGTGGTGTGGTGTATATAATGATATTAAATTTGAATTAAAAAAATGAAGTGGCATGAGCTGATTAGAGGAAGAGAGAAGAGTCCAGCGCGAAATATTTCGCGTGGCCCGCATTCATGCCCAATTCACAAGGGTGGGACGGTGTTTCCATGTGAATGGGGCGCCAAAAGGGGCATTAACGCCCATTTCACTGACGGTACATATGGTCTTATATACACCTGGATATCACCGTTCACTAGTCCAAAGCCACTTTAATGAGTGGACGATTAGATTATGCAACTGTCTCATACATTGAAAAACAAAAACTTAATATGATTATCAAAGCATATATCTATTTATATTAATATTTGAAAAAGAAAATCTAACGTATCTTAAAGAATAATTTAAATATTATCTAATTAGTACGGGGTACATTTTTTAAATATGATGTATAGTAGGAGTGATCACTGATTACTTGATTAGTGATGGTGTCTATTTAGCGGAAGTAGATCAATTAAAAAATGAACATATTTTTCCTTCAATCATTCCTTGAAATGTAAATGGCAAGCTGGCAAAAGCATAAAGTGGCAATCAACAATACTTGGGCTTCAATATTATTCGCTTTTGGGTTACCTTTGCAACAAATGGGCCAGGAAAAAAGGAAAAGAAGTTTTTCCTTTTTAATTGTTTAGCATAGAAGCAACTCAACTTTCAAAAGTGTGCCCTCACTCACATATTATACAAAAGGGTTATTCGTCTATAGTTAATGATAACAGATTATTGAAATTTGAGGTTATGATAACATGCTTGGTTGGAATATGAATGTATCTCGGTCTAATTGCCAATGAAGTAAAGGTTGTAACATTCCTTCTAAATTGTAAATTAATTAAACCAAACAAATTGACATATCTCGCTCTTTCACCACCGTCGTCACCACCCCACCATAACCGTGCAGGTTGTCAACGCCTCACCACGCCACTACCCATCTCCATTGTGACTCCATTACTGTCACTGCCGTCACTATCACCTTGGTTATACAAAATTCTATTTCAAACCCGGTTTCTTTGTATGCTATATTTTCTACAAGTTTTAGTTATGAATAATAGTACTTCAAAATTCAAATTCTTTTTCATATTTTAGTTTCCTAAAAAATATTACGTGTATCTAGCCCCCTTTGAATTTCTTCAACTTGAATTTATATAAAAAATGAGTATTTCTTATTTGAGTCTCTTTAATGTTTGTTAGTTGAACAATTAACTTTTTTTTAATAATAAAAGCACTTTTAAGTTAATAGATTCAAACTTTAATATCCAGTCGGTTTTGACAACCCTCGAACTATATAGTCAAATTATGACTAATATTGTTATGCAAAACTTAATATATGTATTTCCCTCCCTAGAGAGCAAAAAATAAAAATAGGGAGGGTCCCGACCAGAAGATGATGTAGGGACATGATTGAGTAGAAGCATCGTCTATTCGGTTTTATTTTTCTAACAGCCTTGCCATTATTGGGGCTTTCTGGGCTTTTCAGCACATGACCCATTGGCGTTTTCAACAATATTTTCTAGTTTCTACTTTCTCCTCCTTTTTATATAGGATTGCTTCAATGTATATTACTATCATTTATGTTGCTACATTTTCAGGAGGACTTGGACTTGTTATCGAGTTAGGACATTAACTAGCATTCTTGAGTCGAGATGATCAACGACACGTAGTGATCTGTTAGAAGAGGTTGATGCCAGGGGCGGACCTAGCTTGAAGCTAGGTGCTGCGTCCGTTGCTACTCAACTTCGCGCGCGTAGTGGAAAATTAGTGGAAATTTTGTGTTTTTTTTACGATATTTGGAAAACGTTACTACTAAAATGAAAAAAATGAAAAACGTTACTACTGAAATTAATTTCTAGATCCGCCACTGGTTGATGCCACAACGTTGGGAATCGTCTAATGCCGATCAACTTAGTATGTGTATATATGTATATGTATATGTAAATATGTAATGCAACTCAGTATTTGTGTGATATCTATATATAATACGCATATTAGAACAAGTAGTAGACTATAGAATAGACACTGAGAGAGGCTATGTGTGTAGTGTTATGCTGTGATTGAGCAAGAAAGGGACCTCATCAAGTTGCTATGATCATGTGGGTATACCCAATGGACCGAACTCACCTAGATGGGTCCGCATATTGTGAGCCCAATACGAGGATACATAATGAATTCTTAAAACATGTATTATTCAATAGGAGAAACGATACAATAATCCATTGATCATTGACTCATTGTATATATAGTGTTGTAAAAATCGGTGGAAGCTAGTCGGCTAGTGAGATATCGATTAAAGATTAATCGGATTGGGATTTTCATATGTAATATTCAGTTTTATATATATACACACATTTTATATGTCGTTTTTGTAAGTAGACATATTTTAACCCCTACATCGACTGGCAGGTGTGTTTCCGCCTAGAAGAACATAAATTTGTAGGTATCTCTCCTCTCCATACGCATGCATGTCTCTCTCTCTCTCCTCGGTAACCATTTGCCGTTTGGACTACCCGAATCTCCGGCGACGATGTACCAGATCGTGTACCCCTACTTGAGAACACCCCTCCCTTCCTAAGGCTAGATCCGGTTAACACCAGTTGAAGACCTGACCCCAACAACCGATTTAAAACACTTTACATAAATAAAAGTTACATCATTACGAAAGTCTCAAAGTACACTCTTTGATGATAATTGTCAAATGAAATCAACATAAAAATCCATCTTTTTGATAAATTATCACACTTTATATTAAATAAGCCAAACAAAAAGTGAGAATGTCAAATTTGACTTGATAAAGCATCACCAGCTAGATTGCAACAAAAACAATTAATTCAACAATCAATTCAAGATAGTTAGTACTCACTACTAGTACAGTTGAGGTGTCAACAATAACCACAAAGGAAAATTTGCCCCTTTTTTTACTATAGTTAGGGCTAACACAAGGTCAATTAGTTAGGGTTCTTCATTTCCCCCAATTCCCAATTTTGGAAACAAAAAAAAAAAAAAAAACATTTCAAAATCAATTACGAATACATAGATCCACCACAAGAGATAGCCATTAACAGTATAGCAGCTTGTTCTTCTTCCCTTAGCTTGTTCCACCATGGCTTCCCTCTTTCATACAATGATCTCTTCCTCTGTGACCGTTGCTGTTGAATATCATGATGATTATGTGTTTGTGGTTTTTTATTTTGATTTACTACCATCAGTTTCATCTTCAACTTGACGTTTTTTGATGTTTTTGTTACGTTTTTATCAAATGATTTATTATTATTCATCTGTTGCCTCCTCCTCTTCTTATGGTATTTGATTCCACATGCATTACATAGCGACTCCAAACAAAAACAACAAAAATTAATAAATTCTTTTTTAAACACTAGAAACAAACTGCAGCTAAACGGACAACAAGCTACGTCGAAAAAACTGAAAATCAAAATCCACATCAAATAAAAAAATAAAAAAAACAAAAAAAAGTTCAGAATCATTATTACAGTGAATAAGCACTTCACTGTAATAATGTGGATCAAATCAAGCATATAAAGTTATTAGTGAATACCTTAGGACCAGCAGGACCGCCTCTCCAGAGAGGAGTTCTAGTTGTGTGACAATCGGTACAGCATTTCTTCTCGTTTGACGATTCGGTTACATCTTCAGCTTCTTCTAACTGTGAACCGTCCGATCGCTGCAAAAACAGTTCGATTCGTGCTTGTTCAGTGTTCAAAATTTTTAAATCAAAAGAATAAACATAGTTATAAGAGAGATTGACGTAATGTGTAGTACCTTATCGTTCGGATCCATGATGATGATGATAAATAGATATGAGTGTGTTAGTGAGTGAGTTTAGAGAGTAGACAGACAATGATGGCCGTTGGGTAGTATTGTAATTGTAATATTATTATATTATATGTGCAGCCTTTAGAGGTCTGACTTTGACTGAAGAGACGACGAAAGTTTTAAAAAGTTAAATAATATTATTATTTTGGGAAAGGGAGAGGTCGATGGTACTGGTCGGCGGTACACAAAACCCTAGCAACCTTTATATTTATTGCTTAATTACTATTCTACCCCTCATTATTTATAAAATTGTACGCTTAAACTCTTTTTTTATGAAATGTTTTAGGAGTATGTCTTAAATTGGTTTAATACAAGGATGGATTAGCATGCAACAATTATCTACAGAATATTGTCTTGATTTTCATTAAATAGTAAATACATGGCATGCGACTGTGTTATGAGTTTTAAATTTGTCTTGATTTTCATTATAAATGTTAATATATATTTAGTTGAATTAGGGAAATGAGCTAATACGAAGCTGGTATGGCTAATAGTCTAAAAAGGATTTTTATATTTTAAAGGTACATGCTCAAACGTCTCATTTTAGCGGTGTTGGAACCTTCTTTTCGAACTTTTACATCTTAGCTTTTAGGATTTAGTATTTTCGCTTTATCTTTAAGGTTTTATTTTTGGGTTTATGGTTTAGCCTTTAGGGATTAGGTTTTAGGGTTGGAAGCACCGGTTTTTATGCAATGGAGTTCGTCTGAGCCAGTTCTATCCAAAACAAAAATTCTTTTAGGCTACTTAAGCAAAAATAAACTTTTTAGGTGAACTTTCCTCTATATGAATATTTATTATTAACTTGGTATATGTTTAAGTGCATTGTGTCTAAACTTATCGCACCACACTATCGGGTTGAATTATATCCTACAAGGCTAAAAAAATAAGAAGTGTAGTAATCCATAAGAGAGTGACACGTATCTAATAATAAACAATTAAGAATGGTAGTTTTGTCCAAAGGACAAGAAAAGAATATGCATATACTTCTCACATGCCAAAAAACATGCATATGCAGCTCACTTGATGTCCTCTATTTTTAAACATCTGCAAGTTTTTTAAATGTCATCTTTTAAAGAAAGAACATAAACCATAAAATCGAGCGTTTTTTATCTTTAATATAAGTATCATATGGTTATACTTTTGCGTAAGACACAATGAACGTAACCTAAACACGATGAATATCAAACTAAAAACGCAATGGGCAAAAGTGAATAAAACACAATAACAACAGACAAAAACAAAATGGACAGTATATAAGACCACAATAAACAACAAACTAAAAGACAATGGCCAACAGACTAAAACACAGTGAACAACAAACTAAAACACACTTTACACCAGAAACACAAAACCCAATTACGTAAAACACAATGAACAATGTAAATCACAATGAAAATCATACTAAAAACACAATGGACAATGAATGCACCTGATACAACCTAGATCCCGAAGATATGAACCCTTCGAGTCAGACCACCACAACGAGAACACCAAAACAAGCAAGTTAAACCTGGGGGCTAACATGGGAGGCACCAACTCATTAATGCCCTTGAGGAACAAATGAGATAGTTAGTTAAACCATCACGTGATAATTAAACGTTGCATTAACTAAATTTCATTGTCTAAATAACAATGACATGGCACAAAATCGCATATGAACATTCAAACTTAAAAAAAAGGTTAAAGTTATAAAAGAGTGTATGAACAAATGTTCTAGTTATAGATGTGATGATCTAAACTGGTTTGTAAATGATGAAATGGTATGTTATTGATAGTTGATAGAATTCAGGGGATGGGAAAGAGAGGATATAGAATGCGTGTGAGAGTGAGTGTGACCAATGAAATCTTTTTTTTTTTCGAACAATGAATTTCATTCAACAAGCTAAAATAGCAAGGCGCTACAGGCAAAACAAGTACAAACTACAAACTAGACAATGAAATGCATCCAATCATACAAAAAAGACATTGCTTTAAATGTCGATCTATTTTTTATCCAATCTAGCGAAAGTGTTTTGTCGTCCTCCACAATCTTCTCAATTCTAACTTGTCCTTTGGAGAAAACTTTGTCGTTTCTTGCCCGCCAAATGTTCCAACATGGATTATACCTTGAAGGATCTTCTTTTTTTGCCTTTGTTACTCGGGTGGTCTTGTGTTTGTCTAGGAGGTCGCGGACTGAAAATGCAAACACATTTGAAATACGACACCACAAACTGATGTTGCTCCAAATTCTATTTGCCACATAGCATGCCGTAAACAAGTGCTTTGCCGATTCGTCTTGTTCTCCACACAGTTTACACGTTCTTGGACCATCATAAATGTTCCTCAACGCCAAACCATCATGTGTCGGTAAAACGCCCCATATTCGCTTTCCACATAAGATGTTAACCTTTTTTGGGATCCAGCTATTCCATTGCATTACATACGAGTATTGTGTTGTTGTACTATTACAAATTGATGTTTTCATCATGATCACTAGGCATGTAAACGAACTGAACGAACACGAACAAAGGCATGTTCGTGTTTATTCATTTAACTTTAACCGGACACAAACACATAATCGAACACATTTTCGTGTTTGTTCATTAAGAAATTTGTCATGTTCGTGTTCGTTAATGTTCTTTCGTTTAAAACCTAAATGAACAGTTTATGAACGAACGTTCACGAACATAATAAATGTAAAACGATTTTGTATTACTAAAAAACAAATTATTAATTGGTTATATTTATACAAGTAGCTAAACCCCTAATTTATGTTTATATTTATATACATATAACTTCTTATGTACTTTGTAAAACTTAAACGAACATAAACGGACATAAATAAACGAACGAACATTCATTCATGAACATAAATGAACAAACACAACCTTTGTCCATGTTCGTTAACGAACAAATTTTTGCGTTCGTGTTTGTTCGTTTATTAAATAAACGAACATAAACGAACTTCCTGCCAAACAATTTCACGAACAGTTCATAAACGTACGGTTAGTTTACAGGCCTAATGATCACACGATAATAATTATTTAAAATAGAATGAGTCACCAATTTTGTTAGAACTAGCTGACATGGCACTCATGGTGAAATCCTTGAATTTCTCTAGCAGATTTCGAACTCTTCCTTAATTGGGCTGGATCCACAGATTGTGTAATGACACTGTTGGGCTGGTATACATTTCTCAACGTAAAATGTATTATAGTTGATCTCAAGGTTTCCAAACCCGGACCGGCCGGTCTGACCGGTTGGACGGGGAAACGGACCCCCGACCGGTCCGGGTTGATACATTGGACCGGCTTTGACCCGGCGACCCAGCCGGTCGGACCGGGATTTAAAAAGTCAGACCGATTTTTTTTTAATATTTTAATTTATTGGGGTTTTGGTTTGTTTTTTGGGCCGGTTTGTTAGACCGGGCCGGGGATTCTGGTTCAACGTCCAGTCTGGTTCTGAAAAACATTGGTTGATCGAGTAGAGTTCGCTGTGAGTGTGAAACATGGTCAAAGAAAGTCAAAGGTGTGGCTTGTAGTTTATTCGGTTATTTTATTCCAGACGACCTTCTTCTCCGATAAGTCGATAAGACTTGAAAAAACAAGATGGAGAAAAAGCTGTCATCAGTTGCTAAAACCCTAAAACCTTCACCAATCCAGCAATTATCGCTTTTAGCCCAACGTTGCAACGCCGTTAACCTCGCCGAAGGCTTCCCCGATTTTCCGGCACCACCGCATATCAAGGCCGCCGCCGTCTCCGCCATCACTTCCGATTTCAACCAATACAGGTCTCCTACATTCCTTAACCGAAACCCTAATTTGTGTTTTATTGCACAATTCGTTACATTTTCATTGAATTTTGTTTCGTTTTTCGAAATTTTAACTAGCTACCAAGTTTGTGATTAAAAAAAATGAAGCAAAAAAATATTTAATATATGCAGTACTAAGACTAAAGGGTGGGCCATGGGGGGAGGGAATCCGGGGTGACATGTGGCATCCGGGGTACACGGGAACACCGCCCCCCCCCCCCCCCCGGTTGATTTTCCGGTGAGTTCGGGGAAATTTCCACCTTCTCCCCGGATGAAGTGATTGGCCCCTTTTTTTTTTTTTTTTTTAATAAAGCTTTATCCAATAAAAAAAGGAAGGGGGAATGGGGGAATTGGGGGAAGGCATTTCCAAACTTTGGGGGAGAAAATGGGGGAAATGATGTGGCGCTGATGTGGCACTTGGGGGAGTTGGGGGAAAGGGGAGGCACACCATATAGCCTAAATACAAACCTTACGGTAAAAAAAAGGGTTATTGGATTTTAACACATGAACTATTGATTATTGGCCGCTAACACACTGAACTACAAAATCGATCATCAGCACTTTCTACGTGTCACCCTCGGACTAACCATGGTTAGTTTTTTTGCTGACGTAGCCATTTTTCTGATGTGGCATGGTGATGTGTTAACTTTGACCATGCCACGTCATCAAAAATGACACATCAGCGAAAAGACTAACCATGGTTAGTCCGAGGGTGACACAGGCCAAGAAGTTGAAAGTACAATGTGGTGGTGATCAATTTTGTAGTTGAGTGTGTCAGTGGTCAATAATCAATAGTTCAGAGTGTTAAAATCCAATAACCCAACAAAAAAAAAAAAAACTATGAGAACCAAAATGCTAGTAGTCCATGTATTAGAAGCAAAAGAATAAAATAACTCTATGCTATTATAATAGAAGCATAAGCAGCAGTGTGAAAATATTATAATAACACTTGGTTATTTATAAATAGCACTTTGGTTCTTACGGTTAAAAAAACACATGGTTTGTACGAGAACTATCCCGTTTTATATATTACTGTTACTCTGTTAGTACAAAATAGTGCAAATGACAAACAATTAGACTCTGCTACACATTAGTTAGAGGAAATGTTGGTTTACACTCATAGAAATTGTAACCTGTTAGATGTTTATTGAAACTTAATTGATACTAGTATGTCTAAAGGGGTGTTTGGATGTGCATTTTTAAGTGATCAGTTAAAAAGTTTTCTTTGTATATTTGTGATAATATGTCAACTACAAGGCACAGAGGAATAATCTATATTTTAATCTAACATTGTTTAAAATCATTGTTTGTAATCTATATGTTACACTCTGTCCAATAATATGTAGTTAAAGCTAACATTGTTTTGCAAATTGTAACTGAAGGCATGTGCAGGGAATCTGCAATCTGCTTGTGGATAAAATGAAGCAAATGCACGGTTTAGACGTTGACCCTTTAACAGATATTGCCATTTGCTGTGGCCAGACTGAGGCATTTGCTGCCACAATGTTTGCTAGTATGTTTCCCTCTTGTTACAGTCATCCTTTCGTATATCCGTTTACTCAGAAACACAAGTATATATATACTGTTTTATGTTTCTGTGCAGTAATTAACCCTGGTGATGAAGTAATACTTTTTGAGCCTTCTTTTGAAACATATGGAACATGTATATCAATGGCTGGAGGAATCCCTGTAAGTGTTTAGCACAATCATATGATCTTGTCACGCTGAGCCATATCCAGTGGCATGATTTTTTAGTTTTGAACTTTTGGATCACCTTGTTTTGTTGTTTGTTGTGCGTTAAGGTATATGTAGCCCTTGACCCACCTTACTGGACACTTGATGAGGTCAAACTTTTGGATGCTTTTACTGCAAAGACAAAGGCTTTAGTACTGAATAGGTATGTTTCTGAACTTGGATTTTTTTTAATAACTGTGAAAACCCATCATCAAAAACTCACAGGCCCCACTGAAACCCTGCTAACGGTGGGATCAAGTAAAATGCAGCTTGTGTTGGGCAGGTGGCCTTCAAGGGGTTAAAGGCAGAAACCTGGATTCTTACCTTAGACCTCTGTTAGAGGGAATAAGGAGCTTACCACAGTGCCACCCCCTTGGTTTTGGATTTGTGTTTAGTGATTATGAGATATTGAATGACCGAATCAGGTAATTAATTGTACTAAAACATGCTGCAGGAGTGTTTGGATGTGGTTGTGCCACCTGAACTTGTAATAATCACCTTTAATGGTGTTGTGTGTTTGGCAATTTTGATTATGTAAGTATTAGGTAAACTACGGATACAATTTCGTTCTGTCATTTGATGATCAGTTTTGTTGCAGCTAGTATCAAACTGATCATTAAAAAATGATTAAATTAGCAGAAGTAGGTTACTACTACACACTAGAAAGAAGTTGCAATAATCAGTTAAATCACTTTCAAAATGCATATTTAAATGCCCTCTAAAAACGGTTTTGAACAAAGCCCCACAATATCTATCAACGTGAACGCTGCAAAAGTTGTTGTCTTCATGAGAACTGTGAGCATTTCCATTCAGGATGGCCCATGAAAACTCTTAACAACTCTCTTTTTACCTATTAGTCGACAAACGTTCCCTGCTCCACCGTTTTTAAGGGATATGTAGGCAAACAATATTCATGACTCTGTGAAGTAGGTAGATCTTTTGATACGTTTTCATTCATTGCACAGTCCTCATAATCCGACTGGAAAAGTTTTTAACATGGACGAGCTAGAGATTATTGCTGAATATTGCCGAACAAAGGATTGCATTGCAATTACCGATGAAGTATGTATGACAACTTATTACGTTCATTTATATCTTCGTTTGTTTCTTATCTGCCTACATTTTCTATCCTTTTAAATTTTATGCAGGTTTATGAGCATATAATATACGACAATGAACCACATATAAGCCTTGCGTCTCTACCCGGAATGCAAAATAGGACCATCATAACGTCTTCCTTGTCTAAGACTTATAGTGTAACAGGTATACTAACTTATCTTGTCTTCAAAGTTTAAAACAATTTTCATTTTGCCTGCTGCACGACTGATTTTCACTATAACTATGTAAAATTTAGATGTGGGTATATCTAGTTTAATTACTGGAGGCGATTATTTTAACCCACTTATAAATGCATCAATTTGGGTTCTCTTTGATTTCAAACAGCTCAAATTTAGCTAGAAGGGAAAGGGGTTACATGGGTCAAACTCGTTGAAAGTAGGGATGAGAAGTTTCGTACCAAATACCGGTACCGTACCGATGCAGTACCATATCGGTATTAACCGAACATATATGTACGGTATTCGGTTTTGATTTTTGCTCAATTCAAGTATCAGTACTATGCGGTGCGGTACCGGTGAACTTTTAACGGTACCGTACCATACGGTACCGACTAAACATATACAATACAATATTGGGTTCTAGTTTAGCCAAATTCCGGTACTGGTACTATTTGGTACGATAGTTGTTTGGGCCGGTGCTAGTACCAGTCTTATCATTAGTTGAAAGTTGCAAATAACCTACTAAATGATTTTAATTAAAGATTTAGATTATTATTATACAGTAATAATGTCTTTTAATCTTAGTTAACACATTAAGTACCTATAAAAATAACAAATAAGAAAAAAAAAAAACAGACAAAAGTGTTGCTGGTCAACCTCGCCCATTTTGACCCATACTAAAAATGACCCACCCTTTTGATTTGTTACTCAACTCACCGGTCCAACCATCTTGCCATCTCCACTAATTACTTATCTATTTTGTATCAGGTTGGAGGGTTGGGTGGGCTATAGGCCCATCTTGCATTGCATCTGCGATCAGAAACATTCATACTAAAGTGACAGATTCTGCTCCTGCACCTTTTCAAGAAGCTGCCTTGACCGCGTTAAGGAGTCCACCAGAATACTACAGATCTTTGAGAGCAGTAAGGACTTCATAAAAAGAACAAATACCTTATTTCATCATTTATATAATCATCTCACGGGTCCTACTTTTATGGCTTTTTTCTTACAATTGGTGTGTTGGTACTTAGGAGTATGAATCAAAAAGAGACTTCGTCTTCAAGTTGCTTTGCCAGGTGGGTTTCCAGGTGGAGTTTAAACCATTGGGTTCGTTTTTCATATTTGCAGCGCTTCCAGAGACTTGCAAACTTACCGACGTATGTGTTTCTTAGAATTCCTTCTATGTTAATTTTAAGTTTTAAAAGCAGAAGTTGATGATAATGGTGGATTTTTTATAGGTTGAATTTGTGGAGGAATTAATAAAAGAAGCTGGAGTTGTTGCTGTTCCTGGATGTGGCTTTTTTCATACGAAACTTAATTACCATAATCGATACATCAGATTTGCTTTCTGTAAGGACGATGTTACTTTGACCTCTGCTGCTCACAAAATGCAGCAACTTGTTGATGCATCTGGGCGTCTCAGGTTTCTTTGAATTCGTATTAATTGTAACTGTACAAAAATGTAACAGAAACATAAGTTTTGCAGGCAAGAATATTTATTCCATTTTAATATTATTATCGTTATAATTTGTACTAACCAATGTTCCTACTTCAAGATGAATAGCTATAAAAAAGACACAAGTTTGATAGCCTATAGCGAATGTGTACAGCGGTTAGAAAGTTGAAGAGGACTAAGTGTAGATTATGTAATAATACAGGTGGTAATATTTGCAATTTACTATCTACCTAGTGAGTAAAGTTGAAAGTATCATATTCTAACAAAAAACTAACATAGTTGGTGTGTTTTGGTCATTTGATCGAAAATGAATAGAAGATCTAACATAGGATAGTGCAAATTGGTTGCAAAATAAAAGAACAAAAATGACAATAGAAGACCTAAACAAAGGGGCAACTGTGCCAGTCCAGTACTCTGTGCATAAGACTATGGGGTGTGCTCCCTCTTCTCCCTTCCTCCCCCTTGTCTACATCAGCGCCACGTCATTTTCCCCCTTCTTTTCCCTTCCCCTTTCCATTATTTAAATGCAAAAAAAAAAAAAAAACCAAAAATAGTGAACGGTTATATTTACCCACACACACAATCCACACACAAACCCATCAACCCATTCTTCCCCTCTCTCTGTCTCTCTCTCACACCCAAACTTCATCTTCATCATCATCATCATCCCTTCAACCACCACCGCCGCCCGCCTCCACCTGCATCAACCCCACCGCCGGCTCCACCTCCACAACTTCATCTTCATCACCAAGTCTCTCTCTCTCAAACCCATCTTCATCACCCACTTCAACTTCATCTTCATCATCCCTTCAACCACCACCAACCGCCACCCTTCAACCACCACCAACAGCCACCGTCTGTCTCCACCAACCAATCCCACCGCCGTCCGCCTCCACTTGGAACCAACCCCACCGCCGTCTGACTCCACCTGCTTCTCTCTCTCTCTCAAAACGTTTTTTTCTTTTTTTTTATGCAACGGTCAAAAACTTCATTGGAAAGTGGGACGGGGCAGACGAGATGATCTCCCCGAGCTCACCGAAGGCCCATAGGGGGGGGGGTGTTCCCGAAGGGGAAGCCCTCCAGGTCAGCTCCCCGAGCTTCTTTCCCGAGCCACACCCCATACAAGAAAAGAGTTTTTTCCCTAATTAGTGGTGATAAAAAAGTATTTATTTTTGAAGTGTTTCTTAAATGGTGTTTTTCATTAGGCCCTCCTACTAGCACCACCCCAAAACTTATTTGCACCGGCCTCTACGGCTCGTAGAGGCCTCTACGAGCTGTAGAGGCCTGTGTCAATCATTGCAGTGGGCACCCACCTCTACGGTCCGTAGAGGCCTCTACGAGCCGTAGAGGGTTGTGTTTTCAATGCTCTGACACCTCTACGGCCCGTAGAGGTCAAGGTGTCACGTAGTGACGATTGTTCGATAGCTCATGGTACTAAAGTGTAAATATTGATATTTTGATTAAGTATTTTATTACATTGAAAGAAAAATATACGATACAATAATTCTAAGTGACAACTAAAACTAAAATACAATGAATCCAAAATCTAAGTAAAAATTCCAAAAGCTTAAAAGTCATCTCATAAATAACCTGTAACATGTACGAAAATAGTATATGTCAATACAAAAATGTATTGGTGACGATACTCTGTGTTGAATACATATAGTAGAAAAAGTGTTTAGCAATTCTTGGGCAGTACCATTTGCAATTATGTAATAAGTATCCGGGTCAAAATCAACCCTATGAAAATGAAATGAAATTTATATATAGCATGCGCTATTTGACAGTAATAATGAATCACATAACAATGACCAAGGACTTAACTCAAACATGTAAGTCAACAAGGGGTATATACCATAGTACTATTCATTGAAATGTCAGGCCCTTAAAGGTTAATGATTTTGACAAGTAATAGACACACAAATTAACATAAAGCAAACATACATGAGAATTGCATTTAGTGAAAAAAAATAACATTTAGTCATAGTGTACATGAATAGCCCCAAAAGAGTAAAACATGAAAAAAGGAAAAGATATACTCACTTTGATTATGATGATAAACTTGCTAAAAATCAACGAGAATCAATAAATTGTGATTGTACCTAACTAAAAGTGATGTTTTAGTTTCCATAGTTATAGCGTTTGTGCAAATGTATCGTTTTTATTATTTGGGGTGTGGAGGTAACCCCCTAACTGGGCTTGGTGCCAATGGGCTATGTGCCCATATAGTTAGGGGTCCATGTGTTCGGCCCATTAAGGCCCATGTAAAGCCCTATATAAAGAGGTCACCACCTCTCATTAGGGCACACAACATACAAGATATCACACTTATACTTACCCCTGGTAACTTACGGCCGCCAACACTTTTTGTGTCTGTACGTTAGACTCCACTTGTGGTTTCCTAGCAGTCACCTCCACCCCCACTTTCCTTTCCTTTCTTGCAGATCTGAACCGGAAAAGAGAAGAAGATCAAGGTGTGATTCTCCTATTCAACTCGGTCGAGGCATGACCCGGACAGCAGTTTTGGTTAGTGTTTCTTCATTGGCGCCATTCGTAAAGAGCAATTCGGAAACAGTCACATCTTTGTTCTTCTCTACTCTAAACCTTCATATCTGTGCTTTTTGGAAGACTCACGAGGTTTTGGATTAATAATGATTTCTGATTGGATATGTACATCACAAAGGTGTAACCTTTCTGCTGTAATTTGTTGCTAAATATAAATCCACAAAGGAATAATGGAAACCAAGAAAAGCAGTCTCATCAATGGGGGAAAGTCTCTGTTTGTCTAAAGGGATGGTACAAGACAAATAGCGTAGAGTACAACCATTCAAAACGCATCCATCCCCTAGTCTCCAGACCTGAGTTTTTTCCACAACTATTTGGGTCTACAAAATTAGTTCATTAGAAAACTTAGTTGAATCGCAACAATATCACACCATAAAGTAGTGGAAGAAGGTATACAAACACGAAAAAAATACTATAAATCATAACTAGCAAAACCTAAACAGATCTAGGAAATCAATTCATTAGAAAACTTAGCTGAATCGCAACAATATCACACCAAAAAGTAGTGGAAGAAGGTATACAAACACGAAAAAACATAACTAACAAAACCTAAACAGATATGGAAATCAATTCATCAGAAAACTTAGTTGAATCGCAACAATATCATACCATAAAGTAGTGGAAGAAGGTATACAAACACGAAAAAACATAACTAACAAAACCTAAACAGATATGGAAATCAATTCATCAGAAAACTTAGTTGAATCGCACTAATATCACACCATAAACTAGTGGAAGAAGGTATACAAACACGAAAAAACCTAGAAATCATAACTAGCAAACCTAAACAGATCTAGGAAATTAGTTCATTAGAAAACTTAGTTGAATCGCAACAATATCACACCATAAAGTAGTGGAAGAACGTATACAAACACGAAAAAACCTAGAAATCATAATTTACCAAACTAAAAGCATGAAATGAAACACAAAACATCAACCGAACGTATGAAAAATACATAACTAGTTGAATCGCACAATAAACAACGAAGATTAACTAGAAAAACCTGTTTGAAAATACAAAAATCACACACTATGAGTACAAAGCAACTTTTAGCACGGAATTAAACAAATAACTGATGAAATTACATTACTAAATGAATGACGAAACTAATGAAACACGATGATCATAATAAACGGATGATATCAAAGATATGGTACCATGATGAGATTTTGGCGGGAAAAAATTGATCAAATGTGGGAGAATGTGATGAAGTGAGGGAGATTGGGGGTAATATTATTATTTATATAGCATCTGAAGTAGTGAAAAGCTCATTTACAGACTCCACCGTGGAAAATTTTCAAAAATCGGTTAACCGAACCCATCAGAATTGGGTTGAGCTAGGCCGGACCTATAGAGAAAAAGCAAGAGGGTACTAATGACGTGAAATGGCCGGTTTGCCCTTGGTTTATAATTAACAAAACACAGGGTATAAGAAACATTATTTTAAATAGCATCGGGGTGGTGGTGGTGAATCTTTAGGAGGCGAGAAAAGACTAGTTTGGTGGTGGTGGTGGGTTGGGGCGTTTGCAGACTTGCAGTTGGGAGGACAAAAAAGGTGGGACGGGGGGTGGTGGGGCGTCTCCACACCCATTGCGGCGGCGACAACTAGATTTACAAAATAAGGTCGTATAATGATATTAAAAGGGGTTTAACTCGGCGTCGTGTTGCGACTCTTCAATCAGAATCTACAACTTATTACCAACATTTTTTCAACTTGGTCACAGATCGCTTCTAAAAATAAAAAAATATAGTAAGCTCGACATGTCATCCATATCAAAATTAGAAATATTGAATCTTGAGAAGGTGAGAACCTATGTAACCCTTGGCCATGTATGTATCTGAGATTGAAATCACCAAAATCAGACGAAATCAATGATGTACTATCATAAAGAACTACCCTTTTTGGGGGGAAAAAATCATAAATCAATATTGTTAAGAACTGTTGGGTGCTCTTTACGATAGATGCTTTAGTTTAAAACGAAAACATAGATAGGCCATTCAAACTCACCCGTTTCTGAGCATGTGAGTCAAATTTGATTGGCATGATATCCTCCGCTTATCCGAAAAAGGCATACATGAAACAACAATTCCGTTCCTCTAACGGAAATTTGTATAAATAGGGTCCAAAACCTGAAAATATACTAATACCACAATGTAGCAACAAAAGGGCCAACCCAAAGAGTAAATCTTACCCTCAAGAAAATTGATATTAAGAAAACAACCTAAAAAAACACATTAAAAAAGATCTATCAGCTAGTTAACTTAGCAATTTTGACTTTTTTTAAAAGTCAAGCTAGCTCATTAACGACACGTGAATGTAAGAATGAGCTTGCAACTTTTTAGCAATTTTTTTCATAGTCTTACCTTGAAAGACAATATATGACTGTAATGATTGTCTGTTATGAATATGTCGGTATCCGCCACACATTGTTTGGTGCCTTGAATTATACATGTAGTATTGGCATGTTTAGAAGATCAAAACTGCTTGTTTCAACACTCTAAGTTGTCGAATAATGAGGCTCAGAAAAGGTATGTTATTGTAGTTGTAAACAAAACATTTGGTTATTGTGGCTGCAAATAAAACATTTGTCGTGCCATAACAATAACCATATGGCGTCCTTTATCATCATCTCCTTATTGTAGTTGTAAACAAAACATTTGGTTATTGTGGCCGCAAATAAAACATTTGCCGTGCCATAACAATAACCATATGGCGTCCTTTATCATCATTGCCTTAGAGTGAAACATTGTATATGCAACTTTACAACACGCTGCTATTCTCCAAACAACAATTCATGTATGACAGGGCTGGTACAAAGGGGTATAAATACGGAGTAAACCAAAATAACCAAAACACCGTTTACATAAAGCGTGAAATGGCACACATACCTTTTTTGCTAATGACAATGAGTTGTACACACACATATGCCCATCTCTACAACACGTGTACACATCAATTTTACATGGACATCTGGAAGTTACTGAAATACCCTTCACAGATCAACATTTTACATGGATGGCAAAAACACTATTCAAATCCCCACGTCTATTATTATAGTGTAATGTAATAATAATGAATTCCCATTACTCTATTAATAGAGTACAAATCAGAATGAAGAGGCAAGGGTGCTTATGCAAAACCATCTCAATTGCCAATTCCACACATTCATCATCATCTCCATTTATGGCGTAACTCGCTGAAGGCTCAGATACACATCATTGTCTCATATTACCAATTAGGAAAATTATTTAAACACGTTTGCAGTTAAGGGTTCAAACAACAATCAATACCTTTGAGACTCAGCCACACATCAAAGCAATGAGTTGTGCACACACATGCCCATCATAAAATGGAATGACTTAGAGCTGTACACACATATGTCCATCTCTACAACAGGTGCACCCATGTAGAAGTTACTAAAATACCCTTCACAAATCAGCATTTTCACAAAGATGGCAAAAACACTACATAAACAATAGGATTATTATGCCCATCATAAAATGGAATGACTTAGAGCTGTACACACATATGTCCATCTCTACAACAGGTGCACCCATGTAGAAGTTGCTAAAATACCCTTCACAAATCAGCATTTTCACAAAGATGGCAAAAACACTACATAAACAATAGGATTATTAATATATAGGAGTGTGTTTGTGTGTGTATATATATATATAATCGTTGTTTTGCAGAATCACCAATCATACCGTAAAGAAACAAAATCATACGCAACTCAGATGTACAGAGGCAAAGTTGTTTATTTAAAGCCATCACAATTGCCATTCTAACACATTCATCATCATCGCCAATTATGGCGTAACTCATCGAAGGCTCAGATACACATAATTGCCTCATGTTCCCAATTAGGAAAATTATTAAAACACGTTTGCAGTTAAGGGTTCAAACAACAATCAATGCCTCAGCCACACATCAAAGCAATGAGTTGTGCATACACATGCCCATCATAAAATGGAATGACTTAGAGCTGTACACACATATAGAGCCTCGTTAAAAATGTATGTTAAATTTCCAGATGACAATGAGCTGTACACACCGAAAAACAATGCCTTTGAGAGTCAGCCACGAATCATAGCCTCGTTATTTTGTGGAATTACCAATCATACCGAAACGCAATTTCAAAAAAATGTTAAGTTTCGAGACGCCCCTGTTTGAAATGTAGCAATTCATCAGTTTATAATACAAACACATCATATCAATATAATAACTCATATATTATTTTACAACAAAAATTAATTGGCTTTCAGCTAATAGTTTTTATATAATTCTTATTTTGAAGTATTTGTAACTAGTTTTTAACAATTTTATCAGATTCAGAGGGTTGATTAAGTTATATATAATCAATATATCAAGGTAGAAAAACTCAATGTCAATATTATACTCATAAGGAAGACCATTAATTTGGAAATAATAAAATTAAGTAACAACAATTAGTTATCTATCAAGGATATATAATGGGAAATAAAAAATGGTGCAAGAAAGTGATTAGTGATTCACCAGCATTCATATTATCAAATAATTTGATCTCTTAATCGGTTCTATTATAATTACAATGAACATCATCAGATAATACGTATTATAAGATGCAACTTGTTCACATCTATTTAAATAAAAGTTGAAAATTAAGGCAACAGAATTATAGTAAACCTACAACAATAATCAATCCAAAATGCCTCGATTTAATGGCGCATCTTCTCTGATGCATACTACAAATTTATCATTCCTTTAATCTACTTCAATTATCGTATAACCCTATAAACATATAAATCCCCTTTCAAAAACAAAACCAGGCGAGCATAAAACATACCCGATGTCATCATTATCATACTCAGTTAATCCCACCAATAGCAAAAGTTAAGGTAGGTCTGAGGAGGGTAAGATGTAGACAGCCTTACCTCTAACCCGTGGAAATAGAGAGGCTACTTTCAGTGAGACCCACGGCTCGATAGTGGCTTTGTATCAAGCTTTGGACATAAGGCACATAACACTTAGAAATCGGGACAAACCCGATTGGTGCGTGTACCCCCTTGTCTTTTAGCTATCAACGCTACCACATGATGCATGATTAACCATCCGTCATTTTTGACATTAGTAAAATAACGTTAAAATTAGTGCAACTTTACGCAGTTGGAACAGCAGAACCAGCAATAGCCGTCTCCTGTCCATCAACCGGATCACTCGACACAGAACCCTCAACAACAACAAAATGACCTTCCCCGCCGCCGCGATGTTATTTGAGTTTTTTATAAAAAAAAATTCATTTCTTATTATAAAGGTAAGATAACATAAACAATGATTGTGAGCACCCCTATGGCCCGTATAGGTCTCTACGAGGCATGGAGAAAACTTGATGGCGTGATAAAACTTGATGTTATTTTCTATGTAACTATAATTAGAAAAGTTGTTTTTACTTTGGCCGTCTCGATAAATGTGTTTTTATTATAAAAGGTTGTTTTTATACTAAATACGTTGTTGTGTTATATTTGTTAATTTTGATTACGAAGTTTTGGTTATTTGTATAAAATGTTATTTTTTTATTACTATAAATTGTTATTTTTTTTGTTACCGTTGTCGTATCGATAGGCGTGTAAGCGTCAACACAAACGTCTAAATAAACAAACAAATACAAATAAACAAATGATAATATAATATAAACAAACAAGCATTTCCAAATAAACAACTATAACTGCGAATCATCGGGTGGCGGCCACTGCGAAGACGTCTCGGCCTGCTGCATGGACGTCCCAGTCTATTGTGTGTTGGGCCATATAAGCGGTGCGACACGAGGCTGCATCTCCAGACGGCGGTACATCTCCCGCTGGCCAGCAACCAACCAGCGAAACACCTCGTTTGTCTGCTCACGCCACTAATCCATCTACTCCTGCCATTGATCCATCTCCGCACGCCACTGACGCGACTCGACGGCCTCTGCCACAATCCGCTGTAGATCCACCCTAACCTTAGATGACAACCTGATAGCTGACAAACACATTTAACCAAAATTATATACGGGGCTAAATATATACGAGTCTAAATATGTAAAATGATAAATATACACGGGTCTAAATTATAAACAAATGTAAATACAAAAAACACACCTTACTTGTTTCAAATGAAATATCTCGTAGTGGTTCCCCGGGGCCGTTATCACTTCCCTTACCTCCTGTGAAGTCCTTGACACCTTCCTCGTGTGATTCTTTGAAGTTGCCATCACCCTCTTCGTGCGAATGGTAAGTCCCGTACGCGTATTGTGGATGGCTTGGCGACACATCAAATAACTCCAGTTCTTCTACGTACTCCTGGTTTAAATCGGGCAGCGCCTCCCATCACTACAGTGAACAATGGATATAACCTCCTCATCACCACGGGTCCAAAAAAGCTTTTCGAGACAAAAGATACGTCAAACGAGTACGCCCATTCACCCAAAACATCGTTGTGGTCCCCCGAAGACATTGTGATAGCTTGGTATTGATTGGATTTTAGGAGGGATGGAGTTTAAGGATTTTATTTTTGTTTTCGTCGTCTGATAAATGAAGCCAAGGAAGCAGAATATATCTGGAACTCTATGGCCCGTAAGGGCCGTTACGGCCTTTATGGCCCATATAGGGTCGACATTGGGTTGTGTTGGGTCGGTCCAAGACATTATGGGTCGACATTGGGTTGTGTTGGTGTAGGCGGTGTGAGCCGGTTCGGGTCACTCGCGAGTGCGGTGGTGTCGGCGGTGGCCGGGGTGACGTTGCGAGGGGAAGGGTGCCATATAAGGCGACGATGAGTAGTCCAAGATTTTAATGAATTTGGTTAAATTCCTTTACACTTTGAAAAAAATTGAATTCCTATAGGTAATGAAAATTGAGGAAATTGATTTCCATTTTCTTTCATAACCACACACAATAAAATGGAACTAATATTTCATTTCCAACAAATTCTGCGAATCAATACATCAAGAGTCCGGGTCCGGATGGTTTCACGTTTCGATTTATTAAAAAGTTTTGGCCTGCGTTTTCCGATGATTTTGATAAAATTTTCGATGAGTTCTTCTATACGGGTAGGATTAATCAGGGAGTTGGCTCGTCGTTTATTACGCTTATTCCAAAGGTTAGCGACCCAGTCGAGCTTGGCGAATATCGGCCTATTAATCTAAAACGGGTGGTGAGTAAGGTTATATCCAAAGCCTTGGCAAATAGGCTTAGATTGGTTATGGGTGAGATTACTAATGAGACACAATCGGCTTTTCTTTCGGGTAGATATATTCTTGACGGCCCGTTAATTCTTAATGAGATTTTAGCGTGGGCTAAGAAAGTGGGGAAGAAGTTGTTTTTCTTCAAGATTGACTTTGAGAAGACGTCTGACAATGTGAATTGGGAGTTTTTGATATCAGTTATGCGTCAGTTCAAATTTCCGGAAGTTAGGTGTACTTGGATTAAAGGGGTATTGGTTTCTGCTCGGTCCCTGGTTCTGGTTAACGGATCTCCTACGTTCAAGTTCAGTTGTGGTAAAGGTCTTCGCCAAGGTGATCCGATTTCGCTGTTCCTTTTTGTCATTGTTATGGAGGCGTTTTCTAGCTTAATTAGAAGAGCGTCTCAGGTTGGTGTTTTTTAATAGGGTTTGTCTTCCCAATGGTGGGCCGGTGGTGACTCCTTTATTGTACGCGGATGATGCTATGGTGATGGGAGATTGGTCACAGTTTAATGTTAAAAGCCTTATAAGAATTTTAAGGATTTTTCATATGTGTTCAGGCCTTAGGTTTAACATTAATAAGTCGACGATTTATGGGGTTGGTTTGAGTCGTGAGGAACTTCTTGCCGAGGCTAATAACTTGGGATGCAAGTCTGGCGAGTTACCTTTTAAGTACTTGGGGATTTTAGTGGGGGCTAACATGAATCGGATTAGTAATTGGGATTCAGTGGTGAAGGTCTTTGATAGTCGTTTGTCCAAATGGAAGGCGAATATTCTTTCTATGGGTGGTCGAGTGGTTCTTATAAAGTCTGTGCTTCAAAGTATTTCTATGCTTATTTTTCTTTGTATAAAACTCCGGTGGGGGTTATTAATGCTCTTGAGTCTAGAATGAAAAGGTTTTTATGGGGCGGTAGTGATGAGGTACATAAGGTTCATTGGGTTGCTTGGGATGTTGTGACTAAGTCTATAAACGAAGGAGGATTGGGTATTAATTCGCTCGAACAGAGTAACCTTGCACTTCTTCTTAAATGGCTTTGGAGATATCGGGTGGAAAGTGATGCTCATTGGCGCAGGGTTATAGATGTTGTTCACAGTTCTACTAGAAGATGGGAAGTTTATCCGGCTAATGGTTAGATTCCTTACAAAGATGGTGCGGACCGGCTATAGAACTAAGGTTCAAGAGGTTAGTTTTTCTAATATGATCCGTGGAGTTGTTGGGGATGGGAACAATATTCGGTTTTGGATTGACCCATGGGTTAATCGAGAGCCGTTAAAGGTCTTGTTTTCAAATCTTTTTCGGCTTGAAAGTAATAAGTGGTCCTTGTTTCTGAGAGAATTGTGTATACGGATGGGTTTAGAAGTGTTAGCTGGAACTGGAATATGTATCCAGTCACGGCAATTGAGACAATGGAGCTTGTGGATTGTTATAGGAGGATTACGGGGGTGCAGTTAGCCAACAAAAGGGACGAGTGGAGTTGGAATGAGGGTGGCATGCAGGAGTATTCGGTTAAGGAGGTTAGAGAGTGGTTGAAGGGGCCGGTGGGTTCGAGTATGGAGAGATGGTATAAGTTGTGTAAGTGGCTTCTGAATAAAGTTAATTTATTTATGTGGCGGGCTATTATTGATAGAATACCTACTATGATGATATGGTTTTTGTGTGTTTTGTAAGGATGTTGAAGAAACCATGGATCATGTCTTTACCGGATGAAGTTTCGCTAGTGGGGTGTGGTGTGGTATTTCGGCTTGGTGCAAAATTCCTCCGGTTTTCTAGTTTTCGTTATCCGATGTACAGACATGGTTAGATCAAGATATAGTGGCTGAAAAGAAAAAGAACACTGTGTACGGGGTGTTTGTGTTGGCGTGTTGGCGTATTTGTAAGGCCCATAACGATCACATTTTCCGTAACATAGACATGAAGGTCGCGCAAATTGTGACGGATATTAAAAGTTTGGGTTTTTGTGGTTTAGAAGTAGGTATAAGGATGGTAACGTGGATTGGAAATCTTGGTGAAATTTTAATTTTGATATGATGTAGTTGGTTTTGCGGTTTGCTCTGTCTTGGAGCGTCCGCTGTGTTAATGAAGTTTAAGTTTCAAAAAAAAAATAGTTGAAATGAACAATACACACCTTAGGAATATGAAACTGAAAAAAAGAGGAAAGTGGAATCTTAAATTAATGCAATGGTAATTCAAAGCTAAACATGCAAAGTTTTCTGTACTTATCTCATCTTGAAGTCTTAGATTTATCCTTTATCCATGTTTATTTGGTTTTTCGTTTTAGACTATGAGGTGTGGTGGTGGTAAGGCTTGAGAGGACTTGATGTCACATCAAAAAATTGTGGGCCCTCCTCTTACCTACAAATATTAAATGTTTTAAGTTTTAACGGATAAAAAAAGGTTTATATTTATGAAGAAACTATTTGAAGTTATAATGAATTTTGCCGTTAAAGAAAGTGATTATGAGCTTGTTTAAACATTTTTTTTTAATATATTGATTGTTCCAAACACTTTCTGAAATAAAGTAAAAGGAAATGAAAATATAATTAAAAATTGGTGGTCCAAGAAAGTTGGCAGAGGAGAGGGTACAATGTACATGAGGCGTTAAAGTGGATAGACACAAAAATAACACCATATGTTGGACACATCATCCCATCGTGGTTCACCTATACACCGATGACGTGGAATATAAGTACGACCGTATATTTCACCCGCGCATTCTCCTCGGATAGACTATAGAGTTTAAACGATTTCGTCGACAACACACACCATTAGCTTAGTCAGCCTAATTTTCAAAGGCATCGTATTTATCATACTCAAACGCTCAATACTTTGGATTTTTGTCAAAGTTGGTCTTGTGTTCTTGTCCTTACTCCTGCTACAAGCCTTCCAGAACATTTTCTTGTCCACTTTTTAAATCATATACGTTTTTATCAAACATTGACTTGTTATAAACCATCAACAGTCATTAAACCGTTCAAATCGAATCAATCAACTAAGTTGGTGCTTTTTAGAATCCTTAGTAGTGATTCAATCCAGGATTGTTTTCAAACCAACCAAATCGGACCGTAAGAAATCATAATATTTAAAGTTACAATAATCATCTTTGCCAAAAAAGAAAGGAAGAAAGAAAACAACTCTTCGAGTACTCTTACACCGTAGTACAATGAAAATACTAACGCATAAGTTTATTATTACATGGTACCTTGAAATTAAAGCCACAAATAGACAGAATATAAACAGCAAAATTGAGAAAACCTCATTTTCAAGGGTTTTTCTAAGTTATTAATTTGGGTATGACTGAATTATAACTTATTTGGTACAAATTAGCTAGTACTAAAACAAGGTTTATTAATTTGTTTACACCAAACAAAACAATCTTTGTTTTTACCCAAGTTTCATGCAAACACTACTATTAGTCAGTAGATGGTATCTTGGCGTTTGCCTTAACGAGTCCAATATTTATATATGATGTTTATACGTTTAGTACAATATTTTAATCAAAGATGTTTTTTATGTGCACTTTAAGTACTTAAATTTATGTTATATATAAAAGTTTTAACTACTTAGATATGTTTAAATCCATCACCTATTAAATCAGACATTACTTTTCCACACACATTCACCTTCACTAGGCAATCCATTATGGTTTCGATTGTTCACTAGCACGTCAAAAGGTAATTGACATATCACCATGGGGATTTCACTCACTTATTTTAACTAAATTCTGTAATAGTTTCACTGAGTACCCATTAGTAAAACATTTAAACAAGAAATAAAAGAAAAAAGGACGAGTGTGATTGAAATGTGTGGCCTACACAACCTCATCCCCATTGAGGGGTACATGATGTCTCCTCCGTGACAAGGTGGCAAGGGCATTAGCCATAACAATTGGCCTTAGCCCTTAGTGATGAAACTGATGAATAATAAATTGTATGATTATAGATTATATATGGTGTAATGACTAGAATACGTGAAATGGATAAAGGTAGACTTAACAAGGCTTTACAAATTCAGTAGTTATTTAAAGGGTTTAAAGGTATTTGAATTTTAATAATCTAAACTTTTATCCATTGGCCGACAATAATTTGTATTTGTAAAACTCCCAACAATGATCGTAACTTTCAACGTGTTGGCCAACAATGAACCTTTGTTAACCAAGAACTAACTCATACAGTGGATGCTGACGTGGACGCTTATGTGAATGATGACGTGGCATGCCACGTTAGCGTCCATAGCATCATCCACTAACTGAGTTAGTTCTCAGTTAACAAAAGTTCATTGTCGGCCAATATGTTTAAAAAAATATTTGTGATTTTCCTGATAGATAAAGCAGATATTTTAAATTAACTAGGTGTTTTTTCGATCACGCGTTGCGCGATCTAGAAATTCGTTCGCTTCAATTCATATGGAGAGTGCTAAACTGCCTGATAACAAAGCGGATATGTATAAGAGACACCCGAAGCATTGCACATCGAACTTGTCAAAATGGTTAATTCAATAAAATGTGTAGTACATATATTGGAATGATTCGCAATCGAAGATTTTTTTTTGAAATAAAATAGTGAATAAGACTCGACTTTTAAGCCCACAGGTACTTACGGGTTAAATAAAAGTTAAGTTGTCGTCAGTGTATGATGATGTTTTAAATCGTTCTTGGCCTTCAAAACTACTAAACAAAGAAGCTAGAGCGTTACGCGATTTTGCAATTGACAAAATTCTGGTTTACACAAAGCTTTAATGTCCTATTGAGTTTCCTGGTGATGACATGTGAAAATTCTTCCATGAGAAGCAGCAGAGCTACTAACTAATGTCATCAAAATAAAATCAACCCATTAAAGAAAGCTAATAAGAGAAGATATTCATTAAATCACTATACTACTATAGGCTAGAAAGTGGAGGCAAGTTGCTACATAAAGTCGTGAAAAGTTCATTTTACACCCGCCTATCAAGTGGTCTATCTACTGTATCCTCAAACCACTAAATCTGCCCTTTTCGCACACAAAAGTAACCAAAAACAAATTTCAAGTTTCGCCACTTTTGGCAAAATGAAACATACCAAAAATGAGCGAACAATTTTTATAGGTAAAAACACCGATAATTGAAGACGATTGTAACTAATTTGAAACCGTATCTACTTCACTCGCATCCGTGTCTGCATCATACCACCAAGTTTAAAAGCATAAATAAAAACATTTAGACCTACAAACTAAAAGTATAAGAAATAGAACCATTACCTTGAAAATTAAAGCAACACAAAGATGCAGACTTATACTTTGATAGGAACCATTACTTTGAAAATTCAACAGCACTCAATATTCATTATGTTTGTGCTTACTTCTAATTTTCACACTTTAACAAAGAGTCAAAGACCACAATATAATTGATACAGTGATTATCATATTACTCTTATATAAAGAAATGTAAACCTCTTACTACGATTCAGATTTTCACGGAATCTGATGTCGGAGGCATCTTCAAGTTCGTTCACCGGATTCTTTCTCGGAGGCTCACCAGAGGTAACCTACTAATCAGATAAACTAAGAACCATCTAACCCTGAGATTTTTAAGATCAATATCGAAAAGATCCTTGAGACCCGGTCTTTGTACTTTAAAAACTATATCTTGACCCTTTAATTTTGCTCGATGTACTTGGCCTGCAACAAATAATTATGTAACTACCCTGAATCAGGTTATCTATTGGCCGTCACAAATTACGTGATAGATTAACGAATTGTCGATTAATATAAGTCCTTTCAACAACATTAAAAAGTAAAATGAACTTTTCATTACCAACACTGGCAGCAGCTATTGGCTCAGAATCAAAGTAGTCAAATACTTCATTAACGGGGGCTCCAAGCTCTTCTTCGATAATGGAAACAACAGTCTCTGATGGAAATGCAGGAACTTGATCCTGTATCCAAAGTTCTTAGAATTAGTACATATTCAAGCAAAAAGGTATAATGGTTAGTAGAAAAGTTGCGTCTGTTTGATGCAAAGGAGATAGGGTATCTTCTTCAGCTCAGTTTCATTTGGTTACATCTGACACAAAAAAAAATGTTTTGAACTTATTATGTTATGGTCCCACATCATGATGTCACATATATCGAGTTATAGCCTCATAGGTCACAGTTTCAACCAATATCCAGATGAATGGGTCAATTTGGATTGTGTCTCATATGTAGGTCTAATAAAAAACCTATCTGAAAGGGAACGTTGCAAATAGGCTACAAGTCGCCGATACTAATGGGTCATCTAATAGTATGAGGCGACATGGCATGCAAACACTTTACCTGACAAATGCGTTAACTTTGATACAAAAACTATATTGTAATAGTCATTTATTGAAACTTTGAATAAAATGATTCACGATGTTGTATGCATTGAAAGTAGATTGTCGTCTTCGTAGTAATCAAAACATATATTTGTATCCTAATATCATAAATAACCTAGTGATGTTAGCAAAATGCGACTTACATGCTCTGTGTGCGGCAAATACTTCCCGTCAAATGTCAGAACCACACGATCCTTCCCATCTACACCTTTCACTTTGTCCACAGAGCAGAAAAAGTCTATAGCTGACATTCTAACAAACAAATACAAATTTTCAAATCAATTTCAGTTAACATTAAACTAAAGTCCAATCAGTATTCTGAACCAATAGAGCATTACAATGGTAACTAACTTACATGCCATTACGAAACTCTTCATTGATAATTTCCTTAATGCTTTCACCAAAGTGCATAACAGCTTCATTCAACCTGCAAAAAAAATGACTTAATCATCAAATTAGTATCAATTAGGTTAATATATTTTTACCATATAACAATTTCAACGAAATGAACTGCAAAACTATTTTTTATTTCAAGTATCATATTCGCCCTTGTAGTCCTGTCCTCTATACAAAATACATGTTTAACCAATTTACTTTTTTTGCTAATTTGTTTTTTCTCTCATAACTTGAACTCGCTGGCTTAAAAAAAAACAAATACGCGGTTGTGTTAACTTTTTTAAAACGGATTAGTGTTCGAAAGAGTGTAATTTTTTTCTTTTTGTATCGCAGGCTATATCGAGCGTCGTTGTCATATTGATATCGTGATACGGTGACGAACTAAATCAATACCGACCGGAAAATGTCAGTACTGGTGTCGGTATTATTGGAACCGGTATCTGTATCCGATTTTATAGTTTCCAACCGATGTAAAACATGAACTGATTTTTTGTGTTAAATCACACAACTTTGGTGTAATGAAGCTGTTGTAAACACGATAAACACCCAAAATAAGGAAGTAGTATCGTATCCACCTATAGGTTTCTCTCAGTTGGATCAAGTAAATCCCCAATAATCTCTCTGTCATTCCACCTGCAGACAACCCAAAAGTTGAGCCAAAAACAAACAATAACATATTATAGTCACTTGCAAATTCATAGGCTAATATAGATAGTTATTTCGCATTATTCTATATTCAACTTAAAGCATTTATGTAAATGTTTTTAAGTAATATAGAGATCGAGTTAATTTGTTAAATATATTGCCATTGTGAGCTTCCCAAAGATACCATATCATAGTGAAAAAAAAAAAACAATTTTCACATACACCTTTTAAACCAAACCACCACTTCCGTCCACCTCCTTTCTACAATCAACAGCCAATTAATAATCAGAACTTTAAACAATAAACATTACCTTGCATCGTTGCTATATACATAACAAAATCTCCACCCAAAGTGTGTTGCTCATATCAAATAATTAGGAAAACAATCTTACAACTAACCATACTTATGAACCTAATGGAAGAATTAAGAAACAAAGAAAAAGAAAAAAAAACCCTTTAATTTCAAGAACACACATACACTAAATAATAATAATAATAATAATAATGAGACCTGACAAAAGGTTGACCGGACCGGAGATGTGTGGTGGCGACGACCGGCGGACGGAGATCGTTGACGGAGATGTGTGCTTCAGCTTCATCGTTGACGCCCCTGTTCTGCCGGCGCTCCGCCGATATCGGTGGCAGGAACCACCGATTCCTCTTCTGTCCCTCTCTCTCTATCTCTCCAGAATTATTCATGTGTGTGAGTGGGTTTTAGTTTAAGCAAATAAAAGAAAAAGTGGTGATACGTGGTGACATAGTGAGATGCCAGCTATCCAACTCACAAAACTGCTGTTCAATTACAATGACGTGTGTTTCAACAGTACACGTGTTACGAAAGTACTATCCATCAACTTGTGTTTTTAATATATAAGATAAGATAATAATATATGATACTGATAATATAATAATAATATAAGTATTGTTAATATAATAATAATATAATACTGTTCAAATAACTTCCTTTATTATTATAGTGTAATTGTTTGAAAAAAAAAAAAACAAGGAAAAAAGTAAACGATTGAATTGGAGAGAGAGAGAGAAAAAAAGGTTGAAAACAACTATATATGGCATGCTTCATATAAACAACGTGTACAGATACACAATTCTTTTCTTCTTTCACCTTCAAAACTCACACAAATATCATAATAATTCATTCATAATCAGACTCAAACCTAAAGATTCCGTCGTTGATAATACAATCCCAACTAAAATCATTTCAATCCATATTACAATCAACATCATATCTATTAATTAATTCATTAATTCTTTAACCAAACATTAATGGATGGTATCTTTCTAAAGACCAGTTTTCTCGGCATCACAACTCCGATCACCGATATACGTAAAACTCCATCACAAATCACCACCGTCGTCACCCGTACGCCGCCGACAGCAACCATAATTTCATCGGACAAACCCACAGTGTCCGGTCCCTGGGGTTTTTCATTAAAACTCCCGTTCACCTCTTTTTTTGTCGGTAACAGAAACCGTCACGATGCGTTGGCCGTAGACGACGCCGTTTCAGTCGACAGAAAAGAAGAAACGATTGAAGAAGTTAGGAATTGTTTAGATAGTGAATTGAATCAACAAGAGTGTGATGCGTGTAGGATTGATGATGATGATGGACATATGGAATTTAATAAAAATTCTTTTTCGAAACTGCTTAGAAGAGTTTCTTTATCTGAAGCAAGGTTGTATTCTCGATTGTCTTATTTAGGGACGTTAGCTTACTCCATACCTCAAATTAAGGTACCCTAATTTACATATCTTTTTTGTTTTGTTATTGAAGATAAGGTAGCTCAAATTAATGTTTTAAGGGGTGTTTGGGATTTTGATTATTCAAAACAGATTATGCGTTTTGGAAAAGCAGTGGTGGAGCTGCTGCATACAGCATATAGATTATTACGTATTGGTAGCCTAAAAAAACTGATTATCTGCGTTTTTAAAACGCAATAATCTAAAAATCATATTTAAAACGCAATCCCAAACACCCTCTTAAATACCGGTATGAACAGGCTGGTGTAATACCCGCAACTGGACACGTGTCCGGTACTATAAAGGCCGGTAAAACTAGATTACGGTATGTGTTATATGCAGCTGGTAAGCTTCATTTCAAACCGTTGAACCGGTTTGTAAAATTTTATTACAATTCGATATTTAGGTAATACCTACATTCCATAGTGAATTTCATCTTTTAAGTGATCGTGAATATGAAGCATTCAACGCTCCAATGTCATAATTCTATTGTACACTTTTGTTAAAGAAAACTTTGTTAGGAAATTGAGGACTTTGGGATTATTTTTTGAGTCATAAGTTGTATTTTAATTGAATTATAGGGTTAACTAGCAACCAGGTTGAACCGTTTATAAGCCCAACCCAATACAGTGTATAAACCGGTTTTTAAAACATTCATCTGCTGCATTTAGAAACGTTGAATAAGCCCATGCCCTGGTGTTAAAAAGACCTGATTTGATGCTAGTTATAATCAAAATGAAATCTTTAAATTTGTTTTATCGCATTCGTGCAGCCTGGGAATCTTCTGAAACATTATAGACTCCGTTTTGTTACTTCGTCGCTAGAAAAGAAAGCGCAGCTAGCTGCAAAAGCTGAAAAGGAAAAGGAACACGAACAAGAACAAGAAGCCGGGTCGAAAAAGAAAGAAAACGATAGATTGGAACCTGAGAAAGAAATAGTCTCAGAAGTAGAACAAGAACCAACTACAGAGACTCATGTAAACGATGAGGATAAGGGAGGTAGGAATCTGATAAGTGCATCTACAGCTTATCATATTGCAGCCTCGGCTGCTTCGTTTCTGCATTCTCAAACAAAGAGCATTGTTCCTTTCAAGTCTTCTGAAAACAGTAATGGTGAAGTTAGTATGACAGAAGAAGAGGTTGCTTCATTAATGGCAACGAGCGACTCGATGACTGCTGTGGTTGCTGCTAAAGAAGAAGTTAAACAAGCCGTTGCAGATGATCTGAACTCGATGCATTCATCGCCTTGTGAATGGTTCATTTGTGATGATGACGAAAGTACCAGATACTTTGTTGTTCAAGGGTCCGAATCGCTTGCATCGTGGCAAGCTAATCTTCTTTTCGAGCCTGTTCAGTTTGAGGTATCACTTTATTTAACACGTGTTATATAGACTTAATTTCATTTAATTAACATGATCTTGACAAAATTACTGGAATGTTCAGGGAATGGATGTGATTGTGCATAGGGGTATATACGAGGCTGCAAAGGGTATGTATGACCAAATGCTGCCTGAGATCCTTGCACATATACAACAACATGGTGATCGTGCGAGGTTGCGTTTCACTGGCCATTCACTTGGTGGAAGCTTATCATTACTCGTAAATCTCATGTTGTTAATAAGAGGACAAGTTCCTCGTTCTTCATTACTTCCTGTTGTAACATTTGGTGCACCCTCAGTTATGTGTGGTGGCGACCGTTTGCTTCATAAACTCGGGTTACCAAAAAGTCATCTTCGAGCAGTCACGATGCACCGTGACATTGTTCCTCGAGCTTTTTCTTGCAAATATCCAAGCCGTGTAGCTGAGCTTCTTAAAGCAGTGAATGGGAATTTCCGAAATCACCCCTGCCTTGATAATCAGGTAGAAAACCGCTCCCTTGTTCTTGTGCATGCATTTTTGTGACGGAATTAGTAAACATATGTTTTGCCTTTGTGACAGAATTTGTTGTATGCTCCAATGGGAGAATTCTTGATTCTACAACCCGATTCAAAATTTTCACCGAGCCATGATCTTCTCCCTTCAGGTAGCGGTCTGTATGTTTTGGATTCGTCAGCATCCGATATGATAGAGGCAGATAAGCAAATAAGGGCCGCACAGTCTGCGTTCTTGAACACGCCACACCCATTAGAGATCTTGAGTGACAGATCCGCGTACGGTTCAGGGGGTACAATCATGAGGGACCATGACATGGCATCATACTTGGTGTCAATTCAGAGTGTGATCCGTCGAGAGCTGAACCGTGCAAGAAAAGCCAGGCGGGAACTTCGTCGACGGGCTTGGTGGCCCCTGGTTGCACGAAGCGGCAATGGCAGAGGTGGTATGAGGTCAGGTCAAAGTCAAGGTCAGTTTAAATTCACAAGAGTGTTACAGACAGGAAGTGAGTCTTTGAAAAGGTTCACAAGGCTGATTGCATCTGATCATATGAATTTGCTTGTGATAGTGTTGCTCCCTGCAAGATTCTTTCTTGTGGAGACAATTTAATTGGATCCATTTAAGTATAGGTAAAAGTGTAAAATTGTAATAGAACATTCTTTATTGTTTGAACTCATCATACAGGAAAAAAAAAATCATGTAAGCATTAAAAAAAAGGTAAAGTACCAATATGTTGATTAATTGATGTTATTCCTCCTCGTGTCTTTATTTATGTGTATTATTTGGTAGTATAACGACGTGTAGCGTATGGTATGAGATGTATGTCACGTAGGTACAACAAACGCGGTTAGTTAGGAGAGATGTTGAGATGGAGTGCAATCGGCACACGTAAATGTTTAAACGTGAAAGACTAGTATTGGATATGAAAAGGCAAAGTGAGGGGATGTTGAAATGGAGTGCAAGCATCATCACAAAATGTGAAGGTGGTTTAAACGTGAATGAAGGACCACATGTGGGGTGAAGGGGACAAAAATAGGTATCATGGTTTGGACCCTTTAATCCAAATAGCCGGCCACTTGACTTGTTGAATCAGAGTTTTGGTTAAGTGGATGGATATATACAAATTTTTCAAGGGTTGGCAGGATGGATATTTAATTATTTACACGTCTTTACGCCAAGTAGTATATATCCACAATGTTCCCTCTGCCTTTTTTAGACTCCTTGTGTAGGACCAACTTAAACAAGTGCTGTCGGAGTCAAGCATAAGGAACAGTTTAGGAATGATTTCGGAGCCATGCAAAGGCTATATGGTGCGGTGCTTGATTCCCCAACTCCCCCAAATGTCACATCAGGGACACATCATTTTCCCTCTTTCCTCTCCCAAACCAACCCCTTCCTTTTTTTTATTATTTGTTCACACCAACGTTCAAAAATCCTTCACCACTCAGTGGGGGCGATGTTACCGAGTCGGTTACATGCCATGTCACTCCACCGAGGCATTCCCCCGACTCCACACCAAAGTGCCTAAGGGACGGTTTAGATAATGATGTCGGAGCCAAACGACATGTAAACAATTCAAGTTAATACGCCAATTTAATTTAGCAATTCATTTTAAATTCTGTCTAAACCCAAGTTCTTCTCTTGAATACTTTTACAAGCTCTAGCTCCAACATATTTACATAAGTATTACTGTATATAAACATGATATATAACTTATTATGTAATTATACATAATATTATTATTTTTTTCATTTTTTGTCATTGTGGCTTGATCTAAATTACGAGTTTCAGTCCCTGACATTGTTTGCTTTCAAAGATGTCCGTTTGCTTAATGACATTAATATGGTCGGATAATTAGAGGGACATTTGTTGATCATCTAGTCTTTCTTACCACCACCGGTTCTCACCAATTTGACACGAGGTTCGCCACCACCTGACTTCAATTTGGTTAAAACCTCAGCATCATAATCATCTTCGCCATCTGACAAATTTCAAAAGACCTTCGTTTCAAAAAAAAAGTTTTCAAATGGTTTAGCTAATTTTTATTAGAAAGATTTAGAAGCTTGGTGATTTCAGTTTGGTACATAACTACATATTTCCTCTTTTTAACCGAAAGGGAGGTGCACGAAGTCCAGTTATGGTATGCCATGGAATTACAGATGTACCATGATGGATGTAAAGAGCCAAGCCAAGCTCGAGCTATGCTCCTTTCTAGCTACATTTCCATAGCTGAAGCTTAGCATGAGGGTAATTTTTCAAGCACAAGCGCAACTAGTTTATCGTTTATTTTTACCCTGATAGCCTTTGAAGGTGACTCCATCAGACCATCTGGCGTATCTGGTGTGAGGGTGAGCAATGCTCTACATAGACCCCACATGTGCAGGAGGCATTTCCCCTCCCCACTCACACTGGGAAAAAAATACCATGCGAGTGTGATGTGTTTCCCCTTCTTAACACAACGGCTCTCCCTCGCTCCACAATGTTTCCACGCCCGTTGCTACACTCACAATCCACCCTGTGTGATGTGTTTCCCCTTCTCACACAACTGCTCTCCCTCGCTCCACAATGTTTCCACGCCCATTGCCACACTCACAATCCACCCTCTCGCTGCCTGGGCGCAACATGTTTGTGACAGTGAGCCACGGTGTCATGCGCTCATGCCCACCCTACACATCCAGATTCTCATCCCACAATTTCCATAATCTTGTCTTGAAAAAATAATAATTGCCAAATGTTCCAATGTATACAAGAGAAACTGGGGTGAAACACACATGTAAGCTGCAACTTATAACTGTGGCAAAATTGAACAGCTTGGGAGACCCCTCGGCACAATAGGCTACGACGGTCAAACATACCTACTGTATAACATATGATTATAATTTAGTCGTTTTGACCCGACCCCTTTTCCACCTTGGTTGGCAAAAATTCTTGGATTCACCACTGAGCTTTCACCAAATGGTGGCTCTGCACTTAAAGATCTGCAGAAATCTAGCATGTGATATCAGATATGTATTATTCATAGGTAAGCATGATCATCCTTTTACATAAGGAAAATGGTACATTACGATCATAAATCAACATACAAGCCATATAAAACACAGTGGATCTAGAGATCAATTTTGCCAGCTAAGTACCATGAATGCATTGCAAGACTACCAAAAGACATTATGTTGGCTAGCGAAGACAGTCCATGAATCATTCCAAATTTCTTGTTCATTGCAGCTAGCTTCGGGTTCACCTTTGCAACCTCCTGGTTCTTTGTCCACCCAACTTCTTCACCTATGTTTGATTCCCTCTCTATCTTGTGCCTCTGCTTCATCATCTGTATTCACAAATTCACCACAAAACACATCAAGATTTTGATTCTACTGTTACGGCTAATCACAGGTATTCAAGACATCACACAATCTCCCTAACCATCAGATTAACTGACTATTCTGTCCATATCAAACGCGGAATTCAGACTAATTAATAATTATATAATACTAATAACTACCTCAATGGTCATGGGGGTGAAAACAAAAAGATTGGTGAGATTGAAGACGAAAGCAGCGACCAAAAACCCAAGCTGATACTTCTCAGCAGTTGATGAAGACTTCCATGGATGTGTATACCCAAAACACCCGACCGACACCGCACAGCATATGCCGACCATCATAAAATACGCCGGAAACATCTTGCTTTGCAGATTCCCAAACTGATGCCTTGGCAGATTCCTATCAAAATTACCATGTAAATTCATCAGGTTTCCATTCATAGGGCAAAATAGTTGAATTACAAAACACAAATAAATTAATAAATTTTGAAGTCTGAGAATTAAACTAATATATGAACTGATGTCTGGCAGATTATTCCTATGAAAATTACCATATGATTTATTAAATTTCAATCTTTAGGGCAAAAAAAATTAATAAATTTTGGAGGCTGAGCATTAAACTAACATAAACTGAATAAATTAATCTTGGAGTGTGAGCAAACGTCTAAACTAATACAGTAATAAAATTGTGAATAATAATAATAATAAAGGGGTTAAATACTTGAACATGATGATGCCGCCGATGAAGGTGACCCAAAGGGCAGCGCCCCAAGCGGTGGAGAAGCATAAAAGGTGCGCGAGTTTGACGAAAGTTGTGATGTTTGCGGATTTTGATCCGAATGTTTCCGGAGAAAATATTACTCCGATTGCTAAGAAGGCGATCGCTGTTAAAAATCTTGTCATCCAACCCATGATGTAAAGTTTGTGATGGATTCGGAAGATGTGATTTTTTTTTATTTTTTTCAAGAAATGTTAATGTGATGAGTGATGAAGAAGATTCTAGATTGAATTTATTGGTAAATTGTTACCTAACCCTAAATTGGGTTCAGCAAGTTTTTTTTTGAACGGCAAAACACTTTATATATATATATATATATAAAGAGCCAGCAAGAGGCTGAGAAACAAAAAACAACACCACGACACCACATAGAACAAGACCAAACAAACTACAAACAACCAATGATGTCGAAGTCAATCCAGTTTTCCCAAGCAGGTTTGGGGATGTTCGACCGGTTGCACACCCACAAAAACGAGTCCTCCTTAATCAAGTCAATGATCTTTTGGGTCCCAATAAACTTCGCTTCAAAAGTCTTGATGTTCCGGGCATGCCATATTCTCCAAACAGTAGCGCAAATAACCGTAGAGACGATTCGTTTCCATCTTTTCGAGCCTGGGTTGCTGCGAATGTCGGTTATAAGACCAGCCAGGGTGGTTAATTCTGAGCGAAATGGGATCCTCAGCCAGCGACAGATCTGCCACCAAATCCCCTTAGCCACACAACAGTTGACAAAGACATGCTCCGCGTCTTCCGTCCCGTAGCCGCAACGCACACATCTCAAATCTTCAAGAGGAATACCCCTCGAAGCCAGGTGGACTTTAGCCGCAATCTTACCCATCATGGAACGCCAGACCAGAATACTACTTTTAGGAGGAGCCCACGGTTCCCATTGCCAACCCACGGCCGGAGATTGAGCCGCCCTGGACGCATCCAACTCGCGCCGAATACTTTTCACCGAGAAATTCAGCCCCTCCTCATTAGCCCAGCCCCACACATCCTTCCCATCAATGACAGAAAATTGATTCAGGAGGCTAAGAAGTTTACCATATTGGGTCCAAGCAGAATTATTGAGGGACTTAACACACCACTTCCAGATCCATTGGACCCCATTACAAACCGGAACTCTACAGGAGGCAATTGACCCATTTTTATTAGCGGCAATACGGAAAAGATCAGGGAAGGCTGAGCAGAGCGGCACATCCAGCAGCCAGGGATCCTTCCAGAACCTGGATAATGACCCGTCTCCCATCTTCACTTTCAGTTTCTCCATGATACTCACCCCCAATTTAAACCAAACCTCTTCAATCCCACAAATGTCCTTCCAAACCCCGGTTATCGTCTTTTTAACCGGGACTAATTTCCGGTTCGCACCATTTTTATGAATGGCCCCCACCACACGAGCCCATAACTGATCCGGGTCACTTCGGTACCTCCACCACCATTTAGAAATCATTGCCACATTGAAGTCACCCATACTACCCACTCCCAACCCCCCATTCGGCTTGGATTTCATCAACACATCCCACCGGATTCATCTAACCTTATTAGCACGACCCACCTTTCCCCATACGAAATCTCTCCTCATACCTTCTAATTTTTTTAAGACCGCTTTGGGGGGAGTAAAGAGAGAGAGATAATAGGACCGCTTTGGCAAGAGTGACCCTACCCGCTAAGGATAAATTTTTCGCCTTCCACGCCGACAACTTCCTGCTGAACCGATCAATGACCGGCTGCCAATGTTTCAACCTTTTCATATTAGCGCTAATCGGTCATGCTTGAAAAAAATAGATTGAATTTATTGGTAAATTGTTAACTCGGTCATGCTGTTTACACTCGTAAATCACCCTCTACATATCACTTTTTTAATTTTTAGTATTTTTTATTCACATTATAGTAGTTTATCTTGCGAAAAACTTTCCGGAATAGACAAATACAATATGAAGTGATTAAATGTTAGTATCATAAAAGGAATATGCCATTTTTTCATATAAAAAAATTGTAAAAAATCAACACTCGATAAATCATAAACTAACTTCTAATTCTATGTGTGCACCTCTTGCTCGAGATAACTATTTGTACAACTTTGTCACTTCCTCAAGACACTCTAAAGCTGCGGTGTGAATCTGGAAAAAAAACAACCAAGTTGGTATCAAATGATTTGTCATGATAATGATACGCGATTCTGATGCGTAAAGCGAGCATACGTTAAAGAATAACACGCATGTTCAATCTTTCTTACGGATATATAAGCGATCACATTAAGTGACACCGAATAAAATAATCAATAAGTAAGCAGTGAAGATCCATTTTAAAAATAAATAAAATAATTTAAGCATTTATTTCAATGTCTCCAGACTATTTTCTCTACTCATAAATAATTTAAGATTGTAAAATGCTAATTTTTTATGTCTCCAGACTATTTTCTCTACTCATAATTAATTTAAGTATTTATTTCAATAATCATATGCGAAATTTATCTAAGAGGCGTGCATGGTGGGGTGATTAATTATCACTTATCAGCTATAAATTTATCTGGTGTCTAAGAATCATATGCTACATTTAACTGGCTTAGCAACCTTTGTAATCAATGTTCCTAGCAACACCAATCAAAATAAAAAAAAAAGATACTTTTCAAACCGACTACATTTGTGAATATATATGTAAGCGGTTCTTATATGTAATAGTAGGTTCAAAAACATATATACTATCTTAACATTACTAGTGACTTGTCTAGGCATTATTAATGAATTAACTAAACACAAAGTGTTTGTTTTTTTCCGCATGAACAAAAACCCATTAAAAAGTCAGTTTTCCCCCCTTTTTTGTATAGTACTACGGTACTCGTTTGAAAGATAATAAAACGTTCGTTAATTCGATGTATTTTTTTAAATGTCGTATATAAACGTTATTAATGTTTAAAAATCGTAAGAAAAGTGCATGTGTCGTGCACATGAGAAAGATTAGGGGTTTGAAGGGAAATCAAAGGGAGAGATGGTGTTACCAAGTAACATGTATCACACCCATTTTCTTTTATTATATATAGAGATATAGATTTTTATTATATATTTATTCTTACCTATTTTTGTATATGAAGATTAATTTTTTAATATGATAAAATATTATGGTCATATATGGGAGGTACTAAAAATATATAATAACATTGTGTGGTTAAAATGAAATAAAAATTTTAATTCTTGAATAGTCCACATTGGAATGCATTGGAAGAATTCTCCTCTCATCTACACAATCTCGACCCCTTATACTTATGGTATTAGAAACGGCAAGCCACCAACGTGGTTGTTTTAGGCCCGAGCGGGCTGTGTTGATGGGGTGTTTGGGTGGCAGGGACGACTTTTGGCCAGAAAAAACGGGTCGGTTTGGGCCAAACCGGTTGAAGATGAGAAAAGGCTGAAATTTTAGGTGAACCATTAGCCAAAATACTTGTGCCGGTCTGCCCGATTCCATTACCCTAAAGTCCTAATTAAGGGGCTGTTTGGTTGATTAAGTGTTGAATCATTAAGATGATCTGAATGGTTAAGATACTATGAATAGTTAAGAGCTGAATCATTCAGCATCCCTTATTAGCTTAATGGTTCAGCATCCCTTATTAGCTTAATGGTTCAGTACTTAATCATTTCATTTAAATGCTGAAACAAACAGTCTGAATGCTGAATGATTCAGAACTGAATGGTTAAGAGGCTGATTAAGAGGCTACCAAACAGCCCTAAACCCGACTCGGTATAATTTATGAATATGATTACCTGCTTCGGCCCAAGTTGTACACAGCCCATTGACCTAAGTCATAGCCCAATAAGAAAATGAACTACACACGTGTCACAAACGGCGGCGGATCTTTCCACCGAATTATTTTTTCTCCCGCCCTGCTCAAAATCGAACCCAACAAACCAACAAAATAACTGTGAAATTCCTTTTCTACCCCTGACCACCATTCATCCTTCTCCGAGAAGCTTTGTACATTTCATTCAGTATTTATTTAATTTAATAAACATGCAACTGATTGATGAGCAGGTTATCTCTAATTTCAGTGCAATTAATATTAATAATAATAATAATCTCTAATTTTGATGGAATATCATCAATCTCAAGTCTTCCATGGCATCCGCTTTGTTCTTCTTGGTTTCGATCTTATCACTAAATCACAGGTTCAAAGATTTTGTTTTTGTTTATTGATTTCTGCATGTTTATTAGAGTGTTTGGTATGATGCCTCGATTCGATTCATGTGTTAGGGTTTATAATTGGATGATTTGTTTGTTGTTTTGTTTCACCTCTTTTAGCTGACTGTTGTTTGTTTGTTTCACCTCTTGATTTAAATTGTATGCAGGTTTTACAAAAGCTTGTTAATGGCGGTGGGGTCAATGCCGGTCAATACGGTCCAAGTTGCACTCATGTTATTGTTGATAAGCTTATCTATGTAAGTTTACTACATGTACTTCTTAATTCTTATGTCATGACTCCCTAATTTGTACCATGTTTATGTGCATTGGATCGCAAAGTGTGCGACAGCTTTGACGTTAAGTCATTAATTTTAGCATGTATGTGTGTTTTAATTATGCAGGATGATCCAATATGTGTTGCTGCCAGACGAGATGGAAAGATATTAGTCTCTAGACTATGGGTTGATCATAGTTTTGATGTGGGAGCGCCTGCAGATGCAACCTCAGTGAGTACATCTAAATCCATTTAATATTAGTCATGTGATTGCACATTCGCACCCTCTCGTTATTTGTTAGAAGCTATTTAAGAAATAAGAAATCAGGTGTGGAGGAGCTTATTATGTTTTAATTACTAGCAAGTAGCAACGAATCTTATTGTTGTTATAATCTATTAATCTTGAATGAATGATTAGTTGTCATTAACTCATTATGATAGTGCTAAACATTCCACTCCCCCATCTAAAAACTACTATCAACGAATCTTATCGTTGTTATAATCTTAAATTGCCATACAACTGCATGAAAATAATTAGTTGTAATGAGGGCACTCAGGGCAGTGCTTAATGTACCCAACTCCCTATTATTTTTATCGAATGTACCCCTCCCCTAATTAAATATACTGATAACATATGTTGGCATTGTTGTTTAAAAGCCTGTTTTTTTTTTACCTTCAACAGGTAATGTATAGACCTGTTAGGGATTTGAATGGAATTCCAGGTGCAAAGTCACTAGTAATATGTTTAACCGGATATAAACGTGAAGATCGGGAGGACATTATGGTTAGCCTATTCCCAATCTGCTATTCATACTGCAAACATTCCTAATCTGAAAGATAATGGATTTTTATTACCTGCATTTTTATTATATTTCAGACCATGGTTGAACTGATGGGTGCACAATTTTCTAAGCCACTGATAGCTAACAAGGTCACTCATCTTATATGCTACAAATTTGAAGGTTTGTTGTATTGTATTACTACTTCATTGTTTCATGCCTCTTGGTAACTTTTTCCTAACAAATGATGTAGTTTTTCTTGATTGGTAATTAGAAACTTCTGTGTCATCTGGCTATGTAATTTATATTTCATTTCATTTATGGTTCGTGTGTGAATGAAACACGTATCTTTATATAATAGGGGAGAAGTACCTGCTTGCGAAGAAAGTGAAAAGGATAAAGCTTATAAACGACCGGTGGTTAGAAGATTGGTATGGGTCTTGTTCACCAACTTTTTATTTGTTATAGCCTAGGTTTTCATGAGACCTTGTTATAAGTTTTTAACCTGTGATTTATTTATGCGTTCACTCTTACTAGCTTCTATAATGTTTTAACCTATCTGAATTTGATTCCCTTCGTCATTTTTTCAGTTTAAAGGCTTGGAAGATTGTCCCGGAAGCAGATTATAGTAAGAGGTGGGACTATAAACACTTTCTCTTTTACATTATGACATGTGACACTTTCAATTCAATTTGTATCCACACATGATAACAAATATCTGTATAGTCATTACCCTAACACCATTTCATGATTTTCATCTTAACTACAGTGGCTATGAGCTGGAGATGGAGGCTGAAGCCAAAGATTCTGAAGATGAACTAGAAGGCATTACCGCAAGACGAAATGAGAGGAAAATAGCAAGTCCACCTCATTCTCTGTTGTCAAGTCAGGAAGTCCCAAATATCGTATCGAATACTAGTGCTTCTAAAGTGTTTAATAATGCCCAAGAAACAGTGTCACTGACTATGAAAACTATGTCTAATCAATTCCCTAATCCCCATGAGACTAAAAATAAGCATCTAGACACTGAAAATGTCCGCAGTTCATCAGCACAAAACAAATTTTTTTCTGCATCCACATTAGCTAACAAGTCTCCCCAGAATGAAGCTAGAAATGTCATATCTCATATGGGAACCACATCTCCAACAATGGACACGAAAAGCAATACTGGCAGTGCTAGAAGATTGAGTAAATTTACACACAATGATGCTTTCGTTACGTCTTCTTCTTTGGTACAGAAAGCGAACATTGAGACTCCTAACAGTGCTCTTGTGTTCTGTCCAAAAAATGACCAAGATGATTCGTTTTCTGGTAAGAGAAAGATGGGCATTGCTTCCAGTAGTTTTGAACTACAAAAGATGAGTCAAAATAATGATGTGGAAGGTGCATTCCAAGAGTTGAACGATCCCCCAACTGAATTGAGTCCTTTAAATAATCCCCCTTTTAAGGTTCCTGGAAGGAAGTCCTTAAGGTCCAAGGGTAAAAATGTAATCTGTGATGTGCCCATCACCAGTATTTCCACCTCAGAGATTAAAGACTTGGATGCAGTGCAAAGACCAAGGAAAAAGTATAAAGAAACCACCTCAGCAACAAACGTTGACAACAGAGATGTGGATATGGTTGAGAATGTCATACAATCTACTTCTGCAGTTAATTCTGATATTCAGAAATCCAGTAATCTGAACATGGAGATCAATGAACAAACTGGTGGATCAACTTCAAAATCTGTCAGAAAGAAGTCTATTAGCAAGAAGCTTTCAGCCCCCAATCTTGCTAAAAAGAATACTGTGAACAAAAAAGGTTCAACTTTTTTGAAAAACAGTGTACTGACGAATGATGATGAGAAACTCTTGAAGGATCAGAATTTTAAAGAAGTTTCTCAATCCGTCAAGTCAAGTACACAGATAGATATAGATGATGAAACCGAGCCTCCAGAGGATAAAGACGAGGCAAGCAAAGAGAAGTATGAAGATGGTGAACAAGAAAATACTGTTGATGTAGTGATGGAGGAGAAATCAGAAGGGGATCAACACAATAATGTAAAGGATCCAATGTTTATCAAGAACCTAGTTCTGGAAGACAAAACGGATGATGTTGAGAATCCTAAGTGTAAAAAGTCATCTAGAGGGAATCTGGCTAAAAAAGGTAACAAGAAACCAGAAAATACGGAAGAATCAATTCCAATTCTAGCTAGGAGAAGCAAGAGAAATGTAAATGCTATGGAGAAATCTATGGAACTTCAGGTAGCAGAAGATGTTTGTAATGATCGGAACATGGATACAGCGAATGCTGACATGGAAACAGAGAATGTTGTGAACAAGAAAGAAGTCAAGAGAAATAAACGATCTCTGATTAAAACCAAGGATTCTGTCAAAGAGGTAACTTATGTTAAAGCTGTTAACAAGAAAGGAAAACGTATTTCTAGTAGCTGTGATTTGGAACCACAAGAGAGAAATATGCAAATTCATGTTCAAGATCAAAGTACTGGTAAGAAAGAGATACTTAAACGTGGTAATGAATTCCCTGAAAAGAATCTAGATAAGGGGAGTACTAGTGTTACCAAAGCTGAACCTATGTGGTTTATATTGGCTGGACATAAGTTGCAAAGAAGGGAGTTCCAGCAGATAATCAAGCGATTAAAAGGAAGAGTATGCAGAGTCTCTCATCAATGGTCTTATCAGGCAACTCATTTCATTGTCCCTGATCCCATTCGCAGAACCGAGAAATTCTTTGCCGCTGCTGCTTCTGGAAGGTAAAATGTTTCTTTGACCTTGACTTTTTCGTTTAATTACTACAAGGCGGGTTTTTTTTTATAACTAAAATAAAAATAAGCAAAATGTAATTAATAGAAATGAACTTTTAATCAACTAACATTATTTTACCAGTTTTATCAATAAAGTTCCCTTTTAACGACTGTATTTGTGGATTTCTATAAAATAGTTGACGTGGCATCTTATTTCATCAAAGTGTGTATGACATGGCATATGACGTGTCATTTAACAATTACTTGTAATATACGTTGCAAAAATTATATAACCCTTTCGAAACTTGTAACTGGATTTTTTTTACATTATGTTTGCCTAAAAAGGCTATGCATGTTTCGATGAATGCCACACCAGCTATTTGCTTGAAAAATCAGTTAAGAGGTTGGTTGCTAAAATCGGTAATAAAAATTTTTTAGCAAAAAAACCTAGAAAAATATAAAGTTCATTTTGGTGCCATTTGCACAATAAAAAACAGTGCCTTAAGTACACGTGAGTCTTACTTTATCTATTGTGGCACACAATTATCTTAAATTTCACAAATTTGAAGTTGGACTTTTCAAAATGCAGGTGGATTTTGAAGCCTGATTACTTATCTGCAAGTAACCAGGCCGGAAGATTTCTAGCAGAGGAGCCTTTTGAGTGGCACAAAAATGGTCTGAGTGAAGATGGTCAAATTAACTTAGAGGCACCAAGAAAATGGCGGCTTTTGAAGGAGAAAACAGGCCACGGTGCATTTTATGGGTTGAGAATAATCATATACGGGGAATGCATTGCCCCACCTTTGGTATGTCTATCCTCCTATGATCTTACTATTATATAAACATTTTTTCTAAACCATTCCCGATTTTAATGTTCCAGGACACTCTTAAACGTGTAATGAAGGCTGGAGACGGGACTATTTTAGCAACTTCTCCACCATACACTCGCTTCTTAAATACTGGTATAGACTTTGCGGTTGTTAGCCCCGGGATGCCACATGTCGACATATGGGTGCAGGAATTTATAAAGCATGAGATACCATGCGTATATGCCGATTACCTGGTGGAATTCGTATGCAAACCTGGATATTCTCTTGAAAGACATGTTCAGTTTGATACAAATGTTTGGGCAGAGAGATCATATAACAAATTAAAGAAGCAGTTAGAAGAGATTTGTGAACCCAGCACTCCAGATAGTAATGACGTGGCGTGTGAGGTATGCAGGTCGCGTGACAGAGATGAAGAAATGCTGATATGTGGGGATGAAAGCGGTATGATTGGGTGTGGTGTTGGCACACATATTGATTGCTGTGATCCACCACTTGAAGATGTTCCTGAAGAGGATTGGTTTTGTGTTAAGTGTAGCAAGAAGCCCAAGTCTAAAAGAAATAGCAAAATAAAAGGCTCTTCATCTAGAGGTTAGTAACTTATCCTTGTTTTTTTAAAAGCATACTTTTGTAGTTTATAGTACATTTTTGTATAATAGCGTGTATCTGTACATATATCATATATTGTAACCTTATTGGCTTTCCAGAATAAATGTGAATTTAGCATTATTCTCTAAAAGCCCAAAATGGTTGGGTTAAGTTATACTGGTTCATGGGCTTTCAAGACTGGGTGAAATAGGCCATGGTTCAGAGAATCAGACCCTTTTTGAAATTTTAAATATGTCTTTATGGGAAATGAATCTAATTTAAAAATGAAAAAAAATATATATTTTTTAAGCATTACTACCAATAATGGTGTGGCTGTTGTAGCGACATTTGCGGCAACTGTGTAGCTGCAATGATATTGCAGCCATCACGGTGGTCGTGGTGGTGATGACCGATAGATGTCAGCACGCAGTGGCGAGCTGGTGATTTATGATAATGACTCGTAAGATTGATTATTTTGATCTATTGTATCAATAAAACAACTAAATATCTTAAAACTTATGCAAATCAAATAATCAATCATTTGTTTTAAGTATTTTGTAGCAGCTATTATGTTGAAGAATATATTGTCTTATTATTTAAAAACGTATGATAATGGAACCCATTTTTCTATAACTTAGAATAATGAGACTAAGGAAACCAATCAAATATGAAGTAGAGAAAAAGACGATGATTGGATCACATGGACATGTCTGACATCATCATATCTGGCCACGACTTCTCCTCAGTCCGATGTTTCCAACATTCAAACATCACGCTATTTTTTCTTATTACACTAGCACTCCCCCAACTTCTAAAATCATAATATTCTATCCCTGTAGTAGTTTTTTTTTTTTCCTCACGATAAGAGTAAGTACTAAAGCATCCTTGAGAAAACAAACATGCATAGCGTATTGATTATTTAATTAGTGTAATTGGATTGATTTGTTGACCAAAGTGCGTCATGGTAAGTTAAGAAAGCGCAGAGTGCGTGCTTTTTTTTATTATTTTATCACGATTTTAAGTTTTCGGAAATCTCAATACCTCTTAGAGGTGGAGCCACAAATTTCATTACACGCATGCTTATTCTTACAGATTTAGATTTAGTTTTTATTTTTCTTTATTTTTTTTTAAACGGCAAATTTCTACTTCTTGTGAGACTTGAACCCATGATCTCCCCCTTGGGTGTCCTAGAAGCTTTGCTTCTACCATTGGGCCACCAACCCCAATGGTAGATTTAGTTTTATTTGATTGGAAAATTTGAGTGAACCATCGGATTGTTTCAATCTAAGAGTGTCGTCCACACGACTATTCCTGCTAATATAGTGATCAAAGTATAGCAATAAGTTTATGTTTTAATATCTATCAGGTTCGGGTTTCGCTGCAACTCTTAATTGAAGTATATTATTGAATTTTGGTTTTCTTATTTTGGTTATACAAAATTTTTTAGCATTCAAATTGTTTAAGTCTGAATACTTTGAATCACAAACCTATTATTAATTTACAAGTGTTAAGCAACAAAAAGTATAATTTAGAATAAAATGTGTTGAAAAATATAGTTATAATTTGATTACTTAAACGTATTGACATTGGGCCTAATGTGTTTGGGCTTATGCCCTGGTTATTGGGCTGATGGTTTAATCTGTTTAGTTGTGGTCCGGTTCAAACTTGTTTGAACTGGTTCAATGTTGTTAAGTTGTTATAACAGGTTTCGAGATGTGTTTGTGGCCGTTGGATGAAAGTAATCGTGGACGTTGATTTGGTATCTTCGTCAGAAGCTTCTGGAGCTCCATATAAATACATCTTATTATTATTATTATTCAGTTTTATTGTTTTGTTATCGTCTCTGTATTCTCTCGTCTCTCTGAGTCTGTATTAGGGTTTGTACCCTTGTCTTTAGTTTGTGTCTGTACTCTCTTGATGATCTGCTGATATTATTGATCAGCAGATCTTGTTGATACTTTGTATCGTTTATTCAGTCTCAGTGATTTGCTGAGACTAGGGTTTGGGGGGTATTTTTTGGTTTGGGTTAATAAGAGCTTTCAGTCACCGTTTTGTCGCTATATCTTTGTTCTTTATATTGTGGTTGTGTTTATGTTTGAGTTGAGTTGTTTAGTTGTTAGATTCACAAAATTCTACATGGTATCAGAGCCATAGGCTCTTGATCTTGGTGTTTTATCTCTCTTCCGCTGTTGGTCTTGTGTCTGGTGTGTTAAGGATCTGATCTAAGTAATAGATCTGGTTCTGTTAGTTCTTGATAGTAGATCTGATCTGTTTTGTAGATCTGGTCTATTATTCCTTGTGTTCTTGTTTGTGATCAGGTTTGTGTTGAGGTCAACTCCTGTTGGCTGCTGGTTACTTGGAGGTTGGATTGGATTTAAAGCTACAGTTGCACTCACAACTCAGTACCCTAAGTGAAGGTGCTGGTTGTGGGTTTGGCGAAACCCTAACTTGGGTTCCCCTCTCTGTGAGATCTTTCCTTACTTGTTTTCTTTGTCTGTTGTGTCTAGAGGCACTGACCGGGTTAGGGTGGACCGGTATTGGCCAATTATTTGGTGTCTTGTTTGTCTGCTTGATTGTTATTCTTTGTTTGTTTCTTGTTCTTGTGTTATATTGGTCTATATACATACCTATATATATTTAGATAATAACAGAACTCCTGTGTTAAGATCTGGGTGGGCACCTTGAGTGATGAACCCACTATCTGAACACTGACACAGCTTCGTTCTGATTTAGGGTGTATTTGTTTGTTCCTTGTTGGTTATTTTCTGTTCTTGCCTGTTAGTTGTCTTCTGATTTGTTATTATGGGTGATACTGGTGGTGGTGAGGTTGCCAACACTGGTGGTAGTGGTGGTGGAGGTCCAGAGCACACCTTAATCAGTAAACTTGATATAGGTGATCCTCTGTACATCCACCCTAGTGACACTAGCACTTTGTCTATCATTAGCATTAAACTAAAAGGGACAGAGAACTACTCTGTTTGGTCTAACTCTATGAAACTTGCTTTGGAAGCTAAAAACAAATATGGTTTTATAGATGGTTCTGTGGTTAGGTCCACTACTGATGAAATTTTAGGAAAACAATGGGATAGGTGTAACTCAGTTGTGCTTACTTGGTTGTTAAACTCTGTTAGTGAGGATCTGTTTCTAGGACAAGTGTTTTCTAAGTTAGCTAGGGATGTTTGGATTGATTTAAGGGAAACCTATGATAAGGTTGATGGATCAGTGGTCTTTAACTTGCACCAAAAGATTAACTCATTATCTCAAAATGGCTCCTCAGTTTCTGAATACTATCACAAACTTAATACAATGTGGAAGCAACTGGACTCAATAGTTCAGTTGCCTTCATGTTCTTGTTCTGCTGCTGGAAAATTTAATGATTTCAATAGCTTAATAAAACTAATGCAGTTTCTTATGGGTTTAGATGATGCTTATCAACAAGTTAGGTCTAATCTTTTGTTGCAAGACCCACTGCCATCTGTTAAGACTGCCTTTTCTATAGTGTCTAGAGAGGAGTCACATAGAGGTTCCTCACATAATACTAAAGGAACTAATGTGGCTTTTGTGTCTAAGGGGAGTCAAAATCAATTTACTGATAATAGAAAAGGCTCTAACAGAGGGCCCAATCCCAACCTGAAGTGCACCCACTGTAACAGAATTGGTCATACAGTGGATAGGTGCTTTGAGTTGGTTGGGTATCCACAAGGGGTTAAAAAGGGGTTCCCTAATAAGCAGGGCAATCAGCCTGCTAAATCTAATGCTTCTAGCAATATGTCTACTGGTAAAAATTCTTCTTCTGCTACTGCTTCTATTCCTTTTTCACCTGAACAGATATCCAAGCTAATGAATCTGATCAGTGAGAAAAGTGGAAATGAAGCTCAAAGTTCTAAAACTGGAGGTGAGAGTGTTATCATCTCTGGTTTTTCTTGTATGTCTAGAATATCTAGGTTAGGCAGTATCTTTGACAATTGGTCTAATTGCTCTAGTTTCATTAAACATGCTATTAGTCATGGTTGGATCACTGATTCAGGTGCAAACCAACACATGACTAAAAGTGATGAAAGGATGTTTAACTGTATAGATGTAGGAGACTATGATATACAAGTTAAGCATCCTAATGGAACTTGTGCTAAAGTCACCAAGATAGGTGACATTCAATTAGCAGAAGGAGTTGTTTTAAGAGATGTTTTTCTTGTTCCTGATTATTGTGTGAGTTTAATGTCAGTTCATAAACTTGCAAAGGATAATCAGTTGTCTGTTTTATTTGATGAACATAATTGTTATGTTCAGGATTCCAAATCCAAGAGAATCCTGGTGACTGGTAGGCAGAGTGATGGCCTTTACTTTGTTGGTGAAAATGTGAGTAGTAACAATGTTTGTTTTAATAGTGTGAATGATAGAAATCTTTGGCATAGTAGGCTGGGGCACCCATCTGATCATGTTCTGGCCATTTTAAAAGATGATCTGGGAATTAATAAAACTGATTCAAAACCTTGTGAAATTTGCCATAAGGCTAAACAAGTTAGAGTTCCTTTTCCTGTAAGTGAACATAAAACTAAAACCATAGGTGAATTAGTTCATTTGGATGTCTGGGGTCCCTACAAGGTAACTAGTAGGGAAGGTTATAAATATTTTTTAACAGTTGTTGATGATTTTACTAGAACTGTGTGGTGTTATATGATGAAAGGAAAAGGAGAAGTGTTTGAAAATTTAGTTGCCTTTTATGAGTTATTAATGACTCAATTTAAAACTAAAGTTAAGATGTTTAGGAGTGATAATGGAACTGAGTTCATTAATAAACAAATGGAGTCTTTCTGTGTGTCAAAAGGTATTCTTCATCAAACATCTTGTGTGTATACACCACAACAGAATGGTGTGGTGGAAAGAAAACATAGACATCTTCTTAACATGGCTAGAGCCCTTTTATTTCAGAGTGGTTTGCCCCTTAGGTTTTGGTCTGATTGTATTTTAACTGCTACATACTTGATTAACAGGGTTCCCTCTTCTGTTCTGTCTGGTAGAAGTCCTTATGAGGTAATGTTTGGGTTCCCCCCCATTCTTAGTCATATTAGGAATTTTGGGTGTCTTTGCTTCAATACTATCTTAAATGAAAGTGATAAATTGTCTAGTAGAGCTGAAAAGTGTGTCTTAATTGGTTACTCAAATCTTAAAAAAGGATATAAGTTGTGGTGTTTGGAAACAAAAAAGGTTGAGTTTTCCAGAGATGTTAGGTTTTATGAAGATATATATCCTTTTAAACAAAAAATTTTACAAACTGAATCTCTAGAACAAAATAATAATGGTCTTACAACATTAAATTTTTTTGATAATATTGAAGCAGATGAAACCCAGTCTTCTTATATGACTAATAACCTTCCCAATGATGAAAGGGGAACCACTAGTACTCATACAAATCTAACTAGTCAGCAACCAGGCACTGCTCCCAGGACTGCTGGGGGGGTAGACCATCATCTTCCTGATGGTGGACTGCAGCCTGGTAGTCCAGGATGTAGCATTCCTGAGGAGGCTGGCAATGATGTAGGATCTGTAAATGAAGAGTCTGACCCATCTGAGGGAAGTATTAGACACTCTACAAGGGTGTCTAATATGCCTAGGAAGTTTAGTGACTATGTTGTTGAGGGCAAAGTTAAGTATGGTGTTGAAAAGTGTGTGAATTATTCTAACTTGTCTTCTGATAATTTTAGTTTTGTTTCTAATATTAATAAGTCTTGTGAACCCACATCTTATTTTCAAGCCTCAAAAGATCCTAATTGGATTGAGGCTATGAATAATGAGATGGAAGCCTTGTATAGAAATAACACCTGGATTGTCACTGACCTACCCCCTGGTAGAAAGGCAATTGGGTGTAAGTGGGTCTATAAGATAAAGTATAGATCTAATGGTGAGATAGATAGATACAAGGCTAGGTTGGTAGCCAAAGGCTACAACCAAAGAGAAGGGTTAGACTTTGGAGAAACCTTTTCTCCTGTGGTCAAAATGGTCACTGTAAGATGTGTGATCAGTTTGGCTGTTCAAAATAATTGGACTTTGTTTCAGTTGGACATTAACAATGCTTTTCTGTATGGGTCAATAACTGAGGATGTTTACATGCAACTTCCAGAAGGGTATTCTTCTGAAGGTAGTTCTAAAGTGTGTAAACTTGTAAAATCCCTTTATGGACTCAAACAAGCTCCAAGAAAGTGGAATGAAAAGCTTGTTGAAGTCTTAAAAACTATAGGTTTCATGCAGAGTAAGTGTGACTACTCTATGTTTGTTAAATCTGTTGAAAATGTCTTTGTTGTTTTACTTGTGTATGTGGATGATATAGTTATCACTGGCAACAGTGAAAAGGAAATAAATAACATTAAAACAATGCTTAAAGAGAGTTTTCAAATAAAAGATCTAGGAAAGTTAAAATACTTTCTTGGTATTGAGGTGTTATACTCTGAATCTGGTATATGTTTAAACCAAAGAAAATACTGTCTAGATTTATTAAGTGATTTTGGTTATCTTGGTTGTAAGCCTGTGAGTATTCCCATAGAACAGAATTATATTCTTTCTGTTAAAAGTGGGAAAAATGTTAAGTTCTTAAGTGATGTTACTGGTTTTCAAAGGCTCATAGGTAAGTTAATTTATCTATCCTTAACTAGACCAGATATTAGTTATGCAGTACAGTTTCTCAGTCAGTTTATGCATAAACCAACTGAGAATGTGCAGCAAATTGCCTTGAGACTGCTTAGATATCTGAAGCAGTCACCAGGCAAAGGCATCTGGTTTAAGAAAGGGGAGGATTTGAGTCTTTCAGCATATTCTGATGCTGATTGGGCCAAATGCCTTGTTACTAGAAAGTCTGTTACTGGGTTCTGTGTTTTTCTAGGTGAAAATCTCGTATCCTGGAAAAGCAAAAAACAGAACACTATAGCTCGTTCTTCAGCAGAAGCTGAGTACAGAGCTATGTGTACTACTACTTGTGAACTTGTTTGGATTTCCAATCTACTAGTAGAATTGGGAGTTAAAAATAAGTTACCTTTAAAACTGTTTTGTGATAGTAAATCTGCTATATCTATAGCAGAAAACCCTGTGTTCCATGATCGAACAAAACACTTTGAGATTGATTTGTATTTCTTAAGGGAAAAAATCAGTTCAGGTTTTGTTCAGGTGCTCAAAGTTTCTTCTGATCAGCAAGTAGCTGATATTCTAACCAAAGGGTTATACAGTACTCAGCATGAGTTCTTGTGTAACAAACTTGGGTTGACAGACATGTTTAAGCAATCAAATTAAGAGGGGATGTTGAAAAATATAGTTATAATTTGATTACTTAAACGTATTGACATTGGGCCTAATGTGTTTGGGCTTATGCCCTGGTTATTGGGCTGATGGTTTAATCTGTTTAGTTGTGGTCCGGTTCAAACTTGTTTGAACTGGTTCAATGTTGTTAAGTTGTTATAACAGGTTTCGAGATGTGTTTGTGGCCGTTGGATGAAAGTAATCGTGGACGTTGATTTGGTATCTTCGTCAGAAGCTTCTGGAGCTCCATATAAATACATCTTATTATTATTATTATTCAGTTTTATTGTTTTGTTATCGTCTCTGTATTCTCTCGTCTCTCTGAGTCTGTATTAGGGTTTGTACCCTTGTCTTTAGTTTGTGTCTGTACTCTCTTGATGATCTGCTGATATTATTGATCAGCAGATCTTGTTGATACTTTGTATCGTTTATTCAGTCTCAGTGATTTGCTGAGACTAGGGTTTGGGGGGTATTTTTTGGTTTGGGTTAATAAGAGCTTTCAGTCACCGTTTTGTCGCTATATCTTTGTTCTTTATATTGTGGTTGTGTTTATGTTTGAGTTGAGTTGTTTAGTTGTTAGATTCACAAAATTCTACAAAATGAAACGAAAGTGGATACCCACGTGAGCAACCTCGCAAAATTCACTTTTCTTCTGTCACAAGTAATTTAAAAATGCTTTATCCCTTCAATTTTCAGGCACATTGCTAGAAGAATCATATTCTCGTCCCTTCTTTACATTTTTATTTCCATTATATTCTTTAATCTTTCTAAATCTATAAAATATTAGTCCAAAATGACGTTTTTATCATCCAATGGAGATGATTAAATCAACCAGAGGCAAGGAATGATAAACAAGTTACCAATAAAACCAATGTTTTAAAAAAACAGTTTTTATACCATGTTTTATGGGCTCAGAAACGGTTCAACAGGCTATAACAGACGGTTCAACCGGTTGCACCGGCCAGTATGAACCGGTTTCTTAAAACATTGAACAAAAGCCACCGTGGAAAAGAACTATAAACTATGTTTCGATTCGATTGTGATACCAAAGCAATAACCACGTATGAAACATGTACATTGTTAGCGTTTACCACCCGAGCAGATATGTCATATGTCCAATTTGACTGAAGTTGATAGTAAACGAATAGATCGAAAATATGAACATATGATAACTTGATATCTTTGATTTGGATGGTCGTTTTGTATGTGCACCTACCTAATCACACATTTTTATGTACATGTTAGTATATTACCAATAAATGAATGAATAATGCTAAATGTTCACACAATGTGCATCTCATTCATTTGCTTCACCTTAAAGTTAACTTTTTCATTATAATACTTGTGAAGCTACACATTTGGTTACTATTATTGAAATATATTATTATTTTTTCACAATCAATTTGGTTAGTTGCATCTGTTCAACAAGCGTTTGACTTGGTCACATGTTGTTGCAATGAAATTAATTTCTCAACCAAAACACATCTGTTGCTGAAAATGTCAGCATCCTGGATATGTTAATAAAGCCTGGGACTGGGACTGACAATACTGAAAATAAAAAGAAACAACAGTAATCTGGCACCCACGCAACACAAACCAAATTTTAACATTTATACCTAACTCTCATTTTTTAAACGACTTGATCGATTTGAGATCTAAAGTATTCAGTTTGTAATCTAGATGTATTACAATTCCGTCTTCTTTAAACTTCAGCTCTCCAACTATCTTATCTACTTATATCCTTAATCAAAAAGTCACAATTTGTAACTTATAACTTATCAAGGCACAAAACTCTTTTTCAAACCATTATCCGAACACTTTTTTTCTTCTTATTAATTTTTTGAAAAAGTCACAAGTTATAAGAAGGGTAAATAAAGAGAGCCAAACATGCACTTAAGAATCGACGGCGCAAACCAAATCGATAGTTTAACCTAGGAATGAGCATACGGTCCCGAAAACCGATCCCGAACCAAAAAATACCGATCCCGTACCGAACCGATACCGAACCAAGGGTGTTCGGTATCGGTATCGGTACCCACATTTAGAGGTTTTCGGTTTCGGTATTATCGGTATCGGTACGGGATCGGTAAGGTATCGGTATTTTAAGGTAAAATACCGATATCACACCGGTACCGTACCGATACCGAACCGATACCGATACCGTACCGGTATAATCGGTATTGGATTTTTGGACTTTTCAGTATCGGTATTGTCGGGATCGGTATCGGTTCGGTACCGATACCGTCCCGAGCTCATCCCTAGTTTAACCTTCGTTATTTATATGGCAGTAATACGTTATCCGTATCGTTTAAAGTCATGTAACGTCTTTATCATTATAAACCATTTAAAACAAACTTATAATGTTGTAGAAGGAAAAAAAAAACAGTTTAAACCAAACTAGCCATTTATCCTGAATTTCGATAAAATCTGTTTAACCAAACTATGAACACCCATAATATCCAACCCCATTGATAATATTTACTTCAAATCTAGAGAACAATGATGGTAGATAACACTGCACATGTACGAAACCAAAAGGTAATAGTAGTACTAGTATAGAAAAAATATAAACGAACAAAAATTTCCAAGCTTTTTTGGCATTTGTAGATTACCCCTTCCTTTCCCCATTTGTACAAAAATGTCTTCTCCCTTCATGTTCCAATCACGACCAACATATCATCATACATTAACAGCTCAAAGCTTCATAGTTAACCGGCATTGGACGGTTAAACCCCGATTGCGACAACAAGTTCCCAACCACTGCAATGTCTCTACAAAACACCCCTTGATACACTGGACCTGGTTTTTGCATTTCACATTTCTGTCCCTCATTAGATATTGAATTTTTAACAGGTTCTTGATGATGTTGCAGTTGCATTTGTTCTTGTAAAGCTGCAGAAGCTTTCTTCCTATCAATCTCTGCAATCTCTTCATCCAGAATTGTGCCCATGAGATTACTATAACCTCTTTGAATCAATCTGTACAATAACAAACCCGACATTTTCGCTCTATCTTTAATCGAATCCACATCAAGCTCACCCGTGAGCTCACACCGATCAATAAAACTAGTTGACTTATCAGGTTTATGCCTCAGCGTAAGCAACAAGTGAGCCCGGTCCAATTCAGACCTTGAACAGCCTCGTCTCAACCCGATTAATGCATAATAATCCACATTCCCTGTCTCCCCTGAAGCAATCTTTTGTTTCAGTTCTTGACTTTTTGTCGCTAAAGAACAAAGTCTCCCTGGTATTTCACAATACCGAACAGTCTGACGTTTCCATACCGGGCCTGCTAGTTTTCGGTCACGGAGAATTGAGTTGTATAACAGTTTTAAGTGTTCGAGATTGTGAAGAGAGTCAGGGAAACAACGTATGGATTCAAATAATAAAGCTCTTGTGTTTAAAGCTTCAATACAGGATGGATCTAAGGCTAATGTTCTGTTACAGTCAGCTATTGCTTCCGCGATCCTACCCGACGATTGATAAGCTCCTGCACGGTGCATGTAACACTCTGCAAGGAAACCTTGAGGTGCTCCACGTCTACCATCCACGATTTTTGAAAAGTGTCTAATCGCTTCGGTGTATAGACCGGCTTCTAGGGCAGCGATGGCTGCAGTTTTTCTACGGACAAGCAGCTTGATGTGAATGAGAAGGTTGCAGATGGTTTCGGAGTCTGTTGGTGGTGGCGTTTGTGGCTGGTTGTCTTCGGAGAAGGAGAAGCTGTCATCAGACCAGCATATGCTTTGCCTGCGGAATGCTGCAGAGGCGAGGCGTTTTCCCGTCTGTAGAAGCGCCATTGCGTCCTCCATTAACCCTAGGTGGCAACATGCTTGACCTAACACCAGGTACCTGTAACCGTTGAGTTAACTCGGTTAGAAACCGCTGAGTCGTGACTCGTTTGACTTTTTCCAGAAGATTTGAGAAAGGGAAAATTACTGATACAGACATTAATTATTAATTAACCCACACTTTATCAAACTAAATCAACATATCAGCTAAAAATTGTTTCGCTAGCGTTTTTGTCTACTTTGTAATTAGTCGGTCAAACATGCTATTTTTTAAAATTTCCTGAAAAAATTAGGAAAATTGTCATGTTTGACCAACTAATTAACAAAGTAGACAAAAGCGTCAGCTAAGCCATTTTTTACCGACAAATCATAGGCAAAACCGCCTTCTAAATTGGGTTACAAAGCGCTTTTGTCTAGTTTAATAAATTGTGAGTAAAATATGTCTATATTGAAAGATTTAACAATGAACTTCAATAATTGTAGATGATTATTTAGAGTAAGCTACAACCTAATCTGTGAATGATTGATATTAGTAAAATTATTACCTCCATTGACCTTCTTTATCGCAGTGTTTACCAAGGCTAGCTCTAACCTTCTTCAAATCAGAAACAGAGAAACACTTAAACGACGACGTTTCACCGTCGTCCGACGTGTAACCACCGGATGACAAAAGCTTAACGCGTTCTCTATTCAACTGTTGAGAGTTTCCATCAGACGAAGACGAAGAAGATGACGTGGATGAATCATCTGAACACATTTTCAAGCTAGGTAGATAATCCTGAAGCATATCAGCAACATCTTTATATCTTCTAAGATACAAAAGAGATCTAGCTTTCATCTCCAACGCCTGCTCAAACCTAGGCGATAATGCAAGTGCTGCATCGAGTAGATTAAGTGCTGCTGTTACGTCACTCGTTTCATGTGACGAAATTAAAGCTCTAGCATCTTTCACATACTTATCAACGATCTGTATACGTAATATTTCGAAATCAAACATCTAATTGAATATAAAACGATTAAAATCAATGTGTTTTGATGAATAGCATTGGAAATTGTACCTTTCTGGTTGTGATCCACCAATGCTTCTTTTCAACACAGCCGTGAGAAGGAGATACAGCCATTGTTAATGTTGTTGTTGTTGTTGATAGGAGGTGATCAAGCATTAATGCCGCCTCTGGTTATGTTGTGTGTGTGTGTGTGTTAATGAAGGATAGATGGGGCAATGTTGCATATTAATTTAGATACAGAGTGTGAGAGAGATGATGATGAAGGAGGAGGGGGTTTTAAATGTAAGAGAAGGGTTTGTGTGTAAATAAAGTGCCAGCTGTTAAGTGTTAAGAGAGATCCTTGAATGGCTGGCACAGTGGCACCATACATTCTCTCTCTTTTATATTTTATCATCAAAAATTACTAATATACTACTGGCTAGATTATAGATTGTTTTAGATTTTATTTGTTACTATATTAATCTGTTCTAAAAAATATAGTCCTTACTAATCAAATATACAAGGTGCATTTTGGTATCGGTACCAAAAAATACAAGTACTTAGTCGGTCTTGGAATTAAATGGTACCGTACAAATTGAATTTCGGTATCAATTTGACACCAATTTTTTTGAGATTCTTAAGAGTGGTATCTTCGGTTCTTGTACGGGGTATTTACCATACAATATCGTATAAGCATTTTCGAGATTAGTATTTCCGGTATAAGTACGGTACTGAGTTCATTTCTAATCCCTACATAAGTATATTTATTAGCGAGTGAAGGAGAGAGAAAATATTTGGTGGAAGCACTGTTCCACCCTAAATATGAAAAGCTACTGTTCACCTCTATATATATTTTAATATTTTTGTAGGTAGTTGTGAGTAAGGAGAGAGAAAATATAATGATAAAAGTATTATTATTTTAATTAGGAGAGAGGAGATTTAAGGGTGAAGTAGTGATTTTTAGTGTAATTTGATGGATGAAATTTGATTGAGAGAATATTAGAGTGTAAAATTATCCAAGTAAATGAAACAAAACATAAAACATGTTTTTTTTTTTTTTTTTTGAAAAATCAACAAACTAATTTTATTCCAAAGGTTACCAACATAAAACATGTTAAAGGTATATTTCATAAGTTACTTTTCTATATTTAAATCACTAATTTTAGAAATCCTACATCATGGGCTTTAACATATTCAAATCTAAAAACTAGTTTTTCAAATATATAACACTAAAAGATATGGTTTTCGTATGTTTCTTTTTATATATATAACTCTTTATTTTATCCTTACTTTTTTGATGTGAATCTTTTTTGGTTAATAAAATATTTTTAAACTCGTAAATTGTTAAGAGATCTAGGATTGATACACCACATGATGTCATGCTTACCTCAGTATCAGATTCCATACACCCATGTGACATCATGCTTACCTCATTTTTTTTTGTTTAATCATTCTAAATTTACATCTAACTCCTCAATCTTTCATTTTTTGTTATCTTTTCTTAACTATCCTTCTATAGTTCTGTTAATAATAAACATACATTTATTTACAAGCTAGATTATAGTGCTGACTTCTAGTTTTTTTAGAGTTTTTTTATTTGACCTTAGACTAATGGGTATGGGGGGCGGCATAGGGGTGGCATCCACTTGCCGGGCCTCCCTACACCACCCCCCAGGGGCGGCATGGGTGGTGGGGCGGCATGGAAGGCATTTGGTTGCCGTTTAAGCCGGGCCAAAATTCTTGGGAATCAAGATTAATTATAAAAAAAAAGGTGGCGGCCCGTCTTCTTTGCCGAAGCGGCACCACACCCACCGGTCTTAGAACCCATCTCATCCTTGTTTTTTTTTAACTTGCTTTTCATTTTTTTTAAGGGGTGTTCATGGTTTGGTTTCAAACCGTGAAACCGTTCAAACCGGTAATCAGTTTGATTTCACGGTTGGTTTTTTTACTTAACTATCGGTCGGTCGGTCGGTTTTTACATTTCTAAACCGTAACGAACGGTTTGATTTACGGTTTATATTGAAAACCAACCGCACAAAACCGGACCGGGCCGTAGGAATTTATAATATTTAAACTTTTTTACGGCCAAAATGTTGTCATTTGGCTCTTAAAAGTCATAAATGAATGGACAAGTTGCAAAATTCTTATCATTTTTAAATCGGGAAGATTCTGTTTTCGACTTGAAGTTGATATATGTTGGTTTATGCCGAGTGTAAATCAGTTTACAGTTTTAATCATTTGCTGTATAAAAGCTCTCTTTTAGGCTTAATGGTTAAATGGTCAAACGTAACGAATATAAATAATAGAAATTAATAAAAACTTCAATTAATTATAAATATAAATAATAGAGTTAACAACGAAAATCATCTCGGTTTTTTAAATATGCACAGATAAATAATAAAGTAATAATTCAAATTAAATTAGGCATCATTAACTACTTACAAAAAGATGGCAAAAAATGCTTTTTATATTTTCTAGGCACCTTTTAAGGTGGGTGTATATCTCCTAAACAGGTGGTGTATATTTCCACCACCCCATTGTTAATTATGACACAAGTGATGGACCAAATTCAGTAAACAGTTTAGCACCGGGTTATTACCGGTTAAGCCGGTAACAAATCACGGGTGATAATGATATCATCTCCTTATTTTACTGGGTATAGGGATAGAAATAGGATAAGACTCCGGCAAATTTGCTCCCACGGGACGCAAAGGAAATTTACTATAATAAAACTCTCCTCAATTACCCATTTGCCCTTCCTTTATTTCCTTTTTTTAAAGACCCAATCGTTGTTAAGAATATACTTTTTTGAGAGAAATATAGAAAAATGAATATTACTATGTGAAATGACATGATGGTTGATTTTAGGGATGATATTAGTATTGTACTCGTCTCTCTACTCGTATCGGTATCGAAATACCGGTAAATAAATGTGGGTACTAAATACCGCACCGGAAATATTAGTACGGTACGGATACATTTACTGGTAGTTCGGTACGGTACCCGTTTTGTTACCACTTTGTTAATCTTATTTTTTGAGTATTCGTATGGGTACAAAGTAGGTAAATTATTACGAGTATCGATACCATACGGGTACTAAATTGGTACGAGTACCAAATAGGCAAAATCGATATGAATACTATAAATACCATAAAACAAAGTAAAATATAATATTAAATTAATTATTATATAAAATTCGGTACTCTTACCGTTTTTACCCGTACCAAAATACCGAATACCAAAATCAATAAAAGTAGGTAGCGATACCTATACCAAATACCCAAAATCGGTACGGGTATAGGTATTCGGGATAAAATGCTCATCCCTAATTGATTTAGTGATTTAACTGAAAAAACACGTAAATGAATTAACAGAAGACTCTAAATGGTATTTAAAAATAAATATTTGTAAACTGTATGGGTCTGTTTGGTATGGGGTAATGGAATGAGAGAGTGAATGGAATGGAAGAGGTAATGGAATGGATCATTACCATTCCATGTCTTGTTTGGTTATCATGTGGGAATGGAATGAATTCTTACTTTGTGTTATTTGGTATGTAAGAAAAAACGAAAATATAAAATCGATGGTGAGTGGTGGGTGGCGGCAGTGACGGCGGTGGTGGGTAGCAGCGGCGGCGGCAACGGTGGTGGTGGCAGTGGGCGATGGCGGTGACGATTTGTGGGTGGGCGACGACGGCAGTGGTGGGTTGCAGTGGTGACGGTGGGTGGTGGTGGCGATGACAGTGGTGGAGGCAGTGGGTGGCAGTGACGCATGTGGTGGTGGTGGTTGGACGGTGGTGACAATGGTGGGTTACGACGATTCTAGCAATGGTTGTGGGTGGCGGCAATAGGCGGCAATGGTTGGATGATGACAACGATGGTGGGTTGTAGTGATAATAATAATAATAATAATAATAATATATTTGTTTCCATTCCTTGAAGGAATGAAAAAAAAACACCACCTTACCAAGGAATGAAAATTCTTAAAATGGAAGGAATCTCATTCCTTATGGAATGATCCATTCCATTACTACATGGTAACCAAACATGTTTAATTTCATTCCATGGGAATGATCTATTCCATTCCACCTTTGATTCCTTCATACCAAACGCTACCTATGTTTTAGAAATATGTGACATTATATTTATAATATTACACAACTAAGTAAATTATATTTACAAATTTTTTAATTTAAATAATGGCATCAAGGGTAAAAGGGTGAATATATGTGAGCATATCTTCAAGGGCCGGCAAGTAAGTAGGAAAAGGTAGGCTTATCTTGCAAGGCACATGAATCACGCTTTTGTCCTCGTCTTTAGCAGATGGTCATGGGTAGTAGGACTGTAGGAGTAGTAATCAATTCATAACGCTTTGGCCTTTGCTTTTTTTATCCTCAAATCATTTCATATTCACCAACCCTTTCATTGAATCATTAGCCACTCCTAATCATCTCTATATGATGTTTATGTGATATTTGTTTTGGAAAATTGAGTTAGATTGCATACCAATGATGGTTTCCAATTGTCTGAGTTGTGTTCTAGAGCGATTAGCGGCGATTATGATACTACATACTTGATTTGATTTTATGGTGACAATGGCAATAGAGACGTCAATAATGGTGCACATTTGGAATGCGTTTGTTATGGTTCATATTTTGTAGGGAATCATGAATATCATGTTCTATAATGAAAATTTGGTGAATCAATTTAAATATAACTTGTGATATCGTTCGCTTACTTTATGGTCCTAAGGTTTGGTCAATTAACAAGTACATTTTGGTCAACTAACAATAATTTAACAGAAAATACTTAGTTAGTTATTTGGATGGAAACGGTATATAAGTTAGATTTTTGGATTCAACGCGTGGTCTAATTATACGGTGTATGCTTTTTAAGCACGTGGTGTGGATTCAAATTCTTACCTTAAATATATGTGTAAAAACTAAAAAGTATATGTGTAAAAACTAAAAAGGTTGTTAGAAAAAGGGTTTACTATTTTATGATTTTATTCTTTAAAAGACTTTGAAATATAGATGTAAAAAAATTGGTAGTTAAATGAAAAATGCTTTATATTTATTTTTTTCTCATTTTGTGAGAAAAATATTGTGTAATTTGGATGGAGAGGGAAGCAAAGAAAAGGAAAGGAACGAATCTATCTATATAATAATTGAGGTTAACTTGGGTTGAATGAAGCCCGTAGAGAGGGTTTGAGGTATCCATATTGAATATGGAGCTCCAACTTACTCACTATAAATACTCTTTTCTTATTTTAATTATCTACATTCTTCCATCACACTCTCAATTCCTCACTATAAAAACCTCTTTCTTTTATTTTTTTTTCATTCTCCATATCAAAACTCTCATACTACTCTTCTAATTCCAATTGATACTACTCAATATCAAAGCTCCGAATCTAATTCCTAACAAATCTTAGAGGCTTTCTTCTTCATCTTGCATCATTTCTTGATTATCCACAACTGATTAAAGGTAAACGTCCTTACTACTCTTCTAATGTTGATTATCCACACATATTCAATCGGATTATGATAAACAGATTTGTAATATAGAAATATTCAATCGGATTTTTTTAAAAGCAGATTTTCATTCATTTGAAATCATTTGAAGCGTACTTTGATTCATTTGAAAGCATATTTTTTTAAAAGCATATTTTCATTCAGATTTGTGATAACCGGATTTGTGCTAAACACATTATCAATTGGATTGTTTAAACCGATGTGTAATATACCCATGTATTCAATCGGAATTTTTTTAAAAAACATATTTTCATTCATTTGAAATCATTTGAAGCGTATTTTCATTCATTTGAAATCATTTGAAACCGTATTTTTTAAAAGCATATTTTCATTCAGATTTTTAAAAACGGATTAAACAGAATCGTGATAAACACATATTAAATCAGGTTTATTATAAAATAATAACAAAGATACTAATGAACTTTCTTATTAGTTTAAATGGAAATCATTCTTCTTAAGCACATATTCTAAAGAAACGGTTTTTTATATTCAGATTTGTTATAACCGGATTTGTGCTAAACACATATTCAATCTGATTGTGATAAAGGGATAATAAGGATTTTTTCATTCGGATTTTTGTTAATTTTATTACTATTCAATCGGTTTTACTAATGCTATGTTTAACATTTAAAAAACAAGATTTGATCCGAAGACATAAATTCTAGGATCCAAGTAGGTATATGGAGCTCCAGCTTTGTATCTATATTTTAGGTTTTGTTTATTTATTGACTAAATCCTTTTATGGTAAACTTAAATTCGTATTAATGTTAATATAAATTCGGTCAATTATTAAAAGATATTAATAAAAAAGATTAAATTGGGTCAAAATATTATTAATGTAAATTGATAACAATCATTAAGATTCAAATTTCAGATTAAATGACATTAAATTCGGTCAACTTTATTAACGTAAATAAATAACAATAATTTAGAATTAATGAAATTAAAATTGGTCTAAAATTATCAGCCGAATATGGAATGTAGGTTTTCAAATAGCGAATCCGATTAAATGCTTAAGAAGTCGGTTTCATTAGTATTCAATCCTACATTCCATATTTGGCTGATAATATTAGACCAATTTTAATTTCATTAATTGTGAATTATTGTTATTTATTTACATTAATAAAGTTGACCGAATTTAATGTCATTTAATTACTATTCAATCGGTTTTACTAATGCTATGTTTTAACATTTAAAAAACAAGATTTGATCCGAAGACACAAATTCTAGGATCCAAGTAGGTATATGGAGCTCCAGCTTTGTATCTATATTTTAGGTTTTGTTTATTTATTGACTAAATCCTTTTATAGTAAACTTAAATTCGTATTAATGTTAATATAAATTCGGTCAATTATTAAAAGATAGTAATAAATAAGATTAAATTGGGTCAAAATATTATTAATGTAAATTGATAACAATCATTAAGATTCAAATTTCAGATTAAATGACATTAAATTCGGTCAACTTTATTAATGTAAATAAATAACAATAATTCAGAATTAACGAAATTAAAATTGGTCTAATATTATCAGCCGAATATGGAATCTAGGTTTTCAAATAGCGAATCCGATTAAATGCTTAAGAAGTCGGTTTCATTAGTATTCAATCCTACATTCCATATTCGGCTGATAATATTAGACCAATTTTAATTTCATTAATTGTGAATTATTGTTATTTATTTACATTAATAAAGTTGACCGAATTTAATGTCATTTAATCTGAAATTTGAATCTTAATGATTGTTATCAATTTCCATTAATATATTTTGACCCAATTTAATCTTATTTATTACTATCTTTTAATAATTGACCGAATTTATATTAACATTAATACGAATTTAAGTTTACCATAATAAGCCTTATTTATTATATAGAGGTTAATTATATTATTTTTGTAATGTTTGTATAAAAATAAATGAATATTTTCAGTAATCATTTAAAGCTATTTACAAAAATATATTTCTGGATAAATGTAAGCATAAAGTTGACAAACCTAGCGACAATTACCTATGTATTTAAATTTGACTGAAATAAAGTTGAAAATTACCTAATATACACAGCATATGTAAAATAAATTTAACTTTAGTCAACAATTACCTAAAATATATATCGTATTTAAATTAATAATAATAACATTATTAAGTTCAATTAAAGATATTTAATAACCGTAAACACAATTTTGTTATACATTGTTTATACAAATACAAAAAAATAACAAATAAAAACCACTAATAAAATTTAACCCACCCTTTGAACCCAAAAAATGCAAAACCCATTCCAATTAAACTGACCCAATTATGCCCAACGTCTCTCTTTTACCCGGATTCACCAAACATGCCATACAAAAACGTATCGAACAATGCTCAGCAACTGATAACTTAAAAACGTTTTTCCAGCCTAAACTTAACTTAGGAAACAAATTTAAATTAACCATTTCAGACATTAAATTATCAATCAATCATTACTAAAAATGGATTACCAATCGATTAAATTGATTTAATTATACGAATCGATTAAATTAATACGAGATTATTTAATCTTTAATTTTGTATAATTGATTAAATTATACGAATGATAATATTGATTAAATTATAATTGATTAAATTGATTTCGTATACTTGATCAAATTTATGGTTTAACGGACAATAAAGAATAAATCATAACTAAAATTATTTATTATCATTAATAATAATTGACCCGAAATTTAGGATTACCGTAATTAACCGAATTTAATGTTATTTATTACAATTTTTTAATCTGATTAATTTATATTACTATTAATACGAAATTGATTAAATTATACGAATTGATTAAATTAATACGAGATTTTTTAATCTCTAATTTCGTATAATTGATTAAATTATACGAATGATAATATTAATTAAATTGATTTCGCATAATTGATCAAATTTATGGTTTACCATAATAAAACGTATTAATTTTTTTTGTATGAATGATTGATCATGAATCAATTTGACCCGAAATTTAGGATTACCATAATTGACCGGATTTAATGTTATTTATTATGATTTTTTAATCTCACTAATTTATATTACTATTAATATGAAATTGATTAAATTATAAGAATTGATTAAATTAATACGAGATTTTTTAATCTCTAATTTCGTATAATTGATTAAATTATACGAATGATAATATCGATTAAATTGATTTCGCATAATTGATCAAATATATGGTTTACCATATTAAAACGTATTAATTTTTTTTGTATGAATGATTGATCATGAATCAATTTGACCCGAAATTTAGGATTACCATAATTGACCGGATTTAATGTTATTTATTATGATTTTTTAATCTCACTAATTTATATTACTATTAATACGAAATTGATTAAATTATAAGAATTGATTAAATTAATATGAGATTTTTTAATCTATAATTTCGTATAATTGATTAAATTATAGGAATGATAATATTGATTAAATTATAATTGATTAAATTGATTTCGTATAATTGATCAAATATATGGTTTACCATATTAAAACGTATTAATTTTTTTGTATGAATGATTGATTATGAACCAATTTGACCCGAAATTTAGGATTACCATAATTGACCGAATTTAATGTTATTTATTATGATTTTTTAATCTCATTAATTAATATACTATTAATACGAAATTGATTAAATTATACGAATTGATTAAATTAATACGAGTTTTTTTTAATCTCTGCTTTCGTATAATTGATTAAATTATACGAATGCTAATAACGATTAAATTATAGTTTATTAAATTGATTTCGTATAATTGATCAAATTTATGGTTTAGCATAATAAAACGTATTAATTTTTTTGTATGAATGATTGATTATGAATCAATAATTCCCGAAATTTAGGATTACTATAATTGACAGAATTTAATATTATTTATTACGATTTTTTAATCTCATTAATTTATATTACTATTAATACGAAATTGATTAAATTGATTAAATTATACGAATTGATTAAATTAATACGAGATTTTTTAATCTCTGATTTCGTATAATTGATTAAATTATACGAATGATAATATTGATTAAATTATAATTGATTAAATTGATTTCGTATAATTGATCAAATTTATGGTTTACCATAATAGCTCTCATTTATTTTTTTGGATGAATGATTGATTATGAATCAATTTGATCCGAAATTTAGGATTAATATAATTGACTTATATATTAATGTTATTTACTTCATATAATTTACAATTAAAACATCCGTGTATTAACAATTATGGTATAGGTTGATTTGTTATAAATTTACGTTTCATAATTTATCATTAATGATCAACAAAAGATGATTGCAATTAGTTTGGTAATTTTAAGCATTTATCATTGATTTACGTCTAATTTCAATCCTTCCATTTTTATACTTCATCTATTTAATTACATTGATCCACATCAATCACAATTGTTGTACACACAATAATCCGATCGTGGAATAGCATTCCAACTTATAAGTATACCTTTACGACGTTTATATTATTTTGTTATGTTATGTTATTGTTATGTTATGTTATGATATAGATATGATGTATTTATAATTCATTTTTGATAAATATGATGTTTTAAGTTTCGTGACTTTTTATGAATACTCATTTTCTACAATTGAATAAGGACTTGAATTAATAATGAAAAAATCGACTAAATTATTAATGCTTTCAGATGTGTTTGAAAGCGGATTGTATGAATATTTATTTTTTCATAACGTCAATTTTCGTATTAATTATCTTTTATTTTCAACACTTTTATTCATTCCTAATTTTAGTATAATCTTGTGTACACCCAAAGAGAACAATGGCCGTCGCACAAGCACAAGAGTTTACCATGGTTAACGAAATTGATGTCAACCAAAATGATTTTGCTTTGAAGCTAAAGATTATTCGGCTTTGGCGTCAACCTAATCGTCGCAATCCTAACGATGTTTACTCAATTGAGATGATACTAATTGACGAGAATGTAATTCCCAAATCCATATTTTTTTACTAACATTCTATTTTAGTATTTCTTTATTTACTTTACACTGTTGAATATATATATATATAGTCGTAGATTATATTAATGGATTCTTTACTCCTAAAATCAGTTGTCAATTACACGATTAAAGGAATCATGGCGTGATTTTCGTATGAATAAATTTATTGTTTGAATCGATTTTTAGTCTTATTTATTATGGTAACTTATTAAGTTTTTAATCTTATTTATTATGATTTTGATGTTATTAATTAGATTTTAATTTAATTTATTGATTATTGATATTACTATTTTTACGACTTTCCTAATATCAGTTGTCAATTACACGATTAAAGGAATCATGGCGTGATTTTCGTATGAATAAATTTATTGTTTGAATGTCTCTGTATTATAATATTATTTATATTTAATGTTTAATTTGATGTTTATGTTGATTTGCATTAAAATTTAAATAAACATAAAATATAATTTATTAATTTAGCTTCAATAAACATAAAATTTAATTTATTACACAACGTTTGTGGTTATACAATACATTGGTATATTAACATTTAATGTGTAGGTGGATTTTTTATAATTTACGTTTCATAAAACATAATATGGCGTTATAGTAAAAGGGATAACTTATAACAATAAAAATCTCTATAATATTTATAGATTATTTCCAAATATGACATGTTATGGTTGGGTATGCCATTTTTTTGTTTGTATAGTTGGTTTGGAGTATAATATGGATAGTGATTTTGTAATTTTTGTTTGGTTTGAATCCTGATACCTTTAAAGTAATGGTTTATATTGGTTTAACATATTGTAATAATAATGAGTTTGTAATGTTTTCATTTGATGTTAGTTATAGATATTTTATGAAGTGAATTATGTTTTTACTTTCTTTTCCTTCATAATTACCGTTTACTTCGTCATGTGATATTTTGATTCATGATATGTTTTAATGTACTAATTAAATCCGATGAAGTTATTTTGTTCTATTTACATATTTCGTCGCTTTTTATTTATCCTTTGTTCTACACGTGTAACAAATCATATTTTGTATAAATCGTTTAATTTTTATTTATAATTTTTTAGTTGTATGTTTTGTTAAACTATATTTATTTACTTTGAATTTTAATATTCATTTGCATCCTGTTACGATAAATATGTTATTATTCATTTCATTATTTGTTTTTAAATCACATCCAATCAAACATTTGTCGATTCATATATTCATTATTGAGTAAGATTAAACATTTTTATGATATTTTGCATGCAACGAAAATCCATATGAGTTGTCTTACGTAAGATTCAATAAATAAAATTTGCATACTACAATCTTTATAAAATAATTTTCTCATCTGACTCGGAGATGTACCGGGTGTACACCCGGGACTCTAACCTAGTGCGAAATAAAGAAGGTTTCTTCTACCTCCTACAATCTTGTGACTTGTGAGAAGTGGCCCACCAACCCCTGCCACGTCAGTTAATGCTGTCCACCCTGTCACCACGTACCCATCGCGTTATGTGGAACCAACGAACCATGACCCATCATCGAGACTTTCACCCAATTATTTTATGTTCTTTTTTTTTTTATCTTTTTAACAATTAACAATTATGATTGTATCGTTGTGGAGCATTCGTGTCCCACTTTGTGTGCTTCTTAAAACAGGTATGGTGACTTCAATTACATCCATAAAATCACAAAACTCACGTTACTCGTAATAAAAAGTAATGTTTCTAAATTAAATAAATATATATTATTTGTAGGGCTGGTAAATCGTGTCTTAACAGATTTAACAGATCACTGACGACGCGAACAACATCAGTTCTAAACTTGAACACAATTTTTTTAAACTACTTTATATCGTATGTTTATAACACAATTATATGTTTTATGTACCAACAAAGAGATATGATGAATCATATAATCCTAATTCTATGTATTTTTTAAAAAAAGTAAAATTTCACGTAGTGTACTTTTTAGTTAACAGGTCTAATTGTGTCTTATACAAGTTATCTATTGACAGTCCTAATTATTTGTTTAATAAACCAAATACAGAGAGATTTTATGAACATGGGAATGAATTTATTGTATAGAAACTACATCACGATGTTTACAGACAATAGAGAATGAAATGCCTCTTCATCTCTTGAAGTACAATTCCTTATGTTGAGCAAATATTTCTTACGCCGACTGTGTTGTGTTACATTCTTAACATCTACGACACTAATCAAACTTGTTTATATGGGTTAGTAAATATAATCAAACTTTTTCATATCTGAATTTTTAACTCATTCGAATGTATACTCACTTAACACAAGCTATATCATGACAATAAGTTCAAGTGAAAGATATTATAATCTTGCATAGCTAGCATGACATATATGCATTTAACTACGATATTTCTAGAATGAGAATCTTTACTTTGGTAGGAGATGATGATAGTCATTTTTTATAACAAGTACCTAATCAATCTTTAACATACTTTAAGGTTGAGCTTTGTTTATAGTAAAATGTCTCAACATCTTCTGGATGTAGTTTGCTCGATGTATAAAATATAGTTACACAACATATATTCGAACAGTAGGCCGAGTAATAATTATACTATGCCAAGGTTATTTAAAATTCCCCCTTCAAAAGCCAACAATCTCTCGTTGATGCAGGCACATCGTCACAATCTCTTGTTTACTTTACAAAATACTTCTCAAGCTATTAATACCAATGCTTCAGGCGTCATCAATCCTTCGGGGGCTTTTTCCATCTTAGCCAATTATGCATGTGCATTCGTTTTTTTAGAGTTTTGGTACATGAAGTTTATCATTTAGCAAATCAGTCAAAAAATCAAAATCATCCATTTCATCTTCAATCTATATTATAGCATTCTTATACATTAAGTTATCATAACTACTAGGTTCAATTTATTCACTATGTGTGTGTTGCTACACAAGAATTACATCCTACGATGTTTCCTATTACATTTTAAGCACTCAAATGCTTTTGGTACTCATGAGAAGTTCTAATTATATTCAATTCAACCATATAAAACAAACATAACGTATTCATGATAAAAATATGTTTATAATAATTATAATGTTCTCGAGAACTTATGCTACATGATTTTGACAAATTAAATCCTTCATCGGGTACTATGTATAACTTTCAGTATCAAGTGAATCAAAATTGTCAATGAAATGACCGATAGTTACTTGGTTTTTAAATTTGGTTTTTCTAGTGAAGTAGTAAAATTGTCAATGAAATGACAGATTTGCTTTTAAAAACACTACTTTAAGATGTTATTCGGTTATTAAAATTGGTTTTGCCAATGAACTAGTAAAGTTGTCAATGAAATAACCAATTTGCCTTGAACAACGCATACAAGTAACTAGTATCAAGAGACTATTTAACAATTAATTTTATATACTATAACTTTATATAATCACACATAAAATAAAATACTAGAATTTATCATCATCATCATACTCAGTTAATCTCACCTATATCAAAGCTAAGGTAGGGTCTGAGGAGGGTAAGATGTAGACAGCCTTATCTCTACCCCTAAGAATAGAGAGACTGTTTCCAGTGAGACCCCCGGCTCGATGTGGTTTGGTATCAAGCCTTGGACATAAGGCACAGAACACTTAGCAATCGGGACAAACCCGATCGGTGCATGTACCCCTTTGTCTTTTGGCTATCAACGCCACCACATGATGCATGATTAACCGTCCGTCGTTTTTAACGTTATTTTCATGAAATTAGTAAAATAACGTTAAAACTAGTGCAACTTTACTTTTGCCCCGAGGGCCACACGCCCACGCATATATACATTATATACGCACACCGCAAGTGAGGCGTAAAATACTATATGTTTTTTCTTTGGGTGTTGAATTCTATAACCCATTAGTTTGAATGATTATAAACAACTTTCCTCAATGGATTTGGAGGTCATTTTTGTGTGAATAATAATGTTGACAAAATAGGGTAAACTGAGGCCATGGAAAGCTAGTTGGTGATCACATGCAAAAAGAGTTGGCTTAGACAATTATTTGGGTGTTGAATTCTATAATGATTTGGAGCGTAGCAGCTGCCTATTTGAATTGAGTGTCATTCCACATTATTGACAAATGGAAAACATTTTTAAGTCATTTTCAAATTCTTACCTCTATCTTTCTTATACGCAAAACACATGTGTTTTTGGCGTCTTTTCGCGTCATATTAACAACAATAATATGCAATGTTTGAGTGTTTAAGACACTATTGCTTGATTTGGAGTTACCATTTCAAAGCTTAATCAAGTTTCAAATCATATATAGAATGGGCAAGTAGGTCGAGTTAGGTAACGGCATAGGTGCACAAATCGGGGTTTTTCAATACCGGTTCCGGATAGGGTTGGGTATCACTTTGACCGGGTATTGAAAGAAAACCAGTTCTGGTTCCTAGCATAAAAACCATACCCGGTTCCGGGTATTGAATTCTTTTTATACAATCACGTCGAAGAGACACGTCCGTCTTGGGTTGTCGAAGTGGTCAAATGGCAACCCCTCTTGAACACGAAGTGACCCATTCCTTCACGGAATGCCTTAACATCAAAATGCCAAATAGTCCCGTCGCTTGACATATAGTTTTTGGGTATTCAGAAAACCCAGTTCCAGGTATCTGGAAAACCCGGTTCCGAGTATACAAAAACCCGAGTATGGGTACAACCCGGTTCCGGTTCCTAGCATAAAAATCATGCCCGGTTCAATTTTTTCAATACCTGGTTCCGGGTATTGAATTCTTTTTATACAATTACGTCGAACGGTGGTGCGACTTAGATGATTATAATGCGGTTATAGAGTTCATTGGATGAGACACGTCCATCTTGGGTTGTCGAAGTGGTTAAATTGCAACCCCTCTTGAACACGAAGTGACTCGTTCCTTTCCGAACCGCCTCCACATCAAAATGCCAAATAGTTCCTTCGCTTGACATATAGTTTTTGGGTATTCGGAAAACCCGGTTCTGGGTATACCCCGGTACGGGTACAATCCGATTTCGGGTATTAATAAATTGGGTATAAATTGGGTCTGGTTCCGAGTATGGGTTTTAACATAATATCCTTAACATAATGACAAAAAGGGTTGTCACTTGAACCATTAACCCTTTCAATATAAACTAGTTTGGGAACCGAAACTGGTAAAACCGACCCAAACCAAAAAACCAGGCATTAACTGACGCTAAAATCGACCAAACAAACCAGAACCGCTAAAAAACAGTTGGAACACAAAAGTAGTTACCGAACCGAAATTGGTTGAAGAAAAAGCAATTTTTGCCATAAACACAAATAAAGTTGTGTTTTTCTTTTTTGACTTAAAATTCAATTTTCATGTTTTAAAAAATCTAACACTTCATCAAAGTTAAGTTTATATGATTTTAAAAGATGCGTATATTAACAGGAGTAGAACCGAAACCGATTACAAATATTCTTTTTAGACACGTACCAAATATGGGTTGATTAGGCTGAACGGTGAACGGACGACAGCCCACCCCCGTCCCCAACTTTTCCCCCGTCCCCAACCCAAACACCGCCCCGGAGCCCCCGTCCCTCACCTCCCCCGTCTCCCCCGTCTCTCAGAGAACATAACGGACGGACCAATCACAGACCAGCGCCAATCACCTTCCGCCACCACCACCGCCTCTGCCCCCGTCCCCGTCCCAAACACCGCCCCCCACCCCCCGTCTCCGCCCCGTCTCCCTTCCTCTCGTCTGTGTACCGCATAGCCTTAAAGCGAAGTTTCTTTAACTTTTAAATGTTGATTTGATGGTTAACTTAGCTTGCGTTTAGAGCAAGCCAATCAACATATGGCTGCCATCCGTAATAATGCTTAGGAATCAGATGCAAACTGAAAGTATAATTATTTATATATGTTTAAAATTCGTTGAGGTTCGAAAGTATAATTATGGTTTAAAATTTTAAGGCTATCCGGGTAACAGACGGTAACCACCCCCGTCTCCTTCATTTTGCCCCGTCCCTAACCCAAACACCCCCCCGGTTGCCCCGTCCCCTACCACCCCTGTCTCCCCAAGGACGTACCGGACGCACCAATAAGGATATTCCTTTTTTTTCTTTTTTCTTTTTTTTTAAAAATGTTGGGTAATAGACCAATAGGAGATTTTCTTGAGAAATGGGTTTTTCATGTCTGCGCACCCCACCCATGTCTCAAGAATGGTGAGACACCACTTTGGTGATGTGGCAGCCTACGTGGCACTGAGACATGGGTTTTTTGGTGTCTGCTTACCCAGTAGGTGGGATAGATCATAGAAGGGTTTGGATTGGGTTTCGGCTTTTATTCTCATCTCCAAACACAAAAACAAAGAAGAAAATACATATAAAATAAGTGGGCATGTGAGGCCACCAAGCTTTGTAACAAGATCCTCGTTAAAATGGATTTTTAAACATGGAACTCTCTTTATCTTCATCATCTCAGGAAATAATAAATAATAAATGTTGTAGCTTGTAATCATTCTGTTTATATATTTTATGTGTTTACTACAATAAATATTTTTTTTAACGACTAACAAAATATTATTAATCACCAAACGCTAGCGGGGAACTAACAAAATCATCCATTACAATCACCCAAGTAGAATATATACAAAACAGCAAAAAAAACAGCCAAAAACCAAACCAAAACTTGCTGCAGAGAACCTCCCTGCATTATTACCACCGAATATTTCCAAGGTTGAATCCGCGCCACGTCTCCCACTCCAAGTCCGCTTGCTTCGCTCGTGCTTTTACCCATAATAAACTTAACACTTTTATGTCCCCGATAATCTTTTGGATAGAGCATTGTTTGTTGTTGAAAGCTACATCATTCCTTGAATTCCATATACACCAAATTGATGATAACATACCGCTTGAAACGCCTTCTTCATACCTCTTGAGCCACCCACATAGCGATGTAAGGCAAGAGTTCCATTCCATAACCCATGTTGCCGGCATTAATAACATTTGGGGAATTGCAATTAAATAATCTCAACTTTGTCGGGTTGGAAGACAATAATCCCAACTTGAAAATTGGAATCTAACAGGCCTAACTTGTCTTGGTTTTATTTCACTGGACCAAAACTAACTGGATTTAACCCGATCCCGTACCGAACTGAGGGTGTTCGGCATCAGTACTCACATTTAGAGGTTTTCGATTTCGGAATTTTCGGTATTAGTACGGGATCGGTATGGTATCGGTATTTTAAGGTAAAATACCGATACCATACCGATACCGAACCATACCGTATGCTTTCGGTATTGGTATTGGCTTTTGGGAGTTTTCAGGATCGGTATCGGCGTTATCCTCCCGAGCTTATCCCTAATTGTATCACGATGAATTAAACACTTGACTTAGAGTTCGTTTTCCTCGAAAACCAACCATCAGGGCCCACTGTCTTTTAGACTTGATGGACTTCATACGGATTGGATTTAGTACCAACTACCAAGTCAGTTACTGTAAGCTAGGGCCAATGCACATCGACATCAAAATCATTAGACCCATCAGGTGGCCCAATATACAAATGGGTTTTAAGTAACGGGCCTATTTCGTGTTCTGAGAGTTAAAACGGGTTTGGTCCTGTCTGGTTCTAAACTGGCAGAAACAATCAAACAATGGACCTAGCGAAGCCCAAGTAGGCCCACTATAACAACCAAATCCCAGATTCATACGTTTGAAACCAAATATCAAACTCTTTTAATTTTTTTCTCATATAAAAAAAAAAAAAAAACTGGTTACCGTTAAAAAATTAGATAAACTAGTGGGAATGCCCGCGCGTTGCGGCGGGTGTCCCGATTGATATCATATTGTAAGTAATACCAACAAAATAGTAGACAAAGGGCCCAAATAATAATTCATTTTCTCTCCAAAATCGACGTATTGATACCAACAAAGCGAATAGTGTTTCTGATATAAACAAAATGACGATTACAAAAGTCAGCGAGCCTTGATATTTTAGCTTCGGCATGACGAACAAAATCATTTTTATTTCCTTGCACATAATCATGGAGGTAATTCGACTAACTTTTCTTCTCTTTCCTTCTGTACGACCTGTTATGAACACACTCAGCTGATTCAAATTACATAGAAAATAAATAAAACTAATATTTTTTAAGTACTGTTGTGTATTGTCAGATAAGAAGTATTTTACACACACATACCCTGATGTTTTCTTGTAACGTTTTAGGATCAAACTGCTCTCCTTGGGTGAAAATATCCAAAAAAAGCCATTGATGCCATGGAAAGCTGGTTACCACCCCTAATAACATATTTCATGATCAGACACTCTTGTTCATACCTCAGAACCAGGGTCTTTTTAATTAACTTATTAACAACAGCACATGAAACTATTACAGAACCACATATCAAGTCAAGATCACACGTAGTATAGGAATGTTACAACTTACAACTGTCACCAGGCCACTTAAAGTGAAGCTTTATATTACACACTGCCATACAAACGACTTAGAGTAGTAGAGAATCACATATCTTTTGCACATTTCCCATTATTTACGTCCATCTTAAAGCCATCACAGGCCAGGGTGCAATCCCATCATCAGGCAGTGACGGCCTAAAGATGGGACCTCGCTTCACTAAAGAGAATGCCTCATTGAGTCTTGCAGACCAGCTCATAACCTGAGATACCTTCTGTACAAGAATACATACAACAAATGTTGACACATAACACCTACATGTAACAGATGTATATAATATGTATATAAAATATAAAATCTGGTTCAAGTTAAAAGGGGTCCTTAAAATAAAAAGCGTGGAGAGGATTTTTGGTGTTGACTAAAGTTTAAAAGAACGGAGACGAGCCTCGAGGCGTTTTCCCTTCGCCTCATGAGGCGTAAGCCTTGAGGCGAACCGAGGCGTAAGCTCGAGGCGCAGGCAAAAAATAAATATAAAAATTGTGTCTATAAAAAATAAAATACTTGACCTAGAAAAGTCTAAAACATCAAAAACACATATCAAAAATAAAATAATTGACCCAAAAAGTCTAAAACCCCAAAAAAAACACATAAAACTACCTGAGGCGCACATTTTCTTAGCGCCTCGGCCCTTAGAAGCGTATGTACAATATGAGCCCCATGAGGCGCGCCTCAAACTCGTTTTCTTAGAGTTTCGCCTCAAGGAGCACCTCGAGGCGTACGCCTCACCCGTTTTTTAAACCATGGTGCTGACATGTGTAGAAAAAGTCTTGACACTTCATCACAACATAAAAAAGGCATGCATCAAACATGTTGAAAACTTGTGCATCAACACAAATGTTCCCACCAGAATCCAACCAACACTTGAGGCATCTCTCACTTAAGAAAATTATGCATTGACACAAAAGTTTCCACCAGAATCCAACCATAACTTAAGATATTTATCAATTTAATGTAAAAAAATTGTGACTGCATTAAAATACAAGAGGTGTTGCTGAGAAAAAATGGTATGGATGAAACACAAGTTGTTTAATAATAAGATAAGTTGAATGTGATTTGTATCCTGCCCGTCTTTAAGTTTTTGAGACAAAAACAAAGTGTTGTTTTTTTGGAAATGGGAAGTGGAAACCAACAACCGATAAATGCCAAGGAAGTTCCATGCTCAAAGTTTAAAAGAACGGAAATGAGCCTCGAGACGTTTTCCCTTCGCCTCATGAGGCGTAAGCCTCGAGGCGAACCGAGGCGTAATCAAAAGATAAATATAAAACTATATATCTTATAAAACATAAAATAATTGACCCAGATAAATCTAAAACATCAAAAACATACATCAAAAATAAAATAATTGACCAAAAAAGTCTAAAAACATAAAAAACACACATAAAAACACCCTAAACCCCCTGAAGCGCACTCGAGGCGCACCTGAGCTGCAAATTTTCTCAACGCTTCAGCCCTTAGAAGCGTATTGGACCCCATGAGGCGTGCCTTAGACTCGTTTTTTTGGCGCCTCGCCTCGAGGTGCGCCTTGAGGCGCACGCCTCAAACGTTTTTTTAAACCATGGTTCCATTGTTTTCTTGCCGTTTTATAGCGTACCCAGCTATCCATTGAAACTTTGTGTTTTGAGAAACCTTTTTACTCAGTTGTAAAATATGTGTGAACACACAAGCTACACATATGTAGTGTGCACGTAGTGATAAGTGATATGCATATAAATACCATATATAAATGCTACATACGTGTGTGTTAATAGATGACAAAATGGGATGGTCAAATGGACTAACAACGTAAAACAGGTAGTTTTCAACACGGGTCACGACAGGTTTGGTTGACCTGCCAACATTTTTTTACTTACGTTTTTTAATTGATTGATAGATAACATTACATATATGATTATGAAAACCAATCTAACTTTTATAATCATTTAGATGCATTTTTTCATCTCATTTGGCCCATCCGACAAGTTCCAATTACTGCCAAGCTTCTTACTTTACCCATTAATTTCATTGTTTAAAGAATATAACACAAATTACACATTTCAAAGTACATGTATATCTGTTTCAGTATGCATTTGTGTGTGTTGCAGAAAAGTAACAGTAAGTGTTTTTCTCATGAAGCAAACACTATAACCCCATTATAAATCTTAATTAGGTACTGTCATGGTGTCGCGCAATATTATTACGCCTCGGCTAGCTTCACCTAGATTTATAACCTTATTGAGGTAGTTACTATTTAATCAAATCCAAAACACATTAACACACCAAACAAGAAACAGAAAGTCAAAAACAGAAACTAACCTGATCATCAACAGCAACCTTAAGCTGCAAAGTCTACAGATAAAGATTTGACATTATGGCGAACAATTTCCGTATCCTAAAAAATAAAGCAAGAAAGTGTTTAATTAAAGCACATAATTGTGTTCAAATCCTCGCTCCATATGTCTTGTGAAGATTCTGAGGTAAGCAGTTACCTTCTTTTATGTTCAAGTAGCTTGGTTTTTAATAACCAAACTATGAATCACCGATCGATGCACAAATCCACTCTAAGGGGATAGTAAGTACGCATGACCCTGTTGTCTTATTGGTTAGATGGATTATAGTTTGAGTTATTAACCAATTTGCTTATTTTTATTTATCCAACCAATGATCTTTATCTCACTGATTATGTACGGATTCCGCAGAGCGAAACAGTTAAAGAAGAAAATCAAAATCTAAATAAACAAAATAAAGATTTAACAAAACAAATCGAGACAACAGATAGATAAAATAGTGGGTAGAATCTAACCTGAATTAGTGAAGCGATTAGGTCCATGGAACCAATACTGCCGATTATAAACGTAGGGGAATTGAAACTGGCATTCCATTGAATGTCGAATTGAAGAAATAGCTGGTTATAATCGATTAGTTTCCAGGAGGGGATGTGAAGAGACAAGGTTTTACTCACATAAAGAAGAGCCAATTGTCTGAATTACCCCATTAGGCGTCTTAATTGTCCTTGTCTTGACCAATCTACCCTTCTAAATTGTGTTGTAATCCTTTGTACATATTGCTTCAAAACTTGTACACCCGACAAAATTACTTTTGTAGCCATCACTCCTCCTTAATAAGATAATATAGATAATATAGATAATATAGATAAGAAGTTTAGGTTTATACATACATGCTAACTATCATTTTGCCTACCAAGCGTTACGACAGAACCACGAAACGAAGCACACAATAAAGTTTACAATCGATTATGTTAACTTATATGCTTTAGAGCTTCATAATAATACGACTGATTGTATATTAAAATTATACAAAACTTGCAATTAACTATTTTACGACATAACGCATAGAATTAGGTCTAGAACAAAATTGTCGCACACAAAAAAAATCATAGTACTAGCAACTTACGTAGCAAAGTTTAGTACTTGTAGTCCTTAACGTGGAGGCTTTCAGATGCACCTTCACGTAAACCAGAACCAACCACCCTGAAAATTTTTAACGGTTGCTAAGACTTAGCCTTGTACCTAACAAGAAATGCAACCAGTGCGTTCTGTACATTCTCTTCTTTCTCGACCCAAGCCTTGAGGGTGCTCTATTGTAAGACATGCCCAAATGATTGTTTATGTACAATATATTCATGTGATTAACATGACTCTTATGCATTAGCGAATTAAATAATTTAAACTAAATTTTATGTATGATTAACAGTATAACAATAAACATAACAATAAGCAAAATCATAGTATTATAATGAGTGAAATTAAATACGTAACAATACTCATCTAAGCATAAGACCCGTGGAACATGAACAAAATACTCTTACCAAAGGTAAAATCAAATGAAAGAAAAGATAAATATTCAAGTTTTGATAAACACAAAATTGCAAGAGAATTGCTTCGGGTTGATGAGACCTTACCCCTTCAAAGATTTTTCAAATTCCATTATATGTTCGACCTATTAAACAATAGTGTCTTGCATAAGTAAAAAAACAAAGATAAGATGTCAATGACATGTAGCATCTAATATTTTCCATTTAAACATTCCCTTCTAATAAGAACACCTAAACGGTGGGATCGAGAGAAGTTTAGTAATTCTTAACCAACAGTGTTAAAGAAATATGTAACTGTAAGAAGGGTAAAACTGGAATGGAAAATTATAATGAAACGATGATTCAAAGCTTAATAAAGATGTTATCTAGTATAGTATTTTAGTGGTGTAGAAGACATACTCTTGCATAGCTTTTTATTTGAGATTTCAAGGAGTTTTCTAATCCTTGACACACACTTTTGACTCTATTTCTTCGTGCACTACATGTAAAATTTAAGGAAAAGTACATTTCATGAACTTTCTTTTAGTTTATGTAAACCAAACAATTATACTACAAACAAAAGAAAGTGGTAAAATAAATAATTTGAGTAGATTACAGGAGAAGAAGGCTCTCCAATAGCAACAATTTTATTCTCTAGTTGACATAGATGGGTCAGTAGCCTTACCTAATGTATGATTATCCATACGGTATCCTAGTGGATATGGTGGGTAATGATATAGATTGGCAAGTCGGTGTGTAAATTAGTCTGTCTACTTGTCTAGAGAAAACTTAATTAGATGAAATAATACTAAATAAACTTCTCTGGCTTTTCATCTTTTTCCCTCTTACTCTAACTAGGAAATAACAGGAAGTGTGATACCTATGGTGCGTCATGCGAGTTTGGCGAAGCTTGAACTTTTGGATGGTGGGGGCCGAAAATCACGATACCCAATTTTTATTAGCTCGTTGGGGCCCGAACTCAAAAAATACATTTTTTTTATAAAACCTAGAAAATTTACACTACTGAGACAAAAACTAATGTTTCGCCCTTGCATGCGACTATGTAAACAAAGAAAGATAGGTATGAAAACAAAATTAAATTTGATCGTATGTAGTGATTTCCATTACTAACCTTACTCTTCAAAATCAAAATAGATAATATAAAATTCATACTAAACCGATCATAGAACTGAATTAAGTCAACTAGTTACAAAAATTGCATAGTAGATCGCTTTCAATTAATTTATAATAAATATTTTTGTTAACCATGTATTTTTAGTTCAAAAAAGAAAATATATATAATATGCAGACTTGGAGCGTTTGGACTTTGTCAACGCACCACATACACCACTACTCCAAGTGCCCACCATTCGTTAATTTAATTTAAAAGTGTTTCCATAGTTCCTTCTTTTAATCATACACACCTCAATAAACTATCTAATCCTGTTTACCATCATTTCCTTAATCTAGATGCTTAACCTTTGAATTGATGGTTTCATAACGTGGTTCAATACATATCACTTTTAAGTAGAAAAAAAAAATCAAATCTATATGTGGTGTTTATTAGATAAAGTACGCAGCTATACGGTTACATGATTTTCGTAATTGTCTTACGATTATAATTAAATCAAATAGAACACATATTTATACATTTATCATAATCCTTTACTTCAAAATGATTATGTGTTGATCGGACATGTCTTCTTTTTAGTGAGGAATTAAACAAAAATCGTCCGATCATTTGGTCAAGAAAATAATTTGTAATCATTACATTTGTTTTAAATATTATAATTACCAATTATTTATGCATTTTAATAACATTATATTGTAAAAGTGCTACCTCTCCTTTTTACATATATTTTAACTCAAGAACATGAATACATTCTTTCACTTTTTATTTTCTCATTTTATTTGACTTTGTTACATTTATTATTTTAATGTCAAGAACTCAGTCGTTGAACATGAATTTGAAACAAAAATATATGTCACGGAATATGTATCAAATGAACTGTTTAGCTCGTGTGTATGAATGATCAGAAGTTTTCTTAATCACTTTTCAACACTAATAAGTCCAAGTTCTTATAGAGACATAGAACTTGAAACAGTTTCTGGAAGAAGCTTCTTTAGTTACAAACGTTAAAAACTAAAACGGAACCAAAAATCGTGTTGCGCGGACCCGGGTTTTTCGAGCTGCATTCGTGTCCGCATATGCGGGCGTCGCGTTGCACCCCCCCTGCGCGCGCGGGTAGGTGCCAGAGTATAAAGTAACACAAAGAATTTACTTCCTTCCATTTGGTTTCTCCTTATAAACCCATCACAATTTCATCTCCCAACTAATGGGGGACAAACTAAACTCACACTTACACACATATTTCCAATACTGAATTCTTGTTGATGTTAAAAAAAATTCAAACTTAAATGTTTTTTTTGGCACCACCGTCAGCGACGGTGAGACCGGCGTCGTCGACAGTGGCTTGCTGCTGCTTCCGAACATCTTCCTGATGACCACTGTCGGTGACGGTGGTAGGGATCGTCGTTGATGCCAGGAGCTTGACGCCCCAATTCCCGGCTGACGCGACCTGGGACGACCCTTGTTGTTGCTGCCTTTGACTCCACCGTCGGCGACGGCCTTCCCCTGACGGCCCAACTTGCGGACAACGCAATTGTTGACGCTGTTGTGATCGTTGCCTTCTGAGTCCACCTTCGGCGACGGTAGGCAAACCGTCATCGACGGTTCTCATGCCCAAATTAGCGGCCGACGCTGCTGTTGATGGCAAAACCTCTGATCTTTCTCTTTTCTTGGTCTTCTTTCCTTCCAAGCTTCCCTTTTTCCAATCTTTTACTCCTCAGATCATGAAAAATCCATTCTACAAGTGTTTTCAACATTAACACAAAAATCCATCAAAGTGTTGCATCCTATCTCTCATAATTATATAAAAACTTGATTTTAGACTCAATAGAGGTCGGGTTTTCAACCATGCATTAGCATGGTCCACCAACCATGCTCTTAAAACAAAAACCTTCTTTACAAGCATTTAATTATGTCCATTTTAGTCATTTTATAAATTTTATTAAAAGCTCCAGCTACTTTGCCAAACATCAAAATATATTTAAAAAGCTTGCAGCTACCAGTCACTAGCTAGTTTTGCCAAACATACCCAAAGTATATAGACGGCAGTGTAGTAGCGTATAACGAAGGGCATTATTGGAATAATGGGTCATGTTTTCCTCCATTAAAAGCCCATAAACTCTCCACAAAAACAGAGCCAACTGAATAGAGAGTGATACATCATATATGTAAAGAGGATGACAGAAGTAAAATTAAATGTTGATGAAAAATTATTATATTCAGCATCTGAAAATATTATATGCTGCAGAATTTGTCACGAAGCTGAGTTCGAAAGCTGCAAATCATTAGAATCTCCATGTTCATGTTCTGGAACCGTTAAAGTACGTTTTATGTTTCTGATTTCCTTTATTTCTTCGTAATTACGCACTAGTTTTAGACGCTCGTGTTTAAATTCAATCTAACTAGGCGTTTTTAATTGACTGATTATTAGTTTGCGCATAGAGAGTGCATACAGAGATGGTGTGATGAGAAAGGAAACACTAATTGCGAAATTTGTCTCCAGGTTAGGTTTATTTATCGATTCATGTTCGTTTTCTACATAGATTGTTTGAATTTTAATTTTGTTTTCGACGAAAATTTCGCTAAAATTTGAATAAATGCTAAGTTGCTAACCGTTATCCGTGTGATCTTTGATTTTTTTAACCAATTGTATTATCATGACGAACCTTGAAGTGTGTTTGTGCATACAGATTACTTGTTACGGATATGTTTCATATTAATCAAAGCTTTACTTTTATAAAACAGAAAAAAAAAAAATCCGCCTATATGTAAAGATATATAAATATGACCGTTTTCAAGTTAAGATTTTACGTTTATAGTTATAAGATCAGGGCTAGGATCAAATACACAGTGAAAGAAAAATAGGAAGTCATAGGAAGGGTATCAAACGGACTCCGATTGAACTCTTTCAAACGACATTAAAACCGTCTCATCGAACCCTATGATCTTAGTTTTAAGGTTTTCAGTTTTTTTTTTTTTGGATTTTTAGCTTGTAGTATGTAGAATTTACGTTATTCATTGTGTCTTTTTCTTATCATCATTGCGTCATTTTTGTGATTCATTGTGTCTTTTTTCTTCAGCATTGTGTTATATTTTTTGGCATTGTGTTATATTTTGTGACTCATTGTATCATATTTCGTGATCTATTATGTTTTTTGTATCTTTCTCACTCTTCTCATTTTTGTTACACTATGTAGAATAACTTGATCCTATAAGATAAACTAGCAGATTTATTTGTATACATGAATTAACAGAAATATATTAAAATATATAAGTGCGAATAACTTACTACGCTTAAGAGCTTCCATAATAGCAAGTGGACCAAAGAGACAAATCAGAAAAATAAAGTTCATAACGTGAATATTATTACAATGATTGTAGAAGTAAATGTGACTTACATGGACACAATCTTATAGATATATAAGAAATATTGATATATATATTTAATTTTCTATCATTTTATGTCATATGAAAAATATTCTGCCCTCATGACATATGATATTGGTTATTATACTAGCAATTTTACCCGCCGCGCGTTGCGGCGGCGCGCGACGGATTTAACCGTGAAACAAACATTTGGTCGGTGCAACCGATAATAAAACAAAATAAATGTAGGGGGACTGAAGTTGCAATCTATTAAAACATTGATAATAAAACAAAATAAATGTAGGGGTACTGAAGTTGCAATTAACCGAAACATGAGGGGATGGCAGTGGAAAGTAGGGGGACCAAACTTGCAATTAATAGAAACATAAAGTAGAGGGGCTGAAGTTGTAATTAGGTGAAAGATAAAGGGGGTGGCAGAGGCTTTGAGATGGTGATGCATCGATGCCTTCAAACAACAAAAAAAAACATAAAGAATGGCAAACTTGTAATTATGTAGTTTGGAAAAGGGAATATGGTAATTACATGGGGGCACCGACATTGAGTTTTAGTATAGATAAATAATGTAGACACTAAAACAAATTGTAATCAGCTTAAAGGTAAAAAAATATCTTATATGCTTAAAATCAAAAGTACAATGAATAATATGTAATAAATTGCAGTTGCTTTGAAAACACTTTTGTTTTGAAAATGACAAAGATGTACCAACTGAAAATGACATGAACTTGATTGACGTTGCAGAAATTTGAACCTGGCTATTCATCGTCACCTTCCCAACACTGTTACAACACTCCTGCCACTCTTCGGTAATTACTACTCGTCTCCTTAGTCTTAGAGGGGACGTGACGCTCCATTAGGTTTTTTTCAACTTCACTGATTTCTACCAATCCTGCACTGCCACATCACTTTACTGATTTACTTCACTTAAACAGTTTTTTAGAGGCAACAATTCACTGGAAATAAAATAGAGAAAAGACAAAATGGGGAGAGGGAAACTAACGGGTACCAGCCCGTTAACTACAACCAGATTTTGGTTTACGGGACCACTACCAACATGGGTGGCGGCGGTGTTACCTTGCGGGTAGTGGGGTACCCGTTTGGAAACTTGCGGACTTAGACTACCCAGCACTATTGGTAAACCTGAGCGTATTGGGAGCTTTCAACCAAGAAACGAGCATCCCCGGGTAGTCGGGCATTAGTTTTATTGGCCATGCTAAAAAAAATTATTAATATGATATGGTATTTACGTATGCTTGCTTTAATATATACATGAATTTTGTTACTATCATGCTATTATTTACGTGTTGTTATCAACTTAAAATTTTCTTTCTATCAGATGACATATTAATATGATTATATGTGATGTACAAGTGACGCACATATAACTTTTATTGTTATCATGACATCAAGTTTAAATAAAAAAATCACGTCCGAAGCCACGAAGCACAACACATTTCTAACCTAGGCTACACGGACCATGGTCATCCTCTATACCCTAATGAAACAAATTTTAGTAAATTCGTTATCATTTTAGGAATTTTATAGATTTTTTTTATAAGGAAAACTTATTTGATGGATACTTACAAAACAGAAAACGATGACATTACCTGCAACCTGTAATCGGGTGGTTTTCATTTGAACTCTAATACCAAGTAAGAAATAAAACTGGTTAAATCGTAGGAATTTGGTTTGTATTGGTTTTGCTCATTACGATATTGGCACTGTACCGACACTCGTTAGGGATGGTATTAGTATGGTTAATCAGAATACCATATAGGTACCGACACTCATTATAACTTAGGACATAAGGAAAATTTTATAACGCTATAAAAATGTTCGGACGGTATCGGTTTGGTTTGTCACGCAAAAAACAAAATAATAAATTATATTTGGTTCATTTGATATTAAAAGAACTTGTATTAAAACATAAAATACGGTACAAAGTATAAAAATGATTGTTGTAATGTGCGTAACTTTGATTTCTTTCATGCTTAACTTGAATTTCATTCATGCGTAATTTCCAGTTGATTTTTATAACGTGTGTAGCTATACGTAATTTTTTTTTTTACATTTACGTTAAGAGCTCATTGTATGTTAACCTACCTGCCCATGAAACAAAACATTTTACTATTCGACAAAATTTCCAGTTGATTTTTACATTTACGTTAAGAGCTCATAATTTCTTTCAGTCTTAAAATATGTTTATCCTAAAAAAGTGGACAGACTACCATAGTTCAAGATGCAGCCCCCTTCTAGCTAGCATAGCTTGGGACAATTTCTTTTAAAACTTTCTATACAATTTAATTTTGCTGATTGGTTTAATAACTGATTTTAATTACAATATATAATAGAGGGAGTTTGGAAGCTCCAAGAACAGTTGAAAATCCAGAAACAATTGTCATTGTTGGTGAAGAAGAAAGCTTGGTTGAAAGAGAGCATATAGAATGTTCATCAGTTGCTGATACCACTGCTTCTATATGTAGAACTTTGGCTCTTATTGTAAGTTTTTGCCTTAATTTTTGAGAAATAATTATAATATTCATCGATTAGTTAAATAATTATTAATGGTTCTCAAATATTTAATGTTTTTCATTTGAAATCAATTTTTTTTAAGCTTTAGTAAAATGCTATTTGTCAACAAAAAAAATAGTTATGAACAATTATTGGACTAGGTTAGTAGGTTTGGTAGCTATCCAAACATTGTTTTTAATACTGAGTATCGATATAATTAAAAATACATGTCTTATAATACTACTTATATTATTATTATAACTTTGAAGTATATTATGTTACTATGAAAGCTTATAGCTGGTTTTCACTTAAAAGATTCATAAAAAAATAGCACTAGAAAAGTTTAAAGGTCAAAGCATGTGTTAATAAAAGTTTAAGTCCTTAATGTTTGAAAAGTCTAAAAGGGGGACCCTAATGTTCACACGGTATCAAGTGGCCACCAAAAAAATAATGCCAAAAGGCCCAAAACACCATTAATCAACAACTGTTTACCATTATATTCCCACGCCTTGATGTGACCACCTTAGAATTTAGGCACAAAACGAATTGCTGGTGGAAGCTTGAGGTGTTTGAAACTTGTGGGTAAAAAGGAAACATTTTTTTTCTTGTTAAATGTTGTACTAATTAAATAATAACCGTTTTCTTAAGGTGAATTTATTTAATCATGTCGTCTATGTTACTTTTGTTAAATGTTATACTAAATGAATAACCTCACCGAACTAAATGATGTTAAATTGTGCTTTAGAGGTGTTTATAGAAACCCACTGTTCAAATTGGAAAACCGTCTAAATCTCAAATCGACCAGTGTTTGTTTCGCTTCGGTTTAGATTTTTTTTTTTTGAACAATCAAACGAAGTCTCTTTATTCATACTCAAAAATCCACCACAGTAACACCCAGAGCAAAATTAGCGAGAGGACTACCTGGGCCACAACATAAACCCAATCAATTTACATATCAAAAAAGAGAAACAAAACAACACCCTTACACCTATTTTTAACCATTATTAAATACCGAGAACTCCCACCACATCGCCTTTTACAAATCCGGCATATTTCCTCGTTTAATCGTCCACCAATAGGACTCTACTTTGACGTCTTCAAGTAGTCTTGGTGTCGAAATATTAATATCTTTAAGTACTTTGTCGTTCCTCCCCACCCATAGCTTCCACAATCCTAGAAGGATGACCGCGTATATTACTTTAATCTCTTTGGGTGGCCTCTTCATGTACATGCATAACAAAATTAAATGTATACTTACTTAGTTACTTAAGATTACAATGGTTTTCTGTTTTATTTTCTTTATAAATACTTTGTGTTGTACATGCATAACAAAATTAAATGTCTACTTACATAAGATTACAATGGTTTTGGTTTGATAGGCTTCACTTGAGAATAGTATTGTTTATAATGAAAGCAAAGTTATTATGAGGCCTTAAATTAAATGTATACATACATAAGATTACAATGGTTTTCTGTTTTCTTTCTAATCATAGACATGCATAACAAAACATGCAGTTTACGATGCTTCTACTAGCCAGACATTTTATTGGGGTGTTAATTGGGGAACCCGAAGAGTACCCATTTACCCTTTTAACGGTAAGTGTTCTTACATTTCTAATTGCTTCTACTTTTGTGCCTATGATCTGATCTGATGATTTACTCATTTGTTTTCAGTTAATAGTTATAAAGGCTTGTGGGATATTGCTTCCAATGTACATAATATTGCGGATGATCGATGTGGTTCATAACATCATCACACGTCAATATCCGGTCTGTCTCAAATTCTTTATCATGTAGTTAAAAATAACTTTCTCAAGATTGATGGTTTGGGCAGGTTGGTTAACATGCAATAAATATGCAATATACATTAATCAGAGTGTTTTGTAAAACGAAAAAAACAATTATGTTTATTTTTTATTTTAGGGTGAAATAAGTTGGTTTTAGTACGCAAATGACTGATATGATGCTTAGTTCAAAGTAAGAATAATTCTAGATGTATTCAAAATTTCAAATTTAGTTTTTCTTACTTATAATATAAGATGTCTAATGACCCATTGTAAGTTACTATATAACTTGTGGTAGGATTTTGAGTTGTTTCTTATAGATCAAGGCATTGCAACTTGTACTAAGATCTTGTGTGGTTTCTACACAGGATTCTGAACATGACAATATATAGTTGACATACACAAGTACAACCAACAAGATGACAGCTGTCAAACTCGGATTGGTTGCATTCGGTCGGATTGGTTTCGCTTCTTAAAATATATAATCTCAAATTCTTCTTACTAGACTGCAGTCTATTGAAGCACATCATACTCATCATGAAGTCTTGAACCCACAGTTAAAACCTTGTTATATGTTCATCATTTGAATCAATATAGATAGGAAAAAACGTTTATATATTGTACCCTTACGGCTGTGTGCATATAATGTATATATGTGTGGCCATCGGGGGGCAAAAGTAAAGTTGCACTAATATTAACGTTATTTTACTAATTTCGTGAAAATAACGTTAAAATGACGGACGGTTAATCATGCATCATGTGGTGGCGTTGATAGCTAAAAGACAATGGGGTACATGCACCAATCGGGTTTGTCCCGATTGCTAAGTGTTATGTGCCTTATGTCCAAGGCTTGATACAAAACCACTATCGAGCCGGGGGTCTCACTGGAAGCAGCCTCTCTATTCCCACGGGTTAGAGGTAAGGCCTTGTGTAGTGGTTCGTTTATAGCGCCGTTATAACCCTATAGCGCCCGGGAACACCGCCCCCCGGGGCGCTATAGGGCGTTATACTCGGGTGGCGTTTTCTCCATAGCAGCGTTGTGGCATGTGATGTTGCAGCTTTAATATTTGACCGTTGTGGCATTAATTAAAAAAAAATAATAATAAAATAAAAATTTCGAAATATTAGCATAAAACCAACCCTTTGGTTGGGACCCGAACATGTATAACATGCCAGGGAGTTTTGGGATGCCCATGGGAGGTGGGTTTAACCAAACACAAGTGTTTGGGACATCCCAAATGTTCGGCTCTTCCAATGCTTGGCAAGAGTCGGTTCCGGAGACACAACAGCCGGTCGCAGAGGAAGAGCCCGTGCGAGGCAAGGCAATCGCCCAAGGAAGCCGGGCTCACAGAAGAAAAGAGGCGGCCGGTCGTGCCAAGAAAAAGGTTCAACCATGGACCGACCACGAGTTGTACTCGTTAACCCGAGCGTGGGTTGACGTGTCTGAGGATCCTATAATCTGTAAGATATATATTTTTTGGTTTGTTATATTTTTTTTAGTTTGTTATATTTTTTTGGTTTGTTATATTTTTTGGTTATGTTATATTTTTTTGGTTATGTTATAATTTTTTTGGTTTGTTTTGTCAGCCAACAACCAAAGCAAAGCCGATTTTTGGAAAAAAGTCCGGGAATTATTTTTTGAATTGTCTGGTAAGGAAGCGGGCTACCGCGAGAATGATTCGATATCGGGCAAGTGGACCGATATCAACCAAAAATGCACAAATTTTCAAAGCATTTCCCAGCGCACCCGGTACGGTTGGAAAACTGGGCAAGGCGACGAGGATATTTTGTCGGCGGTTGTGGAAGAATACAATCAGGAGTACGGGAATTTCCCGTACTTGAAATGTTGGCGCGTGCTGAAAGACTGCACCAAATGGCACACCGTCCGCCCAACGGTTGGAACTTCTTCCTCTAGGGCCCAAAATACGAGGCCTTCAAAAAAGTCGAGGACCTCTGACTCGGTTGATCCCGAAACGCCTACGTCTGACGCGCGTTATGTCGACCTCAACTCACCAGAAGAAAATCCCTATTTTGCAGGGGAGGAGGGGGCGGATGAGCCACGTCGTCCGCCCGGTCGACGCGCTGCTCGAGCCGCACGGGCGGAGTCTTCGTCGGGGGTGAACCAGTTAATCCCTGCATTTGCTGAAATGAACCAGCGGCTCCAAGACTTACGCGACATTGGGGCTCAGCGTATTCAAGAAAACCGAGAGGTGGTTCACATCATGAGGGATCGACAGTTTGAACGCGACTTTGCTTTTTACACGCAAAAGCACGACGGCCTAGAGGGCAAAGCGTTGGAAATGTTTTTGAAACGAAAGAAACAAATCGAGGAAAAATATAATCTTTGAGTATTTTTATCTTTTATTTGGGTTTGTATTTTTTTTTTAGTATTTGTATTTTTTTTTTAGTATTTGTAATTTTTTTTTATTTAATGAAATATTATTACGTATTTAATATTCTTATTTAAATAAAAAACAATAATTAACCAATCATTACTAATCATTTATAACCCCCCTCATAACCCCCTTCCCACTACACCCTCTTTTTACATAACCCCACTTTTATTACTTTTTAATATTTTAATCCTACAACCCCCTATAACCCCCCACCACTACACATGATCTAAGGTTGTCTACATCTTACCCTCCTCAGACCCTACCTTAACTTTTGTTATTGGTAAGATTAACTGAGTATGATAATGACGATGACGACGGCCCTAATGTGACCAACTTGTAATACACTGTCATTTATTTTGTTACCATTTGATATAACCGGAGGCATGACAGCCTTACCAAGAGCCTTAGATGAAATAAAAGAAATAACTGAAACGTTAATATTGATCGATATAACCACAATTCTAGACTTTTTTAAAACAAAAAAAAAAACAAAATCAAATTTAAGTATTTAACAGAGATTTTATGATGGCTATCAATCTTTTTTTGGAGTTCATTCACATTTTCACTATTTGAATAATCATATCCCTTACCAAGGGGCTTACCAACTTAGACTATGGGGAGTGGAGGGGGGGGGGAAAGAGGGCGGGGAATTGCCATGTGGCACTTGTGGGGTCCATTTGGGGGGGGGGAAATTGTGGGGAGTGGAAGGGGGGGGAAGAGTGGGGGGGAATTGCCATGTGGCATTTCTTTTTTCTTTTTTTTTTTTTGTTTTTTAAGTAATAAATATAAGTTTTATAATTAAAAACTAAATTAAAATTCATAATAATTAAAATACAAACCTAAAAATAAAAACCTAGAAAATAAAAAATACATAAAAAATTAAAAAAAAAACCGAAAAAAATACAAACCTAAAAATAAAAACCTAGAAAATAAAAAATCACCTAATATTATATTTTTCCATAATCTCGCGTTTCATTTGTAGCGTGGCCTCTAACTCTGGACCGTCCATATTATCAGTGTTCAACGCGAGAAATTTCAAATCTTCGCGCTTCTCGCGTTGTTCTTTCATAGTCAACCTTTTTTCAAAGGCTTGGCGAATGGTTTTTTTCTCCTCGAGCTTTTGTAGTTGAATGGTGTTGAATTGGACGAGTGTGTCATGTATGTCGGACAAGTCATCGCTGTAAGTACCTTTGCCCGATCCCGATCCCGAACCCGAAGCAGAGGACTTATGAGCCCTCTTTTTAGACTTGTCTCGACCGGGTGGTCGACTCAACTCCTCGTCGAATTCGTCATCATCATCATCCAAGTTAACATGCTCGTCGACATCACGAGCACCCGATCGGTTATGAGATGAATTTGTTTTCGTCCTTTTGGACGATTCTGAAGCAGAGGGAACGTCCGCCCATTTTGAATGGTTCTTCGCGATCTCCCAACAGTGCAAAAATTTGAAATCAATGTTCTTATCATCACGATAAGCTTTTAGGGCGTTAGTTAAGTAGTCACCGCCCGTTTCACCGCTTCGTGGATAATTTCTAGCGTGATAATAAAAACCCTTGAAGGCGTTCAACGCCTTGTTTATGTCCGTCCACTTAGACGAGAGACTCTCGTTAAATCGATACATCTCTCGGCCCATCAAGTTATGGAACGAGTTGTTTATGTCGTCCCAAAAGTTTTCTCGGTGGCGATTATTTCCTACACAATAACAAAATATATACAACGTTAGTCTTATGTAATTTAAAAAAATATATAATGTCTAAAAAAAATAATATCTAAAAATAAATACCTTCAACCGCGTTTTCCGACTCTGATATCCACGCTCGGGTAAGGGCAACCTCTTCGGGGACCGTCCACTTTTGATGTTGGCGGTTGGCGGCGTTCAACGCCTTCTCCGCCGCCGTCTTCTTTTTGTGAGTTCTTTTGGCGGGTTGTTTTTTACCGGACGATGAACCCCCAACATTTTCTACTTGTGTTTCGGGTATGGTATCCGGTGGCGTTGTGTATTCGAGTGGTGTTGAAGAAGTATTAGGAACGGTGGAATCGTTAAAGGGAAAATTTGGAAAAATCTGTCCGCTAAGATAGCCCGCGTAACCCGCGTAGTCGGGACAATGTGATGGATAGGGTGGACGGGTTGGTACGGGACGAACCGGTGGGGTATTCGGGTTCGGGACGTAGGTGAATGGGTTGTTCGGGTCAAAGCCTCTGTTGTATGGGTTCATGGTTTTATAAAATATATGTTGAAATGTATAAAATATGGAGAAGAGTGGTATAAAAATTGAGAAGTTTGGAGGTTGGGGTGAAGTGTAGTGGTTGTTTTTAAATAAAATGTGGGGTTTAAATATTAAATTTTTTTTTTTTACCGTTTAAAAACCAACGGATATATTTCAAATTTTTTTTTTTTTTTTTTTTTTTTTTTTTTAAAAAGTCAAACGGTAACTTTTTCCACCAACCAATCAAAACCTGCCAACTCACCCAACCCTTTCCCCCACCGCCCTTCTTCCCCCCACCGCCCAACCCTCCCCGCCCCCCCTTCCCCGCCCCCTGGGACGGTGTTACCGCCCGGGATTGCTTCGCCGCCCCCCAAACCCCGCCCCACTCCCTCAAGTCTTATAAAGATGTTTTGAGTAGTTCAGACGAATTATAAATCGAATATTAAGGAGTACGCTTTTTTTTGTTTACTTATGAATCTTTTAGAAATTTTTTAAGTTTGAATAAAATCCAAACAAGAAAATAAAAACAACTAAAGTTGAACAATATCATTAAGACCTTATCCTACTTGATAAATAAATACAAAAAGTCTCAACAAGTTCCACATTAACTTCATTCATTAGCAATCTTGAAACATGACTAGTACAATTCAAGCATCAATAAACCGAATATCAAAGGTGTTTGGATGAATCTGCCACACGTTCAACGCTGCATATTCCTCTAAACATTCTTTCAGCTGAGCTTCAGTGTACCCCTACATATATATATATATTCACAATAAGATTACAAACCACCAATATTAGAAAAGTAATAATAAAAAAATGATGCGAAAACTAACCATTCTTGAAATCCTGTTTAGAGCTTGTGCATAGCTTACATCCATCTTGTTGGCCCTTGCCGCTTCATCGCGTAAAATTGAGTAAATATCTGAGATTGCATCAAGACCGGACCGCTGCCTATCATCAGAGTACAATGAAAACTTTGACATTTGCATCAGACGAAGTGCCTCATCCACGTCACTCTGAGCAACAGTTTCTGAGAATCTCAGCCTTGCAAGCGCCTGCAGTTTTATTTTATTGTTAACAATGAATATTTCACCACTGACCACCCAACGTTAGCTAAAAGTTAAGAATACATTAAATTTTCTAAAAATCTCAAAGCTGTAGATTAGCAGAATGGGTAAAGTCAAATTCTGTTATATATGTAACGGGTCAAACATGTAAAAAATAGCTTAAAAGAAAACATGTCAAATAGGTCAAAAGCCCCCGAAGTGTATTTTTAATAACCAAAACCTCTGAAACAATTATTATTATTAAAAAACTATATTGTATTATTGAAAGTTTGAAACTATATAAATTAAACGAAATTGTTTTTGAATTATCTGACCTGTTACCCAACTCGCCCATCTTACAGTCTTTGATCCAATGACCACTCATTGTAAACTAAAAGCAGGATACAACATATTTTTAACGAAGAAAAAAAATACTCACAGCTGATATCCTTAGAATACTGAGAAGAGTTCTGACAGTGGTGTATGAGTGTGGGCTGTTCGATTTTGCTTCTTCTTGCCTGATGCTTGAGTATGCAGTAGCTATATACTCCTCCAGCTCTCTTGGAACAGATGGAGACACCTTTCTGGCAGCTGAAATGTATGCCCTGTCAACAAATAAAAGATATTAATTACCATTAAACATTCTGACATGGTATAATTTCAAAAATGGACAAAATGAAAAATACCTAAGAACAGAAGCTTCAAGAGGGGCAAATCCAAGGGCAGGGGACTCTCTTTTTTGGTGAACATAAACAACATGTCTAGCCATTTCAAGATCATTATCCATGTCAGCTTTGTCCAGGATCAACCACAATAGATCAAATCTTGATAGAAGCGCTGGAGGGAGGTTGATATTTTCAGCTGGAGTTCTACGTAGATCATATCTTCCCCTTTTCAACAAAATAAAATATTTAATATATAGTTAGGCCAGTGACTAAATGGTATATGTGAAATAGAAATGATGTTTTATATGGTTACCAGGCAGGATTTGCAGCAGCAAGAACTGCAGTTCTTGCATTCAAAGAAGTTGTGATTCCAGCCTTGGCAATGCTGACTGTCTGCTGTTCCATTACTTCATGTATAGCTGTCCTATCTGAGTCATCCATCTTATCGAATTCATCAATTGCACATATGCCCATATCTGCCAGCACCTAATGAATTATGTGTGCAAAAATTGTTAGAATTAAAGTGTTGAGGTGGCCATTTCAACCAGTATGCTTTATTTCTAACAGGTCAAAACAGAATAAAGAAAATTAACTTAAAAGATAACGAGTCAAAAAGGTTAAGCATGTCAGACCAGAAGACGCCCAATATGTACTTTAACACAAAAAACCTCATAAATCGTTTTATACTTCCATTCGATCTTTTAGGTCCCGACTTTACCTCGACGGTTAGGCCATGAATCAAACCGAAAGACCCCTTAACTATTATGGGGGTTAATAGAACGAATCACATAATGTATGCACCCATTTCAACCATGCTTATGTTGAATATTTAATAGATAACTGAATTATGAAAATTGTTGTGATGAATGCTGTTACACTAAATTTAGTGTACCACTTTGTATTTACACCAAATTTAAACCACATTTTCCATTTTGGTAGCTCGGTCAGAGATGATTTACACGTACCACTTTGTTGTTTTGGTACATACATTAAAGATATCTTTATTTACTTACTGACATAGTGTAGTGTTTCAAAATCATATTTGACACACTACCTAATTATAGAATTACAAAATTCCAACCCGTTTCAACTTGCACCATATATATTACCCATTACCCAACCTGCCCATTTTTCCAGTTCTACTTTGATGTAATAATATCAAAAGTTGCTCTCACCAGTGCTCCCCCTTCTAAAACCATCTCATTTGTCACTGGGTCCTTCTGAACAGCTGCTGTAAGACCAACTCCACTGCTTCCTTTGCCAGTTGTATACACACCCCTCGGTGCAACATTAATTATGTGCTTTAAAAGTTGACTTTTTGCAACTCCAGGATCACCCATCAAACATATGTGTAGATCGCCTCTTATCTGCATTACCACATTCAGAACACCATGTTAGACTAACACATAAAGCTGATACATAATTAGAGTAAAATACGCAAGAAAAGAATTAACAACACAATACCTTCATCCCATCCTTTAGTTTCCTATGAGGAGCACCAACTAAAAGGAGTAAAAGAGCTTTTTTGATATCTTCATGTCCAAAAATCTCAGGGGCAAGCGAGCGGGCCAGTTTGTTGTATATATCTCCATCTTCAGATAAGCGAGCAATTTGCTCTTCTTCATCCCCTTTGAGTTCATACCTAAAGAAAAAGCAAATTAATGGTATGTTCAGGGGATAAGTAATGACAAATCTTGGGATAAGTGAGAACATATTTGTAACCCAAAACTGCAATATTTATTTTCTTAGAGTGATTATCATAAATGATATAAAATACCAATAGATTTTTTTTATCCTGGCCAAAAAACTTGTGTAACTAAAGGTTTTCTTTTTTGCCCCAGCCAACAAGGCTTGTAGTTACCAAAACATATTACAAAAGTTATAATTACCAAAAGGGACCAGCACCAATAGTATACTGCTAACTTATGAATATAATATTTTCAATTTTGTTAAAAGGTATTGAAGATATAATCAATAATCAAAGACCTGACTAGAGACGAGCGTTGCATCATTTTTGGACCGGCAATGTATACTTAAATAAAAGATGCTTATGGCCATAAAGATTAATAGTTTCTTACTCTTCATATTTTTTCTTAAAGTGAGATATCGACATGGCCTCCAAATATGTATCTGCTACTAAACCCGCTCGCATTGCTCTAAATCCGGTGTAAGGTATAGGGAGAAATATTCCAGATAGCTCAACAACATCACCTGGTGATACCTGGAGATTTAACAAGTAGACTTCAGACATCCATTACTAGAAGCTATATTAATCCACAAAAATACTAAGCGTTAGCTAAACTCATAATAACCAACCTTTCTTGTTAGTTCGCCTCGGAAATGGACAGTCATTGTACGAGGAATATGACCTTTCGGAACATGTTCAGATAGCTCTTGAAGTTTTGCCTAATTTTTTTAAGATAAACAACTTATGTAAGAAAGCACTTCCATTAAACAAAATGTGAAAATTTTGCTAACAGTAATTTTGAACTAACCTCCTGAAACTTCAAAAACTTAGAAGCTCTGAGTTGGAGGATTAGATGATTTCCTTTTGCCCGGTTAATACTACAACGCTTTGATGGACATTCAAACAGTGGCATGAACACTCGAGCAGTTACCTCCTGTTGCGTAAAAGTAGCATATGATAAGTATATCAAATAGTAAAAGATGTAAATACAGAAAAACTACTCAAAAGCATATTTCATAAAACACACAAAAGTATGGCCACTTTTTGACCTGCAGGGCTTGAATATGATAATAAATTACCAACCATAATTTACAAAACACATAAAAGAATTGCTAGCATAATCAGAACAAGAAAGATAGCACTACAAAAGCAATATAACTCAAATGTGTTGTCAGAAGTGTAAACTAAACATGATTACACACCTGATATATTTCAAAACCACACTCTTCACATGTGTAAACAGCAACCTTCATCAAAGGTTTTACATCCGAACAGCGAGTCACAATACCAGATATCTTGACAAGCTGGCCAATATTTGAAGCCCTAACTTCCCTTATAGTAAAGGGCTGACCCTTCGAAGAAGCCCGAATGTACACTTCACTGGTTTACATAAAAAAATGAACAATCGAAACATAAGTAACTTGTAAAGTGTATAGGGCACTAACATATACATTTCCAATCAAATAAAACAGTAATGTAACTAGCCTATAGCATTCAACATATCAACACAACTTTTCTCAAACAAAGCTATAATGCATAAGTAACCTGTATTAGTCCAATTAAATAATTAAATAATTAAATATAAATATATAAAAAGCCCTAATTTTAGACTTACTAAAATCGCTTAATTTCGGGAGGCATCCGCTGCCTCGGGTCGGTGCCATCAGCATTCTCATTGCCTTCCTCAGCTCTTTGAGTCATTAATATGTCATGATCATCATCCTGGAGAGCCTCTGTTGGCTCAGGAATCAACTCATCAATAGCATCAGCAAAAATTTCAATATATCTCCGAGTATTCTCGGTAACTCGTCCCACAAACTCCTCATCCAAATCCTTATACTAATTCACACAACAACAACAAAACAAAACATAAACATCAAAACATAAATTAAAGCAGTAACAAATTATTATTATTATTATTAACTGGAAATCATGAGCAGAGATGTGGAAATTACATCGAATAGGTCTTCAATGTCGATTTGAATTGCTTTGATTTTACGGTTAGCAACATCTTGCTGTAGAAGAAACAAATTATTGTAAGCATACATATATATATTAAAAAAAATAATAAAATGAATAAAATTAGTAGAAAAAAAGGAAAAACGTACAAGGATGCGCATGTATTTAGTTTCACCGTTAGCATCAACAAAGTTTTGGAGAAAATCTGTGGCCAGATCTGTTGTACAAAAGATAAAATAAACGAACTATTACCAATGCACAGGGATGTTTAGAGTATCATCTCATCTGAAGAATGAATAATAATAATAATAATAATACCTTTGTCTTGACTGAAATTGACATCCATTGTGGTGTTAGGGTTTCAGCAGTAGTTCAGGAAGGGAATATTTTGGAAGACAGATGAAATGAGGGACTGGGAAGTGCAGATTGCGGGAAAATGGAGAGAGATTTTGGCGCCTAAATGGTAGGATAGGTTTTGGCGGGAAAAAATAAAGTAGTGAGAGAGAGAGGGATAAAGAGGTAAACCTAACCTATTACAAGTGGGTATGGTGGGCTAAGATGTGTTTAAGAGTGTGTATGTGGGCTGGTGAGCTTCCAGCCCATTAAAGTATTTACCGGAGAGTGTAGGTGGTGGACTGGTTATCTTAAAGCCCGTTAAAGTATTCACTGGACTTACGCAGTTACAGGCCGAAATTACGTTTATACAATTATACCATGGGTGTAAACGAGTTGAGCCTGAGAATGACTAGGATCGAGTTTGGCTCGTCATGGCTTTATGAGTTTTGAGCTTGAGCTCGGCTTGGTTCGAGCCAACTATTTTGAGCTCGATGTCACAACCCGCCAAAATTCAGCCCTAAATTTTCAGCTTTTAGGCATTTCCGGGACCATCTCGACACTTCTAGAGATGTCTGGAAGTCTTCAGATCAACCTAGGAATTTCCAGCCATCATAGTGCACACACAAGGGTCATGATCCAGCCAAGAATGATCTAGAAAAATACGGAAAAAGCAAGTAATAAACATCCTTAAAAGTGCAGCCCTATAACTTTCTAGATCCCACAAGATTACCATAAATATCATGATATTACTAAAGAAAAAACTAGAAGCTCCGTGGTAGATTTTTGTATGGATTCATCTAGACATGGAACAATCTAGATCCTGTAACACTAGTATAAATGGGACATTAAGGAATCATTTGTAATGACCCCTCATAACTTGATCACTACCCACATCACTTATAAAGCTTTTTGTAACTTTGTTGTTGTATCAATATAAAGAGTTAATCTTTCATAATTAGAACGCTTCCGCATCACATAACAAAAAACATCACATAACCATATCAAATGCTTAACTTAGAGGCATTCTAAGTCGCCGCACATGAGTCAAGAAAGTTACTCCGTGACATCGAGCTCGGCTTGAAAGTAATACCCAAGAGCTCAAGCTTAGCTTGCCACAAGATAATTTGAGAACAATTTAAAACGAGTTAAAAGCTTGGCTTGGTCACCTTTCGATAACTAAATAAGCCAAAGCTTGGGTCGAGCTCGGCTCACCGTTCTATTAGTTAAAATTAAATCTTTTCAAACGGAGAAAATTGCATATATAGAAAAAATAATAGGAAATTTGTTTGGGCATGTTTATGCTCGCAAACCTTTACAAACTTTGTATGCAAAGATCGAGCTCGGGCTCAATAACTAAACGATTTATATTTCAAGCTATACATGCTTAAGCTCAACAGCATTATTGTGACATTTCATTTATCATTTACAAAGCCCATAATAATAATACCATTCACACGACCTTAAAGAAGATTAAAAAGAAAGAAATAGCAAGAAATCATGGTGAAATTTATATATCGCAAACTAGAGAAAGTATTGGGTACAAAGTCTCTTAACCTACAAAGTGTAGGAAGCCACAAAATGCTGCCATGTGGAATATGTCGGTTATAACAAAACAACTGATGAGAGGGGTATTATAGACTTTTGCATCGTTCAATTAATCACATCAATATTATGATAATTCTGAATCCCTGTTTTATCATTAGATCATAATTCAAATTTTTATACCTGATTACACAATATTCGATCATCAATTCTTACCTTATTCAAAAACTCTAATCACTTTGCATCTGTTTATCAAAAATTTTAGCAAAATCATACTCAATTGCATAGTTGATCATCATATTTGGTATGTTTCTCTGTTTTTTTAATTTAACATAATCGTAATCTTATTTCGAATTTTAATTGTTTATCAAAATTAAACAACAAACCTGAAATCATAATTGGAGAAGAAGATGATGCCGTCGATGCTCATAATCTAAATTTTGAAGGTTAGTTTTTACTGTTTTGATGTATATTAGCAGATCCCAAAAGTCAGAGATGAACGAGATTGATCGATTAGTGTTTAATTTTAATTTTGTATGTAGATATTATATATGAAGATGTTAATAACACTGATGAACAAGCTGGTGAGAGGTTTGATTTCATTGTTGAACACAGAAGGATGCAAGGTAATTACTGCTCTCTGTATATGATCATATGCAACTGCGTTTTATGATGTTTTTACATGCGTTTTGATGTAACTGGTGTTTTTATATAATTGATAATGGTCAAATGCGTTTTATTATTCTTCAAATGCGTTTTAGGTGATTCGTGGTTTTTTATGTTATTGATTTTGGTCAAATGCGTTTTATGCTGTTTTAACATGCGTTTTGAGATTGTTAAATAAGACCATTTTCATCTGCATGTGAATTCTTAGTATTAGGTGCATTTTTATAGTATGGCTATGTCAATTTATAGATGTATGTTATGTGTTTTATGACAGATCTATATAACAAAGATGTTCCCATTGATGATCAAACTTCAATATACAAACATGTTGTTGCATCTTCAATGAAACCAAAAGTTGGGATGGTTTTTCCAAGTACAGATCATGCTTTTGAGTTTTATCAGCAGTATGCGAAGGCTTCTAGATTTACAGCTAGGAAGAGTACCCAATATGTGCATATGAATGTTCTTCATATCAAATATTTTGTATGTTACAAAGAGGAAAAGAACATGTAACATTTGTGGGGAGATAGGCCATGATCGTCGGAAACACAAGGTAAAAAACACACTGTTACAAGATGAAAATGAGAAAAATGAAAACGCAGAAGACCAAGGAAATGAGCATCAGGAAGTTGAAGACCAAGTTGATGAAGAGTGATTTTTATGATTTTAGTAATTGTGTTTTAGTTTTAATGACTGCGTTTTAGTATACACTGAATAGTTTGCACATTTCTAGTGTTTGTTTAAAGTGCGTTTTATGTTTTATTGAATGCGTTTTATGTTAACTGCACTTTTGCAACTCTGTTTTTTATAAATGCGTTTTATAATCATACTGGATGCGTTTTCTAAATACATCACATATATATTTCATTCAACATCAAAACACAAGCTTACAAGCTTTTCCATACACCATCCATACATCATTCAAAAACCACAGTTAAAAACATCATTAAAACATATGAAACATACTAACTTAAAACCAAAAAAAAAACCACAACTAAGAGTTAAGATTACCAACAAAAACACAAGCTTACAAGCTGTTTGTTTTTTCCCTTCTTTTTGTTTTATTTTCTTGCTTGGCTATACAAAATCACTATCTAACTTACTCTCAGAATCTTTCTTCTTTTGTTTCTTCCTTTTTTCTGCTTATCATCATTTTCATTTTGACCAACTTTTTTGGATTTCTCAATAACTTTCTTTACTTTTCTAACATCTTTTTCAGGAGTCTGGAAATCATCATCTGAACCAGTATTGACTGGTTTTTCTGCTTAACACATCAACAAACACAACAATGCACAAACACATTAATATGAAAGCATGTTCAAAACACCAATGCTTAATGCGTTTTGTTATATCATAATTGGCGTTTTAAGTTATATTATGACAGTCTGCTTTTTCTCCTACATTATACATGCTTTTTGTTTACTTAATAGATGCGTTTTGAGACATGCTAACTTGTCATCAGTATGATAGTTCTATTATTGAGTAGTATCAGCAAAACGCATCCATATATTAGACAAAACGCATGTAGTTTTTTTAAAGTGTTATAATAACAGTCTTTTTGTTTCCAACAACAAACAAATCACCAAGTTAACTTATTCATCCTTAAATACTTAAAACGCCTTTAATTATTACTTCAAAACGCATTAACTTTAATTTATGAAATAATACTGAGTAAGAACAAGATAAACCATCTAAACGCCTTTACTAATTCAATCAGAACATCTAAAACGCCTTTACTAACTTTATCAAAATTACATTAAACCGTCGTCTTCATCATTCAACCAATCAAAAAATGCCTTTAATAATAACATAAAACGTATGGAAATCATACCTGTATTCGTTGGTTTTGAAGGCCTGTCATGACACAATTTGCTTCTTCTTTCTCTTCCTTCACCTGTTTCGTTTTTTAAGGTTTTACAATTAACTATCATAATCGTTTCAATTATTGACAAACGATCAAAACTAAAGTAAAAACATGATCAATTCCTTACTTGATTTGCTTGCGTTTTGGAGCCATAATTCTTCTATGATCAATATTATTTCGTCAATTATCAATGCTCTGTTTTGTTTTGGTACAGAGAGATTTGATTTTGTGTGAGTTTTATTTTTGTGAATAGCACGATTATAGCAGTTGATTTAGTAACCATCCATAAATGAGATGATTTGGGCGCTACTATTAAAAAATTCAAATTATTAGAGTTGCAATTTGTCTAATTTACCCTCATATTGATAACTGTCATTAAAACCAGACGTGTGTAATTAATGTACGAGGATCTCAGATTAAAACGCAGAATGAGGGAGATGGAGGGCCAGGATCCCTTCTTACACTTTGTATTTTAAGGAGGCTTTGTACAATAGCATCTCTCTCGCAAACTAAACAAATTAGAAGCACTTATTGGTAATAGCTCATGTTACTGATTAAGATAGAAAATATTACACAGTGAGATGATGTTTTCTATCCTTTTATATAGTGAAACAGTCTATTTAAGTAAGTTTTTATTTACTTCATAGTGGGTGCATATAATATTATGAAAAAATTTAGAAGGTTTATTTTATAATACTTTAAACTTGTGTGAAGGTACAAATGAAACAAATCCCTTGATTGTGAATTGGTCGACTTGGGCTGACAGAAGGTTCAAATAAGACCAAGAATAGCTCAAAGTGGAACAGATTGAATATCACAACAAATTTATGAAAGACCGGTTCTTAATTCACATATAACACCTATAATCATATTATTCCTAAACAAAATAGAAGCACCTGCGTATTATGGTTGCAAAGTCTCTAGGAGGTGATGACTCGATGAGTACTCGACGCCTAAGCGGGATTTTTACAACACAACTTTTTAGAAGATTTCCATTTTTTGCTTAAAACATATTTGCTACCTTAGCTTTTACTATTGGTGGGATTAATTGGGTACGATGATGATAGTGATGATGATGATGATGATATTTGCTAGATGGGTTTCTAAAAGCTTACCGGGGGCACGGTTTGATGCAGCGGCAAGAAACGTACCAAATTTTTTTTAACCGCGCCTTTTCTTTACCATTTGACACTTCAATTCGCATAAGACAAAATTCACCACTAATGTTGGATGCCGCGTCGTTTGCAAGAACCTTTGCACCAACATCAACCGAAGTTTGAGCACTCGAGCTAGCTATTTGAAACGTACACAATATTTGCGTTTTTTTGTTACTTACAAGTGTTTTTTTTAGCTTGGATTGTTGTAAGACTAAACCAATACATGTGTGGATCAAAATGGAGCCTAAATCCGATTGTAACGGCTCTTTAACAATCAAATGACAATTTTTTTTAGCCCAACGATTGTCTAAAGGATCTGTAACTGTTAGATGTACAAAACCAGTCTAGTCAATCCGTAAAAGGTAACAATTAAACCAGTTAAATAAACTAGTTATTAACCGGTTCCTCTCCCAATTTTCCTTGACCAGATAGTAATCGACGGTTATTTTGAAACTTCAACCGGTTATGGCTCGAACGGTTATTAACCGGTTCCGATTAATAACTGGTTTCGGTTAATAAACCGTTTTTTAATGACCTCTATTAAAAGTTGCTTCAAGGATTTTTGTTTACTAAAATAAATACTCCACCCTTATGTTATCGTAATAATATAATCTGGCATGCTTATTTTGGCTTTCTTGATGTTCCTACCGGTGTAGTGACGAACCGAATTGATTGTGACCAAATCACATCGGCAATGGAATCGGTTACCATATCCAGTGTCGTAACAAATCGAACCGATATCAGCCTAGGCTTCGCAATGCACACGTAATCCTGCTATAGTTAAGTCTTAAGTACCGTATATACCCCATAAACAGTTATCCCGAAATATTAAATACCATAAAAGTGTAACCTAAAATACTGTAACAAAAAATATATATATTTCAACTAACCTTAAATACGATCCTCAAAGAATCATGAATCATGAGATAGGCAAATCTCCTAACTTTACAAAAAATAAATCCAAATTACATCACTAGGGAAGTTAAAAATAGAAAAAGTAAACGTGAATTGGAAACAAATAATAACGTGTCACTTAATTTTGATTTGATTCCGTGAATATTCTCCATCTAGAAACGATGGTTGATCAATAACTTTACGTGGCTTTGCTGGCAGCCACTTGTAACATCATATTTACACCGATGCCACTCCTTCAAAATTGTTGGTATTTCGTATTATAGGTCTTTGTATTTATGCTATTGCTTAAACAGACCTCTACACTTACAATAATATCATTGTCACCCCTCTAAAGTAGACATAAGCATCCTATGTTTGCATTGTTGCACCAAAATCGCTTACCAACCGAAAAATACCTATCGAGTAGAAATACAATATTGACATGCATTTAAATTGATTCAATAAAAACCATAGTAGATATGAAGTGAAACAAGTAACCGAACATACAGGAACTTGTTCGTAAAAAATGATATTTTACATGATTCTTGATTGGGAGTCTTTCGTAAACAACATCAAGGTGTTCATAAACCTTACACTTCAAATTTCAAAAGACAAATTCATATACATTAATTACTTCAAATTAGTTATAACATTTTATGAAAGTGATGGCTCATAAAATACATTATCATCACAAATGTAAGAAAAAAAAAACTCTATCTCTTTTACTTGCCTTATAGCGAAACTCCCGACCCCAAAATTAGTTAAAAATGGATCTCGTATCGAAAGTGCCCGGTACGATATTCGAAAGTAAAAAAACCGGTATAATACTGTACCAGACTGAACCGAAAATATCAATCCTGAAAAATGTAAAAAATAGATATTGGTATTTTTTCAGTACTGGTATCGAATTGTCCAATCTGTACCTTATACTTGGTTAAACAAGAAAAAGTCATATGTGACTCTTTTTTTTGAACGTCCAACAACATCTCTGTTTCATAAACTCCCCGTCAACAAAGAGTTAAATCGGGGGATAAAAACAACGTACACCACCAAAATAAACACAATATACATAACCAAATTCACAACACTTAATTTACTAAGTCAAAATTGCACCAATCGGCCCGTGACATCTCGATCTCTTTGACCCAATTTTTAAACCACAAGTATCCGCAAATTCTGATTTCATCCTATTGATGTTTGGCTGCTTACTTCTTAACATCAAATCTGTGACACCCGGCAAATTCAGGTTAACAACGTTGTCTAGATTAAAGTCTACCTTAGCGAGTCACGCGTATATTATACTAACTAGGTTAGTTGAGTCGTGTTATGGTTCGGGAACTGTTATTTTAGTCTAGAGGATCGTTAGATATCAGTCTAGAGAATCAGTAGATGTCAGTCCTTAACCAAGTGTACAAAGGGTGACGATTCGTAGAATCGTCAAAGCATTGGGAACATACAAGTCTCGAGTCCCGGGAATTGGTGAACGAGTGTGAAGGTGTTTGTTTGCAAGTATTACGTGTTTACAATCATTATGTGACTTGTCGGTATGTGAAAATGTGTTAACATATGTTAAAACGGGGTTTAACGCGCAAAATACGCAGAACCAACCCCTATAGGCGATTAGGGAGGGCTAATCGCCTATAGGGTGGTGATTAGCAGAGGATGTTAGGCGACTGAGGCATTATGTTAGGCGATTAGCAGGCTAATCGCCTAAAGGGGTGGCGATTAGCAGCCCTAATCGCCTGCAACTGCTGCATAATCGCCTGCAACGTACTTGACGACAAAAAACGACTATAAATACAATACTTGACCTCCTAAACTTCATTATAACAACCCTAGTCGTCCCACAACTCGCCCCAACACATACACAACCTCTGGAACGCGATTTTGGATCAAAACACACGATTTCAAGCCTATTACATCAATCTATCATAAACCCAAGGTGTGACTTTCATTCATGCAACCTTAATAATGTTTTTATTGAATCCCTAATGGTCCAGACCTGTTTATATACGTATGTGTCTTCTGAAATTCGTTAATAATCGTTGTTAATAGGATTCTAGCTATTATGCATGTTGTATGTGTGTTTATAATTAAAAGATAGGGTTTTTGGTGATTCAAGAATGATTGTTAACATGATTTTAAGGTAGTTACAGATTGATGATGATAGCATGTTGATGAGATCTGAGTAATTGCTCATTAGGGTTTCGGTTATGCATGTTAATGTGATGTTTCATGCTATGTGTATTGTTTTTGGGATACATGGTTGCATTCAGGGCTGATAGAACGAGGTTAAACGAAGGATTTCGATTGAAATATGTTTGATATGGTTGTTTGATTGATATTTGATGTTTACTCCAAGAACAAGACCGAACACGAGGAACACTTGCGTTTGGTTTTGGAACTTTTGCGACGGGAACAACTTTATGCTAAGTTCTCAAAGTGTGACTTTTGGTTACGCGAAGTTCAGTTCCTAGGACATGTGGTTAATGAACTAGGAATTCATGTCGATCCAGCTAAGATCGAAGCGATCAAGGACTGGGAAGCACCAAAGACGCCAACTGAGGTGCGGCAATTCCTAGGCCTTGTGGGCTATTATCGTCGTTTCATTAAGGGGTTCTCGAAGATCGCTCAACCCCTCACCACTCTTACTCAGAAGGATAGAAAATTCGACTGGGGTGAACCACAAGAGTCAGCATTCCAAAAACTGAAGACTAAACTTTGTTCTGCTCCTATTCTGTCCTTGCCTGAAGGCACTGATGATTTCGTTGTTTACTGTGATGCTTCTATTCATGGTCTCGGTTGCGTGTTGATGCAACGCGAGAAAGTGATTGCGTATGCTTCTCGTCAACTCAAGGTGCACGAGAAGAACTACACCACCCATGACTTGGAGTTGGGTGCAGTGGTTTTCGCGTTGAAAATTTGGAGACATTACTTGTACGGTACCAAATGCACCATCTACACCGATCACAAGAGTCTTCAACATATTTTCGACCAACAACATCTGAACATACGACAGCGTCGTTGGGTTGAACTCCTGAACGACTATGATTGCGCCATTAAGTACCATCCTGGCAAGGCGAATGTTGTAGCAGACGCCTTGAGCAGGAAGGAAACACCAAACCCTCGCCGCGTTCGGGCGTTGCAGCTCACCATTCATTCCTCTCTACCTGACCAACTCCGTTCTGCTCAGTTAGAAGCTTTGAAGGAGGAAAACCTTAAAGCTGAGACTATGCACGGTGCCGACAAACACCTCGAGCGAAGGCCTGATGGCCTGCACTACTTCGCAGAACGCATATGGGTTCCTTTATTCGGGGGACTTCGGGAGCTTGTCTTAGATGAGGCTCACAAGTCCCATTATTCTATTCATCCTGGTTCGGATAAGATGTACCAAGATCTAAAGGTGCTCTACTGGTGGCCAAACATGAGGTCGGATATAGCCTCATACGTGAGCAAATGCTTGACCTGTGCTAAGGTCAAGGTGGAATACCAGAAACCGTTGGGTCTCTTGCAACAACCTGAAATTCCAGAGTGGAAATGGGAACGGATTACGATGGACTTCGTCACACAACTACCTAAGTCACCGAGCGGGAATGATAAAATATGGGTGATTGTTGATCGGTTGACGAAATCAGCCCATTTTCTCGCTATTAAGGAGACCGACACCATGGACCGTTTGGCTCGTCTTTATCTGAAGGAAGTTGTTTCCAAGCATGGGGTGCCGGTTTCTATTATCTCAGATCGTGACTCCCACTTCACTTCTCACTTCTGGAAGTCTTTACACAAGGCTTTGGGTACACAGCTAGACATGAGTACGGCTTATCACCCACAGACTGACGGTCAGAGTGAACGCACGATTCAAACTTTAGAAGACATGCTTCGGGCATGTGTGATCGATTTTGGCAAAGGTTGGGAAGCTCATCTACCGTTAGTAGAATTCTCTTACAACAACAGTTACCACACGAGCATCAAGGCAGCTCCGTTCGAGGCACTGTACGGGCGGAAATGCCGGTCTCCTCTTTGTTGGGCTGAGGTGGGTGAGAGTCAACTCACTGGGCCTGAGCTGGTGTACGAAACTTCAGAAAAGATCGTACAGATTCGTAACCGGTTGGCAGCGGCACGGGATCGGCAAAAGAGTTATGCCGATCATCGTTGCAAGCCATTGGAATTCCAGGTTGGTGACAAAGTACTTCTGAAAATTTCACCGTGGAAGGGCGTCATACGCTTTGGGAAGCGTGGAAAACTCAACCCTCAGTATGTCGGACCATTTACGATCCTGGAACGGATTGGACCGGTGGCATATCGTCTTGATTTACCGACGGAGCTCGGCAACGTACATAACGTCTTCCATGTGTCCAACTTAAAGAAGTGTCTGGCTGACGAGTCTCTTATTGTTCCACTGGAAGAGATCAAGGTTGATGATCGTCTTCGGATTGTGGAGGAACCTGTCGAAATTCTTGATTATAAGATTCGTAGCCTGCGTCATAGCAAGATTCGCATTGTTAAGGTTCGCTGGAACTCGAACCGGGGACCAGAGTACACTTGGGAACGGGAGGATCAGATGAAGTCTAAGTATCCTCACCTCTTTCCTAAGGAAGCTTTCGAATCAAGATATGTTTCCACTGCAGCTGAATGAATCTCGGGGCGAGATTCCTTTTTAACGTGGGGATGATGTAACAACTCGGGTAAATCTCTCTCTTGGTTTCTATCTTTTGTCTATTCTTTTGTTATTCTTTTTGGTACTTGTGCAAATTTTCGGGACGAAAATTCTTTTAACGTGGGGATGATGTGACACCCGGCAAATTCAGGTTAACAACGTTGTCTAGATTAAAGTCTACCTTAGCGAGTCACGCGTATATTATACTAACTGGGTTAGTTGAGTCGTGTTATGGTTCGGGAACTGTTATTTTAGTCTAGAGGATCGTTAGATATCAGTCTAGAGAATCAGTAGATGTCAGTCCTTAACCAAGTGTACAAAGGGTGACGATTCGTAGAATCGTCAAAGCATTGGGAACATACAAGTCTCGAGTCCCGGGAATTGGTGAACGAGTGTGAAGGTGTTTGTTTGCAAGTATTACGTGTTTACAATCATTATGTGACTTGTCGGTATGTGAAAATGTGTTAACATATGTTAAAACGGGATTTAACGCGCAAAATACGCAGAACCAACCCCTATAGGCGATTAGGGAGGGCTAATCGCTTATAGGGTGGCGATTAGCAGAGGATGTTAGGCGACTGAGGCATTATGTTAGGCGATTAGCAGGCTAATCGCCTAAAGGGGTGGCGATTAGCAGCCCTAATCGCCTGCAACTGCTGCATAATCGCCTGCAACGTACTTGACGACAAAAAACGACTATAAATACAATACTTGACCTCCTAAACTTCATTATAACAACCCTAGTCGTCCCACAACTCGCCCCAACACATACACAACCTCTGGAACGCGATTTTGGATCAAAACACACGATTTCAAGCCTATTACATCAATCTATCATAAACCCAAGGTGTGACTTTCATTCATGCAACCTTAATAATGTTTTTATTGAATCCCTAATGGTCCAGACCTGTTTATATACGTATGTGTCTTCTGAAATTCGTTAATAATCGTTGTTAATAGGATTCTAGCTATTATGCATGTTGTATGTGTGTTTATAATTAAAAGATAGGGTTTTTGGTGATTCAAGAATGATTGTTAACATGATTTTAAGGTAGTTACAGATTGATGATGATAGCATGTTGATGAGATCTGAGTAATTGCTCATAGCTTAGGTGATTGGGGGCTAATTGCCTAAAGATGCATGTCTTATGACCCTAATCGCCTAAAGATGCATGTCTTATGACCCTAATCGCCTAAAGATGCATGTCTTATGACCCTAATCGCCTATAAACTCCTAAATTGCATACCACATGACCCTAATTGCCTATAGTATAGGCGATTAGCATTCCTAATTGCCTGTTGACCAACGTAATTGCTAGTTGACTTTTCCTAATCGCCTGTATTGCTGCTGTAAGTGTATTTTAGCATTCCGGGACCCGATTTGACACCTAGGAACATGCTAGGAACCCCGTAACATACCTAATAACGTAGTAACATGTGCTCGGACTTATTTATGTGATACGTGAACTATGTGCTAGAACTTGTTGGACTTTAACGTATGTTACGTGTGATTGCATGATTGTATGTTTGAGAGTGCAAGTACAACACGGGGAGTCTCGGGTCACCAATGGGATGTCGGGTCTTGTACATTGGGTTAGTTTAACAGTCACAGTGTTTTCAAACGAACTTGGTTATGGTCTGGACACCTAGGGACTAACTAACCTACGGGTTATTAGTCTAAGTACTTGTAACTGTCATATGTTAGGTCGCCGCTTTACGGGGCTAGCATAGCTTGCTGATCTTATTCGTATTACGAAGTAACGCAACCTAAGGTGAGTTCACGGCCCCACTTTTAACTGGTTTCACTTTTCGGGGGAGAAAACATGTGTTAAACTAATGATTTGGTAACAACTGTCATACTATGGGTTTTCTATGGTTTACTATACGATCTTTGGAAGTCCCGGGGGGAACCATGAATGTGCGGGTTTGCACAACGGGGAAATGTGAATAGGGCTATTGGGAGTGACCAACCCCACTCGTCGGCTTGGAGGGTCGGGCGGGTGCATATTGTCTCAAACAGGAACAGGTTTACTATTCGGGCACAACATCTGGTTTGCGAGTTATTAATGGTTTTCCAATCGTAGTAGTAACAAAACATACGCCTAGCTAGCGTACTTTGGTTTACAATTGTTTATAGTATGGACAGGTTGAACTTGGTACTTTGATTACAAACCTGTGAACTCACCAGCATTTTTGTGCTGACGTAACTCTTACATGTTTTCTCAGGTCGCTAAGGTAGCACAATGGGACTAGGGTGCACGCGTCTGCACGGCGTCTAGTTAGGGTTGCATGGTTTTCGAACATTGAATAACTTGGTTTACTTTTGGATTATGTTTTGAGAATAAGCTTCCGCTGTATTTGGGGATTTTAAACTATGTTTTTGAAATTGCATATGTTCATTTAGATTTGTTTATTGTGATCGTTGACTTGGATCCTGGTTTGTCATGCGCCTCGCGGTAAAACTCCGCAAGTGGATTTTGAGGGTGTGACAGATTGGTATCAGAGCCAATGGTTATAGTGAACTAGGACTGCATGTAGAGTCTAGTCTATAGCCGAGTCGCACACACTAGACGATCACATAGTACTAAACGTTATGGTGGGTTACGAATGGGCTTGTCGGGGTGTCTCTAAATCATCTGACCTTCCTGTGTTACATCATCCGTTCTCTCTTGTGTCGGGTTACTTGCTTTCTAGGCAGTGTGGTATATTGGGGTAAATCGTGTACTCTTGAGATTTGTCCAAGGCTCGGACATCTCCCTTTCATACTCCAATAGAAGCCCTTGCCATAAACTACCGTAGCATTACGGTGTATAGCTAAGAGTCTATGTCCGGTGATTTGAACTTTGAACTAGGAGAACACTTGGAGGACCATGTAGAGCGGTTTATCATTTTGGGTGCACACAAAATCATAAACCGAAATGCATGAAAGCCATAGTGAGCTCTGGGTTTGAATGGATAGTCCTGGGTTGGATCTAGCTTTGATCTTGTGAACGCTAGTGGTTATCATTAGCTGTGAAACTAAATTTTCTCGTCCTTTTTGTCAGAATCATGTCTGGAGTACGAGGAGGACGTGGAGGTGGCCGCGCTGGTGGGCGTGGTGGTGGTGGTCGTGGAGGTGTAAACCTAACACAAGAAGACCTGAACAACTTGCTGCAAGCTGCCTTCCAGTTAGGGCACAATGGTGGTGGTAAGTTGACTTATCAACATTTGCCTCATTGGTGAACTTTGTTTACATCCTTCGTGGTTTCTCATGTGTTTCATTTCAGGTGGTCCTATTAACCCACCCCCACCTATGTGTACCTACAAGATGTTTCGGGACTGTAAGCCCCAGGAATTCTCTGGCACTAAGGGTGCGGTGAGCTTGCTTAGGTGGCTGGAAAAGGTGGAGTCAGTGTTTCTGATGTGCAACTGTCTCCCAGAGGATCGAGTCAAGTACTCTGCTGCGTTATTCCAGGATGTTGCGTTGACCTGGTGGAACAATATCACCCAGAATATGGGTATAGGGGAGGCTTATGCTATGCCATGGGAAAATTTTGTTCAACTACTGAAGCGAGAGTACTGTCCAAGAGAGGAGATACAGAAACTAGAGCATGAGGTGTGGAACCTCAAGATGACCGGATCAGAGATTGAGAAGTATACGGTAAGGCGTAATGAGTTGGCAGTGCTGTGTCCTGATCTGCATGTGCCAGAATACAGGAGGATTGAACACTATATCTCGGGGCTAGTACCAGAGATCGCAGGGTTGGTGGCTGCGGGGAATCTTCCTACATACTCAGAGGTGGTCCGATCGGCTCACAGGATGACAAACTTGAAGGTGAATGAGGGTATCTTGCCTGCTAAGGGTTCGACTGTCAAGGCCCCGGAGAGTAACAAGCGTAAATGGGATAATGAGGGGAAAGGATCTGTGCCAGCACCAGCTCAGCAGGGTAAAAGGTTTGACAGTGGGGGTTCATCTTCGTCGGGTTCTAAACCGGGTGGTGGTTATGCGGGGAAGTTACCTAAGTGCAACAAGTGTGGGCGTCATCATCAAGGGGACTGTGATCGTAATCGTTGCCATCGCTGCCAGAGATTGGGACATTTTGCTAAAGACTGTCGGGCGACACTTCCATCGACCCAGGCCCCAACTACTACTCCGACTCCTGCCGTTCAAGGGACTTCGGGAAAGCAGGGTTGCTATCACTGTGGGGAGACTGGGCATTACAGGAAGGAGTGTCCGAAGCTGAAACATGGCGGGAATGGAAATGGTAATGGGAACAACGGGGGCGGTGGCAGGAATGCACGCGCCTTCGTCATTGGAGCCGCAGAAGCAAGACAGGATCCTGACACAGTTACCGGTACGTTCCTTCTCAATAATCGCTCTGTTAGTGTTTTGTTTGATTCTGGTGCCGATAAGAGTTTCATATCTCTGGAAGTTAGTCGACTGCTAGATGTAGTACCTGTACCATTAGAGGCTAAGTATGTAATTGAGTTGGCTGACGGTAAAAAGATTGAAGCTACTTGTATCCTTCGGGAGTGTCAACTAGAGTTGTCGGGTTTGTCTTTCCCCATAAACCTTATGCCGGTATCTTTGGGTAGTTTTGACGTTGTTGTAGGCATGGATTGGTTGTCTTTGTATCGCGCTGAGATCGTTTGTTACGACAAGATTATTCGGATTCCTCTCCCTGACGGAGAATTTCTTTCTGTGTACGGTATCAAGGGCGGTGCTCCGCTAAATCTCATCTCCAGCATGAAAGCCCTTAAGTATCTTCGAAAGGGTTATTCGGCCGTTTTGGCACTTTTATCTGTTTCCTCTACCGATGAGAAGAAGATCGACGATATTCCTGTTGTACGCGAGTTTCCTGATGTTTTTCCCGATGATTTATCTGGTCTTCCTCCCCATCGTCAGGTTGAGTTCAGTATTGATCTTGTACCGGGGGCAGCTCCTATTGCTCGGGCCCCCTACCGTCTTGCACCTCCTGAGATGCAGGAATTGTCCAGTCAGTTGCAGGAACTCTTGGATAAGGGTTTCATCAGACCAAGTTCTTCCCCTTGGGGAGCCCCGATTCTGTTCGTTAAGAAGAATGATGGTAGTTTTCGATTGTGTGTGGATTACAGAGAGTTGAACAAAGTGACCATCAAGAACCGTTATCCTCTTCCACGTATTGATGATCTATTCGACCAACTCCAGGGTTCTAGCTACTACTCTAAGATTGATTTGAGGTCCGGTTATCACCAGTTGCGCGTAAGGGAAGCTGACGTTGCAAAGACTGCCTTTCGTACACGCTATGGCCATTTTGAGTTCTTGGTCATGCCTTTCGGTCTCACAAACGCACCAACGGTTTTCATGGATTTGATGAACCGCGTTTGCAAACCATATCTTGACAAGTTCGTTATCGTGTTTATTGATGACATCCTGATTTACTCCAAGAACAAGACCGAACACGAGGAACACTTGCGTTTGGTTTTGGAACTTTTGCGACGGGAACAACTTTATGCTAAGTTCTCAAAGTGTGACTTTTGGTTACGCGAAGTTCAGTTCCTAGGACATGTGGTTAATGAACTAGGAATTCATGTCGATCCAGCTAAGATCGAAGCGATCAAGGACTGGGAAGCACCAAAGACGCCAACTGAGGTGCGGCAATTCCTAGGCCTTGTGGGCTATTATCGTCGTTTCATTAAGGGGTTCTCGAAGATCGCTCAACCCCTCACCACTCTTACTCAGAAGGATAGAAAATTCGACTGGGGTGAACCACAAGAGTCAGCATTCCAAAAACTGAAGACTAAACTTTGTTCTGCTCCTATTCTGTCCTTGCCTGAAGGCACTGATGATTTCGTTGTTTACTGTGATGCTTCTATTCATGGTCTCGGTTGCGTGTTGATGCAACGCGAGAAAGTGATTGCGTATGCTTCTCGTCAACTCAAGGTGCACGAGAAGAACTACACCACCCATGACTTGGAGTTGGGTGCAGTGGTTTTCGCGTTGAAAATTTGGAGACATTACTTGTACGGTACCAAATGCACCATCTACACCGATCACAAGAGTCTTCAACATATTTTCGACCAACAACATCTGAACATACGACAGCGTCGTTGGGTTGAACTCCTGAACGACTATGATTGCGCCATTAAGTACCATCCTGGCAAGGCGAATGTTGTAGCAGACGCCTTGAGCAGGAAGGAAACACCAAACCCTCGCCGCGTTCGGGCGTTGCAGCTCACCATTCATTCCTCTCTACCTGACCAACTCCGTTCTGCTCAGTTAGAAGCTTTGAAGGAGGAAAACCTTAAAGCTGAGACTATGCACGGTGCCGACAAACACCTCGAGCGAAGGCCTGATGGCCTGCACTACTTCGCAGAACGCATATGGGTTCCTTTATTCGGGGGACTTCGGGAGCTTGTCTTAGATGAGGCTCACAAGTCCCATTATTCTATTCATCCTGGTTCGGATAAGATGTACCAAGATCTAAAGGTGCTCTACTGGTGGCCAAACATGAGGTCGGATATAGCCTCATACGTGAGCAAATGCTTGACCTGTGCTAAGGTCAAGGTGGAATACCAGAAACCGTTGGGTCTCTTGCAACAACCTGAAATTCCAGAGTGGAAATGGGAACGGATTACGATGGACTTCGTCACACAACTACCTAAGTCACCGAGCGGGAATGATAAAATATGGGTGATTGTTGATCGGTTGACGAAATCAGCCCATTTTCTCGCTATTAAGGAGACCGACACCATGGACCGTTTGGCTCGTCTTTATCTGAAGGAAGTTGTTTCCAAGCATGGGGTGCCGGTTTCTATTATCTCAGATCGTGACTCCCACTTCACTTCTCACTTCTGGAAGTCTTTACACAAGGCTTTGGGTACACAGCTAGACATGAGTACGGCTTATCACCCACAGACTGACGGTCAGAGTGAACGCACGATTCAAACTTTAGAAGACATGCTTCGGGCATGTGTGATCGATTTTGGCAAAGGTTGGGAAGCTCATCTACCGTTAGTAGAATTCTCTTACAACAACAGTTACCACACGAGCATCAAGGCAGCTCCGTTCGAGGCACTGTACGGGCGGAAATGCCGGTCTCCTCTTTGTTGGGCTGAGGTGGGTGAGAGTCAACTCACTGGGCCTGAGCTGGTGTACGAAACTTCAGAAAAGATCGTACAGATTCGTAACCGGTTGGCAGCGGCACGGGATCGGCAAAAGAGTTATGCCGATCATCGTTGCAAGCCATTGGAATTCCAGGTTGGTGACAAAGTACTTCTGAAAATTTCACCGTGGAAGGGCGTCATACGCTTTGGGAAGCGTGGAAAACTCAACCCTCAGTATGTCGGACCATTTACGATCCTGGAACGGATTGGACCGGTGGCATATCGTCTTGATTTACCGACGGAGCTCGGCAACGTACATAACGTCTTCCATGTGTCCAACTTAAAGAAGTGTCTGGCTGACGAGTCTCTTATTGTTCCACTGGAAGAGATCAAGGTTGATGATCGTCTTCGGATTGTGGAGGAACCTGTCGAAATTCTTGATTATAAGATTCGTAGCCTACGTCATAGCAAGATTCGCATTGTTAAGGTTCGCTGGAACTCGAACCGGGGACCAGAGTACACTTGGGAACGGGAGGATCAGATGAAGTCTAAGTATCCTCACCTCTTTCCTAAGGAAGCTTTCGAATCAAGATATGTTTCCACTGCAGCTGAATGAATCTCGGGGCGAGATTCCTTTTTAACGTGGGGATGATGTAACAACTCGGGTAAATCTCTCTCTTGGTTTCTATCTTTTGTCTATTCTTTTGTTATTCTTTTTGGTACTTGTGCAAATTTTCGGGACGAAAATTCTTTTAACGTGGGGATGATGTGACACCCGGCAAATTCAGGTTAACAACGTTGTCTAGATTAAAGTCTACCTTAGCGAGTCACGCGTATATTATACTAACTGGGTTAGTTGAGTCGTGTTATGGTTCGGGAACTGTTATTTTAGTCTAGAGGATCGTTAGATATCAGTCTAGAGAATCAGTAGATGTCAGTCCTTAACCAAGTGTACAAAGGGTGACGATTCGTAGAATCGTCAAAGCATTGGGAACATACAAGTCTCGAGTCCCGGGAATTGGTGAACGAGTGTGAAGGTGTTTGTTTGCAAGTATTACGTGTTTACAATCATTATGTGACTTGTCGGTATGTGAAAATGTGTTAACATATGTTAAAACGGGGTTTAACGCGCAAAATACGCAGAACCAACCCCTATAGGCGATTAGGGAGGGCTAATCGCTTATAGGGTGGCGATTAGCAGAGGATGTTAGGCGACTGAGGCATTATGTTAGGCGATTAGCAGGCTAATCGCCTAAAGGGGTGGCGATTAGCAGCCCTAATCGCCTGCAACTGCTGCATAATCGCCTGCAACGTACTTGACGACAAAAAACGACTATAAATACAATACTTGACCTCCTAAACTTCATTATAACAACCCTAGTCGTCCCACAACTCGCCCCAACACATACACAACCTCTGGAACGCGATTTTGGATCAAAACACACGATTTCAAGCCTATTACATCAATCTATCATAAACCCAAGGTGTGACTTTCATTCATGCAACCTTAATAATGTTTTTATTGAATCCCTAATGGTCCAGACCTGTTTATATACGTATGTGTCTTCTGAAATTCGTTAATAATCGTTGTTAATAGGATTCTAGCTATTATGCATGTTGTATGTGTGTTTATAATTAAAAGATATGGTTTTTGGTGATTCAAGAATGATTGTTAACATGATTTTAAGGTAGTTACAGATTGATGATGATAGCATGTTGATGAGATATGAGTAATTGCTCATTAACCTACGGGTTATTAGTCTAAGTACTTGTAACTGTCATATGTTAGGTCGCCGCTTTACGGGGCTAGCATAGCTTGCTGATCTTATTCGTATTACGAAGTAACGCAACCTAAGGTGAGTTCACGGCCCCACTTTTAACTGGTTTCACTTTTCGGGGGAGAAAACATGTGTTAAACTAATGATTTGGTAACAACTGTCATACTATGGGTTTTCTATGATTTACTATACGATCTTTGGAAGTCCCGGGGGGAACCATGAATGTGCGGGTTTGCATAACGGGGAAATGTGAATAGCGCTATTGGGAGTGACCAACCCCACTCGTCGGCTTGGAGGGCCGGGCGGGTGCATATTGTCTCAAACAGGAACAGGTTTACTATTCGGGCACAACATCTGGTTTGCGAGTTAGTAATGGTTTTCCAATCGTAGTAGTAACAAAACATACGCCTAGCTAGCGTACTTTGGTTTACAATTGTTTATAGTATGGACAGGTTGAACTTGGTACTTTGATTACAAACCTGTGAACTCACGAGCATTTTTGTGCTGACGTAACTCTTACATGTTTTCTCAGGTCGCTAAGGTAGCACAATGGGACTAGGGCGCACACGTCTGCACGGCGTCTAGTTAGGGTTGCATGGTTTTCGAACATTGAATAACTTGGTTTACTTTTGGATTATGTTTTGAGAATAAGCTTCCGCTGTATTTGGGGATTTTAAACTATGTTTTTGAAATTGCATATGTTCATTTAGATTTGTTTATTGTGATCGTTGACTTGGATCCTGGTTTGTCATGCGCCTCGCGGTAAAACTCCGCAAGTGGATTTTGAGGGTGTGACAAAACCGTTACGAGACCGCCAAATGATCCAAGCCAAGACTTGAAATACTAAGCACAAGTGAGGGTAATAGTATGAAATATGACTAATCTTAGGTTGCTAACTTGGCTATAAACAAATGTACAAGGACCGGTTGAAAAACAAGGTGCGGCTCTGGATTTGCGCATTGGCCATCCCATTAAATTAAAATAAAATAAAATTAAAATATTATTAAAATTTCTGCTAACCTACGCTTTCCACTCTATAAAACCACAAGCCGAATACCTTGTTAACCTTCTTTCGCCTATCTTTCTGTCCACCCACCTACCTTTATTCCTCTCCAGGTCTATCTCTCTCTCTTGTATTATTATTTTTTTTACTGTTTAGGTTTAACAATTTATTGTTGTTCATATATCTAATATTATTCTGTGTTTCTGAATCTCTGCAGATTGTTTAATCGGATTCGATTTAGGGTTTCTGTAAGGTCTGAATCACGATTTCGATTTCTGTCTTTATGATTATTCAATTTGTTGTTTAGATGAATTATCCTTATTTATGACGTATGCTATACTAATGCATCGGATACGTATTCTCCACTCTTTTTCCGTCGTTTTCCTTTACTGGTTTCACGAGCTTTCATGAATCAGCCCTAGATTGTCTCTCCTTAATTTTTAGTTAAAAAAATCGTTAGTTATTTTGTTATTTTATCAATTTTTAGCCCTAAAACCCTCACACCTGTAGTTTATAAACCCTAATTAACTGTCCTACTTGGAAATTGGGATTATTTTGCTCGTTTGATAACCGATGGCATCACCGAACAACCACCAGTTGTCTCTGGGGTCTGACGGAGACCCGAAATACGCAAACCTTGATGAAAGGAAAAGGAAAAGGATGATATCAAACAGGGAATCTGCGCGACGATCGCGTGCGAAGAAGCAGCAAAAGTTGGATGAGCTGTTGGCGGAAATTAGCCGGTTACAGAATGAGAACAATGCAATAATGAAGAAGATTGATGGGGCTACACAAATGTATGTTGGGGCTGCTTCTCAGAATAATGTTCTGAGAGCACAGTTGACTGAGTTAACTGACAGGCTGCATTCGTTGAACTCGGTTCTGCATATTGCACAAGAAGTTAGTGGTATGGCTTTGGATATTCCTGAAATTCCTGATACTTTGCTTGAACCATGGCAGCTTCCTTGCTCTGTTCAGCCTATCACTGCATCATTCAACATGGATATGTTCTAGGATTAATCTGGTATCAAGTTTGTTTCTTGTGTTTATGGATTTGGCAGTCGGATGTTTAATTAGTTTTTAAGTATGTGGTTTGGAGGACATGTTGGTTTATGTGGTTTTTTTCTTATTTGTGGCTTCTAGTACTCTAGGTAATGTTTGGTATTATATAATATCTTGCCTTGGATTGTATCTATATCTTGTTTAATAATATTTTTGTGTTTAGTAACAGACTAACAGCAAAGAGTTTTGCTATTCTATAAAATTTCAATTTATGTTTTTGTCTAAAGTACCCTTTCATGTTTTGCATCTTCTCTTATTTACACTGATGTAGCAACTCATGTATACAATATTTGTTTAACAATTAACATGCTCTTATTTCATTTCTTTATGACTATAATCGATTTTGTCATATATCTTGGTAGATCTCTCGCGTTGGATTGTTTTTTATGTTAAGTTGTTCGTTGTGGACACGCGAACAACGCCGGTGGTGCTCACTTGAGCATGTTGTGGCTTGTGCCGATGTCTCTGTCCGACTACTACGTTCAAATCCAAGACATCGCGCTGTGACCGTGTTCGCTTGAGCACGTGGTGGCTCACTTGCGCCGGGCTGTTCGCGTGTCCACAACGGACACCCTAATACATATATGGTTTAAATTGTAACCGAAATTGCCACCATGATCTTCCTAGCAATAGCTTCAATCGCAAAATACTGAGGGGCTGTTTGGTAAGTCTCTCAATGAGGCTCTGAACCATTCAGTGCGGAATGATTTAGCATTCAGCATGTTTGTTTCAGCTTTTGAATGGAATGGTTAAGGCTGGACCATTAAGACTTGGGATGTTGTTGTACCATTAAGCACTGAACTAGACTGAACTTTAATGAGGCTTTCCTACCAATTTTGGACAAGAAAACTAACCATTAAAAGGTTCAACTTAATGATTCAGCAATTAACCATTTAGACCTCATAATGATTCAGCACTTAATCAACCAAACAGCCCCTGAATTTGAGTAAATGCATATTAAGTTGATAATCACAGTTTTTAGATGTGGAATTTAAAATTCACTAACAAAGCTGGTTTTTTATAAGAAAATATGCATGAAGATGCATGAAAAACAAGTTGCACATGAAAATGGGTCGGGTTTAGGTAAGCACAACCGTAAACCTGATTAGATAATCTTATCTCAAATCCGTTCTAAACTTGTCGGGTTTTCTTTTAATTACCCACTGGGCATCGTGTAAACCTGTTAATTTTAAAAAAAATTACTTGTTGGTATACCCAACCCAAAGCTCATTATGTATGTATAGCTACTATAAAAATATATCAAATAATTACAATGTATAAAAAAGTACTCAAATGTCTAAAGGACAAAAATAGTGTATGGCAATAATTGATAAATCATATATTGTTGGACATACTTAAAACGAAAATAAACGAAAGTATTTCAGACAGGTATGCAATAGGGTAAAGGACTAAACGAGTACACTTTATTCGGTAATCGGGTTAGGTAAATAGGTATATCATCAAACCTAAACCAGCGAAAAAAATAAAAACTTATCCCAAACTCGGTCCAATACCCGATTATCACAACTCAGACCCATCCCAAATGTGTTGGATTTCAGATTTACCCATCGAGTTTGGGTTCAATTAGCATCCCTACATGTAGAAAATATTAAAAACAAAACAATGCCCCGTAGCTGCTAGAAATATTTTTTTTTCTATAAACAACGCTCTCAGCCCAGGTCCTAAGGTTTAAACGCTCACCATTTTGGTGAAGGGTAGTCTTTACTACCACTAGGACATATCCTTTAGGGCTGCTAGAAATATTAAAACTAGGGGTGTCAATCGTGTCGGGTTAATGGGTTGGCGGGTTTACGGGTTGCGGGTTGGCGGGTTGATGGGTTGAAATGTGCAACCCGAACCCAACCCATATTATTATTCGTGTCAAATATTTCAACCCTAACCCGACCCACATAAAATCCGGGTCAACCCGAAGACGACCCGTTTAACCCATATTTTTAAATGAGTCATACATGTTTTTGAGTTATAAGCGGGTTGTTGGGTTGTAAGCGGGTTATCAATAAAATGTTTAATGGTGAATATATAAGTGTGATAAATAAAGAATATAGTGTGCCAAAAATAACACAATTATAAGTAACCATGTAAATAGAAATGAAAAAAGAAAAACAAAAATATAATAGAACTTTTTTTCTAAATACTTAAACGGGTTAACCCATTTTATATATGCGTCAACCTGAACCCGACCTGTTTTTTTAAACGGGTCGTGTTATTTGACCCAAATCTATTTTTTTTCGTGTCGGGTTTGGGTCGGTTTTCGGGTCGTGTCAGTAATTGCCGCCCTTAATTGAAACCAAAGAAACCTCAAGAGAATATGTGTATTTGACTTTCAAGACCGTAACATTCAAAAGTTGCAAATTGACCCGTGTTTATATAAACTCAAACAAAATCTTTGCTGCTTCAAATTTTTGTTCAAACTCTTCCAGTCTTTTGTAATATATTCAGTAACATGTAAAATCATAATCGTATTGTGAATCATTTAGAGTGGAGGAAGGATGGAATAAAAATGAACTATTCAAGATTAATAGCTTATGAAAGTCTATTATCATGATTTGAACCAATTCCCCTTCTCAGGAAATTCTCTTTCAAATTAATTCTCAACATTGGTGTTGGAGCTACCAATTATTGGCAAGTGAGGCTTACTCACTTTGATCTGACATATAATCAACAATCGTACTCAGTTAAAAATAACAAAAAACAACCGCACCAAATAAGTCTCACCTAAAGTGAAACTATTGACAGGGTCTAAGTAGAATTGTAGATTAACCTTACCCCTATCCTAGGGACATAGATGTTGCTTCTAGAGAATACATCCCGAGGAGCAGAGGGCTCCAACAACTTCGACAAAGAATCAAGAAGCATAGAAGACGTTAAAGAACCACGAGAAGTATTTACTACACTTAAAAACCGCAACATACAAGCATGGGGTGTATTTGTTGGAATACGATCAAAACACCGAGAGGTGTGGTTTATAGCTTAAACATTTTTAGTAACCACCACACTTTACAAAGAAGAATATTTGGAGGGTTGGTAGACAAATACTACACACAGGGTAAATAACATATTTTGTAAGCTTGAATTCCTCAAATTCAATTGTGGAGACATTTATGGTGGGTATATATCATTGTTGCAAAACTCGGTTTAGGCTTGTACTCGTCCACCTTCTCCAGAGCGAGTACTCGGCCTAATCAGGGGAGTACTCAGAGGTCAAATCGGCTTATGCGGGGAGTACTTGGGGTACTAGGCCAACTTGGCTATACTCGGCGACCTACCCTGGAGCGAATACTAGGGGAGTAATCGGACAACTCGACCTTGTTTTGCAACACTGGTATATATGTGTGAACACTTTTTCATGATTGATGAGAAATCTAGAAATCTTTATTTTTTATATGCAAAGGAAGCTTGTTGCACAAACAAATCGAAGGGAAGACAGTATATATGTTTGTTGATTTAATCAAAATTAACAAAATTAAATTGACAACTAAATAATTAATCTCTACGTACGTGGCAGCTAATGTGAAAATTATGTGGCAAATGACTTGGATAAGATAACACAAACCAACTACATATCAAATCATTATGTAACAAATATAAATCTGCTATATATGATTCAGTTATTAATATAACACATGTTTTCATCATACATAACAAATCTAGATCGACCGTTGTACTCCAATTGTCCACCCATAAAACCAAACATAAATCATCCACATAATAATATTATCATCCGGTGTAACACCTACCGACCGACCGATCGATCAATCCTCGTACGTACGACACTCATCAGTCTCGGGGTTGTCCTTGCAGTAAGTCTCCAAGGGGTCCGTGTCTTTAGCCTTGTCCCTAGCATGGCTAGACGCAGCACTCAACTCCTCAACCTCATCCCAAGCCGCAACGCATTCACCACTCGCGGGGTCATCCGCGCACGACTCCTTAGCGCTCTCGATGCTAGCGGCTATCTTTTCGGACAGACCCTCAGGGGCAGCCCTCACTGGCATCATGTACATCCTTCCATGTGTCATGGTTGTGGGCATCTTGACCCATGTGGGCTTTAGGCATGCAATGATCTTAGGTGAGTCCGATGATGGGTTGGCCAAGACTCTAGGAATTGAGAGGCTAATACCAGCTATTGATGCCATTTGTTGTTGTTAATGAGCGTTTGTTTACAAGGATATTGGTTATTGTGAATGGTAACAATATGTAATAAGATATGATATGTGAACATAGATATATGATTGGTAAACGTAACGATTTTCGAACGTATGTTTCTTATCATGTCGTGGCCAATCATGGGGTTCCACGTCTGCTCACAATATTAATATCTTTACATGTGACTACAATGCTTGCAAAGATTTTTTTTTTGGGTGTTCTAGAAAGTGGAAAAAACATAAACCGAAGATATTAGTTATGAAGATACAGCTAAAACTTCAAAGATGGCAAGCAAATATTTATTTTGCTTCTGTTAAATATTTAAAATATGTTGTTTATTGTTTAGCTATGCTTAGGGATAAGCTCGGTATCAAACCGATACCAAAAACACCGATTTTTAGGAAAACTTGGTACCGATACCGGAAACATACGGTACCGGTATGGTATCGGTATATTAAGGTAAAATACCGCTATCGAACCGATACCAAACCGAAAATACCGATGCCGATTTTAGCCGAAACTTGATAACAAATTGGTACCGAAAATGAACCGGTATCGGTATTTTCGGTATTTAATACCGAAATGCTCATCCCTAGCTATGCTCCGCAATAAACAGAAGTTATATATTTGAATTGAGGAAATTTAAAGATAAAAAATCAAACCAAACTATAAATTTAAATCCAAATTTTGAATCTATTGAACGTTTGTGATTCTGAACCTAGGCTTGAATGTCTTGGTTTCAAGCACTGTTTTTTATATTGTACTAGTTCTTCAAAATATTGGGTTCATGTCACAAAGACGACATGGTTAAAAAGAAATTCCCCATAAAAAAAAACATGGAGTTATCTAGACGATGAGTACATTGGAATTCGATGATGTGTGTAGACTGTTATGTGGAATTGGATTTCGAAAGTCATTCATTGGTTAATTGCGACATTGTAAAGGCTATTAAACAACCGGTGTAACATTGTAATCGTACAAGGCAACTCAATCGCGGATATGCTCATGGTTCGGATGTGGTAGGATCTATCAAGGTGTGTCAAAAGAATAAACATGTGATTTATCTAACTCTATGATGCATTTGGAAGGCAAGGAATAATAACTTTTTTTTTAACAATGTTAGTATGCAAGTCGATAAGGTTGTGGAGGAAATAAAGAGGTGTTCCACTATGGTTGGATAACAAATAATACAACAAATGAAGAGAGAGATTGGAGAAACGGTGCAATTTTGATTTTTGATAGCACCTTATTTAGATTTTTTTTGCTCGTGTTTTTGAATTTTGAACGACCAACACATAAAAGACCGACTATCCGGGGTAAGCCAACGACAAAAGGAAACCTCATACGCTCGCGATCGTAGACAACGTTGAGTAGACCAAACCCATCATCTCCAGTTTTCGGGAAAACTCACCATCCGAAAGTCCACTACGAGAAAACCCGGTTGGAATCATATTCGAACTTGAGACCTGTTTGAAATATTACATTTATCGCATAACTCCGGTCTAAGGTCTAAGACTTCACCCAAAGAGTTAAGCAAATACGTAAAACACTATTCATAACATTGGACTAATCATATACTGCCACGTGATAGCCTTGTTTTTTTACTGTAGATTTTTATTTACATTCCTACACTTTAAATCTATATTTTTTTTTCTTTTTAGTCAACCAATTTGCTTTTCTATCCTTAAACTTCAACAATAAAGTTATCAATCATATAGCTCCTAAAACGTTAATAGAATTACTTCTTTTACCCCTTTCTACATAGCGTTTGCAAGGTTACTTTTTTCAGTATAAATTTACGTGTATCTTGTCCGACCATTTTATACATATCGAGTTCAGTCTCCTAATTTAAGGGTCTTATAACCTTCGGCCTCGTTATATAATTGTTCAAGCTCCCGGTTACGCGGATAAAATTCATATCTTTTGGGAAAAATATCAAGTATTCCGGCCGGATGTGGGGTGAATAACAAACGTCCCAAACTAGGCAAATACAAGTAGCACATACATATCATCAAACAGTTAGAGGGTGTTTGGGATTGAGTTACAAAACAGCTTATTGACTTATTGGCTTTTTCAAAAAGCCAATAAGTCAATAAGCTGTTTGTCTACCACAAAATACCACAAAAGCACTTTTGGTTTTGGCTTTTTGATATAGGTTAAAAAGCTGTTTTCAAAAAGTCACAAATCCTGGCTTTTGGCTTTTGGCTTTTGACTTTTAGAAAAAAATTACAAATTTATCACCCATACAACCAATATTCACAATAAGTTAAGCGAAACACTTAAAAAAATAACAATTTATAGACTTTTTGACGTTTCCCATCCCAAAAGCTAATCCAAACACTTTTTTAAAACTCCTTTTCAAAAAGTCATAAGCCAATAAGCACTTTTGACCAAAAGCACTTTTGCATTTCCAAACTCAATCCCAAACACCCTCTTAGAACCAATATCAAACCAACCGTCATGCAGTTACACAAACTCTCTCTCACTTCACCCACTCTTCTTCTTCGTCTTCCTCCATCTTCAACCTTGTTTTCTTCTGTACATTTCAAACGGTGTCGTATTTCATCATCTAGAACACGAAATCATTCAGATAACAGCACTTTTAGTTTTATTCAATCTATATCTAGCTCAAGGTTACACAACCTTGTACCTGTTGCTGCACTTGCCACCAAAGACGCTGCTGCTGGTCCTAATGGCTCTTCACCTGCACCTCAAGATGATGGTACTTATTATAACTATGATTCTTCTAATCCTGTAAATTTATTGTTATTGGAGTTACAATAGTGATTTGTTTGCATTCAAAGTTTCTAGACCTAATTACACACAATTTGAGTTCTGCATTGGGAATTGATTGTTTCCTTCATAAATGACTTATTTGTAAGTTGTAACATGTATATATTGGGGAATATATTTAGGGAAAATCATGAATATTGGCATGTTAGACCAACGTCATTGACTTTGTGGAATTGTAAAATGCGCAACCGAACTTTTTAGCTCACACTTAGTCGGGCACATCTTTTAGCCGGCTCTTTAGCACCATTTACACTTGTAGTTTTTTATCGGTTGTTTGGCTGAGATGTGGACCCAAGTGTATTTTTTTTTGTGGCCTAAAAAGGCGTGTGCGGGCTAAAAAGGTGCCGGTTATGTTTATTTCTCCTTCTCTTATTGGTTTGCTTGATTTACAATTCCGCAAATTCCATGCCTATTTTACTAAACATGATGGTCAACATGCCTATTTTCATGATTTTAGCTTGAATCATATACACTTATTTAGGATACTGATTTTGTGATGGACTAACAGTCTTGATGATTTGAATGTGATGCAATCAGAATTAAACAGCGGATATCGTCTTCCTCCACCGGAAATTAGAGATATTGTAGATGCACCACCACTTCCATCTATATCATTTTCTCCAAATAGGGACAAAATTTTATTCCTAAAGCGAAGATCTTTACCTCCATTGTCTGAGTTGGCAAAACCAGAGGACAAACTTGCAGGCATTCGTATTGATGGGAAATCTAATACACGTAGCAGGATGTGAGTCATGGGGATGCTAGTTTTTTTTAACTACTTTTAAATGTGGTTGCCGGTTGGTATAGTCGAATAAATAAAATTGCTTATTTACAGGTCATTCTATACTGGTATTGGGATTCATGATTTAAAGGATGATGGCACATTAGGTCCAGAAAAGTTGATACATGGCTTTCCAGATGGATCTAAGCTCAATTTTGTTACATGGTAACCTCTATTGTCTTTGATCTTATCATTACAGAAACTGCAGTATAACAGGTTCGCAGGTTTATCAACCAGCACTTAAATTAGACTCAAAATAGAAACCAACTTATTCTTTATTACCGATTTTAGGAACCAAATTACATTGTATTACTAATTGAAGCACCAAATGGCTTGTTCAACACTTCAACTGCAAGTTAAATTTTTTGCTTGTCTTTTGTAAATTGCTGACGTGGCCATCGTATTTGTAGTTTTAGTGTGCATTTATATGCCACCTGGCATCTGATTTGTCATTTAATAATTGTTCTAAGTATAATTTATTTTCAAAGAAAAATCAATTTTCAGTTTTGCTCACAAACTTGTTTTTTTTTTTTTTGTTTCTTTCCCATAAGTAATCTTTTTGCATATGTGGTATCTAATCGATGATAAGTTGTTAGTAGTTGGTTTCTAAGTTGACTTTTTTCATTTGTTATAATATACTACATTGCTGTGCCATTTTTCAGTATATAAATCACTTTCATTTTTTTATTCTTAACAAGGTCAACCGATGGCAAACATCTAGCCTTCAGCATTCGGCAAGACCAGGTAGTGGCCGAAATATGATTAATACTGGAAACGCAATAAAAAAACGTGTTCATAGTGTTTTGATTTACCATCAAATCATCTACAACTGCTGTACAGAAACAAAGTCTTGCTAACCCTAATCATCTGAAGAATTGACTGAAACAGGATGATGATGATGGCAGTAAGCTTAGAGTATGGGTTGCAGACGTGGGAACAGGAAAAGCTAAGCCCTTGTTTCACTCACCAGATGTGTTTCTCAATGCAGTTTTTGACAAGTAATGGCCACTTTCTGTAGAGGTGCCAAAATTGGCTGGTCGGGTGGGTTTGGGTAACGAAATGGGTAATATTCTCGTAGATGTCAAACTGAACTGCCCGGGTCTGTCTGACCTGTAAACACCGGATTATTTTGCAAATTAGTACTTGCTAGACATAACTGTAAATACTATATAGTTACAATATTATTCTAGCTCCTTCCAATCAAACGACTTTTAGGAGGTTATCTTTGCAGTTGAGTACGCTTCAATGCCTGTAAGACTGTAACTATTCGTTTTTCTAATAATAAAGTCTTTTAAACATAACCCATTTGACCCGTCAAAGATAGAACACACCTCTAATTTTCTGCTTTGCATTCAAACAATTTAGAAATAAAATAACTTGTTTGCTAACAGCAATTTGTTTCTATTGATTTGCAGCTATGTGTGGGTGAATGATTCTACTCTCTTAGTTTGTACAATCCCATCATCTCGTGGAAGCCCACCAAAAAAACCATTAGTCCCTGTGGGTCCTAAAATCCAATCAAACGAGCGCAAAAACGTAGTTCAAGCCCGTACCTACCAAGATTTGCTTAAAGATGAATATGATGAAGATTTATTTGAATATTATGCCACTTCACAGCTTGTTTTGGTGTCTTTAGATGGAACTGTGAAATTATTTGGGGAGCCAGCTATTTATACATCACTAGATCCATCTCCTGATCAGAAATATGTTTTACTAAGCTCAATTCATAGGCCATTTTCTTTTAACGTGCCATGTGGCAGGTTCCCTGTTAAAGATGATTTGTGGTCAGCCGATGGAAAATTTTTAAGAACACTTTGTGATTTGCCTCTTGCTGAGGATATTCCAATTACATTTAACAGTGTTAGAAAAGGCATGCGGTCTTTAAATTGGAGGGAAGATAAGCCTTCAGATCTTTACTGGTATATATACTTTTTTTTTGAACGACAAATATTTATACCACCTTATTTCCACCTAACCTTGCATTTGCAAGGATTTGAACCCACAACCTCATATTTGTAAGGGGGGACACCATACCACTAGACCAAAAGGTCATGGGTTACTGGTATATATACTAGTTGCTTAAAACAATATCATGTGGTTTTAGGGGTTGCTTGGGATTTGCTAAGGAGAAGCAGATAATCAGCTTATTGAAAACAGTTTATTTCCTAGGGGTATACGTGTAGTTATAAATAAACCTATATAATCAGTTTGAAATATGCAACCTCAATCTGCCTATGGGCATTAAATTATTCCTCTCTAAAGTAAACAGATAAGCACACACACTTTTCCTCATCCAAACACTTAAGATCATGTATCTGCTTTTTAAAACTCAAGAGAATAGGTAACTTTAATAAGCAATCCCAAACACTCCCATAGGATTCCACAAGATACTTACTTTTTTCATTGTGGTAGAAAAATCTTCTATTATTGTCCAGGTGGCATTTGTGCACCAAGGACATTTACAATTTACACAATAATTGTGTAATATTATGCCATGGAGATTATGAAATATAACACCTAAAAACGTTCACATATATTTGTATTGTTTTAAGGAAGTGTTTGACATCGCGTTTGAAAGTGATTTTTGCTATATAGAATAATCAGAAATCAGAATCATTTAATCAGCTGTAACAAAATGGATATGAGAAATAACGTGTTAACTGTTGTTTGAAGTTGTGATAATCAGATGACTGTTTGAGTGTTTAACAATTGCTGATTATCTAAGGACGTAAGAGGTAAATTGACTCCTTTAATAACAGATAGCAGAATCAGTATTGTCGCAGGCTTGCAGCTGCTCCAAAACTAGTATTTGACCTCTAAATAATATGATTAGTTTTCATTTTACCTAAACACTAGAAACTGATTATCTTCGACTTGAAAACACCAAGTCAAACACCCCTAGATTGTGTTATTTCCTGTTCAACTGGTTTATATAAATGCTATTTTTTTAAAGGGTGGAGACGCAAGACGGTGGTGATGCCAAAGCAGAAGTTTCTCCTCGTGACATAGTCTACACACAAGCTGCCGATGCCCCTGAAGGTGAAGAGCCAAGCATCTTTTTTAAGCTTGATCTTCGCTATGGGTAAGTATGTAGAACAAATCACACACAGTAATTTTGCTACAAATAAGTTAATTAGTTGGTGACATGTGCACTATATGTGTGTATGTGTGCAAACCATAACCCTGATGCGACGATTTGAATGTTTTCAGTGGAATTAGCTGGTGTGATGATTCACTAGCCCTAGTATATGAATCTTGGTACAAGACACGACGTATAAGAACCTGGTTGGTTGCTCCTGGGTCCAGTGAGACCCCACGTTTATTATTTGATAGATCGTCTGAAGATGTATACTCCGACCCCGGTTCTCCCATGTTAAGGAGAACTCCAGCCGGAACGTATATCATTGCTAAATTTAAGAAGGAAGATAGAGAAGGCACATATTTGTTACTAAATGGAAGTGGTGCTACCCCAGAAGGGAACATACCTTTCCTAGATCTCTTTGACGTGTAAGTGTTTTATTATATTTGAGGTGGCAAGATGGGTTGGGCCGGTGGGTCAGAGGTAGTGTGACGGACGATTTGAGTTGAAACATTTCGCTTTTGGTATGATCAAAACATTTCATGTTGGGTTGGGCTGACCTGCAAACCTTTTTTATCCAGAGTTCCAATGCTTTTAGAGATAATCACCGTGTTGATTGTAATTACAAAAACAATACTATTACAATAATATTAATAATCAAAATATTTGAAAAAATGATTTAGAGGTGGGCTTAAAAACAGACTTTGGGCATCTTTCAACCAAGTAATGATATACACTCCTACTTAATCGCGCTTAACGATCCTCCTTAGAATATGATGGTGACAAATTTCATAATTGAGAGTGGGCGAGGAGAGAGAACACAACCCAATCGACACATTGATAAGACTATGGGCCAAAACTGTCGCATATTATAGTGTTAAATTACTTGACCTATGGCATTATAAGATGTTTGTCACCGTAAGGAAAATGTCATATATTTCGAATTTATCAATTATCATAGTATGCAAGTAACCCACCTATGGCAGGTAAAATGGTGGGGTGGCATGGCACTGTAACCACTAGTATGTTTCATACAAATTACAAATACAATGAACTTTTTTTCTTTTTTTGAAAAAGGTAAAAGCATCCATTTCGATATAGTGAACCCTAAATTGGATATTGTCTTTTATCATCTGGCTCAACTTATTTCAGAGACACGGGACATAAGGAAAGGATATGGCAGAGCGACAAGGAGAAGTATTATGAGAGTGTTGTTGCTTTAATGTCTGACCAAACAGCAGGAGACTTGAATGTGAATGAGTTAAAAGTGTTGACTTCCAAAGAGTCAAAGACTGAAAACACCCAATATTATATACAAAAATGGCCTGATAGGAAAGCATTTCAAATCACAAGCTTTCCACATCCGTACCCTCAATTGGCATCATTACACAAGGAAATGGTTCGATATGAGAGACGGGATGGGGTGCAATTGAATGCAACTTTGTACCTGCCACCTGGCTATGACCCGTCACGGGATGGCCCATTGCCTTGTTTAGTTTGGTCTTATCCTGGTGAGTTTAAGAATAAAGAAGCAGCAGGTCAAGTTCGTGGTTCACCTAATGAGTTTCCTGGCATTGGCTCAACTTCACCATTGCTATGGTTGGCAAGGAGGTATGAGTATATGACTTGATTGTTTATTGTTAAATGTTTTCTCTTAAATTCGTTGCATGCTTTTCCATTAGTATTTGAGCAGTTTAATGATCTGGTAAGTTATGCAGATTTGCCATATTGTCTGGGCCGACAATACCTATCATTGGTGAGGGCAAGGAAGAAGCAAATGATAGGTATTATTTCGTGGATGAAGATATAATCATGTTTTGCTATTTATGACTGTTTCTCACAGTTTAGTGACTAACATATGTGAATTTACTTGTGAGCAGTTATGTTGAACAACTTGTTTGGAGTGCAGAGGCTGCAGTTCAGGAAGTTATCCGCCGTGGGGTAAGTTCTTTTCTTCTGACCCATTTGATTTAGGTTATTTTTCACCTCATACAGGTCAAATAAAAAATGTAACTATAAAGGGAACAGGCTCAAGGGGTTAAACATGCCAAAAATTGCACAAAGTGTACTTTAAAGCATAGTGCATACAATCTCGTAAATCACTTTATTCAAAAGTTAAATTGTCATTGTCATAATAAAATTTTTGTAGTCATTTTTAGCACATTATAGTGTTCTACATTAAATAAGTCCTTAAAATGGGCAAAAAAAGTGGTTGAGGACTGACCTGACCCAACTCGTTTCAGCCAGAGCTAAAACTTACCCATTTGGACCCAAATTCTTTTTTAAACTATTACTCCATGAGCTCCATGCTTGCCACATGTACTTGGGTTAATTTTATTGATGCTAGTATTTGTCAAATATTGAAGGTGGCTCATCCAGACAAAATTGCTATTGGGGGACATTCTTATGGAGCATTCATGACCGCGAATCTCTTAGCACATGCCCCTCATCTTTTTTCTTGTGGAATTGCTCGCTCAGGAGCTTATAATAGAACACTAACACCTTTTGGTTTTCAGGTAACATTTTCTTCTTTTTCTTTCAGACACAAGAAAGCAATGTAATTAATGTTTAATATGTATAATATATGTGTGTGTGTGTATATTCTCATTAGAGTGAGGATAGAACGCTGTGGGAAGCTACTGATACATACATCAAGATGAGTCCTTTCATGTCTGCCAATAAGATTAAGAAGCCCATTTTGCTTATTCATGGAGAAGAAGATAACAATTCAGGAACCTTAACGATGCAGGTGAGATTTAACACCTTATTCCTGGATATTTAGTCTGCATTGTGAAAATAAGTTGTTTTTGTTTTTCTGTAAACCAAAAATTCATGACTATAGGGGCCAGTTTTTACCCATTTACTTATGAAAGGGTCTATATGGGTTGCTTCCTCTGTTCTGGTTTTATTGAGACTGAGGTAACTTGTTTCATCTTAAGTGCTTAAAGTAAAAAAATAAGTAAACAGGAAATGGTTAGAAAGTCATCCAAAGGGTATTTTTAATGCATAAAACCTATTAATTCATTTATTTAAGAAACTTTTTTAATACTGAAATAATATAAATTTCTTGATAATATATAACACATTAATTGATTATAAACAAAGTACAAATTCTTGACATAAAGCGTTCTGGGTTAATTCAACCCGACCAACCAGTTACGACCCATACAAAACTACTCGTTTTGACCTACCCTTTTAAGGGTGTAGTTTTCTACTTTTCTTTGTGTTACATGTGATTTTGGATAATTATGATGCAGTCGGATCGTTTCTTCAATGCTTTAAAAGGCCATGGGGCCCTCTCTCGCCTAGTCATCCTACCATTTGAGAGCCATGGTTATTCTTCTCGGGAGAGCATAATGCATGTCCTTTGGGAGACTGACAGGTGGCTACAGAAATTCTGTGTTTCAAATTCTTCAGAAAATATTGCATCTGAAAATAATGAAAGCAAAGGATCCAACAACTCTGAGAATAAAGCTGTTGCCTCTGGTGGTGGTGCTGTTGCTGAGCTGGAAGATAATGGAATTGATGGGCTTCATTTTAATACAAGATCATCACTTTGGTAATTTTCTGTTTTTACCATTTATGCTCAAGATAAATATGTTGACCTACTAGAGGTTGGTAATTTTGACCCGATGACCCAAAATCGGGTCATTTGGGGCCTATGACATCTCCAGAGGGTCATGTTCAAATGCTTACCAACGTCTTAAAATAACGAGGCCTTCACTCTTGTTATATTACCCATTGTACATTTGTACTTTGTTATGTCTCTTTTAATAATTATTGTTATGCAAAATGTTTCATTCTGTTAAATATGACCATAATACCGTCAATATTAATGACATGTACAACGGCCTAGGTGAAACATTTGGGGTATTCTGGGCATTCTGTTTTTATAATTGACCCAAATGGAATGCTTATATAAAATAAGTGATTAAACCGACACATGGAACAAAACTGAAAGCACGTTGGTATTTGTTGACATTAACCCTATTAAAACTTATGTGTTCTAAAAACACTCATTCTGCCACCTCTAATGTGTATCTCAGTATGTTCTCTTGGTTTAGGTGGATGCTATGTCAATTTAAATTGTTTTTTCTCAATATTATCATATTTCAGATTCTCTTTTTGGAGCAACAATTGGTCATTGGTTATTTGAAGATACTGTTTGGCAGACGTACACAGATGCCATCTCAGCGCCTGAGAATATGCGATCGGCTGATGCTGTACAATGTAAATATGAATGGATGGCTATTGTACCATCCCTATAGCCTTGAAATGAAAACAAACTTGTATGTGAATTAGATACAACTATTTCTGTAACAATCCTGCAACATGATATGGGAGAAAGGGAATTCATCTTAAATTATCATCTGATTATATTTGGGTATCCTATGTGTTACCAAACAATTTACAATTTGTTTATCATTTAATGTAACATTTTTATATCATTTAATGCAACAATTTTTTTTTAGTTACTGCAAGTTAAACTGACAAAAATATTACGACATTGATGATCTGATTACCTACTTTTTTTGAGCTCCCTAATGAACCCTCACTTTTTTTGAGTTCCCCAATGAGCTTGTTGTGGATGTAGCGCCAGCGGCGGCTTCTTTGGCTCCCCCCTGTTGTGCTGGCTCCTAGATGGTCTATCCCCTAACCAAGGAGTATCAAAGCTGGCCACGGTTTTGCCGACCTAAGAAGTTCGGCGGGTATCTTGCCGTCATGCCCAGCTGAATCACAACAGAAAAAACGCCTCAATGACTGGGTGACCGGGCTAACACTGTGACGTAAGTGCCACAAGTGATTTGACCCTCAACCCTGTGGCTTTGATACTCCGGCCTGGGTGAATGATGTCGTATACCATAAGATGAAACCAATAGAAACAACCAAATACGAAATGACAATACCATTTGAAAAAAATTAAGAAATCATAAGTTATATGAGTCGTATGGGAAGGCATGACTCTTATAGCTTGAACATGAAGAGCTATACGAGTCGTATAAAAACTGTACGACTCGTATGGTTCCTACGAAGTCCAACGATCATCATTTGAATAATCTAAACAACTCGTGTACTACGTATACGACTTGTATGGTGGACCTATACAAGTCGTATAAATTACATGATTACACTAATGTGATCATGACAGCTTTTGTTGGTGAACTGACGTGTCAAAATATTCAAAAAGGCGTCGATTACTAGCACGCTTATTATTGTTTTATAATAAGACATATTTACTAGTATTAGATAACTAACACTACCAATGACTTACTCATCTAGGAGTATGATATTTGTTCCCTAACACAAGTGGTGTGATTTTAAATCTTTACAAGCGTAATGAAGGGATAGGGAGTCTAATTCTAGCGGAGGCGGCATCCCTATCCCTCTTTACAATAATCCTTGCGCCAACTGGTTCCAGCGCTAGGAAACATCTGTAGCCCGCGGAACCCTGTGGTGGAACTTACTTCACATAGGGGACCAATAAGCACGGGATCCAACCTCATCCACATCACCACTTCAGCGTGCGTGCACGCGCGGAATACTCATTCATAACCAGCTTTTGGTATGAGGTACGTAAGATCAAGGATCAGGAAGATTCACTCGGATCTGGGACAAAGCACGCGCCAACCAAATGGCAACACGTGTCATAGTCAGTCCAACCACCGCTGACATGAACAACGACTTGACTGCTTCCACGCTTCCACCATGCTGTCGTCTACAGTACTCGAAAGACATGCTTACCTGCCGTCAAACGTCACGTCAGACGGCCAGCAGGTAAGTCAACCATACCGTGTCAGTCAGCATGCCGCCAGCGTCCTATCAAAGGACGCCACGTGTCAACTTTGTAGAGCTGGTCAACAACTCATGACGTCAGCAAGCCTGACCCATCTTTGCCCGCCATTTTACCGGCCCGGTTGCACCAAGCCCAAGCCCAGATCGGATGCTCCTCGTGGGTCGCTTCACTAGGTCCACGACTTTTCCTATAAATAGAAGACATCAACTTCTTTGCAAGGGATCCGAAAATCACTACTTGTACTAGAGAGCTAGGTCATTCTTGTAACGCTTTGTAAACTCCAAAGTAATATACACCTAGCTCTTCACAGTGGACGTAGGTCGAACTAGACCGAGCCACTTACATCTTTGTGTTCATACTTTCACATACATACACACACTCATTCTTACTTCACAGTATGGGTTTAACCTATGGTTTGGGTAAAGGATAACTCTTGGATAAACAAAGGTATCAACCACTCGGGATTAGTCTTAATCCCGAAATGCCTATTGTTTCTTCACGTAAAATTACGTGGTATTAATGTGTAAACAGTTTTCTTCACGTAAAATTACCCTTGGCTTTTGATACCTTTGGCTCATTGGCACCAGAGGCTACCCGTTTCCTGACCAGGGTCCAACGGGTTATTCATAGTAGTGTCTCGGCTTCAGGTGGGCAGGGTTACGTTTTTAGTAGATTAGGATTTGCTATTCAGAAATGGGTGGCCGCGCAGCTTGTTGCCCACCTGCCCGTTACCTTGATGTAATTTTCTTTGTCCGGGAATGAATACAAATTCTTTGATTTTGGATGCTTCAAATAATAATAATAATAATAATAATAATAATAATAATAATAATAATAATTGATGACGTGGGTAGCCTAAAGCAAAAACGAATAAACAATATTATCAAACAAACGCTTGAAAGGTTGGAGCCTACAAAGGTTCCACAGCCGGTGGTGTCACTAGTCAAAAAGATGACTTGTCACGTCGTCCCTTTCATCGAGCTAAACAAACAAAACTGATGGAGTAACATCAGCTTATAGACCGCAGGTCCATAGCATCCTCTTGCTTTTTGTGGCATGTCCTTTAGTTGTAGACAGGATCAAGGTATTATGCTTTCCCCTTAGAGAAGGTCCTCTTCTCTATAAATGAGAAGCTGAGAATCAGCTCTAGGGACACCAAATCTATCACTCTCACTTCACTCTAAATATTCTCTTGGTCTCTCACGTGTGAAGAACAATCTTCTTCACTCGAGTTCCAAGAATCTCTACTTCTGATCTTGAGTTCATCTCAGATCAGAATCTAAAAGCATATACAATAAATAATACAAGCCTTGAACCTCCTTCTACGTTTGCAACGTAGAAGGACACCACGACCTGCGTTAGGCAGATCGAAACCCTTGAACCCCTGAACCTCCCTCGTGACTCAGGACTATCGTTAGACAGATATTTGTTGTAGCAACAATAATAATACCAAGTTCGTCCTTGATTAAAATTATTTAATATCGTGGCAATAAATAAAACTTATAATTTCATTAGAATAAAGGCACGTGTGAAAGTGTAACGTAGGCATATCAGAAAAAAGAAAAGACGAGGAGGGAGCCGAGAAGGAAGGGAGGAGATGATAGAGAAGTTTGGGTGGGTTATGCGGATCCGGGTCAAACCCAAGAAACAAACCAATCAGTCACAGGGCCTCCCTCTGATACCAAATGGAGAAGATTACGTTTACGATTACGACGACTCTTCTCTTTACCACATTATTATACCATTACCATTACCCTTACCCTTACCCCCCTTATTTTACTCAAACCCTAATCTCCACACCCTTTCACACCTTCACCATTCCCTTTCTTTCTTTCTTTTATACCACATATCCATCTCTTTGTTTTATTCATTCCATCATTACTTTCTCTCTCTCTCTCTCTATATATATACATATTATCTCTTTTTTATATCTCACAACTTATTCTCTCTGTCGGCTTCAGTTTTGGTCCCTTTCACCAGGTAGTTCTTTACTCTGTTGTTTAGTTTTATCTTTGATTCGTCTTATTGCTTGTTGGTTTGATCGGGTTAATGTGTACGTGTACGCCCTAACTTAGATTCGCTTCACTTTTGGGGTTTTGTTATGTAGATGATGTTTATGGTTATAGGATTCATGATTTTTTTTTCTATATCTACTGTTTTTTTTTTAATTTTCTGTTACTTTGTTTGATTTTAATATATATGATACTAATACTAATTGATGTGTTTTCCATTCAATGCGTGTGTTTCACCTTATGTGGATTGTTTTTGCTTTCTGTTGTGTTACATATTTGTTTCTGTTTTTAAAAGAACTGCTATTGGTGAGCTTCGAAATCGATATTATACGGATAGCTTTGGATTTGAATTGACTTGGAAAATAGGTCTAGACGTTTAGCTGCTTCGTGTTGCTTTTAATTGTGTTTTAGGTTTTTGTATAGCGTGACTGACTAGTATTTCTTATGGTTTTGATTGCTGCTGTAATAACTGTATCGGGAGAGGTGTAATTGTATAAAAAGTCCAGATATACACGATATCTCTGGACAGCCAAATTCATTTTAATGTGCGTTCTGCATAAAGTATATACCATCATCAGCTAATGGGAGAGGTGTAACTTGGTATATGAGTATATCTATGGAAAATGAGATAACGGTTTCCTTAATATGCTTGTGTGACAATATGTTACAGCTTACAACTCCTCTTCAAAAAACTTATGTAAGCTGGAGAACTATCTGTATCCCGATTTCATTAGTCGGTTTCTCAGTGAGTTATCAAGGAATTTTGGACTATGATGCTTACCATTCAGTATTTTTCTGCAGGACTATTTCGCGTTCTAACTTGTTGCATTAATTGGGCTTGCATATTGCGACTTTTCGCCAATATCTAACTGTTGGCTAAAAAAGCAGTAAAATGGATGAGTTTGGAGGGCCTCGATTAGAAGGCACTGGGAATACCTATAAAAGAAAGAGGACCCAAACCTGCAGAAGACCTAAACCTGAGGCTCTGGTATTACCCGAAAATCATGATCAAGCATCTTTGTCATCAACACCACCTTCAGATGATGCGGGAAAGATATCAAGTGATGAGAATGCTGTTGATGCCAATCCTAAGAGAAAAGTATTTCATCTTAATCAATGTACTACAAGAACAGAAAGTGAATGCTCAAATAAGAGATATAATAATGAATTGCATAGCAATGGTGGTTCAATAGATGCAAATCATGGTGGAAACGAAAATAAATTAAAAAAACTTAAGCTTAAGTTAGGTGGTGTGACAAGGACTATTCATCCCAAGTTTAATTCTGCAACTTCGAAGAATTCAGGATCTTTGGATACCCGTCGTACCCGGCCAAAGTTGATTGTTCAGGTATCGTACGTTATAATTGCTCTATTCTCATTCTATTACTTCTTAATCTTGGTATATGATAAAATCTAGGAATTCAAATTGAACAAGCAATTAAAGTTGATAGTAGTCGGCCCGATTTAAGATGGGCAATTACCTAATTATGACACAAAATCACAAGTACAATATGATTATTCAAAAACATAGTCTAAAGACCCTATTTCTAATCTGACATAGCAGTTGATAAAGCTAAATAAAACTTCCCACTAACTATAACATGGCTGGAAGTTAGAAGGATTGTGGCAGGAGTGGGTCAGATCCTAACAGCAGATCTATGGCACCATTTTCATCAACTGGGTCAACCCATTTAGGTCTTTTTCGCGAATACTCCAACACTGGGTTCGTATCAGCATGGATATGCTTACAAGTTATAACTCATGGTTTGTAAAATTTTCATTACATATGGTATTATGGTTACTAATCTTAAAATGTGGTGTACCCAATTTTAATGCCGTTCACGGTCGGGTTTGGCTGACAACTTCTGGGCTACTGCTAAGTGCTAAGGTTTAGAAAATAACAAACCAAACCGTTTGGATTGGTTGGGTGGTTTTTATGTAATTTTTAAAGATCATTGTTTGACGTAGTTTATTTAAGTTTATAGATATTTGAGACAAAAATTATACAAGAAAGAGTCAACTCAGCTGTTTCGGTTTTACACGGTTGGTTCCAAGGCATAAACCCCTGGCCGAATCATTAACACTATAAACTGTGGGCCGACCCATATAAACTCTAAGCCAACTAAGTTGGGGAGTTTTGCTTCCGTTAAGGTAGATTGGTTGGTTTCAGCGGTTTATTAACGCCGCTACCGAATTTAGCTTTTGTTTTCATCTTTGTCGTGTGTGAGGGTTTTAGAAATTAGTTACGCATAAACATAAGACATTTTTTAAGTGTCTTGGTGTTCTATTCGCTGAAATATGGGTATTCTAAAATGTGTGTTTTAAGTTTACAATGGGCATGAGCTTCATAACAGGGTGAAGTGGAAATGGTTTTGGATAGGACTTAACCTGTTAGGTGGGCATGGACCCATTCCCTTAAGAGCAAACCTACAAAAACATGAATTCATACTCTCAAATTAATCGTTCTCTAACTTTGAGACAGTGGAGGCTTCTACACTTTGATGGTATTATTCACCTATGTATCGTATCTTGTCAAGTGCACAATGACATTTTCATTTTCATTTGTATGATACATCAGGATGTGTTATTATAGTCAGAATCAGCAAGGACTTACCTTTATACGTAACTGTAATTGTTGTGGTACTAAGCCCTTTACATTTTATTGATTTTTGGAATTAATTAAAGTTGCTTAACAATTTCAGGACACTTCCGATGAAGATGATTCTTCTCTAGACAGAAAGATTGGGTTACAAGGGATTCCTTGGAAGGATTTCTCTAGGGTAGGTTTTACCCTTGGAAGAGAAAACACTTCAACGGGTATGAATTCAGGAGGGAAACAAGGGGAGAAAATAGACCGCACTCGAAAGAGCAAAAGGATACCAAAAAAACGTGTTTTTGATGGTGATTTTGTTGATGAAGATGATGATGAGATACGGTACCTTGAAAAACTGAAAACCGTTCGAGTGGCTGGTACAAATAGAGATTATGATGATGATTCTAGTAAGAAACACAAGAGTCTTTCTAGGGTTTTTAAAGAAGAGCCGAGCCCATTAAGGTCAAGTAGGGATAGTGGCTCTGTTGATACAGATTATGAGGAGGAAGATCTGGTGTCTGATCATGAGAATGAAGGAAACAAGGGAAAGAAATCTAGAAAGGGTTCTCCTGATTCTCCAGATCTAGCTAAAAAGGAAACAACTCTCACGTCACGTCAACGCGCCTTACTTTCTGGTAGGGATTATGCTTCTGCTGCTACTCAAATTGAGTTTCCAAATGGATTGCCACCTGCCGCTCCTCGAAGTAAGTTTTTACAAACTATGCGAACAGAACACAATTGCACCAGCCTTATGGATTCATAATTTGCATGTTGATTTTTTTCCTTGAATATATACAGAGCAAAAGGAGAAACTTACTGATGTGGAGCAGCAACTTAAGAAAGCCGAGGCTGCTGAAAGACGCAGGATTCAGAATGAGAAAGCAGCTCGGGAATCAGAGGTTTCATTTATCTTTGACCAACTTTTTTCTTTTCTTTTTGTTTTCTTGTTTTTTTTAAACTCCGAGTGGCAAAAACTGTTTAGGCTGAAGCAATCAGGAAGATACTTGGTCAAGATTCAAGTAGGAAAAAACGGGAAGACAAGTTAAAGAAGCGCCAGGAAGAGTTGGCACAGGTACAGGTCATGCTGTCAATTTTGTTTATAGTCCAACCATGTGAATTTGGACCAATTTAATGTTTTTTTCTCATATCTTTAGGAAAAAGCTGCCAATGCAAAAATACTAGCACCCAACACTATTCGAACAGTTATGGGACCAACTGGAACTACCGTTGCATTTGCTGAAGATATTGGCCTGCCTCATATTTTTGACCCAAGACCTAGCTGGTAAGTAACTAAAATCAGAATTAACCATTTATCTGTTTGCTGACTATAGTTATGTGTTTTGCAGTTACCCCCCATTAAGAGAAAAATGTGTCGGACCATCTTGTACCAATGCGTACAAATATCGAGATTCCAAATCAAAGCTACCTCTTTGTAGCCTGCAATGCTATAAAGCAGTTCATGGAAGATTGCAGGCTGAAACCAGCTGCTAGTGCCCAAAGGTACAAGCGTTGGTAGATGGAAGAATCACAGTTCGTTCTGTGGAATTTGCGGCGCAATATATCATCATATAACAAGCTTCTTACTTGTTGAAAATTGGCTTGTCTTTTTGCCCTTGTGCTGAGGAATGAGGATTTATGAATGGCGTATGCTTTCATTGAACTATTGCGAACAAGCATCTATTGTAAGCACCAGTTTACTAACGAATATCATCAGGTTGGATTGATAACTTACAGTTACAGGCTCGGCCAAAGTGAAATATTGATTTTGTATTTCGCGCAGTCATGGTGTGTATTGGGGTGTGACACGGGCTTGAAATAAATAAAGCTGTCTTAAATGAAATGGTATTCCGCCCACAAGAAATTATAGTACTTTTAAAAATTAAAAGATGTAATTTAAAGAACCTTGTTTTTAGTTTTACAGCCAGATGCTCGATTTCAAACAAGTTCTAATTATGAGGAAGTGTAGTTTGGAGGTGACATAACAAATTGTAAAGATGGGAGTATTGATAGTCAAATTTATAGTTGGGAATGATATCGGCAAACGAGCAATATTTTAGAGTATTTAAATCCAATTTCTTTATAGAATACTGTAACGAGAGTTTTTGTCTAAATGCATGTGGACATGAAACATATGCACATGTATACCGATACACTCATACACACAAAATATACAGCACTTAGGGGCACATTATATACAACTACAAATAGCAAATAATAATAACGTAATAAACACTTGTAAGCAGACAAGTAGTACAAATCAAATATGATGAGAGAAAAAAACAATTAATAACTTCAATAATCGTCTATTTAAGTCCAGATGTCCTCTGTTCCAAATTGGTTTTGTGTTTTAGTTACATGGATACATTCTTTTCTCATAACTAATACTATGTTGAAAATTCTGAGAACTGCATACTACACGTATACACATTACACAATGCTTTGCTGATCTAATGAGAAAGATAATTTGAATGGGATGAAAATTTTCATAACTGCCTTATGTATCTTAAAATAACATGTTCAAATATATCATGCGGTTCTTGATACATCGGTTACAAAAAAAACCCTTCTATTTTAAATTGCAAATGTTACTCATACTATATTTTACAAAGAGTTAATAGCCAAAATCGTCCCTGAGGTTTTGTCACTTTTGCCACTTCAGTCCAAAACCCAAACCTTTTACATCTGGGTCCTTAAGTTTTATTTTTCTTGCCAAATTCGTCCCTGACAACGTTTAAGTTGTGGACTGAAGTGGCAAAAGTGACCAAACATCAGGGACGAATTTAGCAAAACCCAAACCTTTTTCAAGGACGAATTTGGCAAAAAAAAAAAAAAAAAAAAAAAACTGAGGACCCAGATGTAAAAGGTTTGGGTTTTGGACTGAAGTGGCAAAAGTGACCAAACCTCATGGACGATTTTGGCTATTAACTCTTTTACAAAAAAAACCCTCATTTTCAATTTTAAATTGCAAATGTTACTCATACCATATTTTACATCAGTTATTCTAACTACTTGAAGAAACACTAACCGAAACGGCTGTCCGGGTCATGCCTCTACGGTATGAATAGGAGAACCACAGCTCGATCTTTGTCTTCTCCGGCTCAGATCTGCAAGGAAGAAAGGAAGGGTGGGGGTGGTGGTGACTGCTAGGAAACCATGAGTGGAGTCCAACGTACAGACACAAAAATGATGGCGGCGACGGCCAGCCATGTGTTATCGTGGGGGTAAGTATGAGTGTGATAACATCTCATAGTCTGTGCCCTAATTAGAGGTGAACACCTCTTATATAGGGCTTTCATTGGCCGCGGTTGGGCCCATGGGCCAGACATCAAGGCTCTTTAACTATATGGGCACATAGCCCATTGGCACCAAGCTCAGTTAAAGGGTTACCTCCACACTCCAATATTAGTAAATAATATAAGTAATAAAGACGGTATGCCGGGTCAAGCACCATACCTCTAGACTACTCTTTTTACCGAGCCTTGAACCTGAAATCTCGTGTATAAAAGACATATGCTTCTATCAAGTACACATTAGGTAACCCAATTTGACAAGGAGCCCAAAGGGATGATGAAAACATGGGCCTTAAACATGGTGACGTATTGATTGACGATGAAGATATTATTGTTATGTATATAGAATTTGAAAGCATGTCTGTCTGTCTGTCTGTTGTTTTCTGTTAGACCAAAGAACGAAAGTACATCGAATCCACAAGATTTGCTTCCTTCAGGTATTCACCCCCCTTTCAATGTTTTTTTTTATAAAGTTTTTAGGGTTCATGTTCTGATGTTTTCTCTCACATATATGTTAATTTAATATTATTTTTTCCAATTAGGCTGCAAATCTTCCAACTGTTTATATATACAGCATATTACCAATGTTTTCATTGCTAAAGATCTGCCTGAATTTAGGGAACCTATCGTATCATTTAGTCTTGTAAATCATTAATTTCAGAATCTCTGTTGCATCATATGTTTTGAGAATAATTTTGTTAACTTGATGTGGATTTGGCCACCTGTTACTTTAATTTATTTATCTTTCGTTTCAGCGTGTGCATCGCGATATATTAATCTCTATACGTGTCATCGATCATGGCGAGGATTAAACCTCAAGCTTTGTTACAGCAAAGCAAAAAGAAGAAAGCACCAAGAAGTATCAGTGTTCCCAAAATTGCGTTGTATAGTGTTGTTACCGTCGTTATGGTCTTTTTCCTCTTTGCTACATACAGACACTGGTCTCGAAGGTTTGTTGATGACAGTTACTTAATAAATGTTTTTTTTTATAACCGCTACTGTGTTCCTTTCAATTATCCCGGTTTTTAATCGCCACTAGGAAAGGCAAAACCGTGTTTTAGCGCACCTTTGGCATCATTAGTTAAAAATGAGTAAACTTCAACTTTATGTGAAACTTTTTATATTAGTTATGTTAACATACATTTATTGATACGGGTTGCATACGACTAGTGCTAGAAGTCAAGAACTAGGCTTTGATTATATGTATACGATACATGCTAAACGGTCCTAATGAGTGATGTGTGCGCTACTATTAGGTCAATAATGCAGACAGAGGAAGGAACATCAAACTTTCAGGTACAGGTGCTCGTAAATTCTGTTGATTTCTCTAGTGGCATTTTTTTTTGTCAATTATTGCGGGACTGTGGGAGTTCAGCCTTAACCCCTTGAATGCCACCTGTCCAGCGTAAGTTGCGCACTTGCGCTTTACCTGGTTCCACTAATTATCGGGATATTGGTGGGGGGCATCATTTTCTCTAACTGGGTCTCATGGTTACCAAAAGAAGTATTGGGAAACTAGGCTGCCTGATAACTTGTTATGACTAAAGTGAAGATACTTAGTACTTTGTTTAGTATCATAGTATGTTGGAATGACAGTGGAATGGAATGAAATGAATAAAAAACTGCTGTTTGGTTACATATTTGTATAGAATCCATCACTTGTTCAGTAGTGAGACGATGGTGGTTTTTTTTTTTTCTCACTTTCCCATCCGACAATTAGGTAATATTTTGTTCCATTGGGTATATTGTAAGATTTTTGTAACTTTTAATCTACTACAGGTTGAAGATGATGTTTTAGATTCAAAGAAATCTGACGTTCCTAGATACGCTGTAAGTTTTGTGACTTTTATTTTCTTTTTCACTTATTAGCCCCGCTTGCGGTGTGAGCATATAATGTACATACTTAGGGCCTTTGGGGGGCAAAAGTATAACTGTATAAGTGCACTAATTTTAACGTTATTTTACTAATTTCGTGAAAATAACGTTAAAAAGGCATATGGGTTAATAATGCATCGGGTGGTAGCGTTGATAGCCAAAAGACTAGGGGGTACATGCACCAATCGGGCTTGTCTTGAATCCTGATTGCTAAGTGTTATGTGCCTTATGTTCAAGGCTTGATGCAAGCCTCTCTATTCCCACAGGACAAAGGTAAGGCTATCTACATCTTACCCTCCTCAGACCCTACCTTAGCTTGCTATTGGCAGGATTAACTGAGTATGATGATGATGATGATGAATTTCTTTTCATTTAAAACAATACATTGATATCCATTTGTTTTTCTTTCAGCTCAACTGTTGTGGTTTGATACATTATTATCTAATAATTGTTGTCTTCCTGTGTGTTTTGGCATACTTGTGTATCCAGATTTTTAACACCTCTAAAGGTTTGATTACTGCGGAGCTTTTCAAGGAAGGCTCACCTGAAATTGTAGATGAATTTATTGCTGCGTGGTGAGTATTTGTTATTAACTTATATTTGTTTAATGTGATTTTCTTTCCGTATTTCATTTGAGACTTAAAACTGTAATTGTAATCCCACAGATAAACACACAATACAGAAACTAAATTAAAAAAACAAGGGAAAAATTCATTGTTCAACTTGCTACCGAAGCAAACTTAAAACTATTGGTATCTACCCTTCATTATACAGTCACATATACATCCAGTAAGAAATGAAGTAACCATGAACCAACATTGGGTCTATAAAACTGACATTTGACGAGCGTGTGGCCGGAAAATAAACTCAAAGGTTAAAATTCTAGAGAAGACTGACCAAACCAGGAAAAAAAGCCTCAAAATTGATTATCTAAAAGCGAAAATTTCAATATAACTGCTAATGAATGTTTGGAAATGTGTTTCTGCAGCCAAAAGGGACACTTTAAGGGGATGCTATTTCAACGCGTAGTGAAACATTTTGTAATCCAAGGAGGTGACTCTGAAAATCATGCAGTTATAGAGGACTGGACTTCTAGAGAGAAGCACTACAATCAGCTTGAGAAAAGGTTTCTTTGAATCCACGCCAACTGTCGTTTTCCATGCATAATTTACTCGTCATTATTTATTTTTATTTTTTTTTCCATCCAGATTAAAGCATGAAGCTTTTATGCTTGGTACATCAAATACTAAAGTTGATAAAGAAGGATTTGATATTTTCATCACAACCGCGCCAATTCCAGATCTAAACGCAAAGCTTAATGTTTTTGGACGTGTTATTAAGGGAGAAGATATTGTTCAGGTAATATAATATTACAGTTGTTCATGTTTGTTCTTTGTTGTGTTTAAAATGAAAATAAATAATTATTGATTGGTTAATTTCGCGATATGTAATCCAGGAAATTGAGGAGGTGGACACAGATGAACATTACAGGCCTAAATCTCGAATTGGGATAATCGATGTGACACTAGAACAGAAGATTTAAGGTTTTGGTTGATTTGATTTTTTTTTTTTTTTTTTTGTCTCGTGAGATATCGAGCAAGAGGTTTGGGTTAAATGGTGTATGGTTGTGCAATCCATGAATATCTTTGTTTGTGTATGTGTTAGTTTTAGCCTTTTAGGTCATACAATAACCTAAAATTTTGTCATTAAATTTGTTAACCAGTTTTCTGCAAGATTCTATATTTGTTGTTTTGTTTTTTTACAACTATTTATTTTATATTATATCTTAAAATCATGCTCCATGGACTATTATTTTTCACAAAGAGCAGTAGCCAGTAGAGGGTAATTAAAATAATAGATGCCTAGTTAATATAGAGTAGTATAGACTACGCAAAAGATACCTTCTATGTAGCATATCTTTATCTCATATTATTTAGAAAAATTAACAAAACAAAGCCATGTTTAATGTTTATTGTTTAATATGGGGTTGGTAGCTGATAATCAGGGATTAACAAAAGAGACTCCTGTGTTACATGTTTAATATTTAAGATAATGTATGCTTAAGTTTAGTGTTTTAAAGAATGGATCGAGCCTGATGGTATAATAGGTTAACCAACCATAGTCAGTGTTGACCACAAGCTAATTAAATGGGAAAAAATGGATCAACTGGTTTGGAAATGAACAGAACAGGGACTTTGTTGACACTTGACATGCTGATTTTTAGACTGGGCCGACCAGTTGAACCGGTTAACTTTCAGAGGCGTTGATTCGCCAATCGTTAGGCAATCATCCAGATTTCAAAACATGAAAGTAATGCTACCTATTAATTCTGTTTAGAGGTGGCGCACGATTGCTTCCACAATCAAATGCTTCCACGAAGGGGCTTATCAAACATGAGGTTGCTCGAAGGTCCTCAATTACTACATTTGACCACCACGAGGCTGCCTTAAGGTCCTCCTTTTGCATATGGGGTTGTCCAAAGGTCCTTTTTTTTTTCATTTAAGCAACTCACAATCAACAAAATCATTATAAACATTTAATTTTCTCCAAGGAATACTTGCCGAGTTTGGAATCGATCAAAGATGGTCAACGTCAGTTAGAAATTTAGGGTGCAAACGAACCGAGCCGGGCCCGAGCTTGACCAACCTCAGTTTGAGCTTCGTTTTCAAAGCTCGATCTCGGTGCATTGGTAATTTCTCAAACTTGGGCTTTGCTTGTTTATAATATATTAAATAAAAATAATAGGCTTGTTTAGGCCCACGAGCTCGATAAGTGAAGCTCGGGCTCAGGCTTGTTTACTAAATAACTTTAAATGAGGGGTAAATATTGTTATATATTAATAAAACTAATATTACACTAAGGCTTGACGAGCCTGACAAGCTTCACATGTCAGACTTAGGATCGATAAATAAACAAGCTTTGTTTTAGGCTCAAGCTTGGCTTGGGCTTAATAACGCTCAGCTCATTTCGAGCTTTTTATCGAGCTGAGCTCGAGTAGATCGCGAGAGGCTCGGCTTGTTTGCACCCCTAGTCAAAATTGGATCCAGTCGATCAATGAAGGCTAAGTTGACTTAAAAATATAAAACATAATTCATATGTCTATAATATTAAAGAATTAATATCATTTATAAAAAAATCACATCTTGTTTGAGTACTCGCAACTTCCTAGTTCCTAGTTGACTAACCTGGTAGCGCTAGCGACTTTCGAAATCATACATATGTCGCAACCACTTTCAAACGATACTTCAAAACATCTTACTTGTATGTATTACAAATTTACAACCCAAAAACGTACAAAACAAGCGAAAGCGATAGAAACTTGCCTCAATGCTTCTTACGTTAAACATTGTTAACCTTCCACTAATTCCTATTGAACTTCTTGCTTCTTATATGTCCTATGGTCGTGACATCCCATAATCATATTCAATCATCGAATAAAAACCATCCTAATCGACTTAGATACTTGCTCGATAACTACCATAAGACATAAATCTCATCCCCAGATCTCAAATTTGAAACTTAGAGATTATCATTTAACTTAGGGGAATCGGATTCTAATTATATAAACTTTGCCTCGTTGGCTCGCAATAATCTATACTTACGAAATTCCCTACAACAGTCCCAACTTTGAAACAATTTCCTCCAATGATCTAAAAAAAACAGTAACTTTTAGAAATTTAAATCAGGTGTTACATTAATGGCGCCACTATGTCCTACTCGTTATCTAGAATGATAATAGCCTTTAATTTGAAAACCTAAGCAAAAAGAGTAAGTAACACCTAACCATAGGTTTGATTTTGATGCATATGTTGATTTTTTCCCAACAAACAAATAGTGGGGTCTTAAGTGATTACAAGATTCTGTACATGATTAAATTGGCCTTTAATCGACAAAAAAGAACAAAGGGGTGTTGTTTTAACGTGAAAACAAACAACCATTCACTCAAAGAACTAACCATGTTATGGATTGACAAACAATGACGATTAAGTTAGTGTACGCAGATGCATGTATTAGTCATATGAAAACACGTGTTTCAATATAAGTTACATTGAGTTAAATCGAATATATTGAAACACGTGTATTCATATGATTAATACATCACATAATGCTTAATTGAACCGTTTTATTCATTCTTGGCAAGGTATTTAGGAATTACACACCTCTTAATTGGAAATTATATACCTTAGCCTACATCACACACCAATAAGAGGCTACCGCATATCTCAGAATATAATGTCACACCCTCAAAATGTGATAGTACGGGGGTGTATGAAACCCATAATCCTCTTGTCAATTGCCTGCGGTGAATCACCCACAGTTTATATTGCTGGTTTCCAAGTATATGTCATGTCATTTATCTTGCTTTTAATAGCATGTTTCCTTGCAAATTAGACAAGTGTGGAACCCACCAAACTGTCACAAAGTTAACCTCGTCAAGACGAATTCTCAAAGTTTTAACCTTAAACCTTAAGATCGTTATTTATTTTGAGTTAAGGTACTGTGTTGCGATTATATTAAGAACTTTATAACCATTTTAATCCGTTTTATGGTTTAAAAGGATACTTGAAACGACTAATTTAGATAAACTTATACTTGCTGTTAAAAAAAAGTTTATTATTTTATTAGGGCAAGGATCTTATAAGAAAATAGTTTTTTCTTTTTCTTTTTTTTTTTTTTTGTGAAAAGTGTGCAAATTATTAAAAATTGATATGTATGCATCATTTTTGGACTTATTCATAATGTTAACGATTAATTTAGATAAACTTTTACTTGCTGTTAAAAAAAGAAATATTTTATTAGGGTAGGGATCTTATAAGAAAATATGTTCGTTTGTTTTTTTGTGAGAAGTGTAAGAATGATTAAAAATTGATATGTATGCATTATTTTTGGATTTATTCATAATGTTTTGGATTGTTTTGCTTAGAAAAACACCAAACATAATAATTAAAAACCGAAAACAACGTATTCTAGGTTTAAAACTTAAAACACCATGCCACAAAAACTTTAAGCAGTGTGTTTAAGTGTTAACTAGTGTGTTTTAGCTATGTTTTAAATTTAACTAGCAGGAGCCCGCGCGTTGCAGCGGGACTGCACGTTGTTTAGTTAATTGGCTCGCTGTTTGTTTTCTGCTTAATTTGAAGCGCCGTCTAAACGACGAGGAAAGTAAGGTGACAATCTATGCCGGTTGGTTAAAGCACCAAAGTAATAATATGTTACATTCGAGCCCCTACGTGTGTTTCTGGTACAAAATTTGTGTATGCGGGCGGGATATTGTATTTTGAGCTCGTACGTTGCAGTGGAGTCGATAATTTATAATTTACAGCAGCGGGTGTTGCTTATCATCTTTCGGTGAGCGTAATATAAACGTATTCCTTACTCGTTAAAGAATCAAAATCCATTAACTAATTGTCATTGTATAAAAGTTAAAAACAAAAATCATTCTAATTCTGTTTCTATCTAATTGAAGTTCGCACTCCAGCTATTTTTGGGAGGAGATAAACTGCAGCATCAAAGAAGATGTAATAAAAATCGCCTTATGATTTTTAACATGGTCTGACATCCGGTCAAATCTATGGCCACTGGTTTATCAAAGTGACTCCTTATATGTTGCAATTAATTAAGTAAATAATAAAAGCATCATCATCATCTTACATTTCAACGGAAGTTACTAATTCTTAATTTTTAACCAAGTTTGCTAATGTGTAAAACTTGAAAACATCACTCCAACCACTACTAACAGACATAATGAAGTATTCTAAATCACAAAACATGAGAGAACTTACATTGCAAAGGAGCACCACTTGGAGCAGAAGCTCTAAAAATTCCTTTATTAGTATACAAATTAACTTCAACAGTAGGAATTCCTCTACTATCAAGAATTTGCCTAGCCTTAACTTAGTAATCGCCGAAGGAACATCTTCACTTAGGCTATGTATCTGAATTTATGATGTGTTAAACAAAGATTTCGGATTTGATTCCTCTACCTAACCAAACTAAATTGTTAATTTCCCAATGATATAAATGGTTGCTAACATCAGTAACTAACAATAACAAAACATCTGATATAAATTAACTAAGAAACTTACCATCAATATTTTACTCCATATCTTTCTATTACCTTTTTTTTGTTTAGAAAAAGTATATGCTATATGTTTTGTAACAAAGAAACAAACCCATAAAAATAGAAGATTTCATGAAAACAGTAGCTAAATCAAAGCAATTATCACACGGTTAATGTGTTCTTATTGCACTCCATAAATTTGGTTCATATGACCTCTAAATTCAACCACCGGTTGTGGACACATGAATATCACATGTGATTCGGCTTGTCTTCTTCTCAACTCCGTCCATATAGAAACCATGTTGCTATTGCGAAGGTTATAAAGTAGGATTTAATTGGTAAATGGAAGGGAAAAATAAATTCCGATTAAAACTGATTAGGGATATCGAAAGAAGCACAGTGATTGAAGATGTGATTAGTCGCACCAATGGCGGCTTAAAGGGTATGTTGATGGAAATGAGGTGAAGAGTTGTTTCTGCAATGAGGAGGCATTTGAAAGGAGGTGAACCGCCATAGATGTGTGTATATACATAGTTAATGAGCGTCTTAAAGATTAAAAGAGTAAATTATAAAAATCATCCTTTATGTTTATAGCGGTTTGGAAATGATGTCCTTTAAAAACATAAATTACAAAAACGTAATTTGTATTTACAAACCCTTACATGTTACGTCCTTTTTCCCTAACCCAGTTTTTTTTTCTCGTTAAAATATAACCAATGGGACCTCATGTGAGGGTATAGTGGTGGTGGGTGATAGTGTCGGTTGGAAAAGAGTGAGAGAAAGATTAAACTTAAGGGTGAGAAAAGAGAGAGTTGTGTGTGTATATAGTTTTATGTATTAAAAGATTACTTTTATAATAAATAGGAAAAAGACTAATCTACCCTCACATGGGGTCCACTTGGCCATATTTAACAAGAAAAGTTAACTGAGTTAGTGTCAAAGGACATAACGTGTAAAGATTTGTAAACACAAAGTACGTTTTTCTGTAATTTGTGTTTCTAAAGGACATGGTTTGCAATTCGCTATAAACATAAAGGACGACTTTTGTAATTTTGTCAAACTATAAAAACAATTGTCTTAAAAAATGCATCAATGACATATATCAAAAACAAAATTAATAAAAAAGAGATTATAAATGAACTTTGACTTGTATTAAATTTTCATATTAAATTTGTCTTACTAATCTAATGAAATTTCATTTTTGCCCATATAAATAAATATGAAATGACGATGTTACCCGTCCAGAATACACTATATAGTAGTATAGATAATTATAATATATTGAATTATGTTTTAAATTGTTGTGTTTATTGTTTTTGAAGTCAAAACACCAATACTAAATCCAACACATAATGTTAAATGTTAATTCTTAATCATTTCTCAGACTTCTCACGAAAATCAATTTTCTTATCGGATCCCCAGCATATTTTATAATAGTGAAATCTTTTAAAAGAAGAACAGAGGGAAGAACAAATCCAGAAAACCGCGTTAAATCCGCGCACGTGCTGTTGCGTATATATTGCGGGATTCGGATTTAATCATACACGTGACCTCTTTTCATTGGCTAAGGCCCAACGGCTGACGGCCCGTTTTTTGGATTTATTGGCCCGATTTTCATATATTAAAATAGGTATGGGCTGGCGATTACTCTGCTTAAAATGACGTTTTGTATTTTATTTCCTTTAAGTTTTGTATCTCTAAAATAGTTTGGTTCAGTTCCATCAACGACCCGTTCTTCTTTTCTATGTAGAAATTTGGTATAAACAAGTTTAATTGTTATTGAAACAAGGCTTAAAAAAACAAAAGGCAAAAATCAAAATAAAAATCATATTGAATACAAGGCTTAAAAAACGAAGAGATAAACATCATATTAAAGTAGTGTATGAGGCTAGCCACTTAGTAGAGGTATATGCATTTTAAAGAGGATGTCCAAGTTTCAAACTTTGACAATTATGTAATTTAGAATTTTTAGTGTAACAACTAGAGTAAATGTAACAATTGTCGTTCATATATATATAAAAAAACCAAGAACATGAACGAAAATTGTGATGAATGTACAATTTTACAAATGTGATATCTTCTTATTAAGACACCATAATGAATTATTACGTGACTTAATTGTTGGGACTCTCAATCAGTCGGGAATAAATATTAACTCCCATAATAAATTGTCATTGTTGGTATGTAATTGTAAACCAGTCGGACCTAGCCCGAACTCATCTAAGCTCGAACATAAGCAGGACTTGGCTGGTTACGTATTTATTTATTATTATTTAATTAGTTATTTATATGCATATTTAATTAGTCTTCTACATAGTTTATCTTCTAATATAGTATTTGTTAAGATTTTATTATTTCGTTGATAAAATACAGAAAATCTAAGGAAAAGCAACTGAGGAAACTTTTGTGGGGTAGGATATGGAGGATGGTTATGTGTTTCCTAGGGATCATACAAAAAGAAAAGCTGTGTTGATCACCGGCTTTTTGACATTCGTCACATATTTCTTTTTTCTTTTTTTCGTCTATTTATTCATCTTATTTCTGTATGATATTCAAATTGTTACGAAGTTTTCAATTGTTTTATATATATATATATATATATATATATGATACGCAAATTGTTTTTAAATTTAAATAACGAGGAATTTAAAAAGTATTTTAAATTACATTACATGTAAGATTGAAAATGTATGATTTGAAACAAGAAAAACATATTTTCTGGTAAACGGTAATTTTTAAATAGTTTATTAATTAAGTTGAGTTTGAGGTATTAGGACATGATCCCAAAGTTGTTCATTGTGACATTGTGTCATTTGCATGGTAGAACAAAACTATTGGAGTATGATGAGTTTATGAGAGTAGGTGATTGTAGAGTCAAAAAAATAAATTTCAGATCACAAATTACAAAGAGATGCTTATCTTTATCTTAAGACCATAGGGTGTGGTTTAGGCCCATCATCCATGCCTTGCCTTCACCTCAGCTGCCACGTCAGCGTGGGGTAGGAGCATCCATGAGATGATGGTCCAAGGGGTGTGGAGAGAGGCCCATCATCATTTAATGTTTTTCCTTTTTTTTTTTTTGTTTTTTTAAGGCATGGTCTATTTCCACCCCCCCCCCCCCACTTCTATTTTCACCCCCTTGAAAGCGCCTCGCTTAGGCCTAAGCGAGGCGCTTTCTTTGCTTTTTAACTACCTCGGTACGAGGTCAGAAAAAGCTGATTTTTGACCCAAAGCGCCTCGCTTAGGGCTAAGCGAGGCGCTTCGAATAATTTTTTATTTTTTTTGGTCTTTTGAGATTAAGGTTTAACATTTTTTTTTTAAGTCAGACGTTTTTCAAAAAAACATTTTTTATGTCAATGGGAGGGTAAACAAAATCGTCGATCCGACTGTTGATTTCTTTCTGCAACAAGGAACAAAATGTCAGCTTTTTCCTGAATTTTACTTGCTTGTATGAAAAGTATATTTTAATTGTTCGTTTGACAAACGTCTGGCTAACCTGTCCAGTTATCAATCTCACTGTCCAACAACTGAATTTTACTTGCTTGCATGAAAAGTTTATTTTAATTGTTCGTTTGACAAACGTCTGGCTAACCTGTCCAGTTATCAATCTCACTGTCCAACAACTGAATTTTACTTGCTTGCATGAAAAGTTTATTTTAATTGTTCGTTTGACAAACGTCTGGCTAACCTGTCCAGTTATCAATCTCACTGTCCTTTAAGCAGGTTTGCCAGAGGGTCACTGTTCATACACACAACTTTTTGCTCTAGTGGTGTGCTCTACCTTTTTGACAAACACCTGGCTAACCTGTCCAGTTTGCCAGAGGGTCACTATTCATACACACAACTTTTTGCTCTAGTGGTGTGCTCTACCTTTTTGACAAACACCTGGCTAACCTGTCCAGTTTGCCAGAGGGTCACTATTCATACACACAACTTTTTGCTCTAGTGGTGTGCTCTACCTTTTTGACAAACACCTGGCTAACCTGTCCAGTTTGCCAGAGGGTCACTATTCATACACACAACTTTTTGCTCTAGTGGTGTGCTCTACCTTTTTGACAAACACCTGGCTAACCTGTCCAGTTATCAATCTCACTGTCCTTTACGCAGGTTTGCCAGAGGGTCACTATTCATATTGTTATTATTATTTACATTATTATTATTTCAGTTCAAACTTTTCAAACACCTGCAACATCTCAAGAGTCGAGGTCCTCTGAAAAAGACATTGTACAATGATTTGGCTTTGCAATATTTGAAAATTATCATTTCTTGACATGCTTGGTAACACCTTGATCTGCAATATATGAAAACAGGAACATTCCAAATAACAGTTCAAATTTTAGTTCAAACTTTTCAAACTCCTGCAACATCTCAAGAGTCGAGGTCCTCTGAAAAAAGACATCGTACAATGATTTGGACTTGCAATATTTGAAAATTATCATTTCTTGACATGCTTGGTAACACCTTGAGTTCAAACTTTTCAAACTCCTGCAACATCTCAAGAGTCGAGGTCCTCTGAAAAAAGACATCGTACAATGATTTGGACTTGCAATATTTGAAAATTATCATTTCTTGACATGCTTGGTAATACCTCTGCAATATTTGAAAATTATCATTTCTCGAAAAGTAATTAAAAACACTTAAAAATGAATTAAAAACAATTGTTGTGTCGAATGTTTAGTCGGAGGACCACTTACAATGATTCATCAAAGTTGTACAAAGCTGGATGTTTTTACTGGAAAACCAAAACGAGCAATAAACGAAGCGAAACGGAGAGATATAATTTTCTTGGCTTGGAAACAACTTAAAAGAAGCAAAAATGAATTAAAATTATTTTTTGGTGATTAACAGATAATTTTAAAGAATTAAAAGAAAATCAAGTTTTTAAAATAAAAGGCCAAAGCGCCTAGCTTTGGTCAAAGCGAGGCGCTTGGGTGCCTAACTTTGGCCAAAGCTAGGCGCTTGAATGGTTTGATTAGACCACAAGCTCCTCGCTTTGACCAAAGCGAGGCGCTTTGGCCTTTTATTTTAAAAACTTGATTTTCTTTTAATTCTTTAAAATTATCTGTTAATCACCAAAAAATAATTTTAATTCATTTTTGCTTCTTTTAAGTTGTTTCCAAGCCAAGAAAATTATATCTCTCCGTTTCGCTTCGTTTATTGCTCGTTTTGGTTTTCCAGTAAAAACATCCAGCTTTGTACAACTTTGATGAATCATTGTAAGTGGTCCTCCGACTAAACATTCGATACCCATTTTTTTTCAAAACATAACTTTTGCATGTTTAATTGATATGTTTGACTTCCAGACTATATTATAATTGATCGTTGGTGGTTTTCATAGCACCTTGTTTGATTACACTCGTGTTCAGCCTTTATCAGGCTGCCTTCATCGTTGACAATTATCTCTCCGATAAACAACTGTAAAGTTGTTTTACTAATTTCATAGTCTTGATACTTTTAACAACTGAATTTTACTTATGGAATCTTTTCAAAGATGATCAAAAGAACTAGACAGTCTGTTCCCATGTTCTCCATATCCATACCTTGTTCCAACCACTAGACAGTACCTGTGGCCAAAAGAACTAGACAGTAAAATCATCTTCTTGTAATTACTTTCAAGTTTTTTAGAATCATTGAAGACACCTTTTCAGTTGTTATCCGAGAGATAACGATCATTTCGTTATCATTGCTAACAGACTTTGACCGATCAACGATGAAGAGAACCTGAAAAGTGGATACCATGGATCAGAGAGATTTAAGCTAATCAAACTCATATCTCAAGCCGGTGCAAGTTATGTTGTTTTCATCTATCTCATCACCTTCTTCTAACTTTTTCAGTTGTTATCCGAGAGATAACGATCATTTCGTTATCATTGCTAACAGACTTTGACCGATCAACGATGAAGACAGCCTGAAAAGTGGATACCATGGATCAGAGAGATTTAAGCTAATCAAACTCATATCTCAAGCCGGTGCAAGTTATGTTGTAGCATCTTTGATCATCTTCTTGTAATTACAACTTTTTCAGTTGTTATCCGAGAGATAGCGGTCAACGATGAAGACAGTCTGAAAAGTGGATACCATGGATCAGAGAGATTTAAGCTAATCAAACTCATATCTCAAGCCGGTGCAAGTTATGTTGTAGCATCTTTGATCATCTTCTTGTAATTACAACTTTTTCAGTTGTTATCCGAGAGATAGCGGTCAACGATGAAGACAACCTGAAATGTGGATACCATGGATCAGAGAGATTTAAGCTAATCAAACTCATATCTCAAGCCGGTGCAAGTTATGTTGTAGCATCTTTGATCATCTTCTTGTAATTACAACTTTTTCAGTTGTTATCCGAGAGATAGCGGTCAACGATGAAGACAGCCTGAAATGTGGATATCATGGTTCAGAGAGATTTAAGCTAATCAAACTCATATCTCAAGCCGGTGCAACACACACTTTCAACCCATTCCTGGTAAACCCAGGGGAAAATGGCTATATTAAAAAAACTTCAAGATTATTGTTTTGTTTTGTGGATCAGACGAGGACTTGCCTGTGTCTTGAAAACACAAGGATGACACACGAAGCTTTAGACTCCAAGCGGATCCCTTGATTGCCGCATTTAATGAAATTTAACGCGCATACCGCATTCGGAGTCTGATTGCACCGAATCCAGTCTTCAAGGTGGAATTAAGCACCTGAAAGGGAAGTTGAAATTTTGAATGATGTTTTGTTTTGTGGATCAGACGAGGACTTGCCTGTGTCTTGAAAACACAAGGATGACACACGAAGCTTTAGACTCCAAGCGGATCCCTTGATTGCCGCATTTAATGAAATTTAACGCGCATACCGCATTCGGAGTCTGATTGCACCGAATCCAGTCTTCAAGGTGGACTTAAGCACCTGAAAGGGAAGTTGAAATTTTGAATGATGTTCGTCGACTGCACCTTGAGCGAGCCGCGTTTAATGAAATTTAACGCGCATACCGCATTCAGAGTCTGATTGCACCGAATCAAGTCTTCAAGGTGGACTTAAGCACCTGAACGGGAAGTTGAAATTTTGAATGATGTTCGTCGACTGCACCGAATCTAGTCTTCAAGGTACCATGGATCAGAGAGATTTAAGCTAATTAAAAAACATTTGGAAACACAAAGATGGAAAAATTCACTAAAAAGCCTAAAATTTCGGACCCTAACACACACAAGACGAATGTTGCAACATGAGTTCGACCAAGATGACACACGAAGCTTTAGACTCCAAGCAGATCCCTTGATTTGGGTGGAACAAGGTATCATCAATCTAGTATTAAGCACCTGAACGGGAAGTTGAAATTTTGAAGTTGGTTGATGATGTAAAGTTTAAGTCATTTACAATGATTAGGGTTATTACTTTGTTTTTTAAATTTTTTTAACTTTTTATAATTATTAAATTAAAATAAAAATAAAAAAACCAACTCAAAACATCAAAACAACTACCAAAATAAATTACCCCCTTGAAGCGCCTCGCTTAGGCCTAAGCGAGGCGCTTGGAATTTGAAAATCAGCTTTTTCTGATTCTCGTACTGACGGTCTCGAAGTTAGCTCAAAGCGCCTCGCTTTGGCCTAAGCGAGGCGCTTTGAGGGGGTTAAAATAGAAGGGTGGGGGTTTAAATATAACCACCCTTTTTTAATTAAAAAATATTAATGTTACAATAAAAAAGTTAATATTCTAAATTAATATTAAAAAGAAAATATTACATTAAACCGTTACAAATAATTTAAAAAAAAAACATAACTAAAATTACAAATAATTAAAAATATTAAAGTAACCTACTCGACATAAAAAAAATTACAAATAATCTAGTCTTGCCCGTTGTTCCAAATATATTCAACCAAGTCCGCTTGAAGATTGCGGTGTGTGTACTCGTTTTGTAACGAGAACTCGTTTAAATCTTGTTGATGTGGGTTGACAGGAACCGTATTCTCCGGCGGGGCGTTCTCGTCATACACACAAATGGCGGCGCCTTCGTCTTCGATTATCATGTTATGCAAGAGGATACAAGCATACATACAGTAACGCATTTTTTAGGGGTGAACATACGTGCCGGGTGTGCAATGATGTGCCATCTTGCTTGTAGAACACCAAATAATCGTTCAATGTCCTTTCTTGCCGCCTCTTGATACTTGGCAAATTTCTTTCTTTTTTCATCGTGAGGGCGGTGAATACTTTTAACGATCGTCGAGTAAGATGGGTAGATTCCATCAGCAAGATAGTAACCGCGCCTATACTCCACACCCGATACTGTAAAGCTGGTATCCGGACCGGTTCCTTTTATGACATTGTCAAAAATCTCCGACTGGTTAATAACATTAATGTCGTTGTTCGAACCAGGAACGCCAAAGAAAGCATGCCAAACCCATAAATCTTGTGAACACACCGCCTCCAAGATTATCGAAGGATATTCTTGATCTCCTCGTTTGAACATTCCGCGCCATGCTACCGGACAGTTTTTCCAAGGCCAATGGTAGCAATCAATGCTTCCGAGCATTCCTGGAAAACCATGTTGTTGGTGGTGAAACTGATACAATTGCTGGACCTCACTGGAGTTTGGTTTTTGCAAATATTTCTTGCTGTAAAGCTTCACCACACACTTGCTAAACTTGTATAGACACTCTCGTGAAGTTCTTTCCGACATTTTTAAATACTCGTCCCAGGAATCCGCCGCAGTCCCGTACGCTAGTTGCCGAAGTGCCGCCGTGCATTTTTGTAGGGTGGTGAACCCTCTTTTGTTTCTAGCATCGTATCGTAAGGTAAAAAATGGCTCGAAGTTAGCCATATCATCGGCTATACGCAAGAACAATCTTCTACTCATTCGGAACCTACGCCTAAATAGTTCCGCCGAGTATAAGGGTTCGTCGGCAAAATAATCGGCCACCAATCTATCATGGGCACCTACACATATTTACAAAAATATTAACACAATAAAAATCTACAATATATTTACAAAAAAATATATATAATGTACACAATAAAAATCTACACTATATTTAAAATATATATATATAATACACATAAATAATAAAAAAAATATAAAACTTACCCTCTCGGTCTCTATTTATAGCCGCTTTCCTAGTTCGAGGTGCCGAATCGACTTCGTCTCCTTGTTCCTCGGCAATAATCTGCGCCGCTTGCCCCACGATGTTTATAAAAAAATTTACGGCTTCGTTTGTAGATGATGAACCCGTAGAAGACGAAGACGTCGAAGAAGATGATAGCGACATGGTTGTTTGAGGGTTTGAATTTTTTTAAAAATATTAGTTGGTTTAAATATAGTGAGAGTATTTGAGAGAGTTTTTATAAAAGTTGGGGTGAAAAAGGGTAGGGGTGTTTGGTTTAAATAGTTTGAAAAAAAAAACTTTTTTTTTTTAATAAGTAGCCGTTGCCAACGTTCACCTCCACGTGTCCCCTTCTCATTCGCCGGCATCAACGGCATTATTCTGCCGGGTATGCCGCACCCACCCTATGCCGGTCCAAGGGGGCGGTGTAGCATGGCCCGGCAAATCCATGCCTTGCCTATGCCGCCCCCCATACCATATGGTCTAAGGAACCCTTTTTTTTTGAATAAATTCAATTACATGTTTTAAATAATTAATTACGAATCCCATTGTATCATGTCGGTTAAGATAGCAATATCATATCACTGTTAAAATTTGGACGAAACGTTAAAATTTGGTATATCTAACGTAGGGCTGGCAAATCGTGTCCCTAACAGGTTAACAGGTCTCTGACGCGCGCGAACAAATCAAGTTCTAAACATGAACACGACTCGTTAACTCATTTATATCTCATGTTTATAACACAGTTTTATGTTTTATGTACCAAAAAAGGGAAATGAAAGATTTTTGCCTCTTAATTCTAAGTATTAAAAAAAGTCAAAAAATCAAATAGTGTACTTTTCAGTCAAACAGGTCTTATCGTGTCTTAACAGGTTACCCATTGCCAGCCCTAATCTAACGTCAAGTGTCGTCAACTTCATCCAACCAGCTCTATGTTTCATCCAATCGTCACGGTATAGTATAACTACATCATTATAAGTTTACATTATATATATATTAAACGGAGAGATCTTACAAACAGTTATTTTCCAACTTTTTTCTTTTCGCCTCTTTTTTTTTTTTGCTTCCTTTATTAAGTTTTTTTTTTTGCGTTTTGACCACCAAATTTTTTATTAAGTTTTTCTTTTCCTATTTTTGCCACATTTTCTTTTCCTTTTTTTAGGTGTTCTTTTTTTCCCCCTCATTTTGGCCACCAACTTTTTTATTAGCTTTTTCTCCCACAATCTTTATTTTTCCATAGTTTTGGCCACCAACTTCTTGATAACTTTTTTTTCCCATTTTTTTCCACATTTTATTTCTTTCTTTTTTACGTAGTGTCCGTCTACGTTCGTATAATACTTTCGTCTCCGTTCGTCTGTAACACCCTTTTTGGTTAAATTTTTTTCCCCTACTTTTGCCACATTTTATTTCTTTCTTTTTTACGTAGTGTCCGCCTACGTTCGTATGTAACACCCGATCTTTAACCCAAGTTGCTCTACGTTCGTATGGTATTTTCGTCTACGTTCGTATAGCAATTTTTTATGCGGCGTTAGTCTACGTTCGTACAGTACGTTCGGCTCCGTTCGTCAACGTAAGTTGTTTTAATTTTCTTTCCCAATTTGGACACCGACTTTTTGGTTAAGTTTTTTTTTCCCATTTTCGCCACCAACTTTCGTTTACGTTCGTATAATACTTTCATCTACGTTCGTCTACGTTCATATAATTCTGCCGTCTATGTTCACGTTCGTATACTTCTTTCGTCTACGTTCTTATAGTACTTATGCCAACGTTCGTCTGCATTCGTATAGTACTTTCGCATACATTCGTGTGCGTTCATATAGTTCTTTCGTCTACGTTCGTCTATGTTCGTATAGTTCTTTCCCCTCCCATTGCGTAGATCATGGCTAACGGCGCAACGCGCCGTACTTCGAAAACACTAGTTTAAGTTGAATGTTGATGACAAAGTGTTTTGAACTTGAAAATATAAAATGTAAATAATTTGATAAACGTATTGTAGGAAACTAAAACCGGTTGTTATGTTTATTAAAAAAAAAAAGTAAACTAAAGTAAAAGCATGATGAGTTTACTTTCGTGTGCACGCTCGCTCATCAACTACCTTTACGGTGAAATTAATGCATTTAGTTAAAATAATGATATCCTAAGAAATCAATATATATACCACTTTCTTTAAAAGAATTACAAAATATTATTGAAGAATAATCTCCTTTTTCATCCAAAATATGGTCTATCAGTAGCAATTATTACGTGAAAATAGGAAGTTTGATTGTGATACTTTTAACTTTTATATGTATCATTAGCTTTTATCCCGGGAGTGTCCCGGCGTTAAAAAATATAGCCATTCTAATAATACTAATAGTAATCATTATTACTCTTGTAATTAAATAAATAAAAAAATAACCTTGCTATAAGGTGACACCATGTGTTGCAGTGTTGCGTGATTCTTTCTCCTAGCTTCTTTTGATGAAGTATACCTATCCATCTTTAGAAGAGTAAAATTCCAATTATAACATGACGATTGGGTTAAATTTCAACATTGTATATAAGAACCTGGTTTAAAAGAAAAAACATGATTAATGAATAACCTGAACAATTTGTGTTTTTTTCCTGTATGAACGAAACCCCATAAAAAATAGTCTTTTTTTCTCCGTTTTTTATATAGCACTATGGTACTCGTTGGAAAGATAATAAAACGCTCGTTAATTTGGTGTAATTTTTTCTTTAAAAAATCCCGTATATAAAAGATATTAACGTTTAAAAATGATGGGAGAAAACATTAACGTATATAACGTATATAAAATCTAAATTTGTTTTTAAATTATTAAGGAGATTAGGGTTAGATAAGTGTAGGAGAATGGATGAAAAAAAAATAAAAAAAAAATTAAAAACTTTCACCTCAACGTGTCACGTGGCACATTCAAAGGAGGGTTGAGGCCTCCATTGAATGCCACCTCATCAATATTCAATTCTTTTATTATAAGTTATAGATTATAGATTATAGATTATAAAGAATTATTTTATTTAGATAGATATATTAATATACATTATATTGAAACAAATATTATATTTATTATTTTATAATTGGAGATTTTCTCATGCTAATTTAAATGTTTAGATATTTTTTGGATAAAAAATGAAAGTAGTTGTTAAGATATATATAATTATTGATGCATCATAATTTTTCTGATTATGTAAAAAATGTTATTTTTTAAATAATCATATACTTATAATTTTTCTGACCATTGAAGAGTGGCTAGGGGACTCCCCTTCTGGGGGGTTGTGATGATCTCTGACACAACATAGAAAATTCGCCTTCCAAAAAAAATAACTTATAATTTATATCCGTGATGTTGTAAGAAGAAGTCGTACGAAATACGATAAAAAGATGATCCACAGTCAAAGAGCTAAAATATAAAAGACAAAGTGCATATATATTATCCCACAATTTGAATGGTGGAGTGATTGTGAATTGGGTACAAATATTTTGACCAAATACGTTACCAAAACCACAGTCAATGTTACGATGCTTAAAACAAAATTTTCGGGAGGGCAAAAACCTACGAGTCACGAGACCATTAAATTGGGGTGCTTAACTAAAAACGTATTAAATTTTCAAGCAAAATACGAACAAATTTACACTATCGAGCAAAAATAAAAAAAACAGAGGGCACCCCATGGCCTCTTCTATCGTCCCCCCCGCATCCTATGGTCAACCCAAAATTACGAGAGCTGAAGAAAAGCAGAAAGAACAAGAGTTGATGTCGCGGATCCAACCGTTCAACGTCTACATCCTCTTTTCGCTAATAGATTAACCCTAACACGAACAATCAGGACCGCTAAGTCGAGATAAAAAAAATAAATCTTTAATGACAAAGCATAAGGCTGATAAACACCATATGTGTCTGTTGAAAGATCACTTGAGAAAAGTATTTTTTTAATATAATAAAATACTTATAAACAAAGTCTTATAAATTTAAAATTAAATTCAGTAACATGCATGTTTATAAAATATCATAATACTTTAAACACTTTTACAATTTTTTTTTATAAAATGATAATAAGACTTTAAGTACTTTTATATAACAAACCTATTCTTTTATAATATAAAAAGAAACAAAACTAATAAGTCCTTTTGGATCAAATATTAGTGGAATGAATCTTCTTAAAAAACATAATTCAAAATATAAATTAAGTAAAGAAGAAAGTTATTTAATCAAATGAACTTAAGGGGAAAAAATGAGTAAACCCAGTCTATGTATTGTAAGACTTGAGGGAGTGGGGCGGGTTTGAGGGGGCGGCGAGGCATTCCCGGGCGGGAACACCGGCCCACGGGGCGGGAAGTGGGGGGTGGTGAGGGTTGGGCGGTGGGGGGAAGCCGGGCGGTGGGGGAAAGGGTTGGGTGAGGTGGCCATTTTTGATTGGTTGGGGGAAAGTAACCGTTTGACTTTTAAAAAAAAAAAAAAAAAAAAAAAAATTTTTGAATATATAACCGTTGGTTTTTAACGGTAAAAAAAAAAATTTAATATTTAAACCCCACATTTTATTTAAAAACAACCACTACACTTCACCCCAACCTCCAAACTTCTCAATTTTTATACCACTCTTCTCCATATTTTATACATTTCAACATATATTTTATAAAACCATGAACCCATACAACAGAGGCTTTGACCCGAACAACCCATTCACCTACGTCCCGAACCCGAATACCCCACCGGTTCGTCCCGTACCAACCCGTCCACCCTATCCATCACATTGTCCCGACTACGCGGGTTACGCGAGTTATATTAGTGGACAAATGTTTCCACAATTTCCCTTTAACGATTCCACCGTTCCTAATACTTCTTCACCACAACTCGAATACACAACGCCACCGGATACCATACCCGAAACACAACTAGAAAATGTTGGGGGTTCATCGTCCGGTAAAAAACAACCCGCCAAAAGAACTCACAAAAAGAAGACGGCGGCGGAGAAGGCGTTGAACGCCGCCAACATCAAAAGTGGACGGTCCCCGAAGAGGTTGCCCTTACCCGAGCGTGGATATCAGAGTCGGAAAACGCGGTTGAAGGTATTTATTTTTAGACATTATTTTTTTTAGACATTATATATTTTTTTAAATTACATAAGACTAACGTTGTATATATTTTGTTATTGTGTAGGAAATAATCGCCACCGAGAAAACTTTTGGGACGACATAAACAACTCGTTCCATAACTTGATGGGCCGAGAGATGTATCGATTTAACGAGAGTCTCTCGTCTAAGTGGACGGACATAAACAAGGCGTTGAACGCCTTCAAGGGTTTTTATTATCACGCTAGAAATTATCCACGAAGCGGTGAAACGGGCGGTGACTACTTAACTAACGCCCTAAAAGCTTATCGTGATGATAAGGGCTTTGATTTCAAATTTTTGCACTGTTGGGAGATCGCGAAGCACCATTCAAAATGGGCGGACGTTCCCTCTGCTTCAGAATCGTCCAAAAGGACGAAAACAAATTCATCTCATAACCGATCGGGTGCTCGTGATGTCGACGAGCATGTTAACTTGGATGATGATGATGACGAATTCGACGAGGAGTTGAGTCGACCACCCGGTCGAGACAAGTCTAAAAAGAGGGCTCATAAGTCCTCTGCTTCGGGTTCGGCATCGGGATCGGGCAAAGGTACTTACAGCGATGACTTGTCCGACATACATGACACACTCGTCCAATTCAACACCATTCAACTACAAAAGCTCGAGGAGAAAAAAACCATTCGCCAAGCCTTTGAAAAAAGGTTGACTATGAAAGAACAACGCGAGAAGCGCGAAGATTTGAAATTTCTCGCGTTGAACACTGATAATATGGACGGTCCAGAGTTAGAGGCCACGCTACAAATGAAACGCGAGATTATGGAAAAATATAATATTAGGTGATTTTTTATTTTCTAGGTTTTTATTTTTAGGTTTGTATTTTTTTCGGTTTTTTTTTTTTTTTATTTTTTATGTTTTTTTATTTTTCTAGGTTTGTATTTTAATTATTATGAATTTTAATTTAGTTTTTAATTATAAAACTTATATTTATTACTTAAAAAACAAAAAAAAAAGAAAAAAGAAATGCCACATGGCAATTCCCCCCCACTCTTCCCCCCCTTCCACTCCCCACAATTTCCCCCCCCCCCCAAATGGACCCCACAAGTGCCACATGGCAATTCCCCCCCTCTTTCCCCCCCCCCCTCCACTCCCCATAGTCTAAAACTAACTTTGGCCTCATTCCTTTCTTTTCAATATTAAATCCAATAAATTACTACTAATTTTCTCAATGTTCAATACATGATAGAAACTTAAAACCGGTTTGGACTAATCACAATGAATTTATTTGAGAGAAAAATGGACCATTGAATCTACGTTCGATCTTCCGTCATTTCTGGTATAGCTTTCGAATATCCCTTCATCAATACATTGTGTATTTTTTCTAATAATACAACAGTAATGGATAGCTTTTAACTATCTTAAGTATATCCAGCACAGTACATCCATGAGATATAAAGTAAAGGGATAATTTGAGTTTGGTACTTTTTAATTTTTTATATACATCCAAATTAAAGAAAAGTAGAAAAATATTTAATAGAGTTGGATTTAAGACATAGATATAAAGTAAAAGATATAAATAAATGGGAAATATCGTCTAATAATAATATCCAAAAGTTGTAAATGGGAAATGATCACCCATTTGAAATGGAGGAAAGAATAAAAAGTAGTACACGGCAGGCACATACTACCACAACTTTTGCACAGATCCCCACTCTCATGACGTCGCTGTAAAAACCCCAATCTACGTTCATACCTAAACCTACAACTTACTTGCCTTGTAGTCCCTATACAAATAGCATACTAACAATCTACCCCTCATTTTTAACTTATCCAGCTTTATTCTTTCATAGTAATAACTATATCTTAGAGCATCATCAGTGAGTTATTACACGTTAAAGGTGAGCAAATTAATCGCCATAACTGATGACCAACATAATTAATGGTTATGGTTTTGAAATTTCTTTACCGAGCGGTTATGGTTATAAAGATTTGGTTAACTGATATGACCAAACCGAACGGAACTTGCACTACAAGAAATCGGACTTTTAGCGACGAAATGAAAAAGACCTTTCGTGACGAAATGTTGTCGCTATAGTTTATAGCGACGAAATTTCACTGCAATATGTTCGCCTCTATTGTTCCGTCGTAATAGGATGATCTATAGAGACGAAAGTCCCTCTCTATAGCACATTTTTAAAACACTTTTAATTCTAAAAAATATTACCTAATGCCACCAAGTTTCCTCGCTATAGCGGTAACTTATAGAGACAAAACTTCGTCGCAATAGTGTTAATCAGTAGAGATAACATATCGTTGCTATAAAGTCATGTTTGGTTTTTTTGCTGCAATTTATAGAGACAAAATTTTGTCGCTATAGCTGTGAAAAATCTGTTTTTTTTTTTCTAGATTTTCCACATTTCAACATAACATATAATCTGTAAATTCAAACCAAACTACATATTTTAAAGCAAACCAAGTTTAATCCTAATACATATAACTATGACAAGTCTAACATTTAAAACTTGCATTACATCATTAAAGTAAATTGTTCCAAAAGAAATATAAATTCTTAATCTTCTTGATCATATAAAGTCATCATCTTGATCATCTTCTTAACCAGCATTTTCTTCAACAAGTTGAGTCGATAAGCCGGGAAGTAACTTGAGAAATTGATTCATTTGTGCCCTTAAAGATGCATTATCTTGTCGCAACTGCTCCATTGCACGTTCTTGTCTTTGCCAACGTTCTTCCTCTTCATCGTTATCCATATTTTCTATAGGGAATAGGTTAAGGGTGACACTTTTTAGGACTCGACCAACACCCCGTATGTGAGAACGTCGAGAACCCAATAGCAGCGAAGCTTAGTCGCCATAGGTAAGCCCAAAAAAATATTCAGCCAATTTTTGTGGTTTACCAAGTTTAAGAAAATCAAAAATATAAGTTAAAAATTTTGTTGCAACGAAATTTTGTCTCAATAAAATTTTCACAAAGCGTCAATATTTCCCACCATCCTGCCAAGAGAAATAACGACGACATTTCCTTGCTATAGGCTATTTCAAAAAAAAAATTTCAGGAAAAAACCACTTGGAGACAAAATTTCGTGGCAATAGATTGGTATATAGCGACGATATGATTTCGTCGCTAAAAGTGTCGTCGCAATATGGCTGATTTCTTGTAGTGTTGTAATGTTAAGTTTATGTAATAGATTTATGTTTTACATCAACTATGTAGAGGTTTTTTACTATAATAAAAGTATATGATTAACAAAATGATCTTGATGCAGTGGTGTTTTTTATGAGGAATGAAACTTGTAATCAAAGGCTTAAGTATGTTTTTTTGTTAATATCTTATTATAAGGGATCCTACATTGGTATAGTATAATTAACTAGAAAGTGTAGTCAAGGTTACCTTATAAAAATAGCCCAAGCTATCCAACGATGTTGGTTCCGTTTTTTAGACCCATTGGCTTTTAATTTTATACTTTAGCCGAAAGTTAGTTTTAGTTAATTTTTTGGCTAATAACCAAAATAACCATAACCGAACTCATAACCGAGTAACCATAACCGAAGTTTGGTTATGGTTAAGAAAATTTCAAAACCAAACTAGCGGTTATGGACACGGTTAATGATAAAAACCGAACCAAACCGATCCATGAACACCACACAGATACAAATGTGGAAGAGTGTAAAGGGTGATGGGCCAGTGGTCATGGAGGAAAGAGGTCGTGGGAGAGAGACACCAATGTTAGTGAGAGAAGTTTGTTGGTTTTGTGTGTACGATAACTATTTGTTAAATGATCATTGACTTAAATACACCAATGGATTAACAAATAGTAATATTTTAATTAATATAATTATCATTTTTAATAGTATCCACAATAAAGCTATACAATGTGTATTTGTGTGTGTGAGAGTCTGAGAGAGGGAGAGAGAGGGGGAGGGGCGTGGAGGGGTGGTGGGACTGCCAAGTGGGCAGTGTTGGGTCGTAGGCACGCACTACCCCCTACCACACACACACGGGCCTGGTGCATCAAGATCGTTGGATCCTTCATGTTTGTTATAGACCAAATGACGCTGGGGATTTTGTGATGTGGAAGAATATGGTTATAGAGATGAAGGATCATTGCCACATCCCTTGGATGGTGATGGAGGGTAGTTATGAAGGATTGGTGATGGAGTTGAGGGCCATTAACGTACCTAATAGCCTAAGGAACTCTATGAACATTTAAAAATATTTTAGGCAGCTGCCACATTATCAAAACACTTATTTTTCAAAGACACCATATCCCACCTAATAAGAAAATTTAAAAACATTCAAAACCATTATCACATCTTCACCACATTTTGAATTTTAAATAACTTATTCGCACCACTTATTCTCTCTCAATATACTAAAAGGGGCTCACCATAACTTGTTTGTGTGTAAAAACCAACCCAAAAATAACTCCTAAAAACAACCATTGCAATAGCAAAAACTGATAATGTGGCAAAATTTAATGGAAAACATCCCCAAAAACATCATATGGGGATGCTCTAACTATCATAAATAAGGCTTCTCATTTGGGTATATATATAGTGATCCTTATAAGTGAGATCAATACCTTTAACCTACAAATTCTCCGTCACTCTCTTCTCTCTAAATTCGTGGGTCTCTAGACCCACCTTAGTCATCCTGATAATACGGTTACAAACAAATGAACTGTTTACAAACACATTACCAAACAAAATTCCATGTTTGTCCACAAAGGAAACGATTTCGTGCATGTTTGTTTGTTAATATTCCAAATGAACACATAATTGTTTAAAAAAAACCTATTATCAAGTACATTAATCTCATGCTTTACATATAGTCACCTAAAATATAACGGAAATAAACTAAAAATTTTAAAAGTTATAAGAGGTTAAACCACTAGGCTAATTGAGAACTGTGAGAATTGTTTTGGATATGGAGTACTCGATCATTTTTTAAAGTAAATTTTTTTGCTAAATCGTTTTTCAATTACGTTTTTTGTTTCATTTATATATATATATATATATATATATAGGGACAAGTTCAAATACAAAGTAATGAAAACGTGCGAAGTGTGCGGAGGCTCACTTGTACATGATAATTACGTAATGCCTTCATGAATATACAAAAACATTACGTAATTATCATTACGTAATTATCATGTACAAAGTGCATGATAATTACGTAATGGGAATCACGTAATGATAATTACGTAATGTTTTTGTATGTTCATGAAGGCATTACGTAATTATCATGTACAAAGTGCATGATAATTACGTAATGCTTTCATGAACATACAAAGACATTACGTAATTATCATTACGTAATTATCATGTACAAAGTGAGCCTTCGCACACTTCGCACGTTTTCATTACTTTGTACAATAATCGTCCCCTATATATATATATATATATAGGTAGAGGATCCTGTAGGAAAATTGGTTTGTGTGAGAAGTGTAGGAAGGATTAAGAATTGACATGTAGCCATCATGTTTTTGATTTTGGAATGATGTTTTGGGTTGTTTTGGCTTGAAAAACACATAACACAACAATATTCAAAAATTTAAAACACAATCCAATATATTATAGTCATTAAATTTAAATTTCAGATAAAACACCCTAGTAATTACTTAAAACACTCTGCTAAAGTGTTATTGACATAGTGTTTTAAGTTTTAAGCCTAAAATACATTATTTTCGTTTATTAATTGTTATGTTTATTGTTTTTCTAAGCAAAACAATCCAAAACATCATGAATACGTCCAAAAAAAATGATGCATACATATCAATTTTTAATCCTTCCTACACTTCTTACACAAACCTATTTTCCTACAGGAACCCTACCCTATATATATATATATATATATTTATATACATGTCTAAAACTAAAAGGTAAGTATTGTATGTATATGTTTTGATAATATACATATATGTACAAATGTGTAGAAATGATTGCATATACATGTATTTAAAGGAAAATTATCGTTAAGCATATGTTTATCTAATGTACTAACGTGTGTATACGCGTTTAAATTTGAAAAAGAAGTATCCTACGTATATCGTATACTCGATCCTTAAAGAAAAAAAAAGGTCCTGTAAGTAATGTAGGCATAATGTAAGGAGCAAAGTGAAAAATTTTCATGACAAGACAAAAAGATAATTTGACCACCGGAGTCAGGTTAGATAGAGCAACAAGTTACCATTCCCTTATCTATGAGTCAGAGTCAGAGATTGCATTAATTACGGCCACCGACACCTGTCCGTCGTCCGAACCATCCATCACCGGCTATCCCCGGTCAAACTTTCAGTCCAAGCCTCCATAATATTAATATTAATATTAATAATACCACCATCAAAACCCTCATTCCTTCTCTTTTACCTCCTTCCAAACACACACACACACACACACTGATCATATATAAAACATTTTGTAGCCATTATTAACTACACCACCAGAGATCGACTTAACTGGTGAGGATGATGCTAAAAATGGAGCCTAACCCATATCATCATCATCATCATCATCAAACGGATGTTATAGCCGACCCGTTTGCTTCCCTACCACTGGTTAGTACTGATGTCGACGTTGACCAGAAGACTTCATTAGGGTTCATGGAGTTACTTGGCTTTCAAGATTATTATTCTAACTCTTACCCTTCTTCAATCTTTGACAATACGACGTCGTACCAAAACCTACCGCCACCACCACCGTCGCTACTACCACCGTCATCATTGTCAGTGGAAATGGAACTACCCACGTCAGCTTATAATAATATTAATAATAATAATAATAATAATAATAATATTAATATTAATGGTGATCTTGATCATGATTATAAGGAGTTTACAACCGTTGATGAAGATATAGAATCATCGGTGGTGTTGAATGGACAGCCTTCATCACCGAATTCTTCTTCTATCTGCACCTCACCTGCTCATCAACCACTCCCCAAACAGTAAGTGTTAAGACTTATTATTATTATTACTATTATTATTATTATTATTATTATTATTATTATTATTATTATTATTATTATTATTATTATTATTTTAAGCATATAATGGATATAAATAAAGGGAAAAAATTAAAATTAAAAAGTTGTTTTTTAGTCACTGCTTTAGTGATTTTCTACTTACCCTAATATATATTCTGCATTGAAGTTGAAAAATCTAGTGTTTTTTTTGTATATTAATTAAACATATGTTTTTTGAGTAAGTGTGACTAGATCTGTTTTTGGGTGTACTAAATCAAGGTACACTTGAATGAACATGCAAATGTTGGATTGAAAATTAGTGTAATTAACTACACAAGCAAAAGAGGGTTTGTATAGATTTTGATTTTTATAAATTGTGCAATGTCTGAAAAATTAATAATATTGGATGGGTTTTGATGTATACAATTCAAAAGTGAATATAATATTAATGTATATAAAATAGGTGTGTAACACAGATGAAATGAAAACTAATTGTTAGAAAATTGAAAAATTAGTCACTTTCTAGGTGTGTAATTAACATATATGTTTACTTATAACCGAATTTATTAATCTGTGTATATTGTTATTGATTGAATACAAACCAAGAGATTACAATATATAATGATCTATATATTGTAATCTCTTGGTTTGTATTCAATCAATAACAATATACACAGATTAATAGAATTGAGTCCATTAATAATATGATGTGTATCACGTTAGTTTAGGTTATAATTCATTAATAATGTGATGTTGTGTGTCACGTTAGTTTAGGATATTTTTTTATAAGGAGATGTTTAGTAAGTGAATAAAAGTAGTTATATTCACTTGCTAACATGGGTGCTATTAATTATATAAACCTTTTATCATTGATGTTTATAACAAATCCCTAAGTAAGCATGCAAGCATAAAATTCTTGGTCTATCTAAACACTCACATAAGCTTATTTGGTATTTTTACAAACGAATCAAATCTCAAACAACCCTGGGTTGAAGCAACATAAATGGGAATATTTGAATAAAGAGATGAATAAATGCATGTGAATTTATAGGTGCATTAAAGAGAAGAAAGCAATGGGTGGAGATGAGACAAAAGCAAAGAAGAAAAAGAAAGAGAAAGCACCAAGATTTGCATTCTTGACGAGGACCGATATCGATCATTTGGACGACGGTTACAGGTGGCGGAAGTACGGCCAAAAGGCTGTCAAGAACAGCAATTTCCCAAGGTAGTGATCACTTCTTCGTTTCAGTTAAATACAAGATAAATTAACTTATTAATATGATTGATTATTGACTTGCAGGAGCTATTTTAGATGCACAAGTGCAACATGTAATGTAAAGAAGAGAGTGGAAAGGTGTATGGGTGATCCATCTTATGTCATCACCACTTATGAAGGCCAACACAACCATCCAGTTGCCCCTAATTCTGCATCTCTAGTCCCCTCCTTTAATCATCTCTTTACCAATGCCGCCTTCGTTGCCACCACCACCGCCACTGCCACTGCCACACCACCTATGCTAAAACCAGACCAAGGAGGGCTTCTTCAGGACATGCTGCCTTGTCATCACTAATCAATAACCATGCATCTTTACCTTTTTGTTCTGCCTAATATATGCATGGTTAAATGTTAACTGTTCTATATTACTAGTATATATATACATTGCTAAGAGTTTAGTTTTACTTCACTTTTCTATCTTGTACGCCTATATGGGAATGGTTCCATATATGTCTTTTCCCAAACCCTAAGCAACTTGATTGTTCGTGTATTATTTTTCTTGATTCTCGCAGGTGCGCGTTCTTTTACTTCATATGTGTATCAGGTCATGTTAGTTTGAGGTTGTATCATTTTGGTTACAATGCTGAAGTTCATCACTCATTGATGAAGATCATCTACAGGTTTCAGCCATGATTTGTGTGGTGGTGAATCCATTTTGCGGTTACCAGTAATCGTGGTCATCGCCATTGTGAATGAGAAGTTGAGAACCACTAAAGAAAACATAGGTGTGGATAGTTTCCAATAGATTTTAACACGGTGATGCAAGTCTAGAGGTGAACGTACACGGGGTTGGTCCGGTTTGATTACGGGTCAACATATATAACCGATAAACTGGCTTTAAAATTTTCAACTAGGCATTTCTTTTAATTACAAATGGTTTGTTTTGTATGGGAGAAGATCTATTATTTGATTCGGTTAAGTTGACTTATCTTGGGTACGTATTTTAATTTCAACCATATCTTTATGTTATTTTGAGCTACTTCATATAAAAAACAAATCAGAAATGATATATTATTCATATAAATGAAATGTATATTATTCATTAGGATTTGTAGAAGAATTTTTCTGACATATAGTCTTTATGATCTAAAAAAAAAGTAAAAGTGTGTTCATTGTGGTCCAGTTTTGTTATTTTAGTTATTTAGTTAGGGTGATGGCAACTACACACCTCCTTATTTATCTACACACCTCTTATATGGGGCGTATGACACCGTACACCACCTATATGGGGCGTATGGCATCATACGCCACCTGTGGTTCACCTTTCCATATTTAATGCTGTCAAACTTCGTATTTTGTGGTCAAAATATGTTTATACGCCCCATATGACACTACAACAAAATAGACTTTTAGCAGCGGTAGGTCGCCGCTAAAGGTAAAGTCCAGATTGCACAGGTTTTTGCCATGTGGAAATAGGGTATTAACGGCGACTCATTAGGGGCGACAATTGTCAATAGCGACGTTTTTTTACCGACGGAAGCATTAACAGCGACAGTCACAGCTAAAGGGTTAGCATTCGCGGCGACATCGGTCACCGCTAATGCTCCTGTTCATTGTAGTGTGATACCATACGAGTCACAAGTTCCATGTCAGACATATGGTGTGATTTGGTTTGTTGCTTATAATATTGTTAAACTTGTTAAAAAAGTTAATAATAAACAACAAACATCTAAAATGACTTATTATTTACTAAGTTAAACATTATAAAACGGATGACTATCGATTATAAGTTGAAAAATTGTTAAGAAAAAATAATTCGTATAAGTTGTTTGTAAAATGTTTAAAATAAAAGAAAACATGTGTATGTCGGTAACGTTTTTAACAAAGTATAACTCGTAACATGTCTATGCCGAAAAAACAATCTATACCCGTGTCTATACCCGACGTTTGGACATTTTAAAAAATAAATGTGACAACCAAGGAAAACCATAGTTTCCTAAAAAAAACCCAGTCATAGCCATATGGGGCGTATGAGGTGACTGATCTGACACCTAATAATTGCTGACACAAAGGTCAATAAAGTGACCCCTATTTGGAGCGTATGTATTGTTATACGCCGCATATAATAGCTTCAGGGTGTGTAGATACTTATGTGGAGTGTGTAGATATTATACGCTTTAGTTATACATCCAACCACAAGTGAGTCATGAAATCTGGTTATAACCATTGGTTTATAAATTAGTTTTGTTTGTTTTTCTTTTTCTAGGCGTAGGCGTAGGCATCATACATGTAAATTTTGAGCAAAACATGATGTGACGATGGCGTCATCAAGCACTAAAATTAAAGGGATATGGAATTGATACACCACGTGACATCATCCTTACATCATAATCAGATTCCATACACCCTCTTGGATCATTATTATATTATATATGCAACTAGGTTAATAATAAGGAGACAACTTATGGTTCCAATGTTTGGTTGCTTTTTCTTTCTTTTCCACTTTAATATATTATATTTTTATTTTTTATTTATTTATATTTATTGTTGTTGTTATATTTACTATTGGATTTATAAAGTCTAGAAAAATGAACTTTTATTACGTGTTATTACTGTAAAAATTTATTTAAAAAAAGTCTAGAAGCATTTAATAACGTTAGAAAAATAAAATAATTTAAAATGTCGTGAAATCGGCGTATTTTGACACGGTGTCTAAAATTGGGGTGGACGGTTTGGTATCGAGCGAACCGGTAGTGTACTCGTTTTTTTTCGTAAATAAAGTTAAAACCCGTGTATTTTTTATGTAAAAATTCACAAAACCTTCTCGTATGATACAAACTAAAATATAAAATTTAAAATAATTATTTAAAAAATGTCTAGAAGCATTTAATAATGTTAGAAAAACAAAATTATTAAAAAGTCGTGAAACCGGCGTATTTTTTGACACGGTGTTTGAAATTGGGGTGGACGGTTTGGTATCGAGCGAACCAGTGGTGTACTCGTTTTTTTTCGTAAATAAAGTTAAAAGCCGTATATTTTTTATATAAAAATTCACAAAACCTTCTCGTATGATACAAACTAAAATATAAAATTTAAAACGAATGTGTTACTAAATTATAAAATTTAAAACGAAAATAAATTTTTTTAGTGTAGAGTAATTACGTAATTACTCTAGTGTAAACTACTATAATTACTCTAATGATGTGATTACGCTAAAAAAATTTTATATTATTTATCTAAAAAGCATGTTTAAGCAGTTGCGAAAAAATTTCAAATATATATATTCCTCCCTTCACTTCTCATGTTTAGTAAGTTAAAACCATTTGTATTTGATCTTTACTCTCGTTATAATAAGACTATCCATTGTAGATAGAGGTGAGTGGGAGATTTATCGAATAATATTTTACCATGCTGAAACGTGGTGAAAGTTATTATGAATCCAAAACTAAAAAAACAAATAATAATAATAATACAGAAAAAAAAAGAAAAAACTGAAGGTTAAGGTGAATCCAAATCCAAAACTGAAACGTGGTGTAGTAAAATAAAATAAATAATAAAGAAAAAAAAGAAAGATAAAAACAAAATAGTGAAACGTAAAAAAAAAGGTTAAGGTGAATCCAAAACTAAAACAAGAATCTTTATTAGGTGGCAGCCTTTTATAATTTTTAGGCTCATTCTAAGTGGGTGTATATCCCCTAATAAGGTGGGTGTATATTTCCACCACCCCAAAATTAAATCTTTTACATGCAATTTGGTCGCCTAGATTCGTTTTTGGTTCAATGAATGTCCAATCACCCGCATTTTACTTAGTCATGTGCAAACCTAACATATTCTTTTCTTAAATTAACCAAACATAATATTCTTTTCCCTAAATCAATCGATCATAAAATCTTTTAATAACCAACCTAGTGTTCGAGTATGATGTTTATTTGCCTCAAAAGTTGTCTAAGGATGTTTGAGATTGTTAATCTAAAGTTCTTGTTGCATTCACAGTTTTAAATAATAATCAAATCCAAAATAATAATCAAATACCAAATACCTCTTAAATAATAATCAAATCCAAAATTAAAACATATGCAATGGAATAGATGTCATTGTCTCATCACGTGTATAGCTATAAAATTATAGGTTTAACTAGCCGATTACCCCGGGAAGGTCCCGGGGTTGAAAAATTTAATATGATTTAATAAAAAATGATAAAAAAAAGAAAACTCAAATCACGAAAAGAGTAAATAACTTAAACATAATCAATCTTAGTTAAAAAACATTTATTTAAAAAGTTAAAAAAATAAAAAGCATAAACCATATTAAACATAATAAAGTATTAAAAGGATAACCTTCAACATATAATCATCTTCACGTAAATTAAAATATGTTACAATTTGATTAATGAATAACCTGAACACTTTGTGTTTTTTCTGTATGAATATAACCCCACAAAAAATAGTCGTTTTTTTTCGTTTTTATATAGCACTATGGTACTCGTTGGAAAGATAATAAAACGCTCGTTAATTTGGTGTAATTTTTTTATTTAAAAAATCTCGAATATAAAAGATATTTATGTTTAAAAATTATGGGAGGAAGATAAGAGAGAAAAATTTAAATTTGTTTTTAAATTCTTTTTTCCTAAAATAACTCAATTTAATTTTAGTAATTGAGAATTAAGAGATAGAGAGATAAATTTAGAAAAATACTCAAAAACACCAAAAACACTCAATTATTAAGCCACGTGGCACTCTCAATGGGCATATATGCTTTCTTTTATATATATACAAGAACCCGACCCATATTATTATTCGTGTCAAATACTTCAACCCTAACCCGACCCACATAAAATCTGGGTCAACCCGAAGACGACCCGTTTAACCCGTATTTTTAAATGAGTAATACATGTTCATGAGTTATAAGCGGGTTGTTGGGTTGTAAACGGGTTATCAATAAAGTATTTAATGGTGAGTATATAAGTGTGACAAATAAATAATATATGTGCTAAAAATAACACAATTATAACTAACCATGTAAATAGAAATGATAAAAAAAATAAAAATATAATATATTTTTTTTTTCTAAATACTTAAACGGGTTAACGGGTCAACTCATTTTATATATGTGTCAACCCGAACCCAACCCGTTTTTTTAAACGGGTCGTGTTTAGTTGACCCGAACCCGACCCATTTTTTATAGGGGTCGTGTTAGTTGACCCAAATCTATTTTTTTCGTGTCGGGTTCGGGTCGGTTTTCGGGTCGTGTCAATAATTGCCGCCTCTAGTTGCAGTGTTGCGTAATTCTTTCTCCTAACTTCTCTTGATGAAGTATACCTATGTATCTTTAGAAGAGTAAAATTCCAATGATAGCATGGCGATTGGGCTGAATTTCAAAATCGTAAATAAGAACCTGGTTTAAAAGAAAAAACATGATTAATGAATAACCTGAACACTTTGTGTTTTTTTCCAGTATAAATGAAACCCCACAAAAAATAGTCGTTTTTTTCTCCGTTTTTTATATAGCACTATGATACTTGTTGGAAAGATAATAAAACGCTCGTTAATTTGGTGTAATTTTTTCTTTAAAAAATCTCGTATATAAAAGATATTAATGTTTAAAAATTATGGGAGGAAACATAAGAGATAAAAATTTAAATTTGTTTTTAAATTATTTTATCCTAAAATAACTCAATTTAATTTTAGTAGATTAGGTTTTATATTATTATTTGTTTTTTTTAATTTGCCACATGGCATGACACATGGCACACTTAAGGAGGAGAATGCCTCCTTGAGTGCCATGTCATTAAAATTGCTTTCTTTTATTATATATATAGATATAGATTAGACCGTGTATTGTGGATAGGTGAAACGGGCAACAAGCCCTTCCAAACTGGCAAATATGGGCACTAACACTACTACAATAGAGTGTGGTTGGGGGGGGGGGGGGGGGGGGGTGAGGCATGACCTAGCTCTAGGGATGGTAATGAGTCGGGTTTAGGACGGTTTTATTTAATCCTGACTCCATACCTGATTAGGTATGCTTGTCCCAAACCCGTTCTAAAACCCATCGGGTTTGTATCGGGTATACCCACAGGTTTCGGGTAAACCCGTTAGGTTTTAAAACTTACCTATTGGGCATATCCGACTCAAAACTCGTTGGGTATCTATTGGGTAACTACTAACCAATACATTTAGCATTATTAAATATGTATGTAAATGATTAAAATGTATAAATATAAAATACTTAAATCATATAAAAACACTAAAAGACATAGATAACAGGTAGTATACACTAATTATTGGTGTTTTTTTTAGCACAAAATGACAATCTAGATGGACAATTAGATATGTTATGCATAAATATTTAAAAAGATATATAAGAAATTATATCGTGTATCTAATCGGCGGGTATACTTTATTGGGTAATCGGGTCGGGTAACGGGTACATCATCAAATCCCAAACCTGCAAAAAAAGTAAAAACTAATCCCATACCCGGACCTATACATGATTACCCGACCCTAAACCCGTCCTAAATGTGTCGAGTTTTGGGTTTACCTATCAGGTTCGGGTTTGATTGCCATCCCTACGCTCATGGGTGATAAAGCACAATTTCTTTTAATTTATTTTGTAATTAATATACAAACTAGTTATTCATCCCAATCTCACCATTTCTTTTTTCAATTTAGTAACTGACCGCATCACATTTCACACTCCAACAACACATTTTTAGTAAAATTTGAAACCCAAGGGCTTATGCGACTACTACGAGAGTAGTGAAATATGTTACTCTCATTATAGTTTAAACCAAATATTATAATCTACTCACCTTGTTTACATTTGAACCTGGAACATCCATTCTAGACTACGCATTGACATCCTCTCAATGACTAAGGGTGGAAGGTGTGGTTGTCCGGTACCCTCTTTGGTAGGGATACTCGAACGGCTACACCACCCATTGTGGGGGTGGGTTCTCGGTTGATACTACACAATGAAGTGTGTAGGTGAGAGATTGAGCTAGAGAGATGGTAGTGGGAAGTGTGTGTAACATGGTGGGATTCATGGTTTAGGGTTCCTTATGGCAGTACTCCCATCAATTAAAGTGTTTTAAGGTAGTGATGAGTTGACAATGCGTGGATAGTGAAACCTATGATAGTTTGGGTGACCACATCATCCAGTCTCCAGTCTTATGCATACAGCGGATGAATGGTAGTTTTATTATTTTTTTTATTCTTTTTTTATTATTATAATAGCTCTTAGCGTATTTTGTTTTACTATTACAATTTTTTTACTTTCAATGTACGAAATTTTGAGTATGCTATTTTGGCGTGTCTATTTTTTATATACATCTTGATATAATATCTTTTAAAACTGAGTTGTGACTTGTGAGTAGCAATGTATAAGTAACTGAAACACAAACATACATATTATCAAATCTACCTCACATTTATTTTATGTTTTTGATAAATTGACGTCGTTTACCATTTTTGTTATTCAAATAATAGTATGTAATACTTTATAAGATTCTGGATATAATTTCTTTTGAAACTAAGTTATGAGTAGCAATGTACAAGTAATTGAAGCACAAACATACATATTATCAAAGCTACCCACATTTATTTTATGTTTAATAAATTGACGCCGGTTACCGTTTTTGTTATTCAAATAAATTATGTAATACTTTATAAGATTCTGGATATAATTTCTTTTGAAACTAAGTTATGAGTAGCAATGTACAAGTAATTGAAGCACAAATATACATATTATCAAAGCTACCTCACATTTATTTTATGTTTAATAAATTGACGCCGTTTGCCGTTTTTGTTATTCAAATAAATTATGTAATACTTTATAAGATTTTGGATATACCATTGCAACCTGCTTGTCATTTATCTATGTTTCTATAAAATTTTTGTTAAAAATCGAACGGATAAAAGATATTGATTTTTTTCTTTACTATGTCAACTCTACCTTTTTTTTTCTGTTTTGGTTGATATACCGAGTGTCAGTACCAGATCAATACCATAATGAATCAAACCGATACTAACCAAATCTATGCCGCAATCCGCGTGGGAATTTCCTTAGTTATGTATGAGATCAGTGGAACAACCGTTGTATTACCGCTCAGTTAGGTTAATTTTTACACCTTATTCCTTCATACTGAGAGAAATCATGCAAGGAAAATTATGACAAACGAAAGCCTACATCACATACATGCACAAAATGACTTGCTTACATAATAAACGGCATTTCAATTTTCCACGGATTTTAACCTTACCTTAATTTATATGAGTTTTTCTAGTACTAAAATTGTATTTTTGATTTAAAAAAAAAGGCTTCTTTATCCTTCTTGTTCCCTACATGCATACACGATACACACACAAAAGAAAAAAAGAAGAAAGAAAACCACACCAGCATATATAGTCTTGTATTGGATGTCAACAAAGATTTTCAGAATACATATGTATATAATTTACTCCATGAATTAAGATTGTGTGACATGTGAACTAATGGTAATTCACATATGAATAAACAACATGTCACGTATGTAGTGATGTTAATTCATACGTGAACTTATAATACGTGTTAACTTGAATATTGTTTAACGGAGTAGTTCACATCTCAGCTTACATTGTGAATTCATATCAATATTTTGTGATATAAATTTACACTAGAGAACTCTTTATATTTTGTTAGAGCATCAACAGAAAGAATACTCTCTCATGAGGCACCTTTTGAACGACGCTGTGACACCAATAGGATAAATTATAAACTTTACAATTGTGGTTCATTGCGAAACATTACATTACTGTAAAGTGTAAAACCACTTCTCACATCAATTCAAATTCCAAAATTATAGATTCACCCTAATACATATATCCTTTATTAGCAAAAAAAGAACAAGGGCTCACAAAATCCATTCGGGTTTGTTTTTCGTTCAAGAACACTACGCGATCATGTTTCGATGGTCTCTACTTAAAATTCATTCCAACATGTGCTCATATAATGCAACAGGAGATGGTTCAACGAATAAATAACTGAACAATAAAGAAAGCAACATTTTAAGCCCAAATAATTGTTTAAAACTTTACATAGCTTATATGGCTTTTGCTACATACGTATATAACAGCCGTCATGATCAAAAGAATAATTTCTTTGATTGTTGAAGTTATTACTTCAATTATCCTTTCAAACCAAAAGGAGGGAGCGCACACAAAATACAAAAGTATTCATAGTAAAGAAGCAAGTATCAACTGTTAAAACAAGTATGAAGAATAATGTTAGGGGTTAATAACTGTCACTGATGATGATGATGGTGATGGCGATATGGATGACGACGGCTTTACAACTCTACCTTTCAAAAGAAAAACAACACAGCATTCATATCACCAACAAGAAACCTAACTAAAATCCACTAATCACAAAGGGGTAGCAGCTAACACATCAAATTCTGCACCTACTTCCCTCATTTCTTGCTCAATTTCCTCGCTCATTGCTTCCATAATATCAATCTCTGATTTCAATTTCTCCTTTTTCAACACCACCTGTTTCCGTTTTTCCTTCAGTTCCTTTATCTGTCTATCAATCGCTTTCATCTCATCATCGCACTCTCTCTTTCTTTGTACAGTATGTTCCTCTATTTTCTCAGCAACCCCTTTTGACCGTTCGGCCAGTTCTTCCTGTTTGTCCTTTATCAAAAGCAGTCTGGTCAACCGTTCTCTTATCACCTCAACATCAAACCCGTTATTTTCAAGTTCTACAAGTGTTTCCAAACAGTCCTCTATGGTACTTCTTGGATCATCGAATCTCATACCACAAGTCTTGTCAACCACGGTCGAAAATGTAACCATGGTACCAACGGCTAACCCTTCACGAGCACTTTCTTTCACACCTTCCAACAATGGACGGAAATGTGGTTTTTGCGGAAGCATCCGGAAAGCATCCATTGATTCTATGGTTTTCCAAAGCGACACGTTTCGGACAAATGGCAAGTCTTCAGAACCCACGACACATATTGCAAATTTCTCACTCGCATTTGATGATTGCTCCATGGTTCCTTCTGGAGATAGATTTGTTTGTCATCAATTTGTAATTCTCAAGAGAAAAAAAATTAGTACAAAGAGCCTTACCTGGGCCAATAACAGTTATTGGAGTGTCGTTTGCCTCAACCCATCTAGAAAGAGGTCGATCATCTGACAAGGTGTCCAGCGATTTCCCAACAGAAGCTTCTACATTTCTTGTTGCCGAATCCTTCTCCAACCTCCTAGCTGTTTTTTCTTTAGATGCATTTTGAGAATCTACATCAAAAACTGTGGGAAATATCAACACATTCAAATGACTGGAGGCTCATGGATCAACATTATATAATTAATATGTAATAGTAATCCATCAACTTATAAAGAAATCATTATTGCACCTTGAGCTGGGGACTCTGTGTTTACACTGATTGTCCTCCGTTTTCCTCGTTTTCGTTTCTTTTCTGTGAACTTCTTTGTCCCCCGACCCGGTTCAACATCTGAATCTTGCCCAGTATTTTCATTTGCCAGCTTGTCTTTACTCAACGGGTCATTTTGTATCCCCAGCTGCTCCTTTACAAGACCATGGTTCTCTTCCAATGACTTGGTTACTAAAATTGTAGTCAAGCCAATTTCTTTCTTTTGACCACCTTCTGCCACAGATGGTGCAGATGAAACAACAATGCCGTTCTGATTATTATCTGCAATTAAAATAAATATGTGTTAGAAAGTATGCACCAATAAATTGTCATGCAGCTGTTGTTTACGTAAAATTTAAAACAAATAGAAGGTAAAGGTTACCTGTGACCGAATTCTTGGGGCTTAACGCTCGTAACTTAGGTGGTCGACCCCTCTTTCTTTTTGGAGCAACAGATGCAGTATCCCCTTCACTTCCCTTCTAACAAGAACATGAAAACCATTACAATCATCAAATTTATATATATTTTTAAGTACAAAATTATGTGTGCTTTGCTACAAGTTGTATTTTTCTCACCTTCTCTGCCACAGTTAATGGTGAAAGTGGAACACCAGGTTGTTGCGTGTCACTTTCTGTAACATTTGGGGTCTGTTCAATGGAAAGCTTCTGAAGTATCTTCCCTTGTGATACTGTCATCCCATTACATTGCAAACCCATGACAACAGGAATGGGAGAATCTTTGGTAATATCTTCTTTTTCCACAATTTCTTGGGTTCCGGTTTTAATGGAGTCAACTTTAGATCCTGAAATTGTTTTTCACCTTGAGCACTTGATATACAAGGCTTCTAATTAAGTTTAAAATTAGGATTCCATCAACCACAAACCTTTGTCCGAAGCTTGCAAGTTCCTAAGCTTGTTGCTTGGTCTCCCCCTCGTTCTTGAAGAATCCGTTAGTTTTATACTCTGCAACTAAAGAAAAATCAAATTTGCCCGCGAATACCGAGTGAACGAATAAATAAAAGCACTTATTGCTTAGGTAAGAAATACATTCGTATAAGACATTCAGCTCACCACTTTCTTTCCATAGGCTTGGTCAGTCATTCCCGTTACTTCAGCCTCAAGGCCTTCAGATGGGCCGTTTGCTTTTTTACTTGGATCATCATTCACAATTTCATCCTGCAGTTTCTTTGAAGACAGTGAACCCTTACCATTGATATCAAGATTTTTCTGCTTTGTTCTTTTTGTTGTTGATGTTGCTAAAGTGGATTGTTTATCTATGCTAGGTGTTGTCTGCTCAATTTGCTCATCTATCAACGAAGGAGTTGTTCTTCCATCAAGGTCACCCTTCACAGAATTAAGATTTATATGATTACAATTTACAAAAAGTAATCACACACGTTTTTTATAAATCAACTGTACCCAAGTGTAGTGCCTCACCTTTTTGAAAAAACAAACTAAGTAACTAACATCATCTGCCCACATTTAACCACCTAACACATTTGAGAAACTATGTAACAACTTAACTCACTTAGGCTTGCTCAAATCAACCTCCACCAACATAATTGGTTCAAGTTCAATCACCCAAGGCACGTTATGACGTTAACGAGAGTTTGTAAGTTTACTTGCTCAGATAAGACTAGATTCATAATCTTTATGTGCCCGTGTGTGCCCATTATATTGCATTTAGTACACATCTTCAAGTATTATATGATTAATATTGTACCTAAGCTAATACATACACATATCATCTTTAGGAACCGTTTTGGCCATTCCACATTTTCTTCCATCAACAGAGATGTATTTACTTAGTTCTAGTCAACAAATAAATAGAGCAGGACAGGTGCAATTGTAAAACAAGCAGTCCAGTTAACCATACATATGTATATAATGAAATGAATACCTGGGAAGCGTTGAACCATTTGCCACCTTTCCATTCCATATGTGGCCTTACTGTTGAGTCAATAAATTCTCTTTCCTTTTTTGTATGTTTAAAATACACAATATACCTATTACCAGCAAGTTGTTTGGTAATTACTCCACTCCACCATCCAAAATCATAATAAGCATCCACCTTTTCAAACAAAACAAAATTCTTATCCCTCAAATGAGGCGGTGTGGGTCGAATATGTAGATAATCTACTGTAACTTTATGATGAATCGCTTCGTCACCATTTCCTGGCTGCTGATACTCAACTAGAAAAGTATTGTTGTCTGAGTTCTTTAGTATAGTCGCAGGAACCCAACAATCCCGCAAATTTTCTCTCTCAAAACACACCTCTACTTTTTTTCCTACAGTGAACATCAATCCTGCTGCTCCCTTCCGAAAATTTCACACAAAAACGAAATCAGAAGCACGCATAGATAAATTAACATCACCAGATAAACAACAAACAAGCTCCTATACTAATACATTTTTACACCAAATTCAAACTAAAACTATAAACAATACGTCCTAATCTTAATGCAATCCCGCAAACTTTCTCTCTCAAAACACACCTCTACTTTTTTTCCTACAGTGAACATCAATCCTGCTGCTCCCTTCCGAAAATTTCACACAAAAACGAAATCAGAAGCACGCATAGATAAATTAACATCACCAGATAAACAACAAACAAACTCCTATACTAATACATTTTTACACCAAAATCAAACTAAAACTATAAACAATACGTCCTAATCTTAATGCAATCGCTTAATCACCAACTGCATAGTCTCAAGAGGCTGGCCAGAGTTCTTATTTTACTATTTACAGAACAATAGTTAGAAAAACTAGCATCAACAGATAAACAACAAATAAAATCCTAAATTAAAATAGTTTACACGGTAAAATAATGTTCATCATAACATTGTACAACTACATTACTTAGGGTCTGTTTGGTAGCCTCTTAATGAGGCTCTGAACCATTCAGCTCTGAATGGTTCAACCTAAAAAAGGCTCTGAATGGAATGGTTAAGAGCTGAACCATTCAGACTTGGTGCTTAGCTGAACCACGCTGCACTTAATCATTCAGACATCTTAATGATTCAACACTTAATCAACCAAACAACCCCTTAATCTATAGTGAAATAACCAAAGAAGTAGAACCACCAAAATTGGAGTTTATCCAAAGAACAATAAACCCTAGAATACATAGGTAGCATCTGTTTCGTGGAGTGTAATAGGAATGGGAATGGAAATGTAAATGGAATTGGAATTCGCGTGAGAACTAGAATTTGATTTAGAATAATAGAATCTGGATGAATTGGAATGTTACGAATGTAGATTCCCTTCCGTACGATGTTGTTCAATCTTCAATCCCAATTCCATCTTTAGTTGAACCGAAAAATATAAGAAATTAAATACACACTTCAATTCGATACAAATTCCATTCCATGAGACAAACGCTACCTAATATTCATCAGAGCAGGGTACATTACTTACTGTACAGTAAGGAAACCAAATAACCCCCAAATTAGAATTGATCTAAACAGCAATAAACCCTAGAATACCTAGAAAGTACATATACACACAACTATAATAATAATAATAAGTTGTAGATATATAATTGAACAATTAAAAGCATAAACCTGCTGCTGTGGTTGGAACCATCTTCCACCGACCCATCGTCGATGTATCCGTAACTCAGAACACTTAAACCGAGCCTGATCAGGTTCAGAGTTTTGGAAACTAACAACAAAGTTATCGTTATCAACGACAGCTGTAATTACACCGGTCGACCAACCGTCTCTATAAAAAGCGTCAACGACGTCGTTTAGTTGGAAATTAGGAGGAGTGGTGTCGGGTACAGGTGAGGGTCTGACGTAGGATATGTTAGCGTATTCTCTTAATGGACCGTGGTCAGATAAGAGATTGTGGTACTCGACGTAGACTAGTTTGTTTGTGAAGGGAGGAGGGTGGACGACGGTTGCGACGTACCAAGTGGTGTTGGGACCGTCGTCTTCGTGGGAGGTGACTTCGATTTGTGAGCCTTTGGTTAGGAAGGAGAGGGTTGAGGTGTGGTGAGGGTTAGCCATGGTGGTGGTGGTTGATGGTCCTGTTCGTCCTCATTTTAGTTTTCTGAACCCTAGGTCTGCCAATTGGAGTCAGGTGTCGTTGGTTATGGCTTTTTGCTTACCCATGAAGTTGTGGTTCTCGTGGAACACCAAGCCTCACAAACATCCGCCTCACATCGATGTTCGTAAGTTCTCGGTTAAGATAATATAATTTGATCGGATGTTGGGCCTGCCAAGACTATCCCAATAAAAAGATAAAAAAAGTCACCTTTCAAAAAAAAAGTTATATGCTAATCATTGTTTTTTGTTTATTTAAATATCGAGTAAGTACTAATTTAATCTTTATCTTTACTGTATAACATAGTAAATGAAAATCTTTACTTTATAATCGTTTTGGTTGTTCGGGCGAGCACTCAACATTTTGGTTCATATAGAACGGTTTAGCAGGATAGTGGGACTTTGTTTTAGGATCTTGCTTTAGGAGTACAACTTTGCAGTTTATTATGTGGCCTTGGCTTGTTATCGTGTGTTATTTGTCCATATCATGCGTTTTTAGACTCTATGTATTCTAGATGTGCGATGCTTGAGTAGCTATGTATATTTGAATTTATTGTTGAATATTGCTTTTGAGCTAGGAGAGTCTTACTGGAAGCAACATTTATATCATTTGGGGTAGAGATAAGGCTTTTTTACATCTCACCTTCCCAATAACCTGACTATGAGTGGGATTATACTAAGTACGATTGTTATTAGAATGGTTTGTATGGGGCATTCATGCGAATTTGACGGAAAAGTGGTTTTTTGGGTTTCACGGATCCATATCTGAAGAGTGGGATCAAGATAAATATAAAAAAAACTTTGATGTCCTTTTGGTATAAATGTTAAAAGTTAAGGGTCATTTATAAAATAATTCCTTTTGTTTTAAATAATTACTTTTGCAACAAAAATAATCACCTAGCAACAGTCATGTTTCTCTTAACGCCTGTTATCTCCATAACGCCCCTTCCTTTGGTCCCCTATTAATTGTGATGCGGTGCGGTGTTTGGTCCCCCATGGGGTGAAGTGTCACCTCCTAAAGTCCACTACACATAGTCTAACTTCTAAAAGGTAAATTTTGTACCTTGAATTAGTGAAGTTGAAGGAAATATACAAAGAAAAAAGAGGAAAGGTTAATTAATTTTTTATTTTGGTATGATAACCCAATGAACCATATAAATCAGTTTAAATAAAAGATTTGTCCAAGTCATCAAAACTAGTATGATTCACATATGGCAGGACTCCAAACGGTATCGGTTTAGTTCATTACGCTATTGTTACAGTACCGACACTCGGTATATCAACTGTTTATTTTCTTTAATTTTTATCAATACACGTTGTAAGAGTTATAGTGTTTGGATTCTTTGTAAGAAAAAAAAAACAAAATGAATCATTGATATGACCAAAAAGAAGCAAGCTCTTAACCCTCAAATTCAAACATGTGGGCACAAAAGGCTATCCTCCTCTATTGTTACGTAGCAATAGAAGCCTGCTTATGTTGCTTCGGTGGTGTTTCGCCTTCTCTTAGCTATGGCCAGGAGCGCTAGTGGACACGGGGAGGGAGCCAGGCGAAGCGTGTCGTTCGTAATGAACGAGACCACTACTTCGCTTTTTTGTTGGATCACAGGCGTGAACACAGCAGATACTGACACTGAAATATATTTTTGAAAGCTTACTACCACATAAATTGATTTAGCATCCAAAACAGTTAAAATTCTTACATCCAAGCATACATTTCCCAGAAGGTGTTTCGATATCAAGTGTTATGTGGCACTAATTTTCTTTTATTTACATTAGATTGCATCATCTCGAGGAAAAAACATGAAAACATTTTTTTTAAGGACTGCCTAGTTATTTATATTTTTTCTCATGAAAGCTTACTACCACATAAATTGATTTAGCATCCAACAGACTTCAATTCTTACATCCAAGCGTACATTTCCCAAAATGGTGTTTCAATACCAAGTGTTACGCGACACTAATTTTCTTGTATTTACATTAGATTGCATCACATTATGCCGTTGGCCACTTCAAGAACACAAAAACCACCAACCCCACAGTATCTCTCTCGTCTGAAATGTCCATGCTTCCTTGAACAACAATTTCCCAGATCAACACAGTTCACTTTTCGCATGAAGATGAACAATACGACGATCAATACTGGTTTCTATTTTCTTGATGACCTATAAAACTGTCAGAATCAAGCCTATAAGCGTCGTTTATATCTGGATAAGAAGATTCTAATGTGCTTATCAATTATAAACAGTACAGCATTCGTTTAGGTGTGCGATTTACCTGCCATATTAACTATCTGTTGTCTTCAACTTTCGAGGCCTTTTGTTAGATTGAGCTGGTGAAGATGGAGCTTCTCTTCCCGGTCCCTTTAAACCCAAAATACATTAACATTAACAATTGTGACCATGAAAGATAAAACATAAAACCTAATAAGATTACAAGGATATATGAGCAGAGTTGAAGGGAGGATGCTCCATACCTTGCGTTTTTGGTCCCTTTTGCCAACTCTTTCTGTTGATATTGCTGGAAAAGAAATGAAGATTAAAACAAAACAAAACAAAAAAATTCAAATTAAATAACCAAAATGAAACCATAGTAAAAGACAAATCAAACTAGTTACCTCCAAAGCTTACTGAGTCAGGAACGAATGTACGGTCCTGATCAATGCCACGCTGTAAACGCTGTCAGGTCACACCGATAGTAAACCATATAGAAACATATAATATAAACAGAAAGAAAGTAGTTCTAGCATTTGTCATATAAAGGGCTTAGTAACCTTTGGTGTGTCTGGTGTTTCAGTATATGAACCTTCACGGTAAGAGGAACCTTCTTCCTTATTTTGCAACTGAAAATGAATAGACAGAAAAATTTTATTCAGCAACTCAAAAGGTAAATAAACAGAGAACAATTGTAAAATTGCACATAAAACAAGACCGTACTAATTTTTGAAGATTTAGAAGAGTCAGTATCTCTTTTCGCAATTCCAGATGCTCTGCACAAACAGCTTTAGTAGGGACTTTAGGTTTCAAATTCACCTGTACAAATCAAAAAGTATTTATATAATATATAAGATACAATAAAAATATATAAATTTTCCATCCACAAATGTGTAGAAAATTATAAGAAACCTTAAGCTCCTGTAAGAATTGTTCAACACGTTTAATAGTTCGTAATCCTGCTGATGAGCTGGCAGCTTGCACCATTTGATCCAGTGCGTATGTCCTCAAGTACACCCGGAGCTGAAGACAAGACAAATCAATAAAATATAAAATTGGCTTCCTCCAACAAGATCAATATTTTCATCATACCAATAAATTACATAAAATACATGAAACAGCCAAACAGCTAAAGTGGCCAATTTAACATGGTTGGGAACAAAAACATGACCAGGCAACTAATTAAATTTAGCTTTGTTGAGATGTAAAAATGATATATATGAATGTGTCTCTCTGTGTATAAATTTGTATACATGTGTGTGTGTAAGGAAATTATGATACCGAGCGAAGGGAGGCTGCTGCTGCAGCAGCATTATCTGCCATTGACATCAAAGGTGCAACACCTGAAGCAGCTTGAATATTTGAAGGTGATTCAATTTCAACAGGAGCAGTAGTTTTTTCCATGTGTTCTGGACTAGCATTTAATGTGATAGCCAACTCAGCATCCTGAGCAGCCTGAAAGACAAGATGTGAGGCACATGAGACATGACAAGTGGCATCTTCATACACACATTTGTGTAAAGATAGAGTAAAGCAGGAAATGAATCCAGCATGAAACTTGCCTTTGCAGCCATACGAGACTCCATTATTTTCTTAGCTTCAGAAAGAACCTGAACGCAAAGAATTAACAGAATAATAATTATTTTCCATATAAATATTAAACACGCCCTTAATTATTTGAAGTGAAAAATGCATACGTCAGCATCTTTACGCTCTTGGTGCTTTGTCTGAGAGAGAACCATTGACAATGCACGCTTACGCTCAATCTCTTGAGTGATGTTGTACGGTTCCTACACCAAAGAATTGAAAATATCTTTAAAAGGAGCCAAAAGAACTAAATGGCAAATCTATAAATATGTTGAGGTAAACATAATATAGAAAAATAAAGGTGGATATGTTACCTTAACAAGAGGGTGACCAGAAACATCAGCAGGAGATGGTGCCCTTGCAATTAATATTGCCCGAGAAACTGCAATTGTATAAATACAAGAAAACCAAATATTTAAGTTATAACAAAGAAAAATTAGTCATTTGTAGCTTTTAATAATGTAACTGGTGTCACGACATTAGGAAAAGAATATGAACTAAATTACCACTATAGTAGCGATTCTTTAGTTCCTCCACTGATCGAGATGAAGAAAATCTATCAGCAATTACAACGAACCGGAGATCGAAACGTTCACATAAATCAAAGAGTTCATCCGTCTCTTCTTTGGTCCATGACTGGCAAATAAATACAAGATTGCTAATAACAGATATTCGACAAATGTTGACCCGTCTAACCTTTTATGGTCTAATCTTTTTATATACTTGCTTTTGTCAAAAAAAAAAAAAAGAACTTTTATGGTTTATTCTAGGGAAAAAATTGTTGTTTGGCTGAAATAGAAATTTATTTTTTGCACTTTGTCATTGAGGTTGTTGTTGTTTACCTCAATGACAAAGTGCAAAAAATAAATTAATAAAATAAAAATTCTAGCCCCCTTATCGCTGCTCATAAGACAGCAGAAGAGAGATTGAAAAATAATCTATAACAAATATCTGATAACATATTTGACACTCACAGGATCTGTCAGATGCTTCTCATACTCCTCATCCGTGTACTTGATCACATCAACAGACTGCAACATTTCAAGTCAAAGTCAACATGGTGTCCCTCTATACACACAAATATTGATTTTGCAGTTAATCCTACCATTAACACAAATATTGTTGAAAGTAATGAGGATAAGAAGAAGAAAGAACCATATGAACACAGAGAAATAAGTTACTACAATGCAAAGTTACTAAACTCAAGTTGTAGGATTTTCTTGCAAATGTAGCTGTTATGAAGAGAAAAGAAGGCATGTACCTTGTTGTACTTAGCAAATTGATAATCTCCGGTTGGTGGAGTTCCATTTACAACTCTGACCTATAAAAGTTTAAACATGTTATAACATATTACAAAATACATGTAGCTAACAATCAAGGTTGTATAGCAAAGAATAGAACATAATACGATAACAATATACCCAGTGGTAAAGCTTCAAGTCGTCTTTCCGAGCAGAACTTGTGAAAGAAAGCCACTCCCATGTTATCTGAAGGAAAAATATCACAACTGTCAACAAGTCAAACGCATAACATGAATAAGGTACTAGTGTAATAATCAAGGTTGCAGAAGTCGCTAGGCAGGCGGTGAGGTCCAGCCTAGGGACTAGTTGGGACTAGGCGAAAATTAGGCGGAATTAGGCGTTTTGGTATTTTATACGTATTTTATATATATATATATATACACAAATTAGGTGTTTTTTGAGAATATGTTAAGATATATACACATAATAGTTAATACTTAGATACACACACATAATACTAAGAAATACTTAGAAATTTAATAAAAAAATAAAAAATAAATAAAAAATACCACCGCCTAGGCCCTCCTAGGACCGATAGGCCCGCCCAGACTCCGCCTAATCCCCATTTCGCCTAATTCATCGCCTAGGGTCAAATTCCGATTTCTTGTTCCGCCTAGCACCTAGGCGCCGCCTAGGTGGTCGCCTTCTGCAACACTGGTAATAATCAATCATCTCAAGCAGGGTCCCATTTACAAAGTAGGCAGACTTGAGCAAGTTATTCACTTTTACACTAGATGCCAGTATAAGACTCCTATTTTTGCAAATTTGAACATAGAGGCAGCTCATTGTTTACAGATAGGGTCGGAAATCGTATTGGGTTGACGTGTTGAACCGACGAACCCTAACACAATCCATACATTTATTCGTGTCAAATGCATCATCCCTAATCCGATCACACTTACCTATGTAACATATTTATCTAATAGAATGAGTTAAACATGTAGTAAATGGTTCAGTGGATTGCAAACATACCGTAATTTCATTCATATATTAGTAACGGTTTTAAACGAGCTGCCTAGTATGGTTTTAACAAGGCAACCGGAAGTGTTTCAGGTCGTGTCACAAATTCTTACAGCCACAATTTGAATAACCATTAACAAACAAGCATTCAAAGGTCCAATTCGAACAAAACTTACAGTTACAACAGCACACACTGATTAACCAACTTAACCTTAAAAAACAATAATAATAACATAAATGTAATAAACTAACCTTCTCATTTTCAGGCTGGTGACGCTTTTTCAACTGATTAACATCAACAGAAGGCATAAGAGGTGCGACACCACCTGTAAGTGCATAAACCTGCAACCAAAAGCATGTTAATTTAATAATAATAATAATAATAATAATAATAATAATAATAATAATAATAATAATAATAATAATAAATGAAAGAAACAAATTATAGATATGGTATGTGTAAGTAAGTACAAACCTCACGCGAGATGCCATCAGGTTTTCTTTGAGAATCTTTGTGTGGTCTGGATTTTTTTTCCTGTGGTATAGGTAATGAATGTTTAGGGAGCCCTAGAATGTCTTTGGCGTCCATTATCGTAAGCTAGGGTTTTAATGTTACTCTTCGTCAAGGTTCTGAAACATCAATGTGATGATGATAAATCGTGATCTGGAGCTAACTGAAGATTTATAAAAATTAGGGCTTGCTTCAAGGAAACTGATTCAACCACTGCGAATGCTTGATTTTGATTCTAGGTACGAAAAATAAAGTTTTAAAAAATAAAGTTGTAAATTTTATTCATTTAGGGGCTGTTTGTTTACCCTCTTAATTATTCATTAAGAGGCTGACCTCTTATTCGGACAGAGGCTTGGTTGTTTGGTTGCAAAAATATAAACCTCTTAATTGAAACTTTCACTCTGTATCGTATGTTGTGTTATTTTGTATTTGGATTTTCGTATGTTTCCATGGATGTTAAAGGATTTATGTGTAATTTGGATTTTCTTTGACGTTTTGTATTTTCCTTTTACAATTTTTCATCAATCTGTACACTATTCAGAACTCTGGCCAAACAGATACATTCATTCAACACATAATAGTTCAGAGGGGTAAAATAGTCATTCTGCACAGTCATTCAGAGATACAGCCAAACAGCTCTTAATGGTCCATCACTTACTGGTTCAGAGCCTTTTACCCATTCAGACCTCTTACTGATTCAGCACTTGCCAAACATCCCCTTATACAATTTTTTTAACGTCGTCAACAATTTATGGTCACCTAAGTACACTCATAGGCAAAATCGATCTTAAAAAAATAAAGTATTGAATTGACGATTTTAACCAATCGACTGACACATCACATATATTTATTTATGTTAGAAAATCGATCTTAACACGGTTACTTAAATTGTGTAGTTTGACAGGAGTAACACATTAGTTTAAACGAATTATCCTATTATCATTAATTGTTTATGTTTGCCACTCCTGATCCACCCGCTTCCCTACATCCATATCTCATCATTGTCAATGTCTTACCATCGTCCTAAGTGCACTCGTGTAAGTGTTGCAATGTAAATATCCCGTCGCTCTACCTATATCAACCATCACTCTACTTGCTACTGTTGTATTATTCACCATCATTTGGCCATATGGAGGTGGAGGTGAAAAATGTTATGTATACCGTGACACGACACACCTAACATGATTATTGAACTCGAGCGCGGCACTTTTAACACGTCTATTGAACTTGAACACGACATGTTTAATTAAAAAGTGTCATTTACTTCAACACTAACAGCAACAAGTTTAATAAGCGCGTTAGTAAATACAATAACGTGAATGACAATAGCCAACCCATTAAACACAATTAAGTATAAGCAATTCAATAACACATATGATATCACATGTTCAACACGCTTGTTGGCATGACTCCCTCAGCACGTTAACAAATAATAAGAAAAAATAATACAAAAAATAAAAGTTCCTAAAAAAATAATAAAATTCTTAATGAACAACTAAAAGAAAATTCCATGAGATTACACTGTTTAAATAACGGATCTTTAACATGTTGTGTCAACATGTTAACCTATATCACACACGGTTAAATGAGTTATGTGTGTCATACCCATTTAACTTAGTCAAGTTATCATACACAGTGTCAAAAAGTGAGAATGATACAAAAAACACAGTAGATCACGAAATATGACACAATGAGCCACAAAATATAACATGATGCCAAAAAATATAACACAATGCTAAAGAAAAAAGACACAATGAATCGCAACAAAACAATGATGAAAATAAGAAAAAGACACAATGCTACGTAAAAGACACAATGATATAACGTCAATTCTAAAAACTACAAGCTAAAAATCCTAAAAATCGAAAACCTAAAAAGTAAAATCGTAGGGTTTGATGAGACGGTTCCAATGTCGCTTGAATGAATTCAATTGGAGTCCCTTTGATACCTTTCCTACAAATTCCTATTTTTCTTTCACTCTGTATTTGATCTTAACTCTGTTGTTGTATCGTGTTATTTTATTAGGCTGTGTCACAAAAATTTATACGTACACGGTACACCATACTCGTTTCTCCTTTCTATTATGTCTCTTCAGTTTAGGCTCATAGTCTTTTATTTCTTCTTTGGTGTGGTAATGGTTCATGGTAGTGGTATTGATGGTTGGGTTTGGTTGTGAATCTAATCATGGCCCATCCACATATATCAATCAAGCCACAAGTTTACTTGGAAGGATGGTCCATGGTTGTCCAACTCCTTTTGACTAGAGAACTTAATTAAAACCAATATCATTTCCTTGCACAAAGTTTCATATCCTCCAAGTTGATTACTTGAATTCAACAAAATATATATAGATAAATGGATATTAACTGCATCTGGCCTGCATAACAGTGAATTCCACATGTGATACTCATTGAAGTGATACCTACAATCATCCTCGATAGGCGCCATACAGTTTTACTGATTAGCATTTTGATCACGACAAACGGGTTGGAAGGAATGCTTTACAACTCGCAAACTGTGAGGGCAGACGGTCCATAGAAATCTGATGTATTTAATCGCGATATCTTATCTCAGTTAAATTATAAAGCTTGACCCATGGAATAACATCAATGGATTTTATAATATTTTGACTCTAATTAAGACAGACATCCACTTGAACTTTCCTATTACAGTTATATCAACCAGATCCATAACTGGTGCTCATATACATGTTCTTTTCCATGTTCACACACCTTGTGTCTTCTTTAAAAAAATACCTACTTTTGTTTATAATTCCTAAAATGATGGTGACTCACATGTTCTTAGTATCTATATATATTCTATCTCATGTTGTTTAATATAAGACACAGTAGATTAGATCAAGTGAATGATTAGAAACTAACAGATATGAAGAGGGTAATTCTTTTATTATTATTATTATTATGGGTTTGGATGTTTGTTGGTATTTCAGCATCCAGACCTCTAATTATTAACTTTGGCGATTCAAATTCCGACACAGGAGGTGTGCTGGCCGGTGCAGGTCTTCCCATTGGCCTGCCACATGGCATTACATTCTTTCACAGAGGCACGGGCCGGTTTGGTGATGGCAGACTCATCATTGACTTTTTCTGTTAGTCAACTCTCACTTCCCTCCATTTCTTGTTGTTTTCGCAGATTTCAACCTGCGTGCTGACTTTAGTCGATTTTTGATCAGGTGAACATCTTAATCTGAGCTATTTGAGCCCATATTTGGAATCGCTAGCGCCAAATTTCACAAGTGGAGTAAATTTTGCAGTAGCTGGAGCCATGACTCTACCACAGTTTGTTCCTTTTCAGCTTGATGTTCAAGTTCGCCAATTCGTCCATTTCAAGAATCGTTCACTTGAGCTCCTCTCCCTCGGTATGTTCATATTCGCTTATCTACAAAATTACCATTTTTCCAGATTTTTAGACTAGTTATATAACTATTATAGTCTGGAACTATTATACGCGCAATCAATATCATTGATGTCAATAGCACGCTGCGCAGCGAAGCAGATTGATGGCGCTATATAGGATTATTTAGCGACAAATAGCGAGATTTTTTTTCATTTTTTTTTCATTTTTTTGATAATATACATATAAAATATAAGTAACTTGTTGCTATCGTCTGCTATTTGCTATTGACAACTATGATCAATATACAACATCGTTACTGGTTCAACTACATCGATAGTTATGAAAATTTAGACAACGTTTAATCTTTATATAAACTGCAGGTTCTGGGAACTTTATCAATGAAGATGGATTTCGTAGAGCGCTTTACATGATAGATATTGGACAAAATGATCTGCTTGTTGCACTGTATGCATCAAATCTCACTTACGCGCCAGTTGCAGCCAAAATTCCATCTTTTATAGCAGAAATTAAACTAGCTGTTCAAGTAAGCATCTATCTTTCGGTTTCATTCCATCTTTTTTTTTTTTTTTTCTGTTTTAGAAGCCTGCTCAAGTTTTGTATGTGAAAAATGTAGAATTTATACCAGTATGGTGGAAGAAAGTTTTGGATACATAACACTGGCCCGTTAGGCTGTGCTCCAAAAGAGCTTGCTTTACATGCACACAACCGTACGGATCTTGACAAAATTGGATGCTTTCGCGTCCACAACGATTTGGCCAAACTTTTCAACAAAGGATTACGTAGAATGTGCAAAGAATTGAAACGGGAATTAAAAGGCGCGGTTATTGTGTATGTGGATGTGTACAGCATCAAATATAATCTCTTCGCCAAACCGTCAAAATATGGTAATAATTGCAAGGGTGTTAAATGGGTCAAGTTCGCGGGTTGGTTAGTCGATCCCAAAAGTCATTTTCGCGAGTTGGTTTTCGCTGGTTGACATGAATACGATTGGTTTAACCTGAAATTTTTATTTTGTTTTTTGCATATTAATCCTCTAAAATTTCAAATTTACCAAAAAAAATGGCATAAAATACCCAATCTAACATAATAATATATATTTATTTACTTTATAAAAAATAGGTTAAACGAGTCAACCAAACACGACCTGCTTAGCTAAACGTGTCTGTGGGTTCAACCTGAAACTGACGTGAACCCGCTCAAATAAACTCAAACTTGTAAATTTCGTGTTAGGTTCATGTGTTCTAAAGTTTTGTTGTAAATAAGGAAACTTATTGTGGGTCTGGAGGGCCTCCAAACAACTACAATGTGAAAGCCACATGTGGGCAACCTGGTTACAACATATGCAACAATGTAACATCAGCTATAGTGTGGGATGGTGTTCATTACACAGAAGCTGCAAATAAGGCGGTTGCTGCTACGATTCTTTCAACACCGTCACTAAAACTAGAGCGGTTTTGGTCGGACTGATACCGTCATGTTTAACTAGTTGACACTCTAAAAATAACTTCTTGCAAAATTTGAATAAGATGGGTGAAACAATACTTTACTTATATGTATTTGAAATCAGAATAGCTCAAGTTGAAAGTTATATAGTAATTGAGGATTCAAAATTTTCATCGAAACATGGGAATCGGTGTTGGATGATTACCATTTAGGGATGGCATGGAATAAACTGATGTAACGCTGATGTGAATGAGAGAGAATACTAGGGATGGGAAACATGACATCCCATCCTAATCTCTTGATTTTAGACTTTACTATAAACAATCACTAACATATTTTCATGAAACCGTAGTCTTTACATTTAGCACAAAAGTTAGATATCATTATTGACTTTCTTGACAGGGTTAAGTCATGAGTCATAATGTAGCGCTGACGTGAATGAGAGAGAATAGTAGCGATGGAAAACATGACATCCCACCTTTAATCTCTTGATTGTAGACTTTAGTAGTTTACTCTAAACAAATCATTAACATACTTCAATAAAAGCATAGTCTTTATATATTGCAAAAAAGTTAGATTTCATTATTGACTTCTTGACAGGGTTAAGTCATGACTATCCTTTCACATCTTTATTTGTTTTTCTCTTTGGTTTTAAAAATTTTTAATTGTCAAAAGGTTTTTTTAAAACATATTATTGTTTCAAAGTAGGTTACACGGATGACAAATTGCAAGTATGGGACGGGTATGGTATAGTGTGGGTTATATGAGTTTTCTGGTTGTAGATGGTCTAAGTTATTATATACTTTTCGCATCAGGTGTACATTAACTCGCTAAATATAAAGTGTATGTCATTTTAACTACCATGGCTAGACGGATCAAGAATCGGTTAATCATCTTTGAAATTTGTCATATTATTCGCTACACTAATCTCAACATGTCTTCTTAAGACGAATATTATTTGTGTAACATCATAAAAAATGATGTAATAGTTTGAAATGAATGTCGGTACAGGTATATATAACATATATCAAGTTTTGGTCACATATCAAGTTTTCGGCATTATATTCATCGGTCCGGTAAAATTTAATTTCAACAAAGATGTTAGTATCATTAATTTTTATCACTACAAAGTATAGATTGATTCTTAAATATAATATGGTTTGTTATCCAGAAAGTGTACAGTGTTCACATTTCATATAAGTATCTAGTCAACTTAATTGTTATATTTTATATATATCAAGTTACAATAGTATTATTTAAAAACAGATATACAGTTAAGTATCAAAACAACTTGATATTTTATATGACTAAACAGGCCATCATCCATATAGAAACAGAGATTCTTGCAACTTGATGATATATATATCAATCATTCACATGTTGGTTTTCTTAGTAGCTGTATTTTAGCTTTGAAAATGTCAATTAGGCCCGAATTTACCGCTCTATATTTTTATTGCTATAGTGAGTGACATAATTATTATGGTACCGTGGCGCACCCAACCAGTTATGAGCGAAGAACATCTTTGCCGGTGTGGTACGATATTGATGTTCATTTTTATGTTTTCCGACAAGCCAAACCGATAATGACCAAACTTTTGACGCGTTGCGTGGGAAAAAATGACCACACTCCCGCCGCAAAGCGCGGAGTAAAAACTAGTTAATATACTAAATTATATTGAAAATAATTTTTTTCTAGATGTATATGCACATGTAAACTATTCCAGTGACACTTGCTTTCACCCAAAGTTTTTTTTTTTCCAAATTAAAAACTGGAAAAATCAATCAAGATCCACAATATATTATATAAATGTTCAACTGAACAAGCTTTAAAAATTTATAACTCATATTGTGTTAAAATAAAGTTGAACAAACTTTATTATATTATAAAAGTTGAAATAATAGGTTGACCCTGGTTTCTCATGCAGCTACATAGTTCAATATAAGAACCAAATGAAGGTTGAATAGACTTGCATTAAGTGATCTAATATGAAGATTGTAAATGCATTTTGGGGGCTTCTATGGTTCTGTATGCTCATTGGTATCTCACTGTCTAGACCACTTATCATCAACTTTGGTGATGCAAACTCTGACACTGGTGGTGTCCTGGCCGGGGCCGGACTGCCCATCGGCCTTCCAAATGGCATTACATTCTTCCACAAAGGCACAGGGCGGTTCGGTGATGGTAGACTCATTCTTGACTTTATATGTAAGCCACTGTCTCAACTCTCTTCCTTTGTTTTATGGAGTCTGCTTACTTTTTTTCAGTAGTAACGTTTTTCATTTTTTTCATTTAGTAGTAACGTTTTCCAAATATCGTTAAAAAAATACAAATTTTCCATTACGCGCGTGAAGTTGAGTAGCAATGGACGCGGCACCTAGCTTCAAGCTAGGTTCGCCCCTGATGGCCTCGATGGGTTATTTGCAAGAAAACTAGTAAAAGCTGGATTCGAAACTAAGACCTCTAACTGCTAGAGGGAGGGACTTAAACGTTTACCACTTTGTCATGAAGTCTGCTAACTTTTAATCTGTTTTGGGAACAGGTGAACATTTGAAGTTGGGTTATCTGAGTCCATATATGGAATCATTGGCACCAAATTTCACTAGTGGTGTGAACTTTGCAGTAGCTGGAGGCATGATTCTACCGCCGTTTATTCCATTTCATCTCGGTGCTCAAGTTCGCCAGTTCATCCATTTCAAGAATCGCTCGCTTGAACTCCTCTCACAAGGTATGTTCATCTCTAGCTTACTGGATCCATCATTTTAGTTTATTTGCGTAATACGTCGTTGGATTCCACAACCAACATGCTTACAATGTGAATTTCTGACTCAATACGACATTAACACAAAAATTTTGGATTTCAACTTAGTCTGAAATCTAAACGGGTCGGGTCAGTTATGGGTCGAACCTGTGAATAAATTTAGCTAAGCGGGACCTTGTTTGTGTCAACCCGCGAATACAAGTATCGTGTTCTGGTTCAATCCCCAACCCACGAACATGGCCCTTTTAGCACCCCTAAACATGATAGAGGTGACATGGAGACAGGTTCTGGTTCAAATCATTCTATCTTCACTTACGTCTCATTGTGGCGTCTGCGTTTTCTGGAAATAAATACTTTTTTTTTTGATAAACAGGTTCCGGGAACTTTATAAATGAAGACGGATTCCGTAACGCGCTTTACATGATAGATATGGGACAAAATGATATTTTGGAAGCACTGTATGCATCAAATCTTACTTATGCACCAGTTGCAGCCCAAATACCATCTTTTGTAGCAGACACTAAACTTGCTATTCAAGTAACCATCTTTTTTATGTGATTTCATCTTTTATACCATAAACTACATGTTAACAAGTCAAATTTATATGTAAAATGTAGAATCTATACCAGTATGGTGCTAGAAAGTTCTGGATATTCAGCACCGGGCCACAAGGTTGTGCTCCTAAAGAACTCGCGTTACATGCACACAAAGATACTGATCTTGACAAAATTGGTTGCTATCGCGTCCACAACGATCTATCAAAACTTTTCAACGAAGGATTAAGTAGAATGTGTGAAGAGTTGAAAATGGTGTTAAAAGATGCAGTTATTGTGTATGTTGATGTATACACCATCAAATATGATCTATTTGCCAACCCTTCGAAATATGGTAACAATGTATTCAAGTTTGCGTTGAGTTAAGTTGTGAATCGAGAAACTAATGGTTTGTATTGACAGGATTTGTAAAACCACATAAGGCGTGCTGCGGGTATGGAGGGGATCCAAATAATTACAATGTGAAAGCCACATGTGGGCAGCCTGGATACAACATGTGTAGCAATGTATCATCGGCTATCGTATGGGATGGTGTTCATTACACAGAAGCTGCAAATAAGATAGTTGCTTCCAAACTCCTATCCATGTCGTCACTAAAACTAGACCAGTTTTGGTAGATCTTAAATTGGTAAAAGTTATTTGCTGCATGAGTAAGAGGGACAAGTTTTATTTTCGAATTCAATAAAACAGTTAAATTTGATGTATTGATACTGTGTCCAGCATTCAATAAAATGCAGTCCTAATTTCAGATTTGGATTCAAAATTTTCAATTGATGTATGATTCGATGCAGGATGACGTCTTACGTTTTCAATAATAATTTGAAAAGAAAAAAACGTTTTTCGTCAACCCAGACTGTTTACACACAAAAAACATCCGTTTTGACCCGTTAATCCCCCCACTGACCCCCTCACTCTGCTATATTTAGATTTTAGAATGTTTTGTCCCTCCAAAGTTCTACAATCTCCACTCAAATTAAGGATGGTAATGGGTCGGGCGTGAGACAGGTTTTTAACCCCAATCTCATTCAATTACTCATTAGGATACCCATGCTTGAAATCTAGTCTTATACTCGCTCCAAAAACAAACTTGAAATATCAAATATTCAACTACGCTTCTATAAAATCTCTATTTTGAATACTTACACGTTTCTAACAACTTTAAAATACTAATTAAAATTCAATATTACATATTTTATACATTCGTTTTCAAGGCAAGTTAACTGGCATGGAATTGGATTCAGGGTAATCAGTTGGGTGTCACCTAATACCATACCCATCACAAACTAGCAAAAACCTTTATAATTAGACACATGTCCAGACCCATATTCCAACGCCCGTTTGAATGTTTTGGGTTTTCCCTGACGTGTTGGGATTTTCTAGCATACCTACCGCTCATGCAACAATCATTTACATATATCTACACAGCTGCTGCGCTGCAGTAGCTGATGTATCAAATTTACTCTTCATGTTTGCATCAGCTTAGACCGACATAGTGACATTCTCTGAGCTTGAATACAGTTAATTAACTTCAAACACAACGAGATCTTTTCTAATGTTATAGCTCAATCTGTTATTACAACATCAAAACTGAAATCATATCATTTGAAGAAATACACAAGACACACAAGGTCTTGTTTCTCTAACTATATAACATTGCATATAATATAATATATGGTTACATTTACGTGTTACATTTTCACAAGGGAGAGCGTATCGATATGGGATCAACATTTTACAAACTGAGGAATGCACAATGCTTTCTCGCGTGCTCAGGGACCAACTTTTTAAGCATCTCCACAGGCACCCCTTTAAGTTCTATAACATAAAAAAATAATAATAAAAACCTTCGTTTGTAAATATATAAGATGAACTTAACGGAATGCACATAACCAAGGATTCATTTTCATTACCATGAGACTTGAAATTAAAAAGTGGTGGAAGAAAACGCCCGTTTGGCAGCCTGACAGCAGGGTCACGTAACTCATCAAAGAATGGATGAATCATTGCCTCTAACTGTACATAATAAACCACGCAACCGAAATCACCACGTGTGAAAACGATTACTCAAAAGTAAGTCTATAATAGATAAAGTACAGAGTTATAAATTTCAACTTTTATACTTACAGCAGTGCTTCGAAGATTTGGGGAGTACTGAAGGAGCCTTGAAACAAGATCAACGGCCTCTGGGGGCGTCCGCTTATGTAATATCTATAAAATGTATTTGATAGGTTGTGAATTTACATGTAATTAAAAAATCTGTGACCAAATGTTAATTACTTTACCTTATGCCATGGGTGAGCTTTAATCTGTGGAAACTTGTATTCTTTATAGTTCGGGTTCATGCACTTGATCTCTTCCCTTGTCGGGGTGCCCAAAACCTGTGAACAAACCAAATGTGCCATACAGTTCAATTTCAAATCAGTTGCAAGTACCAAGTTCATAAACCAAATTTACTTGACGCGCGTTCCAGATGACATTTTAAAATCATATACAATATCAAAATTACCTTTATGATCTCCACTAGCTGATCAACTCCACTGTCACCAGGGAAAAGAGGCTGAAATTATTTGAGACATTTATCAGGTCATATGAACATTCTGTAGATTTTTTTTTTTTTTTTTTTATTTTAATCTGTCCCTACCTGCCCAAGCAACAATTCTGCTAACACACATCCAGCAGACCAGATATCTATTGCGGTGGTGTACTCGGTGGCCCCAAATATGAGTTCAGGTGCCCGATAATATCTTGAACAAATGTAAGAAATGTTTGACTCTCCTTTTACCTTTCAAAACAATGACAAACATAAAGTAAGACAATGCAACACAGTATAAAGCATTTAAACAAGTAGCTATTATACAAAGACTGATACTAACCAAAACTTTAGCACTTCCAAAATCACATAGCTTGACTTGATGTGTATGTGGGTTTACCTATTAAGCAAAAACAAAGACTTCTGTAAATTATCTTTATTCATTAACATCAAACTAAACATTGAACAAATTGTGCTTTATTTCATCACTGATATATCTCATGTATATTGCCATGATAGAAACACATGGGTTCACATCTGTGATGTTTATGTATTCGACCAAATTTCTGTCAGGAAAAATCAATCGGTAAATAGAAATTACAAATTACAAACACAAATACATGTCGAAAAGCCTACCAGTAAATTTTGAGGCTTTATATCCCTGTGACACACTCCGATACTACCATGAATGTAAGCCAGGGCTCTGAAAATCTGCAGCGCAATCAAACGTTCAAACCAAAGGACTTAAGAAAGGAGAAACTCCAATAACATATCATCCACTAATTTTCAAATAAATAAGAACTGCATAAGAATTCTCTAATATAGAGTCAAGATTTAAAAAAAAAAAAACATAATAATCAAGAAAACAAATCTTTACAGCTTGAGAAAAGTTGCAATTAGTGAACTTTAACATTAAAAGATAAAGAAATGAAACAAAAAAGATATTCTTACCTGGTAACTATATAGCTTCACATAGATTATTGGCATCCTCTCATTCATCTTGCTATAGTATCTAATCATTCGATAAACAGTCTCCGGTACATACTCTAACACGAGGTTAAGATAAAGTTCATCCTTTTCTGTAGTTGAAAAGAAACAATGCTTCAAAGCAACAACATTCGGGTGATCCAATACACGCATTGTTTGTAGCTCCCGGTTTTTGTACCTCTTGTCCTGAAGAACCTTTTTAATAGCCACTGATTCTCCAGTTTCTAAGCATTTGGCCTGGAACACAACTCCAAACGACCCATGCCCAACCACGCGCTCTGCCATGTAACTAATCGTCTGAAGCAAATTTAAAAACAATTTCAACGCGAACAACGAATAGCTACTAATACAAGATTCACAAAAGAAAGAATCTATGTAAACAAAGCTACCTGTTTTGGCTGGCCATTTTTACCACCAATGGTTGTCACGATTATATGTCCTGTCTCTGCCCCGTTACCATCAACTATAGCAGGTTCCATTTCCTAAACGTAACAAATGAAAACTTATGTTTAAACGAAGAGGTAAATTTATAATCTACCAAAGGTAACATATTACACAGCTATATCTATATCTATACTATATAATAAAAGAAAACAAATAAGGGACGCAAGAGACATCTACTTTTGGTTTTCCCATTTCTCTCTCCTGCTTAACTATGGACGCATAAAAAACGAGGGCGTTTTATAATTAGGCGGATAGTATAAAATACATTTTTTAGGTATTTTAGAGATGTTTTAGGCTTGTTTAGGGCTACTTTAGGATGTTTGAGGGTTGTTTAGGACTTGTTCATAGCTCATTTAGAATGTTTTAGAAGTTTAGGCAACTTTTAGCCTGAATTTGGCCGGAAAATCAGCCTGATGAGTTTAAGCGCTCGTTTTTTATCGCCTGCGCCTAGTTCCAGGCGAGCGCCTAGGCACTGTTTTTCACAAAAAAGGCCCAGATTTGCGCCTAAGCCACCACCAGGCGCTATAGGTGCGCCTCGCTGCGCCCAAGCGCCTAGGCGCGCGCCCGAGGGGCTTTTGACAACAAGATTATATTATTAACTAAATTAATTTAATTTGAGACTCATAATTAATTTGTTAAATAAACTTATAATTTTTACTTAAAATCTTCACAAATTTCAAAATTACATTTGTTAAAATATTAAAAAATGAAAAATAATGATGCTAATTGTTTTTATAAGTGATTTCTAAAAATTTTAAATATTTAATGCATAAAAGATTGTATATATTAACAAACTACAGTATATTTTATTCAATTAGCATAATACACGAGTTTACTCAGCTATAGGATACATATGTATTTTAAAACATTACTTTTTCCCTACTACATTCGTAGCAATACATTTATCAACCCGTGTAATACACGGATTGAACCTAGTATAACATATATGATGATGTAAGTTGTAACTACCTTATCATCCTTAATTTTCATGTCATTCATCTCATCAGGCAACCTTTCAGCACTAACTATATTGCCACTAGGTTCTCTTACTCCAGATGCAGGTACCGTGCTAGCCGAAGCCATCGGTGTAGTAATTAAAGTTAAGCAAGTATTTCTTAAGCTTTATGGTCTTGTCTACAAACATAATACAGTATGCAAATCAGAAACAGAGTATATGATATGTTAATAAAGCAATAATAATTAAAAGTGAAGAAGATAGGCAGCCAAATGATATATGTTAACAAAGCAATAACTACACAGGTAAAACAATTGAATGATCATCAAAATATAAAATAAGTCTCATATATGATAATTTCAGAACATATAGTTATATTACAATTGAGAGTATATTCAGTGAAGAAGATGAGTGTTAAGGACTAAGGAGGTACCGATAATGATATTGTGAAGGATTGAGAGAGAGCAGGTTTTGTATGGATGACGATAATATTTTACAAAGTTGAAAAAGTAAAATGGTGCTGGTGGTTGAAGGAGGATTCAATCATACATACAGTATACATACTATTGGGAATAGGGCTGTTCAAGTCGCTCGCCGCTCGAGGATCGCTCGCCGCTCGTTCGGAATATGCTCGAAAAATGCTCGCTCGATCTTTCGCTCGGTTGTATATGAGCTGATCGGCTCGGTTCGGTTTGTAAATGAGCCAAGCACGAGCAAAGGTACGCTCGGCTCGGTTCGGCTTGAATAAATTTTTATTTATTAAATAATAGATATACACACAGTTTATAGATAATTTTATGGCTTTTTATATAACATTATATTGGATTTGGCTCAATATATGCAAACAAAATATACCTAGCCCACTTAAATTAATAGAAATTTAACATTAGATTTAATAGTAAAACAATAAGTCATTAGGTGACAGTTTTGACTTCTTTATGTTATTAGTCGTTCATCGCTAATTGTTGCTTGATATCACACCTACGTCACAATGCAACAACTGTTCTCTGACGTATGGTCATCATCTCACCAGCCTCAATCTAAGCCTCATCATTGGACACTAGGATCTCAATATTAGTGTTATCATCGGACATTTCAACCTTAGTTGTCACCCGGCAATGAAAACATCGAAGGAAACATCGCAATTTTATGATCGTACATATTACTCTCCGCTCGATTCTCGTTCGGCGCTCGCTCGGAAAATTTGCGCTCGAAGAATGCTCGTTCGGTTTTACGCTCGATTGTAAATGAGCTGCTCCGCTCGGTTCGGTTTGTAAATGAGCCAAGCACGAGCAAAGCTCCGCTCGGATCGGCTCGGCTCGTGAACACCCCTAATTGGGATGACGAAGACTCTTTCTTTCTCTCTCTTTTGACTGGTCAAGATTTTTTATAAAAAAAAATGTTAAGTTTATCCAAGTGAGTATTATGATAATCTATTGGTCAAAATTGATGGTGCACTTCGACTTTTTGTTTTTACCATGTTTGAATCCTCAATTTTTTTTTAATGGCTAACTTCTTACACCTCTTTATTTTCACCTTTTACATTTTTTTTACACACCTTTGAAGTTGAACTTCCAACCTCACCCAAGAGAGGATTTTCTCTCTACCACTAGGCTATAACCTAAGTGGCTGAATCCTCAATTTAACATGGATTAACAAGAGTTGTGACTTATTATATCAATTATTTTAATGAAATATTTTTTTTTTAACGGCCAACTAAGAATGCACGAGAACTCCGTACGCATCACCTATTGGCGAAAGATAGCTTCATCAGGCGGCCCAACCCGCACGGATGGAGAGACACTTGATCCTTGTGGACCGCGTGCTCCCCGTGTGAATCCAGGTAGACTTTGCGGCAGATCGGCCATGCTTCATCCTCAAGAAATATTGGAACCACCAACAGATATTTAAGAATTGTCTTTTATTCAACCGCGGACATGCTTTGGCCAAAACCCTCAATCAAGATAACAGTCAGGAAATCATGGGCATGAGGACCCTACATGTATTTATATTTGAAGCATTTAAATATATAAAATGTTTTAAAGTTTAAATTAAATTAAAATAATTTAGTTATGAGGAAATTTGGAATGACACAATGTAATCTAGAAAAATTGAAAAAAGTTAATGAACTGATATGACACTGATGCGTCTCAGAGGAAAAGTAAAAGTTTGGAATTGTTAGAATACTTACATTGTGATCGCCTCAACGCCTCTTGTACATGAAGCTCACATGCATCAGAATCTCTATACTTGCTGCAACAAACTATAAAAAGAAAACAAGATCATAGAAGTGAACCGGGCTTGTGTTTGACACAATTCCCTTAAACAGATTCTTCGTCTGTTCCCAGGGTACATCGGTTCGAAACAGTGACGATGGTGCACTGCCGGACTATCCCACTTGCCTGAAAAATAATCGATACTTGGTTGCTGCTCTAGAGTTATGTGTGTTGCAAGAGTTTTTAGTGTAATTTTTTCCATGTATCTCATATCTCAAAATGAGGTACAAAACCTCATATGTATACATGAACCATGGCTAGTGAAAAGTCTCACATAATTAGAGACTTAAATTTTCTTTATTAGCCATAAAACACTATTCAAGCCTTATAAAAACTCTATTCAAGCCTCATAAAACATTTTTATTTGTCTTGATTTCACCATATGAAGAATATAATTATAATTTCACTAAATTATAATTAAATCTACATTCACATTATTTCCAACAATCCCCCACATGAATGGAGATTTATCAAAACACGCATATTTCGAACAAACCCCTATATGAATATGAGTCATTCTGAGAAGCAACCTCATTCCGATTAAATTTCAACAGTTGAGTTTTGCATACGATAGGTAGGTGTGACCCTTTGAACCTTCGCTTATGAAACGCACTTAGCCCACTGGCTCTGAGTAGAACGCGATGTCTTTGAAGTCGTCTGCCGTTTGTGTGGACGACAATACGCTTCACACAAGACTCTCCCTGACAACGTCAAGTCCTCATTGTTGTGTCCGTTATGGTCATGGACACGTGCCTGGTTCTGCGAGAGCTATTAAGTATTGTGCCCCAACAATACCCTTCGAAGCGACCCCACTTCTCTCTCACATAGGTGATCTACTGGGACTGGTTACCTCAGTCAGATCATTAAAAGCCATAAGCTTAACCTCAACCTTGTCACATTTTAGGAATGGACTAGGAAGCTTATTAAATTTATAGTAAACTCCCTTTTTTAATACGTGGGGTTTCCACCAACTATCCCCCACAGTGACCTTCGCCAGTTCATACAATTAGGTTGTCCTATTGAACTCAGATCTTGGGATCTCCAGTCAGCTGAGTTAGGTTTCCTTCGCATAAACCTAGCCTTTCATGGGCTTTAGCCCCATTCCCATTGACGACTTCTGAACTAACTCTCTGCTTAAGCCTTTTGTTAGCGGATCCGCGATGTTATCCTTTGACTTCACGTAGTCAACAGTGATAACTCATGTAGAGATTAGTTGTCGTACCGTATTATGCCTACGTTTTATATACCTTTTCTTACTGATACACATTGTAATATGAGCTCTGCCAATTACCAATTGACTATCACAGCGTATGCATTAGGCCAATGCCGGCTTCGGCCACCTAGGTATATCCTTAACAATTTGACGTAGCCATTTTGCCTATTCATCCTCTAAAGCGATGAATTTTGATTCCATCATGGATCTAGCAATAACCATTTGCTTAGATGATTTCCATGTTATCGCAGCACCTCCAAGTGTGAACAAATACCCACTCGTTGCCTTGGAATCATTCGTGTCAGATATCCAATTCGCATCATAGTAACCTTCAACACCTGTTGGATATCTTTTATATTGCAGCCCGTAGTTTCATATGTATCCTAATTACCAAAGCACCTATGTCACGTAATTCCAATGAATTGAACTTAGGTTGCTCGTGTGTCTACTTAGCTTTCTTGCTAAGTCTGGTCTGATACAACTCATCAGATACATCAGGCTGCTAATAATTCTTGAGTACTCTAATTGGTTACCAGGCTCACCTCGATTCTTAGCTAGACGTTGACTCGTGTCAATGAAAGTTCTTGCCACATTAGAGTCATTTCCATTGAACTTCTCAAGAATTCTGTCCACATAATAGGACTGACTTATAACAAGTCTGTTCTAGGTTCGTGTGATTTGTACTTCCCAAAATCACATCTGTTCATATCAAACTTTCTATTTCAAATGCAAGTCACCTCCACATTTAAGTGTTATTGGATAACTACCAAATGGGGTGATGAAAGTTTCTTCCTTTCATATGTAGCTTGAAAACTTCTCAAGTACCATTTTTACATCCCTACGGATTGTTTCTTAAATGGCTCTTCCCCCCACATTGCTTGCACTTTGATTAAGTTTGAGTAATATCACTCATGATGACATTAGACACCCGTGATAAGATAGCGACTATCTATATCTTTGTGTTATTGAGGTCATCCATTATATTACTCAACCCATATTTTCCACACGAACCGTTTTCTTAGTTATATGAGTTCTCCTCATATTAAGCTAAATAGTATCATAACCAATGAACTATTTATTCGGTCCTTTCGAGTCGTCCTTTTTAATGAATTATATATTTGCTTTTACAAAATTCATTCTTATGTCGTCACATATGTTTGAATGTTCAAAGTTAATTTATTCTCCGTGGAGCATCTAAATTAACAAGTATTAGTCTAGCATGCTTTAGACTATGAATACTTAGCATGTGAACAGAAGATGCCTCATTCTGATTCTTCACAGCCTTAAGAGATAACTCACTATCTCTTCCTAACATTCACGTCTTAGTTTAGACACAAAAAGAGATTTTGTTTACCATTCCAAAACCTTGGTTTAAAGAATGCTTCAAAACCATAATTAATTCCATCCATTAGGATTAAGACTCGTTCGCCTTTAATCTCCAAGGCTTCACCATTGACTCTTTAGGACTTAAACATAAGTCTTAATATAAGTCACTTTGATGAACATATTCATCATCAACAAGTCAATTAGATTGACACTCAACGACATGACATTCACATATCCCTAAGTGATATGTATATATTTTGTTGAACCTATTTATTGGGTGACTATCCCAAAATATATCACGAATCCTCCATATAGTTCAACCAACATTGATGGTTTGTAGAGACTCTACACGTCCATCAATATTCTAAGTCTTTTATAATAAATCTCACAATATTTATCAAAGACTTACGAATAATAACATATATTCATATCATATGTTATTGTCATAAAAACTATATTTGTGCATTTCTACGTAAATGCTCTCAACATTAGATTGACATATCTCGTTTTCGTGCATTTAACTTCAATACACTTGCCACGTTGATCATGATTATCTCAATGGGGATGGATGAAGAGTTTTTTCTTCTTAGTCACTTAATTAGAGACTTAAGACTCTAATTAAGATTCTAATAAAACCTCATCAAATGGCATTAAGAACTCTACTCAAGAGTTTCACCATGTGAAATAAAACCTCATCAAATGGCATTAAGAACTCTACTCAAGAGTTTCAATTATACACTTAATTTAGTCTTAAAACTATAATCAAGTGTCATAAATAAATTAACTCTACTAAAGAGTTTTTCTTCAATTCACCACATGAAGAGTTTTACCAATTAATAATTATAATTTACCAAATTATAATTTCAATATAACCCAAAATATATATAACATATTACATATATCTTTAACCGGATTCATATACGGATATATAAACATAAAATCTCAAAGTGTTATTCTCTTTAACACTTTATCATTCGACGAAATAATAGCAATTATATCGTCTCGTGGCATGTTTCGAGGTACTCCCTCAATACACTGTTCAAAACAACAACGTTGTGTATACTTAACTACTCACAAGTAGTCGAATAAGTAAATATGTCCAAAACAACATAAGTTGTTTTACACTAAATAGTCTCTCTAGACTATTATGTGGTTCAAGTCATCATACTTCTCATACAAGTATCAAACCATATATAATTTGCAAAAGACATGTTTTATTCAGACAAAACATTTCTGCTTTTACAAGTATTTTCCATAAACTATACATATTTATGTTTTGATTAAAAATCAAAACCATAAACTCTAATATAGTTTTATTGTTTAAACCATTTCTAACTCACTTGTTAAAGTATTTGGTTTTCATGACTAACCATTTCTAATTTGTTCATTAGAAACTATACGTGTACCATATAAACATATACGGTTTAAAAAATTAACCATTTCTAACATACTTGTTAGAATGCAAACGATTACACGTTCATTATATAGATTTTGGTTATATCAAATAAACCTTTTTCTAACACACCCGTTAGAAATAAACGATTACCAAAATCATTTTAAAGGTCATTGGTTTATATTCTCAACCGTTTCTAACCTGCCTGTTAGAAATACACGATTATGACAATCGTTTTAGACCTTGTTGGTTTATATAAAATAAACCGTTTCTAACACCCTCGTTAGAAAAATTAAACCATTTACATAAATGGTATAAACTTTGGATTTTCCAAAATATACCCGTTTCAAACTCACTCGTTAGAAACCGTCAAATTTAACCAAACTGGTTTAATGTTGGAAAAGGTTGAAACACCCAATTCTCCATAAACCCATGAGTTGAAACACCCCATTAAAACCTTTAAGAATATTTGACCCAACTTAATGGTATTCTTATTATTTTTAAGTTTCAACTTTGAAGTTTTAATTAGTATTCTTACTAAAACCTTCAATAAAACAAAATAAGTTTATAACTTTTTTTATTTTCACAAAAATTTCCAAAGTACAAATTTCCAACACTTTTGTGTGTTTTGTACAATAATCTTTTCTAACACACTTGTTAGAAAATATAAACATCTTATTATGTCTTTACAAAATCCTCAATTTCTAACATGCCCGTTAGACAAATCAATATATAAGTTTACAAATTAAACTTATGATTTTGTAAATAATAATTTCTAATACGCATATTAGAAATGTTTCATGACACGTTATTCTTTCAACGTCGTCGATTCTAACACGCTTGTTAGAAATACATGTTTCAAACCTTATATTTTGAAACCCTTTATTTCCAATACTCTTATTAGAAATGTTTCATGACACGTTATTCTTTCAACGTCGTCGATTCTAACACGCTTGTTAGAAATACATGTTTCAAAACCTTATATTTTGAAACCCTTTATTTTCCAATACTCTTATTAGAAAATGTATACATTTCAAATACTTTGAAATTATCTTTCTAATACGCTTACTAGAAAGAAAACATGATCAACCAAGTTTACATAGGTTTTCAACTAATATGTCTTTTCTAATACTATCATTAGAAATTAAAAAAAAAATGTTTAAACACATATTAGAAATGTTTCATAGTCCGGTTTATCTAAATATAACTCAAAACCCATGAATCCGAAAATTAAATCAAAAAATTCGTTTTGTAGAAACAATCTTTCGGATTAAAGATTGCATTCTCATCATGAATGTAATCTAATTCGATGTACCAAAGAAAACATGTACAAACTTTCGCGAACCCAAATTCCTTAGGAAGAACACGAAAGTTTGTTCACCTAATTCTGTTTAAGTTTGTTAGAATACTTACATTGTGATCGCCTCAACGCCTCTTGTACATGAAGCTCACATGCATCAGAATCTCTATACTTGCTGCAGCAAACTATAAAAAGAAAACAAGATCATAGAAGTGAACCGGGCTTGTGTTTGACATAATTCCCTTAAACAGATTCTTCGTCTGTTCCCAGGGTACACCGGTTCGAAACAGTGACGATGGTGCACTGCCGGACTATCCCACTTGACTGAAAAATAATCGATACTTGGTTGCTGCTCTAGAGTTATGTGTGTTGCAAGAGTTTTTAGTGTAATTTTTTCCATGTATCTCATATCTCAAAATGAGGTACAAAACCTCATATGTATACATGAACCATGGCTAGTGAAAAGTCTCACATAATTAGAGACTTAAATTTTCTTTATTAGCCATAAAACACTATTCAAGCCTTATAAAAACTCTATTCAAGCCTCATAAAACATTTTTATTTGTCTTGATTTCACCATATGAAGAATATAATTATAATTTCACTAAATTATAATTAAATCTACATTCACATTATTTCCAACAGGAACGACCCTCTACGCTAAGTGAAATCATACACTAAATGTACGATAAAAGGTAAAACTTTGATAAGCGGTTCAATAGTTAAAACATCTAATGGTACAAATAAAAAAAGGAAGGCTAAGTTTTTTTATATATTTCATCAATTCATCTCTCACGTGTATTGTAAGATGTAATAATAAAACAATAGAAGTCATTTGAACTTGTTTTTTTATAATAGTTATTATAAGTCAATGTTGAACAACACACACATAACTACACAAGTGAAAGAGAAAAGTAGCTAAGCTTACGTCCATGGTTTTAATCACGTGGCACATGATTCACGCCACAAATTAATTACGAATAAAATGAACACGTGGAAAATGTTTTTATTAAACAATAGTACTTTTGCTAGTCAAATATAAACGAACATGACTAAATGAGAAATTGGATGCTTGCCTACTATTATTACAAATACTCCGTACATATTAGATAGAATAAATTAAATACATATGGTGGATCCAAGACTTTTTGTTAATGAACATCATGGTTGCAGAACTCGCTAGGCACTACCAACTCGACTGATTGAGGAGTTGCGAGTACTCGGCATAGTCGGGCGAGTACTTGAGGGTCGAATCGGCCTATGCCGGGAGTACTCAGAATATTCGGTCAACTCGGCTATACTCGGTAACCCACCCTGTAGCGAGTACTCGATGAGTCCCCAATATGATAAAATAATATAATATTTTATATAATTCAAATCCCAGAATTGGGCTTGTTGTATTGGTCTTGTTTTATGACACAGGTCTTATGGTGTTGGTGGCTTAGTGGGCTCAGTTGGTTAGCCCGGGTCATGTTAGAGTCCAGCTCATTATAATTGTGTTTTCTGGGAACAAACTTGTAAGAGATTAATGGCTGAAATTAAAGTTCATGTGAATCGTGCTCTGGACTATATAAAGCTGAATATCAGCTTATTATTATTCATTCTCTTTATTATTTTCTTACTGTCTTCTCTGTAATCGTTAGGGTTTCTCATCTGTATTCGTTGTCTTCGTCTGTTGTTAGTTTGTTAATCACTGTAACTGTTTGTATTCGTATCATGAGGTTGTAACAACTGATTGATTGATCAGTTGTTATCAACAAACATTGTATTGTTTTAGGGATTCATCTTTTGTTGAATCCTTTGATATTTGGGCGGTATTTTTTGGTTGGTTTAATACTCCCTCCGTCCCAATTTAAATGTCCTACTTTCCTTTTTTGTTTGTCCCAAATCAAATGTCTCTTTCCAAAAATAGAGATGTAATTTCCAGTTTTGCCCATAAAAGACAAAACACAATCACCACTTTTAAGGATATTATTGTCATTTTACCACATACAAACAAAATATTTCTTAAAATGTGTGTTTTTTGAAGTGGGACATTTAAATTGGGACGGAGGGAGTAATAGATTTTGTCACCGTTTTTGTCACTATTCCTCTGTTCTTTGGTATGTTATTGTGTTGTGTGATTGTTTGGGTTGAGAGATCCATTATTTTTGACACAATATATGAATCATTATAATCCTTTTTCACAACTCAATTAACAAAACTTGAAAAAAATGAAATGTCAAATCCTTCCTAATGTATTTACAATTTCATTGCAGTCTTCGATGGTCGCTCGTGTTCTTCATCTCATATATCTACTATTTTGTTGCAAACTTTGATGGTCTCCCTCTTCTGAATAACAATTGTAGGTTTCAATCTCATATGATGGGGGGCTCCTAGAAAATAGATAGGGTGCCTCGTCTAGTTTTATAAAGATCTGAACCGATCAGTATTTAATACGTGAATTGAGATTAGGGCTGTTCAAATCGCTCGCCGCTCGTGGATCGCTCGTCGCTCGTTCGGAAAATGCTCGAATATTGCTCGCTCGATCTTCCGCTCGGTTGCATATGAGCCGATCGGCTCGGTTCGGTTTGTAAATGAGCCAAGCACGAGCAAAGGTACGCTCGGCTCGGTTCGGCTCGAATAAATTTTTATTTATTTAATAATAAATATACACACAATTTATAGATAAATTTATGGTATTATATATAAGATTCTATTAGATTTGACTCAGTATATGCAAACAAAATATAACCAGCCCACTTAACACAATAAAAAAATTAACACTAGATTTAATAGTAAAACAATAAGTCATAAGGTGACAGTCTTTACTTCTTTATGTTAACAGTCGTCCATCGCTAATTGTCGCTTGATATCACACCTACGTCACAATGCAACAAATGTTATCTGACGTATGCTCATCACCTCACCAGCCTCAATCTAAGCCTCATTCTTGGACACTGGGATCTCAATATTAGTGTTATCATTGGACATTTTGACCTTAGTTGTCACCCGACAATGAAAGCATCGAAGGAAACATCCCAATTTTATAATCTTCCATATTATTCTTCGCTCAATTCTTGCTCGGCGCTCGCTCGAAAAATTTGTGCTCGAAGAATGCTCGTTCGGTTTTCGGCTCGATTGTAAACGAGCCGCTCCGCTCGGTTCGGTTTGTAAACGAGCCAAGCACGAGCAAAGCCCCGTTCGGATCGGCTCGGCTCGTGAACAGCCCTAATTGAGATTATTTATAGTTCAAACCACTAGAAGTCTATAACTACTAAATTAATCAAACTATATGACGTGAGTTTTGTATAATAGTTGTTTAAAAACTTCGATGTTAAACCAAACATGTTACTAATTCGATGTTAATTTTGTTTTGCCTTTGTTTCTTCTTTATTTCGTCTACTAACCCCCCGGGTTGTTACCACTACCAGAGTGTATACTGTTATAGTAGTTATCCAAGACAACACATTGATTGATTGACATGTTAATTATTGGTGACTTGGCATATATCAATGTAAATTATTGTATAGCGATTAATAGAATTTGTTATATACCTTTGTGATGTTTTTCATATACATGTGTATACCCATCTTCAAGTTTGTAAATTAGGCCAATTTGTGGCAGCATTTACAAAATAAAGAATATGGTCTTATTATACTTAAATAGAGTAAGAACTCTTAGGCTGAATCGGGTTGGTATGTCCTTGCATAATTTGCAAACCTTTCCAAGCCGCGTCTAATCAAGTTTTCATTGAAAGGTTTTAATGCCTGGTAGTTGGAATCAAAGAAAACTATGTTAGATCCCCTCTAGCGTATGACGAGATTGTTAACTAAAAATATATACGCAACGATGTCAAGTACTTACAAATGCCACAGGGGACAAGTATTGAGGTACTTCATATGAAACAGTAAGCTGTAAAATACCAGAGTTCTATTATAAGCTTTCTTTAAAAAATGTAACTGAAATGCGGTTTGTTCAAGGGATACTTACTTCAACTAAGCATGATGAAGAACTTTTAGGAAAAAATCGCATAGCTCCTCTGTGACGAAAAAAGAGACAAGTATTTCAAAATTCTTATACTTGAAGAGTATTATAATTTTAGCACGTTAATAAATTTACCGGTTGGGAAGACCTTCCAAGGATCTCCAGTGGATTTTTTGATTTGGGATCGGCTGCAAGATTCAACAACATGGTGTCAAAGATACAAAGAGAATACATAGGTCATGGGGGTACCCGTTCACTTAATTTACCTGCATATTATGAGCAAGCCAAGAGAATTCAAGATCGTGCCCAAATGCTTCATACTTGACTGACCATCGTGATAATTCAGGCTTGTCTTTTAATATCTGAAACCAGTAGACTACTTGAATGGAAGTTATACATATTTGTTTATCCTGAGAATGTGAGTTGCTGTAGTTCTATACTCCTAGTTATGCTAATCATACTTGGTCTCGGATTACATGATGAACAATTGTATGAGTATGCACGTATAATGTGCAGGGACTCACGAGAGAGAACAGAGGGTGGAGGATTTGACCAATATGATATTATTGATCCACACCATACAAATGACAACATCTTTGGGTATTTATACCCTTACATAAGTTGGTTAATTAACTAACTATTGAACCGACATGACTCTTCCAATAACTGACATAACTATAGACGCAACCTTTCTAATTTGGCGCCTTTTTCTTACAGTTTGACTCTAATTATCATAAGTTTTATTTAAGATTTCTTGATTATTTCTTTCTAACATAGCCTTCATAAATTTTGGCTAAAATTTCTTTGAGCGTATGTCTTTGATGCATGATGTATGAATGATGAAAAAGATGATAAGCATATGATTGCCTTTGTGGCGCCAATATTATACGATTTGTAGGCATTTGGCATCAATAGGGAACCTTGCTAACAAACTGTTCTTGTATAAGAGTAAATACCAATAAGTTGGTGTGATATTAATATCCCAATTCATAAAATGTTGGGTCAAGAAGCATTCCAAATTTTGAGCTAACATAATGAAAAGAACAAGAATATGGATTCATCGTAACATTAATCAAAAGCATTGGGCCAACTTACAAAAGTATCTGGCTAGAAGTCTTATCTCGTTTCATTCTACATATGTTTACAAGTTTCTTGAGAGAAAGGAAAAAAAGAAACTCAAGAAAGAACTGATAAGTACCTTAACAGATGAAATGAAGGTCATCCATCGAGGAACTGCTTCTCTATCAAGGTAACAATTATAGGCTACAGAAACTGGCACGTCTATTTCCATCTTAACTCTGCATAAATAAAACAACAACTAGAAGAACAAAATATTTAAAGGAAATTAAGCGTGACTGATCGAGAGGTTTAAATAAGAAGAAAAGTACGTGCAGTCCTGCCATTCCATGATGACAGTAGATCGTCGTGGTTTAAAAGTCGTTATGTTGTTACGCCCATGATTCATTGAACGAGTCAGCCTTCGCCTGATGAATGGCAAAGATGGTGGTGACAGTCTGTTTGTGATGAGAAAACCAATTCTGTTTCTATTTATACACCGTGTGTCAATGGCAGATGAGGTGGAGAAGGAGAGGGCGACAGCGGATGACATTTGAACACCGGGAGACACTGTTTTGGTTCGTCAAATTTGACCTAATGTTGATGACTTGTGTAACAAACCATTTGCGACTTATTTGAGCGCTCGGATGGCTGGTTGCGTTCTCAAATTAAGCGAGTTTATAAATAAGTTTAGCTAAACTCGAGTCTAAAAACAAGTTTGTTTAAACTTATCTCAGGATATGAATATATCAAATCTAAGCAGTTTAGTATATATTATATGTGATGTAAATTGGGGATGTGTGAATAGACTTTAGAGAAAAGTGAATGAAATATGGTACGATTATAGAATGAGTTAGTGTGATTTGCCAACACGTTTATTTTATACCAATGCAATATGCATGAGCTAGCTAGCTACACGATTTGAATGTGCTATTTGTTCACCTTGATATTATATGATTCTGTTATGCATATACTTTTATTTAAAAGTTCTCATTTCCATTACCCTGTAAATGCGTCTGTTTTTCGTTCATGCCCTGGTCACGAAGATATGAAATGTGCTGAAGAATTAAAGAAAATATATTTCAAACAATTAATGTAATGTATTAGATTTGTATTTGCTATTAAGTTGTTAAACAATGTAACATTCTATACTATAACAAATACAAATGTTAACAGTATTAATATTTCATTGGTCTATGACTCTATGTTACTTTAATAGAGAGAAAGAATAGAGAAATTGTAGTAATTTTTAGTGTAATATGTGAATGGGAACTTATTGTGAATGCTCTTAGATTACCCATATTTTTGTATGTAGATCCTCCATGATTAAGGATGGGGTTATGAGTAGTGAGTTAAGATCTTGTACAAACTCCTATTAGTGTAAAAACTATAGGAACAGATCTTAACCATTGAAAAATCAAATCAATGGTTTGTGTTGGTTACAAACCTATCCTTTAAAATTATTGTTTGTTTTAGTATCATTAAGGGTAGTTTGGTAAATATACTATTTGTAAATTAAAAAAAAAAAAAAAAAAGAAACACCCATTTTTTTTGCACGATTATCTTTAGGCCAACAACAAAACCACCTATATTTCCTCTTTCCCTCCCAATCTACAAAAACTCCAGCAACCCTTAACCATCCTTCGAATACAACTTCTTCACGGAGAACACTTCCATATTTCGAAAATTGTTGGTAAGCTTACTAATAATTATGTGAAAATCGAAAAATCTGAAACCATGAAGGACCTGTGTTGCAACTTTATGTGTTGATGTTATTCCGATCGAGGTTTTTGTTGGTTGTGTTTTTCTGCATGTTGATTCCGAACCTAGCACTACCGAATACCGATCAGCATGTGTTGTTATGATGCTGGTTCAATCAACATATCCAATTACATAAACAGGACATGTATATTATGAGCAGCACATCGATAATACAAAAACAACACATATATTTTATCTAACCAACACATCAACACAATGATTTACAAAAGAACACACATATTTGTCTAAACAACACAACAATTTATATAACCAGCCCATCAACAATTATTGAATTTTTTGTTAAACAACTTTGATAAACTAGCATTATATAGGGAAATTTTAAAAAGAGATATGGCAAAAGTAGATTAATACGTTTGGTTGGAAACAACATAGTATGCTACTTAACACATTAATCCAAAAAACAATAAGACTTGATACACCCATAAAAAATTGGTTCATACACAATGATAATTAAAAAAAACAACCAAAAAACATGATAGATAATTATGATAACATAGGTTTTTAATTAAATCTAACGTAATATATATAGTAAAAGATAGTGAAACTGCATCATTTTGCAGCGTGTTCCCGCCTTTACATGTACACATGTTGTGCTCATTGGAATCACTGATCACATATCTTGCATGACCTTTCTTCCTTGGATGTTTGGTTGTCACTGCTCATGGATATAGACTTACACCGTTTTTTTAACCGCACCCCTTATTCTAATACCAAGTGGACCTCTGACAATATCTTTTGAAAACTATTGAAAAATGTTTGAGAATGATTTTAGGAGGTGTGAGTGCGACCCTCTTAATTATGCGGCGTTGTTATTAATGTATTGAACCACTATATTAAAAAGTATACCAGACCTTGTTGGCCATGCGGTGTACCATCACACCAAGTGTGTTAAGAGTGACGTGACATTTTAACTTTTATTATACACCACTTCCTTCTCATGTTAAAGAGCATTAAATTGGCACTAAGTTAACATATTAACATGACTTAAAAGAGAGAAAGTTAAGGGGATGAGGTAGAGTTAAGGGGCTTTAAACCATCTCTTAAAGTGAGCTAGTGTGAAAATAGACAAAATGAAGGATGTGGCATCTAGGTGGAGTTAAAGATTATTAGAGTATACCCCATGGTTAAACATTATTTTATACAACATAAGAAAATTCATGTAGGATTAAGGAGTATACAATTATACATTATACATTCAATTGTAGGGGATGGTTCATTTCAGAAGAGGTTTTAGTGCGAGAAGAAGATAAATAATTCATTTTATCATTTTTCTAAAATATAAAGATGTGAGAAAATTGTTGAAATGTGTTGTGTATTCATTTATCTCGAAAATAAAACAAGTATATAAAGTAATTTCATTAATTTATATAATCTACACATGTACAAATTTTATGCAGGAACATTACCTACGCATAATATAACACATATGTAGGAAAGAGTTTAAACCTTAAAAAAAACATTTGATTGCATTAATTTTATGGGTTTTTGTATATATAACATAAACAATGATATATAAAAAGTAAAAACTTCAAAAATATATGAACCATCACTAATAAAAATTAAGATTTAGGTTTCTTCTCGCACTTCAGAATGGTGTTTTAGTGCAAGAAGTGCGAGAAGAAACCTAAATCTTACTTTTTATTAATAATGGTTCATATATTTTTGAAGTTTTTACTTTTTTTATATCATTGTTTATGTTATATATACAAAAAAATTATTAAACTAATGCAATCAAATGTTTTTTAAGGTTTTAACATTTTCCTACACATGTGTTTTATTATGCGAAGGTATTGTTCTTACACAAAATTTGTATATGTATAGGTTATATAAATTAATGAGATTGCTTCATATATTTGTTTTATTTTCAAGATAGATGCATAAACAACACATTTCAATAATTTTCTTATGTTCTTATTTTTTTAAAAGTGATAAAATTAATTATAAATCTTCTTCTCGCACTTCTCGCATTAAAACCTCTTCTGAAATGAACCATCCCATAAACTTTTATTAATTAACATGTGATAATGAATAAAAATTATTTGTCTAATCAAATAAACTACTAAACGGTGAAAGCTCATAACAAATATATATTCTTAACTTTTAGAAGAAGTAATATTCATAGTCGGACTTAAATTGAGGGGTTTTTTCTTTTTTTTTTTTTTTTTTTTTTTGTTTGTGAATCCCAGTATTCAAACTTAGGCTGACTATATCTACAAGGTACCGAGGGCATTACCACGCAAATTAACTTGAACCGGACAAAGCTCTCCCGCAAGAAAATTTGTGTGGACCTACTAGGAGCGATCACACTAGCTAGGTTAATAACCAACTTTAACCACCCGTCTTTAAGGTAAACTAACCTCATCATCGTAAGCTCGATCCAAGCCAAAAACATATATAAAGTCTTCAACCATAAGTGGTTCAAGTGGCTTTACGACGTAGGATTTTACAATCCAGACAAACGTGATGTTATTCTTTTTTTTACGATAAACTAAAATACTTCTACATATTCATATACTTTCACTTTGCAAGATCTTAACCATCCACCTCTTGCATAGAAATGAGATACCTTATCACCACACTATTTCCTTTTGGCACACGTAATGATATTCATCTATTTAATTATACATATTTTGTTATTTATTATCATATGTTTCTTACAATTCAAATAAAATTTAACTCTAAGCACAACATGATAAACAAGATGGTCGATTGGATTGGTAACAATTAATACATTAACAAGTAAATTCATAAACACACATACAACAAAAAGATTACAAAGTGATGCATGCATGCATTTTGCTTTCTTGCATCCATCCTTTTATTTTAGAAATGATTCATTGTCCATTTTTTAAAATGAATATGATACTCTTGTTCAAGGGATATAACCACCATGCCCACCACCTTCACCACCACCACTTCCACTACCAGCACCACCTCCATGCTCACCCAAACCACCACCACCGCCACCGCCGCCTCCTGAACCACCACCACCTCCTCCTCCACTGTATCCGTCATATGACCCTCCAGCACCCCCACCAGCACCAGCACCAGCACCAGCGCCACCTCCACTACCATATCCGCTTCCTCCAGCTCCTCCTATGCCAGCTCCTCCGCCGCCACCTCCACCATGTCCACCTCCTCCTCCTCCACCAACTCCTCCAGCACCACCATATCCACCACCAATCCCACCTCCTTCTCCTCCACCAAAACCCCCACCGTGTGCTCCTCCACCACCTCCTCCAATGCCACCACCACCTCCGCTGCCACCACCTCCTCCTCCACCTCCAGCTGCTCCACCACCATAACCAGATGCTCCACCATGTCCAGCACCACTCCCACCCCCTTCACCTCCACCATAACCTGCACCATCTGCTCCTCCTCCACCACCACCACCTCCCCCGGTGCCTCCTCCACCACCACCTCCTGCTGCTCCACCGCCATAACCAGCTGCACCACCATGTCCACCACCACTCCCACCTCCTTCACCTGCACCATAACCCCCACCGTGTGCTCCTCCACCACCTCCTCCACTACCACCACCTCCGCCCCCACCGCCAGCCGCTCCACCACCATAACCAGATGCTCCACCATGTCCACCGCCACTCCCACCTCCTTCACCCCCACCATAACCTGCACCGTCTGCTCCTCCACCACCACCACCACCTCCTCCAATTCCACCACCTCCCCCTCCACCTCCTGCCACTCCACCACCATACCCCGCTCCACCACCTTTCCCAGCACCACCTCCATATCCAACTCCATGTTCTCCTCCTACCCCGTAACCACCACCCCCTCCGCTACCCCCCTCCACCACCACCACCCCCTGCTAAACCACCATGAATGTAGTTCTCTTCATTGAAAAGAGCCCTACCAGCCACACAAATGCCCAAACCTATTAACACTAGGAAAACCACACTTGAAAGTTTGTTAACACCCATAATGAATGATAGTAAGTGTGAGTTGTTTGTAATCTGCATGAAATTAGTTGCATATATATAGGCATTGGCTAGAGATTGGTTTCTATGAGCAATACACCAAGTGGACTCACCACATGAGAAAAGATAAGGTCCCTCACTTAGTGGTCCAGTTCACAAATACTCAACTAAAGAATGTTTCCTTTATGTAGTGTGCTTTTGCTGTTTTCCAAAGGTGATTTTTTCTGTTTCATACATCGTACGAATTTTCAACAAAATTTCAATTCTAAATATAGACATATAGTAGTGATATTGTCTTAAGTAACTGTGTATAATACAACAAAATTGATCTTAGTTTGAGTCGAGGAAAAGTTATCATTTGTGTGCAAAGCTATTTCACCTCACCTCAAGTATGCTCAGCTAGGCATATATGAGATTATGAGTAACAAGTTTTGGTTGATGAGAGAATAAGAAACTGTGAAAGGTCATGTATGTATTTCTGTTATTAACAAATGATTTCAACAAGGCTATTTTTAACCACCTAACCGACCTAACCGTTTATTGCCGGTAATAACCGCTCTAGAGTGCCTATACAACCAGTAAATATACAAACACTAAGTCATACTCTCTAATATGCCCCCTCAAGCTGAACGGGGCACTACAACGTAAAGCTTGACTTTCAGAGTGTCAGAACGTGATGTGGGCAACCCTTTAGTCAAGACATTTGCAAGCGGAGTCATAGTATAAACATAACGAACACAAAAATACATGCTGAATTAAAATTTAAAGACATAATGTATAATAAGTTTTTTTAGGATATAAATGGATATCCAACTCTACCCATTTTATCCACCCAAAATGGTTTGATGTATTTAAATAACCAATTGGATTAGTTAGTTTAAATCAAGTTGCTATGGCCTTCATGATACATGTATGTAGCAGGATAAGGAATTTTCTTATTAATTCAATTTATCAAAACAGAGTAAAGATATTTGTTCTGGTCGACAACCCATTTCTAAATAAATAAATAAAAACACAAAAATAGTATATATGTTTTGTGATATACCTTTAGGCATGTAAGAAAGAAATAGTGTTATAAATCATAATACAGGACACAATGGTAGTGTGTCAACTTTACGTTACATTACATGACATGGTACTAGTTAAAGTAAAACGTATTAATGTGGTGTTGTCGGGTGAGGTAAAGCAAAATAAAAAGAATATTTGTATAAACTTAAGAATTTTTGCATCTTAAATAATGATGCTAAGAACAATCATACTCAACATCCCGTCGTAACGTGCAGGTTGACGTTGACTCGTTGGGATACAAAATTCAAATATGCGACTTGTTAAATGTTTAAGTATGAAAACTGTAATATGTAACCATGATGCAATGTTCACCTATAACCACCAATGTAAAGCGTGCCAGAATGTTGTTCGCTTTGTCCCTAATTGGTGTCCATCCGAAGACTCACGGTTTTGTTTTCACCTGACGAGTTGCTCGACTAGGCAAACCATGTCCTAGTAGAGAAGATTTCTACCCTTTTATAAAGAAGATGTCTTTCTCCTTCTCAACTGATATGAGACCTTACATCCCCCTTAAGGAGTCCAGTGTCCTCGTTGGCACACCCTCCTAGTCCCTGTCTCTAATACCATTTGTTAGATCACATGTTAACCATGTCAAATATTTTCCGCTTTGTCCCTAAACGGTTGCCATCTAGGAACTCACAATTTTGTTTTCACCCAACGGGTTGCTGGACTAGACAAAACGTGTCCTAGTAGAGAAGGTTTACACCCCTTTATGAAGAAGGTTTTTTTCTCTTTATCCACTGCTGTGAGACTTACATCAACTGTTCCAAGTATGAGAACTACATTATATATTCTTTCCATCATAAATTATATAATGGCACCTTCGGCTTTATCAAACTTTTTAAGCAGGTAGCATGAACATTTTATTTGAATGTTTTAAATGAGAGAATATATGAACACCATTGACAACATTGAAAATGTGAAAACCCTATGTTTTGCTACTATCTCCCAACTAATTTGCTATATCTATGTTCAATTCAGTGGTAAATGTAAAGAGGCATATAAACCTCATAAAACCTTACCCTCTTTTAAATGAACAATTTATTTAGACACGTGCCTCATCATTGAACTAACTAGAAACGGTGATTGATCTTGTTCTTGTGTGAATAGTTATCGACAACATATCATTCATGCATATTGAGTATTGACCTACATGTGTATTGTTTAAATGAGTTATGATATTTGTTTATAGATGTTTATTCAATAATTCTTTAGATAAGAATACTAATAGTCATACATTTAATCAAATGTTTCATGTAGTAACGTGAATTCAAGACACATTTAGCTATAATAGACTTTTTTTTTAAACGGCTAAACCCTGGTCCTATGGAGGGTACTAGCAAATTTCCCCTCGTCAAGGCTCGAACCTGTGACCACCCACAAGAGGAAAACCTTACGGTAAAACCTCCTGACCACTGGACTGATGGCAGAGACTTCTTTTTTGTGATGTTATAAGCAAACACATCCCAAAAAATGACCGGATACGTTATTTTTTTATCTTTTAAAAGGACCAATTTCATATTTACACTTATAAGGACCAATTTCATACACACAATCTTATTCTGTGTGATCTGATGGTGAAATATGCCAATTCAAGACGCTAAGAACACCACATTTTGACTATACTTATTCTGTGTGATCAGATGGTGATATTTAGCACATCTAGATTAGATATTGATACACACAATCTCTTATGATCTACCATTACTTTCTCAAAAACAAAAAAAGGTTCCAAAGACCCTAATTTAAACATCCACAACTAAATGACTAACCTTCAGGGAAAACTGAAACGACCCAGCTTGCGAGAAATAAACCGGTCATGCGATTTGCTGATGTTCTTTCTTGGAGATGATGCCATTTTCTTGCTCTTCCTCAAATGTTCGCACTTTGATGACATGGCAGCCATTAACAACTCTCCCCTTGCACCAGGCATCCTCTTGCACATTCTCATTGCCTCGTGTTTTGCAGGATTCTCAAGTTCATTGTTTCTTTGTCTCTTACATGTTGCTTTCTCCACAAGTTTTGATTTCTTGGGCTTCGCAGCAAAAACCACTTCTGAATGCCCAACCAACATTTACCATGTTAGTTGTTACTTTTATAAACTTTACGCCGATTAACTATAGTCGTGTAAAGGACATAAAGATCAAGTAAAATTACCTGATATCTTAACATCAGATATATCAGGTCCAGGGGATCTTGGTGGTGTTAATGGAGAAACTAATTCATCAATATAAATATTTCTTTCTGAATCATTTTTAGGCGTGACACGTGTATTCTTCTGAGCTTCAGTTCTATGGTTAGAACCATATTCTTTGAGACCCAATGGAAAAGTTTCTTTAGTTACATTAATAACTGGTTTGAGTGGCGCCACGTAACCAGATTGAGGATCATGATGATGATCTATAGGTGCTTTGATGCCATCGGAATGAACACTTGGTGGGTCCAAATTCTCCAGTACTGATTTTGGTGAAGTGGTCGGTAAGTTCGGATAAAATGATGGTTTATATGTTTCCATAAAACTAGAAAACCAAGGTGTGCCTTGTTTTGCATAAAAGAGAATGTATGCTTCCTCTGATAGCACAATATCTTCTGAGACTCTAGTAACCTATCGAAATAAAATAACAAATCAACTTCAAATTACACATATAACAAAGATTACATTATTAAGATGTTATAGATTATACCTTCAAGTCATCAAACTTGTACCATGTATCAGGTGCAGAACGAATGTAACAGTAATAATGACCGCAGCTAGATGTAAAGGCTGCATGTACAACAACTGCATATAGTTCGTATTTCAAATCCATCTGGCAACAAGAAATGGCAGTAAGTGAATGTGTATATATACATAAGTGTATGTGTGTATTTAAATTTCGAGAAACATTAATAAAATGGAACTTACATTATTACTCGGACTACCACATGCGTAAGACTGCAGGTCCAACTCTAGAGGAAAGTCAACGTGTTTGTCTATTTTCTCAACATGAGATCCGTCATTTTTAAATCTTTTTAAATGGAATGCACAAGTAAGAGGAATTTGATCCAGCAAAAGCTGTTTCTCAACAGAGACTTTTTGTTTACATTGGTCACATGTAAACCTCATTTCTTCATCTCCAATGTGCTCAACTTTAGTAAATGAGTGAAGAGCGGTTGAAAGACTATTTACATCGTCAATTTCCAAACTTAGGTCGGCAAAAGGCTCATATGTATCAGATATGTGATTGCAGTTGCAGCACCTTAACTGAAATTCATATGATAACACGGAAAGATAATTAATATAACGTTCGTAGATTTTAAAAAAAATTGAGAATTGAGTTCTTACTTTGCTTATAACCCGACCTCCAAAGACTTGTTTGACTAAATTGTCAGTTTGCGAGGAGAGACCATCATCCTTTGTTTTTAAAATACTTAAAGAACTTTCAAGTCTATCCAAAAAGCACTGCAAGAATTCATGAGCATCTTCTTGTTGATATCTTTGGAATGATGATGAAAAATCTGATAGCCATTTGGTCAAAGATTGCAAATACATTTAGAACAAGTTGCAACATAACAATATTAACCATTTAATGCAAGGTTCAAGACATACAGCTCAAACTGTCAATGAATTTCCAAGGGTAAACAATTTTTCCAGAGGATGACAAAGAAAGTTCAATGTGTTCCCGCAAAACGCAGATCAAGCAGAACCGTTCATTGCTACCTGTAAACCCACACTTTATCATTAACTGAATCTAACTTTTACAAACAGTCAACGTTAATTTTCAAGTAAACCCTATTATCTAAAGGACTAGCAAGACTAGATATAAAATTAAGGTTTAAGACATACTATCACAAGGTGTTGGATGTGTCTGCGAATACAGACCCTGAACAAGTAGCACAGAGTGGGTGAAGCACTGCAAAACTGCATTGAAAAAACAAGTGTTGCCAAGATTGGCAAGTCCTGCTCCCTGTAAGTTGATAAGATAAATTAGCAAATTTTAAAGAATGCAAAACGCTTGTAAAACGTAACTTCACACCAATCACAGACACATATGAAACTTGTACTATAGATCATCATCGTCCTCAACTAGTCTTGTACCACTAGAAGTCACAACTTTGATCAATACCATACCTCTAATATTTGTGACTTTTTACTAGAAGCAAATGAGCATTAGCCATACAAAAACAAACAATACATTTAACCCTTACAAAATTAAATTGAATCTTTTCAAACAACTTCCTAACCACTGAAAATATTGATACCGAATTTATGGAAAAGCGGGTGCCGAATACTGTAGTACCAAATCCATTAGTACGGTACCGGTACCTATTACAAAATGCTCAACTCTATATGGTATCAGTACCATACCTGTAAAGGTACCAAAAATACCGATCCTGAATTTTTGGAAAAAGTGTGTCCAGGATACCGTACGAAATCTATCGATACAATACAAGTACTCGTTATATGATATCGGTCTGGAAAAGTGGGTAGCGAATAATGTACCGAATCTATTGATACAGTACAGGCAATATAATAATAATAGCAATGAATGTGATAATGCCAATGCAAATTGATTCAGGTAAGTATCAATTATTAATTAAACAGACAGTAAATTCTACAAGATCATAAACAAACAAACAAAGCATACCACAGTAGACGGATTCTCGAAACCATCATCCTGCCAACTAAAAGAACTCGACGCAACCGACGGCTTATCTTGAACCTCAAACCGACTTCGGTTACAAGAAACCGACTCACCGTCAACGTTAACAAAATTATTATTGAAAACAGTCAATGGCTCAGACAGAATTGTAATATTAGCTTCAGAACCGGACGGATACAGCAACGGTCCGTCACAATCTTCAAGTAATTCAGTCGACAACAGCGAATCAATATCCAATTCCTTCTTTAACTCAGACAACGAGAAATCCTCAGGATCTAGGGTTTGTGTAGGTAAAGAAGAACTACTTTTGGGGCAAGAAACGGATTCAATTAATTCTGTGAATAAACCGACTGGTTCTGTCGGTGCAGGTAAGGTTCCTGCAGAATCACCCATTGAATGATTGGTTTGGTTTGGTTTGGTGGGGGGGGGGGGGGGGGGGTGTAAGTGATGTATTTTTGTAGGGTTTGAATTGTGTTGAATTGGATAGAGGGGAAGAATTAAGGGTTTTGAGATTTTATAAATTGGAGGGAAAATAAGCCGCCATTTTCTTGGTTTCGTTTTATCAATTAGACTTTTGTGACGGGTTGCTTCATGTTTCTTCTTACCTAATGTCTAATGACAAAAAATTTAATTATTGATTATTATAGTGTTTTATTTTTATAATTACCGTAAGAATCAAAGAAGTGTATTTATTTTTTTATTTTTTTTTAATTTTTTTTCCCCATATTGTTAAACATGTATTATAGTTTTAAAACTAAAAAAAAAATTTGGTGTAGAGTAATTACATAATTACTCTAGTGTAAACTAATGTATTTACTTTAATGACGTAATTACACTAAAAAAATTTAATTTTTTTTTGTGTTATTCATATAAAAAGTATGTTTAAGCACATGGGAAAAAAAATTTCTAAAAAAAAAATAATTTTTTACCCCCTTTGAATCTCACAGTTCTTACAAAAAAACACTTTGTATTTGATCTTTACTCTGATTATTATAATTTATTTTATTTTTTTTAAACAGCCAACAAATCAATTTCCGAGCACTCTCGGACACCCTTTTGGTGAATCAGGTACTCGAGAGTACCCGGGCCACCAATTGCCACCAATTCTCGAGAAAACCTGATCACTCACCCGCCCGAAGGCACGACAGTGAAATAATCGGTAAAACCGGTCGAGATCAGGACTCAAACCCAAGCCAATGGCCGGGTCATCCCTCCTCCACCAATGTCCTGCAAATGTAGCTAGTGAAAATTGAACTCAAGCCTTCCATAGGAAACTTTATTTAGTTGTAATTATATAAATGGTTGTTTCAAATAAACCATAAACATTATATTATACTATCTATTAAAGGAATGACACTTTTAATTGTCTACTAACTTTTAGGTTAACTTTATTTTCTGTCACTAACTTTTAGGTTAACGTTATTTTTCTTTCAATTTGACCACCAAACTTTTAGCTTTTAGGATTTAAAACTTTCGCCACTAACTTTTAGTTTAACTTTATTTTCTTCTAATTTGACTACCAAACTTTGACCATCAAACTTTTAGCTTTTAAAACTTTGATCACCAAATTTTTAGCTTTTAGGATTTCAAACTTTAACCACCCAACTTCACTAACTTTTTACCAACTTATGTACTTTATTTTCTTTCAATTTGATCACCAAACTTTGACCGCCAAACTTTTTGCTTTTAGGATTTCAAACATTGACCACCAAACTTTTAGGATTTCAAACTTTGACCATTCAACTTTGGCCACTAACTTTTTTACTAACTTATGTACTTTCTTTTCTTCCAATTTGACCGCCAAACTTTTAGCTTTTAGGATTTCAAACTTTGACCACCCAACTTTGGCCACTAACTTTCTTACTAACTTATGTACTTTCTTTTCTTCTAATTTAACCACCAAACTTTTAGCTTTTAGGATTTCAAACTTTGCCCACCAAACTTTTAGCTTTTAGCCGCGAGTATTTTTTTGAAGCCCACGCGAGAATAACAGTCACTTAATATTATCTTTTATGTCCACGAAACCCTCCACGCAACAGGAGCTTTCACCGCGACGTGCGATCTTTAACGTCCACCAAACCCTCAACGCAACAGGAGCTTCCGCCGCAAAGCACGGGGTAAATAGAGTCATAGTTTATAAAATTAACATTTGACACTTACGATAAGGATTTTGAAACTGAAACGAACTAAGTCTAAAAATCGTTTAAAGACGTGAACTCTTAAGCATAAGGGTGGGGGAGTGGTTGCTATACTACCCTAGGTCATACTCCATTGTCACATAGGATTTTCTCGTCCTAGCGCCACCCAGAAAGGTGTTATGCAATATAAAGATTGTCGTTATGTGGTTTGGCGTTAGCTCACTCACGCTCCAACCTCATTAAAACTTGCAAAATATGCTACCATTTAATTAGAAGAGCCAATTAAAAACTCAATCTCATCCACTTTCCTCTTTTTGTAATTTTTAAATAGTGTTATGAATGCAATCTTAATGTGGTGACTCTCCACATACAAAACCTCTATCTAGTCATTACCTTTGAATTAATGTTAAGTCCCCTATAAATAGAGGCTTCATGTAATTGTAATGATGCACTCAAGAATAAGATGTCTCTTTTCTATCTCTCTCTATATCTTCATCTAATCTTTGTTCATAATTCTAATATTCTGTATGTTGGTTACTAATAGGTTGTTGTTTTACAACACGTTATCAGCACGAAAGTGCTCTCTTTAAAAATCTTAATCACGGCCAACACCTTTAGCTTTGCACGTGCTTCATAGATCCACTACCAAAGTTATATTGTGATATAAGTAATCATTCAACCCCTGTATCATCACCAACTCCGGTTGATTTAAGGTAACACTCTAATATTGACAATATGGTATCATCATTGATTATTGTTCTTTCATTGAGTTCTGTGATTGGGAAGATGATAAGGACGGCAAGTATTTTAAATATAATAAGGGTCGGCAAGTAACAACAATTGAGTAATGACACATGAATCCGATTTTAAGATTTCATTTTTTTTTTCTTAGAAAAATTATTGTTTCTTAATTCTATTATAATATGTTAATGGTTTTAAATAATTGTCTCGATTAATATGGTTTTTTGGATAGTTTAATGTGAGTTTTTCTTCTTTCATAAATGGTAGAATAATAAAGGTTACCAAGTGATTGAAATAAACATTTTTTTTCTCTCAAATATATGTTAACTAGCTTTTATCCCGGGAGCGTCCCGGGTTGAAATATCTAATATAACATATCAATTTTACATATGGAATAGACTGATGCGCTTTACAGTTACATGCAAGAAAACTGTAATCAATCATTCTAAAAAGAACTAACATGAAATAAGAAAAAAAAGTTATTTATTGAAATAGTATTATAATAACCATACATATATTTTAGTTACATACTATAAAGTTTTTAGTTTATGATGGTGCATGTATATTGCAAATATCGAACGTATTAGTCTAAGGGTTATGTGAAGCGTTAAAAAATTCATGGGTATATGATCGGGTATATAGTTCGGGTATTTGGGACAATTTTTTTTAAACTAATCCCAAACCCGACACAATACCTGTCAGGTTACAAAAAATAGTCATTTTTTTCTCATTTTTTTATATAGCACTACGGTACTCGTTGGAAAGATAATAAAACGCTCGTTAATTTGGTGTAATTTTTTTCTTTAAAAAAATCTTGTATATGAAAGATATTAAGGTTTAAAAGTTATGGAAGAAAACATGAGAGAAAAAATAATAAAGATTTAATATTTAGATTTAGTAGATTATGTTTTAATATATTATTTGTTTTTTTTAATTGGTCTAGAGTTACCACATCACTGCCTATGTGGCATCTCTCAAAGGAGAGATTGCATAATATTATGACATGTAGGATACAAAAATAGTTGTATTTTTTCTCCGTTTTTTATGTAGCACTATGGTACTCGTTGGAAAGATAATAAAACGCTCGTTAATTTTGTGTAGTTTTTTTCTTTAAAAAATCTCGTATATAAAAGATATTAACATTTAAAAGTTATGGGAGGAAACATTAGAGAGAAAATTTAATTTTGCTTTTAAATTCTTATCTTTTCCTAAAATAATTATAATATATATAGATTTATTAAAAAAACTCAAAAATTAAAAAATCCTATATGATGCCATGTGGCACATTTAAATAGGGGTTGAGGCCTCCATTGAATGCCACATCATCAAAGTTCAATTCTTTTATTATAAGTTATAGATTATAGATTATAGATAGTTATTCATCTAAAGACAATATAGTTGAATTTATCAGCAACCATCAGGCTTTCACCAGAAGGAACTGATCATTCGAATTCCAGGCGCATTAACTCCAATTTATGAGAGACAAATTGAATGCCAATGATTCAAAATTTATTACAACTGCTGACGCGCTTTCACCATCAACAAGCATGCAACCACACGGCGCAAATTTGACGTAAAACCAAAAAAGACGTTCCCCGCCCAGCGCCTTAGCAGGTCATGGCGACACACGTATTCCAACGCGCAAATTTGACGTAAAACCAAAAAAGACGTGCCCCGCCCAGCGCCTTAACAGGTCATGGCGGCACACGTCTTCCAACGCGCAAAGTTGACGTAAAAAATAAAAAAAAAGACGTTCCCCGCCCAACCTTCCAACAACGAACAGCAGAACAAATCCCAAGAGACAGAAGCAGATGAGCTTTCACCCGCGACTCCATATTTTGAGTCTAGCGCTCCACCTACTATTCACCAAGAACAGGAGAAGCCCTAGACTAGGGGGACTTGAAGGGATAGGGAGCCTAATCCAAGCGGAGGAAGTATCCCTATCCCCATAAGATAGAATCCTCGCGCCAGACGGCAGCGCCAGGATCTATTCGCGCGCTGCTTGCAAGTTGTGCAAGGAAGCGCGCAAGGATAACAATTGATAAGCAAGGGCAACACCTGATAAGCGCGTGCAACCACGCGCGGAATCTTCCCCCATCACCTTTTGTACGAGGTACAGAAGACAACAAAAGGAAGATTCACAAGGATCTCTGGCAGTGTATGCGCCAATAACAGAGCGACAAGTGGCAGGAGTGGTCCAACCACCACTGACAAGGATGGCAACATGACTGTAGCCATGCTCCCACCATACCGACGTCTACAGTGACAGCAGACATCCCCTGCTGATGTCAGAAGCATGGTCAACGACTGTAGCAAGGACAAGGACGCCGTCCGCCAATCACAGCTTGCCACGTGTCCGCCTTGAGCAGCAGCCATGCTGCAATATGACGTCATCTACAGTAACCCTGCTTTCCCGCCATTTCTATGGAAGGGCTTGGATGTGGGCCTTGACCAGGCCCAACTAAGGATTGTTTCTCATGGGCTCCCCAGCTAAGCCCATGAGTTCTCCTATAAATAGAAGAAGACATCTCCTTGCAAAAGGATCCAGAAATTCTCATTTGTAACCTAGCATACTCTCTCTTGTAATTCCTCATACTCGAATACTAATAATACTCCGGCTAGTTACAGTGGACGTAGGTCGTTCTTAGACCGAACCACTTACATCTTGTGTCTTTACTTACGTTGTATCACACACACTCACACTCACAGTTCTCACCCGGGTTTGACCAAACGGATTGGGTAAAGGATTAATCTTGACGAACATAAGTATTAACCCCACGTAGATTACTCTTAATCTCCGTGATACTTATTGTTTCTTCAGATATTATATATGTATATCTTTCATCTATGTCGACAAGATTTGTGTAAAAATAGAGTTAAGGTTCAAGTATGAATTTCCATAGGCATGCATATATGCATGTAACTTATGTTTCAAGATGCATGATATCATGTTGCCTTTCATCGTGCATGAGTTTTGTCCTTTATGAAACTACAAATTTTATTATAAAGAAAATGATCATATGTTGAGAATTTGAAAGATATATTTGTTAAAGTAAGTGATAAATATATGTATTGGAGATATACATGCGACTCATAATACATAAATTATATGTTTTCTTATAAATGATGAAAACACTTTATTTCATAAAGGTTATACCACACCTTGTTTTATTTGGTAACATGTTATAACATCATGAAGTATATGATCCAACTTTATTTATACATTGTGTTTCTTATGTTATCATTTTTTAAGAAAACATTATGGTATATTATCATACAGTTATACCATTAATTGTGAAAGATTCATTTATAATATGACACTTGAGTTGTCATACTCTCTAAGATTTATTATAAATTTATGGAAGCTTGTATGAATTTAGAATGATAAATCGTAATGATTCGGTCATATAACTTCTTCTCAATTAGTGTTATGTGATGAGAAGATTATTTACACAAGTTGATTAAAACAACTTCCAGTGTCATATCTCATGTATGCTCTTGAAGTGGCAAGATTATCAAAGAACATATAAGGTTTGAAATGACCACAATATATGAAAGTTGTCGCTCTAATCCATTCCCTGAAGTGAATGCGATGACATAATGATTGGCGTAAAGGTCGTGATCATGTACATAACTCAGGAAACTGTAATGGTGCAACCATGAAAATTATGTTGTTATAATCCATTCCCTAAAGTGAATGTGACGTTATTGATCGATATAAAGATATGGTTGTACTTCATTCAAAGGAAATGTGATGATATAAAGAGTTGTATAAAAGTTGTGATCATATACATAATTAAGAAAATTGTATTGATGACACCATGAAAGTTATGTAGTTATAGTCCATTCCTTGAAGTGAATGTGATGATATAATGATCAATGTAAAGTTTATGATCATGGTAATTGAGGAAATTATTATGATGCTCAAGTAAATGAGATCAAATAAGTTAATATGTGATAATGATCATGCTCGATATAAAAGTCGTGATCATGGTGAATGAGCAAAATTGTAAAGATCATCATGTAAATAAGGTCAACATGTTAATATTGAAATCGGTCACAAGAAGTTGCACATTAAGGGAGTAATCATACGAGAATAAGATATGGGAAACATGTATATAACAAGAATGTTTGAAATAGTTATACAATATTCTCTCGTATTTCTTATCGTGTATTAGACAAACACGAGTACAACTAAAGAATATATGATCGTAAACTAGAATAAGATATGGGAAACATGTATATAAAGAATATTCTCTCGTATTTCTTATCATGAATTACAATAAATTGGCTTGACCGGTTAGACCATTCCGTGTCACTGATGATGTGAAAAATATTGAAGGACCAGAAGATTCTTCATGGTAATTAAACATACAATGTTTGCTCTCAAGGGGAAGATAATTATTTAGCAACTAATATGGGTGTAAATCTCTAATATGGTATGGAAATGATAAAAGGGTATGTGTATCCCAACATGATACCATTTAGTGTTCTAAAATCGATGCATCGTCTAAATGGTTATCAAATTCGCAACCTGAAGTTTGCTTGAAAGTGGCTTAGCTGATAAGATAGCAAGCACATTACTCTAGACTATCATATTAGTTTTGATAAATGTGGTGATCTTGATTCCTATTTTCTTAATGATTATTGAAATAAGTGTCAAACTACATGTGACAAATGTTGTTGCTTTTGTTAAGATGATGGCTAAACACATATGATTAATTGTGAAGCCAATAATCATGAGAGCAAAGGTTTATATATGTATGTGGGAACATGTATTTTTACATGATGTAATATTATTCACATTAAGCCAACAAGTTATGAATGCATCTTAATGTGGTGACTCTCCACATACAAAACCTCCATCTAGTCATTACCTTTGAATTAATGTTAAGTCCCTATAAATAGAGGCTTCATGTAATTGTAATGATGCACTCAAGAATAAGATGTCTCTTTTCTATCTCTCTCTATATCTTCATCTAATCTTTGTTCATAATTCTAATATTTTGTATGTTGGTTACTAATAGGCTGTTGTTTTACAACAAATAGTTATTTATTAAAGTTAAATGTATTAGTTTTTTTTTTGTTCATTATTGTGTTTTTTAACATGGAATGGTGTTTTCGGAATATCAACGGTGTTTCTAAGACTAACAGGCACACGCGCGGGGGAGCCACTTCACACCACCCTGCCATAACACTTCCCGAGTGTTGCCCCTTTCTTTGGTTACCGTTCCATGCCACCCCCCACATGCAACACACACCATGAGTTGCTATACATACATAAGGGGAAAGATTTTATGATTGGTGTGGTCATCGGCTCAACATTTTTACCACACACCAAAACTAAAGGTGAGCCACTAATTTAGTTAATCGGTTATGGCTTAACTGAATATTCGAGATTGGTTAGCTGAGTTAAACATGTTAAAGCAGTTATCTTTTGGTGAAGTCGGTCATCTGCTCATTACGTGTATGGATGAGATCGTTACTAGTACAATACCGAAAATACCATTGCTTAAATTATAGAATAGTGGGTACCGAATATAATACCAAACTATCGATAAGGCATCCAAACTCGTGATAAAATGTTTATCTTTATATAAATATAAGAACATTGTATTTTATTAAATAAAAAATACGTAAAATATTTTTGTTGTAGCCTTGTAGAAACAACCGAGGAAAAGGCAAACCTGCTACAGCACAAGATAAGTTTTCTGTTAGGCGGTCTAATCATTAGTAATAAAAAATTTAAACACCATTAACTTATAATGTCACGTGATAGCTGTATTGTTTATGTTTGATTGCTTGCTATAACAAAAGAAGTATTTTTTATTATTGTTTGATTGCTTGCTAGTATATATTCAAAAGAAGTATGATATATAAAAAAAACATTGATTATTTTAAACTAACTTTTCACATTGAAGTTATATGTATTGATATATATTTTTTCATTATTGTTTTTTTTAAGCATGGAATGGAGTTTTCAGAATAAAACGGTATTTCTAAGACTAATCGGTGTGTGCGCGCTAGGATAGGGGGTGCAGGGGTGGGAAAGCCACTTCTCACCACCCCGCCATAACACTTTCCCGAGTATTACTCCTTTCTCTGGCGAATTTTCCATGCCCCCCCCCCCCCCCTTTTACTTCTTAATGAAGTGTGTTGATTGTCGGAACTTAGACACTCTGGCATTCTTATCTTTTACCACTTCTTCCTTTTTGTGATGTGAGGGCAAAGCCCCTAAGACTTACATGGCATGACTTTGACACCCGCTCTTACGGTTTTACCCACCACACTAGTGTATAGGTTTTTTTGTTAGTGTCAAATCATGCAAGATATAAAATATAATACAAATGCAAAACATGTTTTTTAATCGTAAAAGTCACTTTTATGATAAATTAAAAAAAGAAACCAATAAACGTCAGCAAAAACTTGTATTAAAAAAAGAAAAGAAGAAGAAGATGGGACTAGTTTAAGGAAAAACTAATATATATATATATATATATATATATATATATACACACACACACACACTAGTGTGTGAATTCCACGCGTTATGGCGGGACTGTTAAATCGGACAAAATATAGATGAAAAAACATTAAATCACACACACGTGTTACGGCGAGTTAACTCACCCTTTTAAAAAAAAGAAAAGTTAAAAAGTATCATAGAAAAAACTAAGTCGAAATCTTGATAAAACCATAAAAAAGGAAATAAAAGACTAAAAAATTAATGACTTGTTCGTCTATGCCTAAATGACTTGTACATCATTACACACAATTCTGTTTTATTCGAAACTTACACTAAATGTATATAAAAATAGAACGAATAAAGGAACTTCTCCTTTCACTTTCTTCTAAGCACAAGTTCATGATTTTTCTTTTGTTGATAATCATTCAACCAAATTTACAACGTATTAAAATGATCATAACTATTCGATATCAAAGTTTCGTATATTACAATATGTCAAATACTCTTTGTAGAAGAAAATTCACATCCATCTAACTTAATCATGATCAATTAGCCATAATTAAGTGAAAACTTTGTTTGAAATTCCTTATAAATATAAGTTTTCTTCTTTGGTCATAGAATTCGGTGACATATGTTTTAGATCAGTTTAAGCATGTTAACGTGTATGATATAGCATCATCTTGATGTAAAAAGAAACTTAATTACAAGACATTTCGGTGGCTTGGCTGGTGGAAACATTCTCTTCTGCTTCAAAAGTCTTGGCTGCTTGAGGTAAGTCTCTAACCTGCTTAACTCTGATGAATGAATCGTCAAGGGGAGGAGCAAACTTTGAAAAAGAAGCACTTGTAACACAAAAAGAAATTCTCAAAATATTAGTGATATCCTCAGGATATAACTATAACATTTTTGTTTTAAGTATATTACCACTTTTCAACCATGACATAAATTTCAATATTCAAACCGTTACCTCATGATTAAAAACACAATTTTCATTATTGAATTCTCTATTTCTTGTAGTATTATCAAGTTATAAAATTTTAACTTTTATAAATTACATATTTCTAAAATATCTAGAATTATGAATTGTTTTTTATATGTTTTCTATTTAATTTGTTTAAAGTAATTGTAGAATTAAATGTTATAAGCTCTCATAAATGCCTCTTTAACTCTTACTTTATTTTGATTAAATATAATGTTTAAAGACACATTTACCCTCCAAAAAATAATTATTATATGCATTATTTGTTGTATCATAAGGAATACACAACTATATTAAGGGTTTCTTCGGTAAGCCTCTTAATGATGCTCTGAACCATTCAGCGCTGAATGATTCAACATTCAGCGCGTTTGTTTCAACTTCTTAATAGAATGGTTAAGGCTGAACCATTAAGGGGCTGTTTGGTTGATTAATTGCTGAATCATTAAGATGTCTGAATGGTTAAAAGATTCTGAATGATTAAGTGCTGAATGATTCATCTATGCACCAAGTCTGAATGATTCAGCTCTTAACCATTCCATTCAGAGCCTTTTTTTATGTTGAAACAAACAGTCTGAATGCTGAACCATTCAGACCTGAATGGTTCAGAGGCTCATTAAGAGGCTACCAGACAGGCCCTAAGACTTAGGATGCTGCCAAATCGTTAAGCACTGCAACATTAAGCACTGAATTAGGTTGAACCTTAATGAGACTCTTCTACTGATGTTAGTAATGTGAGACAAGAAATGGGACTCGTGAACGATTATTACTAATTTAATAATGTGGGAAGAAAAAGACGTGAAAAAATCGTGACAATAAATGGGACTCGTCTTTAGCTGATTCTTGGAAACCACATGATATCTCCTTCACACGTTTCAGACCCACTAATAAAATACACCACACCTCTTATCTCATCACCATTCACACACATACAAACCCACTTGCACTACACTCCTTTTATTAGTTTTTTTCCCACGTTTCTCACACCCTCCGTCCACTCTACTCGTTTATGGAATGTCCCATTACCACCTAACCACCATGAACCACCACTGGACCTCAGACGACAACTCATCCATCATGGATCCATTCATTACCTCAGACATGTCCTCTCTCTGGACAACAACAACCAATCCCACTAACACCTCACCAACCTTCCCTCCATCCTCATCCTCAGCTTCCACTTCCTTCATCCACGACTTCACTCACGACACTTTACAGCAACGTTTACAAGGGTTGATCGATACAGCAACCGACTCATGGACTTACGCTATCTTTTGGCAGTCATCAACTGATGAATATTCAAGTCCTTCACTGTTAGGGTGGGGAGATGGGTACTACAAAGGCGAGCTTAATAAAGCTAAAACAGCTTTGTCAACAACTTCTTTAGCTGAGCAACAGTACAGAAAAAAAGTGCTGCAAGAGCTTAATTCTTTGATTTCCGGTACTCAGGTACCGGAAAACGATGGTGTGGATGAAGAAGTTACTGATACGGAATGGTTTTATCTTATTTCCATGACGCAATCATTTGCTAACGGTGATGGGCTTCCGGGTCAAGCTGCTTTTACTAATAAACCGGTTTGGGTTGCTGGACGTGACCGGATGATGTCATGCTCATGTGAGCGTGCTCGTCAGGGTCTAGGGTTTGGATTACAGACAATTGTTTGTATTCCTTGTGCTGATGGTGTTATTGAGTTGGGTTCAACTGAGTTGATTGTTCAGAGTTCAGATGTGATGAAGAAAGTTAGGGTTTCGTTTAATTTTAATTTCAATAATAACGGTGGTCATGATATGATGCATGTTAATATGGATCAGGATCCGGATCCGATCTGGGTTACAGATCCGGTTAATTCATCTACTGTGAGTGCTGACGTCACCACTGTTAAGAATACTGTTGATGTTATTGGTTCTCAGACCACTAACGTTGTTCCGTCTGTCGGTTCTCATGTTCCAAAACAGTTTCCGTTTGAAAACCCTAATTCGTTATCTGAAAACAACCCTAGATATGGTCATAACAATAATAATAATAATAATCATAATAATAATAATAATCAGGGTTCTTTTGGTAGCAGAGAGTTGAATTTCTCTGAATTTAGATCGTTAGACGGTGTATCTAATGGCAGAAATGGTAATACTTCGCATAATAAGCCGGAATCCGGCAAGATTTTAAGTTTCGGTCAGTCTCAGTTCAATGGAACTGAGAATAATAATAATAGTAATAATAATAATAATTATAATAATAATAATACTAATAAGAAGAAGAGATCTCCCACTTCAAGTAGCAGTAATGAAGATGGAATGCTCTCTTTCGTGTCCGGTGTGGTTCAACCTAGTATGGTGAAATCGGGTGGTGTCGGTTTGACTAGAGCGGATTCGGGTCACTCAGATCTGGATGCTTCTGTGATCCGGGAAGTTGAAAGTAGTAAAATGATGGAACAGGAGAAAAAACCGCGAAAAAGAGGACGAAAACCGGCTAATGGGAGAGAAGAGCCGTTGAATCATGTGGAAGCTGAGAGACAAAGAAGAGAGAAGCTAAACCAGCGGTTCTACGCGCTACGTGCGGTTGTCCCAAATGTCTCAAAAATGGACAAAGCGTCGCTACTAGGCGACGCGATTTTGTACATTAACGAGCTAAAAGCTAAGCTCGAAAACAATGAGTTTAACAAGGAAGAGTTGAGAAACGAAATTGACGCGTTGAAAAAAGAATTGTCAAGCAAAGTGGCCGTGCAAAAAAGTATGAAAACATCTAACACCACCACACACCGTACTCCAGTGGCGGATTTGGATGTCGATGTTAAAGTCATTGGCCGCGATGCCATGATTAGAATCCAATGTAACAAAAGGAACCACCCTGCAGCGCGACTAATGACCGCGATGATGGAGCTTGATTTAGAAGTGCACCATGCTAGTGTGTCGGTAGTGAATGATTTGATGATGCAACAAGCCACTGTGAAGATGGGAGGCCGGTTGTATACCGAAGATCAGCTTCGATTAGCCTTAACAAGTAGGTTCTAAGATCCAATATGTATTCGGGCAATCGATGAAGGCTTGAAGGTTTTTAATGTAGTATAATTGTAATATAGTTAGGTTAAGTTAAGTTAAGTTAATTCCTCGTGTACGTATGTTTTTAGAGTGAATTTTGTGTGAAATTTCTTTGTTTATACGTATCAATCAATATGTTTGCTATTTTTGTGGTCGGAGACATTGTGTTCATGTTTGTTTCGATTTGGGATAGCTAACATTATGTTGTATGATTTGCTACCTGTTGTACTATGCCAACTACTACATTTTGTTCTTTTGTTTATTATTGAGTGTTATATTAATAACACGTTGAGAATTTCTATATATTGAAAAACGTACAGAACTCATGTTAATCATTCAATTATATTTTAAAATAATATAAACAATATTTACGTAAGAAAGCTTTTTAATATATTTATGTATTATCACCTTTTCTCTAAAATAATTTATTCCTAATATTTGATAATAATCAACACTCATTGTAATGTTTACTAATTGAGGGGCTTCTTCAAGTCTTGGTATATCATCTGTGCTAATTTCGGTTCATTTTATTAGTATTGAAATATTTGGAAACTTTTCTTCCATATTACAGTATATATCACTGTAAACATGTTTATGTTGATAAGTGATGTACTTAATCTGATGTTTCATTTTGTGTTTTTTTAATTTTTTGTAGGATTAATCAAGAAAAAAAATGTGTGATAAATTTAACCTTATTTTCACCACCTCATATCGAATCGAAAATAAAATAAATGAAAACTACGATAAGTCCATCAAATATCAAATGAAGATGCGACGCAATATCTACTCTAGATACCTTTTTATTTAACAATATATTAAAAATAAATAATTGGAACACGCATTGAATAAACGTGCAGAGTAGAGATAAACAATTTTGGGAGGAATGAAAGGCCCCGTATAGTATAAAATAAAAGTGTCGCTGCCAGAATAATGAGGCACGTTTGATTTTTTAGACTCCACTAATTAAATAAAAGTAATTATATTATAGTTTTATCATTTTATGTCATGTCACTAAAGCGGAGTCAACCACTAGCCTCGGATAATTAAATATCCATCGTAATTTTTATTTTATTACGGGTATCAAGCTATCTCATAGCTTAAAATAAACGGTAATGGTGAAAATAATAAAAAATACAATCAATTATGAAATATAAAACAATTGGTTACAAAATATAATGCAATAATACTTAGAAAAAATGACACAATAAAAAAATACACAATTTATCACAAATTCTAAAAACTAAAAAGTTGAAAAACCTAAAATTTAGGATCGTTGGGTTCGATGAGACGGTTCCAGAGACGCTTGAATGAGTTTAATTAAAGTCCGTTTGATTACAATCCAACGCCTTTATATTTTTTTCATTGTGTTTTTAATCATAGTCCTTTATTATCATTAACATGCTAAAATCCATGTATTATATAGAGTAAAAGTAAGACCGTCCGGTGTGGTTGAGGTCCGGCATCGACGCCGGACCGCCACCTCTGCATCCACGTCACCGGCGACGTTGCCGGAGCTCCTGCCGGGCCAAGGGTGTGGTGGTTGATCTCGTTCTCTCCGGCTTCATCCTCAACTATCACAAACCCACCAATCACAAGGCACGACATACCCGGCGAAGGGTTGCCGGCCATGCCGCTGCCGCCCCAAGGGGAGGGGGTGTTTGCCGGGCCTTCGGCCCTCTTACGCTTGTAGGTTTTGCCGCCGAAGCCTTCGTCAAGGCGTCTCAAATCAATGGTGCACGCCATTGATAGATGATGGATGATAGATAAGATATGTGGCCGCCCCTTTGTATCAGATGGATGGTTTGAGGTTTTGTTTTTGGTAGTTTGATTTTTGAGTTGTGATGTGGTGGGGAATTTTGGGATAGGTTATAGATGATGAGGAAAGTGTTCCAAGAATCATAAACACTGCTCTGGTACCGTATAGAAATCTAGCGGAAGCGATTTCGTATTTGGCTTAGTTTGTTTGTTTTGGCCCTGCAGCCGAGGGCCGCTTTGGTTTCTAGCTGGCGACTCTCAAACCGGCTTGTGGATTATTTGTTTAGATAGTATAGAGATGGAAGAAGTGTTTTTTTATTGATAGATAATATTTTGGTACATTCAAATGAGGAGATAAACTCCTCTATAAATACATAAATGAAAACACATAAAATGAGGAATGAGCTAATCTTGGGGCATAAAACATGGAGCTAGTCTTGAGATACAAATTTTGGAGGCACAAGTCTTAAGACATAGAATAAAGAGGAGAAATTATCTCCAATATATAGTACTAGCTTTATATCCCGGGAGCGTCCCGGGGTTGAAAAATCTAATATGACATATCAATTTTACATACGAAATAGACTGCTGCGCTTTACAGTTAAATGCAGTAAAGTTTCGGGTAGCACCTAACCTAAAACAATTAACAATGTATCTCCAATGTTAACGTCTAACCTTAAACAATGTATAACTCTAATATTATAGAATTCATATTACTGGTTTGAACATAATTAATGACTTGCCTATATATGATTAATAATGAATAACCTGAACACTTTATGTTATTTTTCCTGTATGAACAAAACCCCACAAAAAATAGTCGTTTTTTACTTTGTTTTTTTATATTGCACTATGACACTCGTTGGAAAGATAATAAAACGCTCGTTAATTTGGTGTAATTTTTTTCTTTAAAAAATCTCGTATATAAAAGATATTAAAATTTAAAAATTATGGGATGAAACATGAGAGAAAAAAATCCAATTTTGTTTTTAATTGGTAAGGTAAATCTTTTATTTTAAATTCTAAGATAATTTTAATTAATTTTATTATTAGATTTTAATAATAAAAAATAAATAAAATACTCTCACCTCAACGTGTCACGTGGCACTTTCAAGGGGAGGTTGAGGCCTTAATTAAATGCCACATCATAATAAATCAATTCTTTTATTAATAGTTATAGATTATAGATAGATTATAGATTATTTTTTTTTGAACGGCAAATTTCATTTATTCATCCCCATAATATACATTACATTGTAAAATCAAGTTACTAACACAATGTAACACACCCGAACAATACCCTGTAGACACCAAAACAAAAAATCTTTCTACCCCATGTCATCAAAAATGACCAGTTTCACCCACTCCCCACAGCGTACAACCTCCCTATGAATTAGGCACATCACATTCATCTTCCCACGTTTTCTCCCCCGTTCCTAGTGTTGTTATATATCCCGCCATTCTCCGCAGAAACTTGGTCTTGGTGGCCTGGGTTTCTAATACGCCTAGACCATTTTTTACGAATAGTCTCACCTCGTTGCCCCTCTTTCTCCGTTGATCCAAGAAGATAATTTTGGCCATTAATAGCTTCATTAATCATCTGCTCCATCTTCTCTCTTGACCCAAAACAAAAAATTGGACCAGTTTTTTGGTGATTAATATGGTTCTCAACGGCAGCGCTCTTTCCACTCGAAGATTGCTCCCCACATCCCCCAAGAAGCGCGTTGAATCCCTTATGAGGTTGTTCCCCCGGCGCCTCAACCGGTTGCAGCTGGATGTCAAGAGACCGTACATTTTCAACCCCAGGTTCCACCGGCAGATTATCTATGGAGTTAATATCCTTAGATTTTGATCCCGGGGAAATATCACCATGGCAAGCTCTAGTAGGTGGGGCTTGAGTGGATCCCAAAGAAGGTGGACTCCTTAAGCTTCTACTCCTTTTACCCATTGAAGGTGGGATTGGAGTAACACCATCAGAATAGTCAATCGGAATTCCACTATTATCATTATTATAATTATTATTAATATTATTATTATTATCTTTATTAAAGTAATTGATATTATCAATATGAGAATCTCCCTTGAGACTGTTGATATCCAGCGCATTATTCAAGTCTAATGGGGCCCCCACCTCATAAGTCCAATGGGCCCCCACCTCATGCGCATGCCGACAATCCCCATCCCCATGCAAAACACCATCCAAATTCAGTGGTTGAACAAAATATTATGATACCCATATTTAAGAAGCCTAAATTTAATTAACCGTAACATAATACTATCTTAAATTTATCAGCCCACACATTTAAAAGCCGAAGCAAGCCTACTAATCTAAAGTGTGTGAGCCACCAAAAAAAGGATTGATTAGGGCCGGCAATTTTATATACGAACACGATTACCTGATACGAACCTGAATGATCTTAACAGGTACAGGTATAGCTTTAACAGGTTTCGTGTCCTAAATAGGTAGACACGAATTTACCTGTTAATTTTCGTGTCGTGTACAGGTAGTCAGGTTTCGTGTATCGTATCTTAACAAGTTCGTGTATTAACAGGTTAGGTATACACAATTTGTCATCCCTAAGTATAATGTTCACAAATAGGTACTAACATGTACGCAAACAGGTATTAGCAGGTACGCAAACATGTAGTATCTAGGTCTTTGGTGAACTTTTGGAAATTTTCTCTTACTAAATAGGTTCGTAAACATGCGATTAATATAATGGTCACAAACAGGTATTAACAGGTACTTTTCGTGTATACCTGTTAAAAAAATTAACAGGTTCGTGTATCAAAAAATAGACACAAAAAAATTTTGTATCGTGTACAGGTAGTCATGTTTCGTGTATCATGTCTTAACAGGTTCGTGTCTTAACAGGTCAGGTATACACGATTTGCCAACCCTAGGATTGATGACCATTAAGAAAACCACAGCACATCAGCCCCACCCTCGCCCAATTGCCTGCCTCCCAGCTCATCGACCTGCCAACCTCCCACCACTGAGCGCCGCCTCCTGCGGCCTCTGTGCCGCTTCCTACCATCCACCACCTCTAGTCTCGGGTTCTCCTAATTTTGGGTGTTTTGTTCACTTTGGATTCTAGGATTTTTGTAGAACTGTGAGATTGTAGTCGTATACTTATTTGTTTATTATTAGTGTATTTTGTTCACTATTGTCTATTGACCTATTGTTAAACGGGGTAATGGATATTAATAATCAAAATTTCACCCATTGGCCGGCAATAATTTGAATTTTAAAAATTCCTAACAACGATCCTAACTTTCAACGTATTGGCCGACAATGAACCTTTGCTAACTGAGAACTAACTCAGTTAGTGGACGCTGACATGGATGATGACGTGACATGTCAACACTAGCATGGATGCTGACATGGCATGTGACGTGCTTGTCGTGGTACACGTAAAATTTCCCAATTACAACTAAAGATAGTGGCAAGAAGGTATCGAACACAGGGAGTTTGTGGAATGTGTGTAAACTAATAACTTTGTAAATTAACTAATATTTAACTACTAACAAAATTAAAGATCAAAGATTGTTGATTGTTTTGGATTTAGACTTAATAAAAAGAAACTAAATTGTTGATTCTTTCTTGCATTCCACCTCGTCCCGATGCGTTCCGGTCCATTCCCAAAGCCCGTATTTCGTCATTTTTAGCTCCTTATTACACCTACAACCAAAGCAACCGTAGTCACCCAATTCCAAGCAATATCACGAATAAATGTGGATAAAATAAGCATTTTAACACTATTAAAGGGTGTTCGTTGAACCACCCGTCAGCATGGCACCTCATCATCAACGCCAACATGAGCATGCCACGTCAACATCCACTAATTGATTTAGTTAACAGTTAACAAAGGTTCATTATTGGTCAATATGTTGAAAGTTGGTATCTTTGTTGAGAATTTTTGAAGTACAGATTATTGTTAGCCAATGGGTGAAAGTTTGGATTATTAAAATATAATACCCCTTGTTAAATTAAGGGAACTTGAAACTTAAACTTGAATATGAAACGACACTCTAAACAACTTATTATTGAAAATTTTTTAGAAAGAAAAGTCTAAGGAAGTGATGACATTGATATAGGTCCGAACTCCGAATATTGGTATTGACACGCAAGAAAATGATGAAATTGACAGGAGTCGGAATATTGGTATTTATACGCTAGGAAACTATGACATTGATAAGAGTCTAAATACTTGTACTTATATACAAGAAAACACGAACGCTAGTAGAAAATAGACCTTTAATGAAGCGTAATGCGTGTCATATAAGGATATAGATGATATGCAAAAGCGCGTCAAGAAAGCCTCTGTCATAAATGAAGATGACATGTAGTTGTGTGTCATTTGTTCTACATACATTTACGACACGCAATGCGTGTCAAGCAATCTCGAATCCCCACATGCATAAATGCGGGTCATCGTTCTTGGTTTTTGATTTTTTTTTAAATTTTAGAATTGCTAATTTTCACATAAAATAACAATTAACGTCTCCATTTCATAAAATACTAGATAACCTTGTCTCTCTTTCCAGATTAGCCAACACGTAATAGATTCCATTGATTGAACAATTTTCCCTTTTGGCCAGCGACCCGTCCGTTGTGGATGTTGAAAAGATCCAATATTGAGAAGGCAAAGATTTGCGGTATGCAGACACCAAGAAGAGGCCCTTTGCTAGACAACCAAAGATACATAATAGGATATCATAATGTGGTCTAGAGTTTCATCCCCCTCACCACATAGAGGGCATTGGCATTAATTCTGCTATCCACATAGAGAGAATTCGGGATGAAGTAAATATTTTAGAATGTTGGATTAGAATTCCATAAAATGCACATAAATAGTAGAAAGTCAAGAAACGATATAATGTAATAAACAACTAATATGCTACAATATAGATTTCATATATATCATGTTCTTAAATACATTATTATTTTTCATCTACATGTCGCGTTATTTATTTGTTTTAGATCCTCCAAACTCCAATCTCTTCTCACACCACAACTTCTGATTAACCTCGGGTTACAAGGATCTTTAGTAATTTCCTTACGTTTAAAGCTATTGTCTTTACTCAATATTTGATTTGAAGGCACCAAAATCTTCCCACTTTGATTACGTTTCAACGTTTTTGATGTTCCATGAATCAATTTAAGACGTTTAACCTCCTCACCCAAGACTGGCCTCGGGTGAGACCCTTGTTCAACCAGACCACATCCTTGTGTAAAGTCGTCACTTGAAATTGTTCTTGGAATGCTGCGACAACCTAAACAACTTAGATTCATTGTTACAATGTTGGTTTCCTGAATCACGAACAGGATATCTTGTTGGATGCTTTATGAGGTATACGAGATGACAAAAGAATGTAGGTTTGTTTTCTTTTGTTGTTCACAGATTGTTGATAATGATAATGATAAAGTTCTTCACGGAAATTAATGAGAGAGGTGTGAGTTCCCTAACTCTTATGAATCCAAACCAACATTTCAATTTCCCAATTTAGAGTTCAATTCTATCCATGTGATATTGGTTTAGTATACTTGAATTATGCTACTCCACATGTATTTTTAGTATGTCTTTCTTTGCCATGGTTAAATCTAAACGTTTTGTTGCATATAAATTAAACTAGATTCCTCGGTCCTGTAAAACGTGACATGAGGAGCGTATAAAGTAATAAGGAGGCAACACAAGTACACTTCTAGGTTTTATGGGAGAGTATAATTGCGTCCATACAAAGTTTTAGGTTCATGGCTTCCTTACCACCACCATGTGAATTGTGATAACCGTATCCTACTTTTTTGTAATCAAGATACCATTTCAGACTTGACACCTAACAACACCATATAAATTTAATAACCACAAACCCCACACCGTTTAAAATAGGATAACTGAAATGTGTAAATGGTATAACAACATAGCTATATTACATAGTGGTTACACTTTCATAAATGTCTTTTGAAAAAAAAATATTAAAGTAATATTGTGCGCTATGTTAAAAAAAATGTTCGATTGTAAGGTATAACCTCTATTAAAAATAACGAAATATATAAAGTTATCTGAGTTTACAAGCATTGATGGAACCTGTATTTAATGAAGAAGTCAACAAAATGGGCTAATTCTTTCTTTCACACCTCTCAACAATTATTAACTTCTAATAAATTATAGCTGATCAACTTATTAGTCATAGCTCAACTGATATCGGAGAGGAAGGGGATATTTTGGATGTTTTATTAATTATTAGGTTTGTGACTTTTGTGTGATTATATAAAAGGTTTTTACCATCCCCTAACAAAGATATAGATATAAATAAGGTTGATACGTGTTTTAACATATAAAACATACATGTACTATCTTAAAAACTTGTTGTACAACATTACGTGGCACAAATAAGGGTTGTGTACATGAGGCGTCAGGCCAATTTTTGCCTAAAATGCGTGCCTCAGCTGCGCTTCATGTACGTCGTGCATCTCAGGTCACATTAAGCGATGCCTTTCGCGCCTTAGTGCGCCTCGCGCTTGAGGCACACTTTTTAAAACCAAGATTATATGAAACTACAGCGAAATTGTTTTTTTTAAGGGAAAAAGGAATTTAATAATCCCAACTTTGAGGGGTTGGAAAGGAGCAGTCCCAACTTGAAAGTTGTAATATAACGGTCTCAACTTGTCAATGTTTTTATTCTAATGGTCCCAAACTAACCCTAGTTAAGTTTTTCTGTTAAGTGCCACGTGGCATCACACGTGGCAGTCCTACGTGGCACAGTATTTCTAGCTGGTAAAAAACATGAGCCCCACTTGTTTTTTCAATTAAAAAAATCTATTAATTATTTAAAAAAATCTTTAAAAACGTGGGCCCCACACCACCCCACCTACACCACCACCAACCACCACCAACACCACCACCAACCACTACCACCACCACCAACCACTAACCACCTGCCACCACCACCACCACCACCAACCACCTGCCACCACCACCAACCACCAACCACCTGCCACCACCACCAACCACATGTTACGAAGAACCCTAATTCTATACTCGATCAATTGACCAACGATTGGAACCTGTTAATCAAATTAATGTTAGGGCTATTATAGAAAAATGAATTCCGAACAAAACCATACTAAATAATCACACTAACCTGTTCGTTTTCGAGGTGTAATCGATTAAAAAGGGTGTTCGGCCACCGAGCATAAAACCAACGAATTGGAGCTTGATTTGGATGTTTTTGATGGGGGGTTTTTGCACAGAATGGATCGACTAAGATGCAGGAATGATTATATGGATTCAATTCGTGGTATTTAGGCTCGTTTTAGAAGGTGATTGGGTTCGATTTGAAGGTGTTAGGCTCGTTTCTGATGTGGGTATGACCAGATTTGTGATTGGGTTCGATTTGAAGGTGTTAGGCTCGTTTTTGTCTTTCGGAGATGGTTGTATATTTGTAAGGTGGTGGTGGGTGTTGGTGAAGATGGTGGTGGTGGTGGTGAAGATGACGGTGGTGGAAGGTGGTTGTGGTGGTGGTGGTGTTGGTGATGGTAGTGGTGGTGGTGGTGGTGGTAGTGGTGATGATGACGGTGGTGGCAGGTGGTTGTGGTGGTGGTGGTGAGCATGATGAAGATGAGATGGTGGATAATGGGCCCACCCTTTTTTTTACAGATCCACACTTTATGCCACGTAGGACTGCCACATGTGATGCCAACGTGGCACTTAATAGACAAAACTAACTGAGGTTAGTCTGGGACCAACAAAATAAAAAGGTTGACAAGTTGGGACTGCTGTCTTACAACTTTCAAGTTGGGACTGTTGCCTTCCAACCCCTCAAAGTTGGGATTATTAAATTCCATTTCCCCTTTTTTTAATGTTACCCCTAAATTTTTTTCTATATCCGTCAATGTTTCAAACCCCAGCAGTAGATAATCATAAACAGGTATAATATTGAGTGTACAACTGTTTTTGTTCATACTTTTTTGGACGGCGTCCCAGTGGTTAACTCGCCACATGGGGTGAACCTCGGCCCGGGTTCGAGCCTCCGCGGTGGGCATTTAAGCCCTGAAAGAGTGGTTGCCAGACCGAATCGCCCTTCCACGTGTCTCGACCCCCAGTCCGCAACCCGCACAGAAAACCGCCACAAACCGGAGTCGAACCCCCGACCTGTGGAGTAATTGCACATTTAGAATACCCGTGGATTTGGTGTTTATACGTTCTACATGTTTAAATTAAGCCCAAGTTTTTAATTAGCAATGATACCAGCCCAATCCTAATATTTCTCAGCCCAAATTTATACCAGCCCAATCTTAGTATTTTCGAAGCCCAATTTTGGTTTGCTCCGTTCATAAAGCCCATGGCTCGTGTAAGTTAAGCCTAAACTTCTGCATCGACTGTGTCTAGTCCCTTACTCGTCCTTCCGCATCGAGATAGTGACTGGATTAAAGTTTATCATATTCTTACGTGATATCTACCTAATGTGACCAATTTGCTTCAAAATGAAATACTTTTTAATGTGCAAATCTTAGTTGTCATTGTTCAATATAGAGATTTTTAGTTGTCGCTAATGTGCAAACCTAAGTTCTCATTATTTTATTTATAAACTAGAATTTCTGTGAATAAAGTTAATCAATAATGTGCATATTTGTACCTGCTTGTACATTTATACATATTCATGACAATAAAGAAATTACGAAATAATGACTTTATGCAAGTGCATTGATATAACTGCATTGATATATTGAGTTATTTTCCTACTCTAATATAATTTCCTTGTTACTTTGCGTTATTGAGCTTCTGTAACATAAACATGTCCCATATACATATAAAAGTTCTTGTTTTACTATAACGAGTGGCTTATGTCAGTGCCTCGTGGCGTTTCGGTTTTGAATAAAGTTTATATCGATTAGACGATTATAATATATTCAGAATTTTATGGTATTTGAAAAGAAACAAAATATGTTACATTGTTCAAAAAACGGTGCGGTACCGACCAATGGCGGATCTAGCCCAAAAGTAAGGGGTATCCCAATTTTTTTTAACGTACATGCATACAATAATGAATTTTTTTACTGTACATTCATACAGTAATTTTTTTACCATACGCTATACCTGGGAGGCGACAACAGGCAGCAAACTGTAAGACCCTAACCCGTAAATACGCGATTATTGCTTAATCTTACGAGTTATGGCCTTAATTAAAAACCACTCCCAGTTAAAGCTTTGATATTTAAGAAAAAACTTACACCGTTGTAATCAATACATTTTTTTTCTAAACTCGTATATTAAGATTTTTTTTTTGCGTTGCAACGAGAGTCTCTTGAATTCTGGTGCGGAAGCTTGATGAGTGCTCGGGTGTGTTCGGTTCTTCTCACGACTTTATCCTTGCTCCAGAACTTCCATCACATATTTACCTAACACCATTTCACAAGAAATGGTTAGTGGGATTGATAATATTGCATTTACATTAGTGGAAGTGTTTATCGTTGGTATTTGGGTTTAACGAAGAATAAGCAGTATGAGTTTATGAAATTTTTACAAATTTTCCACCCATATTAGGCCAAGTCAAACCATGACTTCAAAATACTTATAACTTTCATGTGTGCACTTTAAAGAAATAGGTCCCATTAACTCGTTTAATGAGATTCGAGAATAATTAACCAAATTCTCAAAACATACATATGAGAATGTTTTCTTATTATATAGAAACCCAGATTTTACATCCGGTTTCACATGCTTAGTTTCTCCACCAGTTTAGCGATTTATTATCCGAATGCGCTACTTGACCCATTAGGAGACCTTAAGCCTTTAATTCATGCCTTCTTATATCATAATAAATACCTAACGGGTCAAAGTTATTACCGAGTACAAGTACCTTGCAAATTCCACTTAATATGCTAGGACAACGCGTGCCCTTTGCCTTTATGCTTACCTGTAGAGGAACATCTCGACAAGGCAACATTAAATTCCGGATTCAAATGGTAATGACTTCCTTATTTGCCCCAATGAACCGTTTGGTTGATTTGACCCGTTCTAAACTTGTTCTTAAGGCATCCAAACCTTATATCTTAAGTTTTGTCGCCAAATAAGATTTATTCCGTTTTATTTTGTTTACTCACTTCGACCAATTATAGTTTATGACCTAGGGTCTTTCCTTATTATGTCAATGTCTTAATCAATATGATATAACTCTACAACATTTCGCCGTACTTTTAACAACATTTTCGTTGTAGTTTCTTCAACATTTTGCTGCATTTCAACAGCTTTTCGTAGGCATTTTGCTGCAGTTTTCTGTAGCATTTTCGCTGCACTTTTAACAGCATTAAGTAGGCGTTTTGCTGCAGTTTTCTGCAGCATTTTCGCTGCACTTTTAACATCATTAAGCAGTCATTTTGCTGCAGTTTTCTGCAACATTTTCGTTGCATTTCAGCAGCTTTTAGCTGCATTTTCGCTGCAGTTTTTCTATAGCATTTTGCTGCGTTTTCAGCAGCATTTCGCAACCATTACGCTGCATTTTTCTGTAACATTTTCAGCAGCTTTTTGCTGCATTTTCTGCAGCTTGTTCACTACATTTCCAACTGCGTTTTAGCCACGTTTCAGCAGCTTTTCGCTGCACTTTTGTGCAGTGTTTCAACAGTGTCCGACTGCATTTTTATGCAGCGTTTCAGCAATGTTTGGCTGCACTTTTGTGCAACGTTTCAGCGTAGTTTTAATAGCGTTTTACACAGTGTTGCTAAATCTTAGGGCGTAAGAAATACTTACATTGTATTCACTCTCATTTCCTTGCACTTTAAGCTTGTATCCGCTTGACCCGTTTTGCTCGTTGATCCATTCCTTCCATGCTTGCACCTAGCTTGACAAGATCAACATTCACTATACTCATAAGATTAGTTAAGTTAGTCATCATATTCAATAACTAACACATCTCATGAGTTTATTCACACCATCATATCATCTTCCCAATTATCATTGGGCTATATTTTTCATTTGTGGTGTGATCCATCTTTTAAATATGTGTTTCACATTTTATATGCGGGTAATTTCATGATTACCCAAATCAAGTTATCACCTCAATTTGCAAACAAGACTATTGAGACGTTTCATCAAATACTTGGTGTGCATCCACCAAATTCAATTGATTTTCATGGGTTTAAGTTTAGCTAAAACACACCCATTTATCAATCATCATTATATTATGTTGTTTAGGCTCTTTAGTCTAAATTCCTCATTATAACAACTCCTAAGAGTCAACTAAATCATTAAACATAGAGGGTTTCAACCTAGAGGTTAAAACCCAAATTTTGCATACTAACATAATCCTTATGAGCATGATCAATTTAACACGTAAAAATGATTCATACCCAAACTAAGCATGATTGTGGCTCCCCTAAGCTAGAGAAACCTTCAACAACTTAGAATCCCACGTTTTTACAAAACCCTAGATTTTCATCATAACCAAGCATGAACATACCAACAAAATTAGTCAAATAAAATGTTACCTTGGTGTGTATTATGATTGGATGATTCGTTTTAGGGCTAATACACACAAAAGCCCCTTGATTTCATCTTGATTTAGCTTGATCATAGAGTTTCTCTTATGTGTGTGTTTTGAGTGTGTGTATGGATGATTTTCCTGATGAAAAATTGATACTCCCTTTTTTCCTTTATCAAGTTCATAAGTCAACTATGGCTTAATGACACATTTGGTCCTTCAAGTTTCACACAAGTGGATTTCGTTAAACCCACTAAATAAGTTAATCTCTTACAATGGGTCTTAGCCATGTTTAGCTAACAAGGTTAACAAGGTCATTTTCCTATGTTAGGAATTTCGTATAGGTCGCGCCTTTAAAAGCCCCGTGTGTTTATATTATCATAAATTACGATTTAGAAATTTTGGGGTGTTACAGCAACATTCATCAATCCTTTTTTAATCCCCCTTATTATTATTTTTGTTTATATAACTTTTGTTTGGGGTTTGGACTTTAAAAATTGAGCTTATAAGTTACTTATAAAAATATAAGATTTAAATGAGTTGGGCTGATAATTATTAGTTATACTTAAAATAGAGCTTTTAATTAAATTACTTAGATGATTGTGCTTTTAAAGTTTAATTAAATGTTTTCTTTTCAAGTTTGATGGGTACCCTAACATTTCTTCATGATATCCTATGCAAAAAATGGGAAAGAAGTATCACTTCGGAGATAAAGTTGAGGGGTAGCACTGGACACCCCCTGCCATCATGCTATATCTACCCCTAGTATTTACAATCTGTATAGCTTATGACACAAACAAAATACTTATTCTGAAGGCAACTAAGTTAATAAAGTTACCATTACTTGGTATTGTTTATGGTAAAATATTTTTTATTTACAACAGTTAATCACACAAAAGTTGTTTGATGTAACATAGTAAATAAAATCAAGCTTATCAATTAAATATTTGGTAATGATAAAATTAAAAGGAATCTATGGATCAGTTCAATTGATAAATAACAGTTAAAAAATTTTCAGGATGCAAATTATGAAATACAAAATATGTGAGAATTTTTTGTTTATTATATGTTTAGGTTTCCTAACTATTAATTTATAACATGTTTTTGTATAATGTTGGATCTCATGCTATGAAAGTTTTCTAAATAAAATTGATTTTTTCACTTTCAATCCAAAAAAAGTCATCTTTTAACCCTAATAATTTTCATCTTTTACATTTAATCACATCACTTTTTCCATTTTCAACTTTGATCCCATGTACTTTTTATGTTTTACAATTTCTTTTGTTTTACTTTTCGGCCTATATTTTCCAAGCAGACACACTACAATGCGTGTATTTGGTTCAACTTTTTTATCTCTAATTTTTTTCCGATTTAACGGTCGTATTGTGTTTTACGTTTCGGTCTAGTTTTGCATATTAACATGCCGTAATGGACTTGCGTGGATCAACGTTTTTACGTTTACTTTTCGTTTAGTTTTATGTTGTCTTTTTAGTTATTATTTTGCTTTACTAGCTTCTATGGTGTTGATGGTCGCTACCTATGGTGTAGCATTGATGCTATTTGGTTAGGTTTTACGCCATCACCGTAACATAGGGTTTAATTCTAGCTAATTAAATAAATATTTAATAGTGTTAAAATGAAAAGGAATCTGTGGTTCACATTCAGTTTCATAAATATCGACTAATGATGGTTGAAGACAAAGTAAGCACTACGTGAACCAAACTTTAATACTTTCTAGAAAGCGAAAAAAATCAATATCATGTCATGAATTAAGATTAATCTGAACTTTATTTTTTTTTTTAAGAATGCGAATTTTGAAAAATATATATCTATAATCTATAACTTATAATAAAATAACTAGATTATACCCCGGGAACGTCCCGGGGTTAGAAAATCTAAAATGACATATTAATTTTACATATGAAATAGAATGATGCGCTTTATAGTTACATACAGGAAAACTTCGGGTAGCACCTAAACTAAAACAATTAAAAATGTATCTCCAATGTTAGCGCCTAACCTTAAATTTTTTTCCTGTATGAACGAAACCACACAAAAAATAGTCGTTTTTTCTCCGTTTTTTATATAGCACTATGGTACTTGTTGGAAAGATAATAAAACGCTCGTTAATTTGGTGTAATTTTTTTCTTTAAAAAAATCTCGTATATAAAAGATATTAACGTTTAAAAATTATGGGAGGAAATATAAGAGAGAAAAATCTAATTTTGTTTTTAAATTATTTTTTTCCTAAAATATCTCAATGCCACATGGGATGACACATGGCACACTCAAAGAGGAGAATGCCTCTTTGAATGACATGTCATTAAAATGGCTTTGGTTGAAAAAAATTACACCAAATTAACGAGCGTTTTATTATCTTTCCAACGAGTACCATAGTGCTATATAAAAAAACGAAGAAAAAAAGACTATTTTTCGTAACCCGTATTGTGTCGGGTTTAGGATTAGTTAAAAAAATTGTGGGTTTGGGTCAGGTATGGGATTAGGTGATACCCTACCCGATTACCACAAATCTCGTATATAAAAGATATTAACGTTTAAAAGTTATGGGAGGAAACATGAGAGTAAAAATAATAAAGTTTTAATATTTAGATTTAGTAGATTAGGTATTTAATAGATTAGGTTACAGATTATAATAGATTAGGTTAAATCATATTTATTCCTTTTTTTTAATTGGTTTACACTTGCCACATCACATCCTATGTGGCATCTCTTAAAGGAGAGATTGCATAAGAGTATGACATGTAGGATTAATCCCTTTGCAATATATATATATATATATATATATATATATATATTATTTATTAATCATGTATTGTCGCTCCCGGGATAAAAGCTAGTTATATATATATATTGTAAAGGGGGAAATCTTAATGTCATCTATTGAGTCAATCTCTACTTTGAGAGATGCTATGTAGGATATGAGGTGACACTTATAGACCAATTAAAAAAAAGCAAAAAATATACTAAAATCTAATCTACTAAAATAAATATTAAACCTTTATTATTTTCTCTCTCATGTTTCACCCCATAACTTTCAAACGCTAATATCTTTTATATACGAGATTTTTTGAAGAAAAAAATTACACCAAAAGAAAAAAATTACACCAAATTAACGAGCGTTTTATTACCTTTCCAAAGAGTACCATATTGTTATATAAAAAAACGAAGAAAAAAAACGACTATTTTTTGTAACCCGATAGGTATTGTGTCGGGTTAGGGATTAGTTTTAAAAAAATTAAACGACTATTTTTTGTAAACCGACAGGTATTGTGTCGGGTTTGGGATTAGTTTTAAAAAAATTGTGGGTTTGGGTCGGGTCTGGGATTAAGTGATACCCGACCCGATTACTCGAAACCACATACCCAAATACCCGAACTATATACCCGATCATATACCCATGATTTTTTTAACGCATCACATAACCCTTAGACTAATGCGTTCGATATTTGCAATATACGTGCACCATCATAAACTAAAAACTTTATAGTATGTGACTAAAATATATGTATGGTTATTATAATACTATTTCAATAAATAACTTTTTATGTTGTCATATTAGATATTTTATTATGTCATATTAGATATTTCAACCCGGGACGCTCCCGGGATAAAAGCTAGTAAATCATAAACTGAAATTAATGGTGATGCCACTTAGTTTGCTAAGGCTCTCGACATTATTAGTTCATATGGGTCATTCTTGGGTCTTCAGCTTAACATAAAAAAAACTGAGGTTTTTTGGCCGTCTTATAACGGGGTGAAAGCTAGGGAAGGCCTTTTCCCTAGAGGAATTGGTAGATCTGAAAAAGGGTGAAGCTCCTTGGAGGGCTGTTAGCCGGGATTTTTCTTTTATCCAGGATTTGGCAAGGCAGAGAGCCTCGCGAGCGGTTGATCTTATGAAAATCCTGCCTTGCCTTCGGGATCCCCATAGTGAACTTCTCTTGCTCAAGTCTTGTATGGGGGTCGCCAAGTTGCTTTTTGGGTTATGGACGTGCCAACCCCCTATGATGGAAGAAACGGTTTCATGTTTTGACAGGGGGCTCCGGGAAGCCATTCAAGACATTGTGGTAGGCGGGGGGTCGTTCTTTGGAGACTTACAATGACGTTTAGCATCCTTGCCAATCCGCTTAGGAGGTTTAGGGCTTCTCTCAGCAAGGGATGTTGGGGCTTATGATTTTGTGGCTTCGAGAGCTCAATCTTAGAAACTTCAAGACCACATTTTCAAAACCAGCGAGGTTGCTAGCACGGTCTCGGACTACATTTAGGCCCTCGATAGGCTAAATGACTCTCTCCCAAGCTTTAATATTGGCGGTTTTTCTAATAAGGACACCCCCAAAGCCTTAGAAAACTTTGGCGAATGCCTTACTTGGCAAAATCGCTCAGAGCCTGGGGGAAACCTTTTGCCTGTCCCCCCGTCAGAAAGCCCCATGCCCAATATTTTCTAACTGTTATCCTCATTGACGGTTTGGGTCAAAGCATCTCGGCGGTCAAATACATGGACATTCTTAAATACCGGTTGGTGGTCCTCATGTACCCCAAAGATGAAATCTTCCTGATCTGTCACAAATCCTGCTTGGACAAGTACGGAAAGCATGCGGTTCACTGCAAGGAGCTGCCGGGGTTCAACTACAGGCATGACTGGGTTCGGGACGTCCTTTGGGACATTTAAGAAGAGTTGGGATATCAGCCAAGAAGGTAGATCCACTATGCGTCCAACGGATTTGCTTGTCTTTGGGTAGGCTGGGGGGAAACACGCATGTGTTAACCTAACATGAGTGTCCCCTCTAGTTGGTTTGAGGGATAATGAGTTTGTAGCAAGGCAGGCTGTGCGAAGGGCAGAGGCGAAGAAAGTGGAAAAGCATGCTAAAGCCTGCGAAGAGAATCAACACACCTTCGTCCCCCTAGCTTTTGATACCTTTGGGTCTTAGGCACCGGAAGCTTTACGTTTTTTTACTAGGGTCCAACAGGTTATCCATAGCAATGTTTCGACCCTGGGGCGGCAATGATTTGTTTTTAGTAAAATAGGGTTCGCCATACAAAAAGGGGTGACAGCGCAGCTTGTTGCCCGTCTGCCTGTTATTTCGATGTAATTTTCGCTTTTATAGAATGAATAGTAAGTTGGACTAAAAAAGCTAATACCAACAATAAATCATAAACTGAAATTAATCTTCAATTTACCTTTTTTAATTGCAAATCCAACCATGGTACTATCGCCCAACCTTACTGTGGGAAAAATGGAAAATCATATCATATGGGATGAATCGCTTGGACTCTACCTATTAGTATTGATAATACGTTTTCTTGAATGAACATAAACAAAAGAACATAAATATTAATGCACGAATGATAGACGGGGTCAAACATAGTTATTAATATGCATAATTGTGTGTTTTAATGTGATTTGGATTATTATATGTTATTAATATGATAACTACGTTGTATTATGTGATTGTAGGTTGAAAGACGAATTTGGAAGGAATTAAAGGTTAAAATGTGTAATAGATCGAGCATGGATGATGAATTGAGGATGTTGATGAATTGACGATATTGAAGTGTTCGGGGAATTTTTTGCGTGGTGAAACGAGGCTAATACAGGTCGTGGATAACAGGAATGAGCTCGGGAGGTTGTTCGAATAAAAAATGCAATGCGTAAGTTGGATATGAGGATGTTGATGATTGCACCGTAGCCTACGGTCATAAGACGTAGGTTACGGGTATTGTATATTGATAACATAGGATGGGTAATTAAGATAATTACGGATAAAATCAATTACAAAGATAAAGCACAAATAGGCAAACGAAACGAGGGACAAACAAATAAGTTCCGAACCGATTGATAACCAGGGAACCGAACCGATGGACAAATAAAGACGAACCGATGAACAAATGACAAGAAGCCGAACCAGGGATAAAACAATCCGATCGGTGTGACCGATCGGATAAATAAGATATCTGAAACGGAAGAGACGATGGACATAAGGACCATTAGGTAAAAAGGAAACTCTATTAACCAAAGGACAGAATAAAGACGGCTATTACCCATCGGTACATAGCCGAAAACAATAAAATATTATTATAAGCCATACCCTGGCGACGGCTACAGTGACGCTAGTCACTGTTCACGCCGACCACATGATTACCTCTAATTAATGCTCGGCTGCCACCCGCCTATAAATACGAGGTGGTTGCAAGCATTTACGACACAATTAACTACCATCGGCAGTCACTCTGCCTCCGCACCAACCTTTAATCCATTCCTAATCCATTATACTTCAACATTTGGCGCCCACCGTGGGGCCCGAGACTGAACCGCTTTAGGAAGCTCCGTCCCCACAAGATGTCATCATCCGAACCCCCGCCAACCAGTAACGTTACTCCTCCTCCGATGGGTAAAGCTACTGAGATGGCTACTCCAGCAGTATCACCGGAACTGGTCCGGTCGAATTTTCTTCAAATACGGCAACTCATGAATGAGTACGTGCGAGAAGAAAGAGCCAAGGGTCTGGCCTTGAGGCTAGATTTTGACGAAGAAGATGCAGTTGGTACTGGCCGCGTGCCCCCACCGATCAACAGCCAGGCGTTCACAATAGCGGAAACCACTCTTACACCGGCCTCTTGGCTAACCGAGATGATACGAAGGAACTCTCGACCAAGCAGTTCTGGTCTGACCTCCGTAACCGCCCCAATGACCCACATTCCTGAACTAATCGTGAATGCTATGCCACTCAATAATGCGTACAATCAGAATGACCTGAGCTTGCCCTATCGACCGTCCGAAGGGTCTAAGTTCACCCCTCGAATAGCCAACTTCGTTCCACCCATCCGAGTCAAGATGCCTTCCAACATGAGGGTTTATGAAGGAACGACAGACCCAGAGGATCACCTCTTGTTATTTGATAGCGTAGCACAGAATGAAGGGTGGCCGATGCCAACTTGGTGTCACATGTTCGTGTAGACATTAGCAGGGGTAGCACGAGTATGGTTCAATGGTATTCCCTCGGGAAGTCTAGACAACTTTGAGGAACTGAAGTTCCGTTTCTTGGAGCATTTTCGACAGCAAAGAAGGCATATGAAGGATCCCGTGGAACTCCATAATATCAAACAAAAAGAAGGGGAAAGTTTGAAAGAATTTGTAAGCAGATTCAAAGAAGAGTCTTTACAGGTGAAAGACGCCGATGAGAAGATGAGAATCTCAGGGTTCTTGCATGGCATACGAACAAAGCAACTCGTTGAAAACCTGAACGCACGAGTCCCTGCGACGATGGAGGAAGCAATCGAACGTACCGAAGCATTTGTACGGGGAAAAGAAGCTGCTCAGTCCATCGATTTCAAAAAGAAGCCGGACGACAACTTCAGAAGAGGACAATACCCCAAGAAAGATCAGTTCCGCCGGGGTTCCTATAAAGATCAGGATAAGGGGTCAAGTGAAAGAAGAGGCAAAGACGATCGGACGAAAGGGGCCGAAAGAAAGGAATTCATCTTCACCGAACTAACCAAGACGCCCCAAGAGATCTTAGCAACAGAAACTAATGTAAAGTTTAAGCCCCCTTATCCCTTGCAAAAAACGGCTAAACAACAGAGCTCCCGGAAGTATTGCGAGTTCCATGAAGACAAGGGTCATGACACCAATGAGTGTTTTCAGCTCAAAAAGCAGATTGAAGAAGCCGTCAAGACGGGGCAGCTCGATCACTTAATCAAGGATATAAGGGGAAAGAAGCGGAAAAATGAGGGAAAGAACGACAAGACGATCATGATGATAAGACCGACTGTTGCGTTAAAACGACCAAGGGTTGTTTACGAAAACAGAGGGGAGACAATTCACTGGAGCGAACTCCCGATTCATTTCCCTGCCATCAAGCCTCATGAGGCCAAGGAAGACCCCCTGATTATTCAAGTTACAATAGGGGAACAGCTCATCCACCGGGTCTATATAGACGAAGGAGCCGCGTCCGACATAATGTACGAGCATTGCTTCGTGCGCCTGCCCCGGCAAGTACAAGAAGGGATAATGCCCGTGTCATACCCTTTAGTCGGGTTCTCCGGAGAACAGGTTTCCCCTCGAGGCCAAATACAACTCTTTGTGAGCATAGGCGAAGAACCGGAGAGAAGAGTCGAAGCCTTGAACTTCATCGTGGTAGCTGCTACTACTCCGCATAATATGTTAATTGGAAGACCCGGTATTCGCACGTTCGGCATGGTAACCTCGAGCAAACATGGCCTGATTAAGTTCCCTACGTTAGGGGGAGTTGCGACGTTAAACACTTTGGCCCGGTGTGCAGAGGTTGGCTACACTGAAATCTCAGCCGAACCCGAGAGGTGGCACATACACCCAGGTTATTCCGATCAGTTCGTGACGGTCGGAAAGACATTGAGCCTCGAATGCAAAGAACAGCTCTACCGTTACCTCAGAAGAAATTTAGACGTCTTTGCCTGGACGCCCGATGACATGACAGGAATACCTCGCTATGTGGTAGAACATCATTTGAATGTATACCCCGATTGTCGACCGGTGGTTCAAAAGAAGAGATCATTAGCACCGGATCGGAGTACCATTGTATCCGAAGAAGTTCAGACACTAACCAGAGCAGGGATCATGAAGCCGGTTCAATACCCTTCCTGGGTAGCCAACCCCGTGATGGTAGAAAAGGCCAACGGGTCCTGGAGGATGTGTGTGGACTACAGAGATCTGAACAAAGCATGCCCGAAAGACCATTACCCCCTACCGGAGATCGATTCAAAAGTCGAGTCAGTGGCAAGTTTTCGGTTCAAATGTTTTCTAGATGCCTACAAAGGCTATCATCAAATACAAATGGCCCGAGAAGATGAAGAAAAAACGGCCTTTCACACAAGTCAGGGGTTGTATTGTTATCGGAAAATGCCGTTCGGCTTGAAGAATGCTGGGGCTACGTACCAACGGTTGATAGATAAAGTGTTCGAGGAATAGATAGGGAAAAATATGGAGGCTTATGTAGATGACTTAGTCATCAAGAGCCCGGATGAAGAACGATTGTTGATGGATATCGCTGAAACGTTTAAAAATCTTCGAAGAGTCAATATGAAGTTGAACCCTGTGAAGTGTTTCTTCGGCATGGAAGAAGGCCGGTTCCTGGGCCACATTGTTGCTAAGAAGAAGATCCGTGCAAACCCTGACAAAGTACGAGCAATTCAAGAAATGAGGTCGCCTAAAACGCTAAAAGAGTTGCAGAGCCTGAACGGCAGATTGGGAGCATTGAACAGGTTTTTGTCTAAACTGGCCGAACGATCCTTACCCTTCTTTAAGGTCCTAAAGAATCATACAAAGAAATCAGGGTTGGATTGGACCAACGAAGCTGAAGCGGCTTTTCAAGAAATGAAGCAACATCTTTGTGATCTACCATCTCTGGTGGTTCCGGAGACCGGAGAAACACTATTCGTATACCTGGCGGCCGGACCGGAAGCTATCAGCAGCGTCTTGTGCGCTAATCGGACTAACGGTTTTATGCCAATTTTCTTTGTCAGCAGGTGTCTAAGAGAAGCAGAGACTCGGTATTCTCCGATAGAAAAGTTGGCTTTAGCGTTAACTCACACAGCGCGAAGGCTGAGACGTTATTTCCAAGCACACCACATAATAGTACTCACAAACTCAGTTCTGAAGGAGGTGTTGGGCCGACCAGAAGTAGCTGGAAGACTTACCAAGTGGGCCGTTGAGTTAGGCACGTTCGGCATCGAGTACAAACCCCGGTTAGCTATCAAAGGGCAAGTGCTGGCTGATTTTCTAGTAGAAAATACCAACTATGATGACGTTATGGTCATTGACGCTCCGAACGACCAACCAGAGAGTTCGGGTACCTATGATGGCTGGTGCCTGTATACCGATGGAGCCTCAAGCCGAGAGGGAGCGGGAGCGGGGCTGATCTTGGTCGATCCGAACGGAATAGAGACAGCATATGCCCTTCGATTCAATTTCAAGTGTACCAATAATACCGCTGAGTATGAAGCGATACTAGCTGGCCTTCGCATAGCCGTCCAGATGGGAATAAAAAACTTAAGGGTATTCGTAGACTCACAGTTGGTGGCTAGTCAGATAAATGACGATTTTGAAGCAAGGGATGCGGTAATGAAAAAATATGTAGAGATGGCAAAGGAACTGATAACGCTTTTTGATGTTTGCCACGTCATCAAGATACCGAGGAGCAAGAACAAAGGGGCTGACGCAGTAAGCAAGATGGCCTCTGTGGCCTTTGCACACTTAACAAAAATGATGATGGTTGAGCAATTGAATGAAGCGTCAATTGGTAAGGCACCGGTGGCCGCTATACTGGATGTAAGAAGGGAAGATGATTGGCGGACGCCCATAATCGATGCTCTTGAGGGAAGAGATAGCACTGATATGGAAGCGATGCAAAGAAGCCGCTCGTACGAAATAAACAGGGGGGTGTTGTTCAAGAAAGGGTTTTTGTCACCTTCGTATCGGTGCGTCTCACGAGAAGAGGGTATCAAGGTGCTCGAAGAAATTCACGAAGGGTTGTGCGGAGCTCACATCGGAGCACGATCCTTGTTAACCCGAGCGGCCAACATTGGGTACTACTGGCCCACGATGAGGAAAGATAGTGAAGAATTGACCCGGAAGTGCGAAGCCTGCCAGCTACATGCGCCCGTCCCCAGAATGCCCAAGCATGGTATGGTCCCCATTACCTCTGCCTGGCCGTTCTATCAATGGGGAATGGACCTCCTTGGGCCGTTTCCTACGGCCAAGGGAGGAGTACGTTTCTTGCTGGTCGCTGTGGATTATTTCACGAAGTGGGTTGAAACCAAGCCATTGGGAAAAATTACGGGAAACCACATCACGACATTTGTTTGGGAGAACCTGGTTTGTCGTTTCGGATTACCGGGGAAGCTTATCACCGATAACGGTACGCAGTTTGCCGATAAAAAATTCAATCAGTGGTGTAAAAGTCTGGGTATCCAGCAAGTGTTTGCATCAGTAGCTCATCCGCAAGCCAACGGGCAGGTCGAACGAATGAACCGAAGCATCCTCACATGTCTTAAGAGCAGATTGGGGAGGTATGGAAAGAACTGGTTAGCCGAGCTACCTAGCGTTTTATGGGCCTTAAGAACAACGGAGAAAACAAGCACAGGAAGAACACCGTTCAGCCTTGTTTTCGGATCAGAGGCCGTTATACCGGCAGAAATTGGCCTACCCACCCAGAGAATTCTTAACACAATGGATGCAGCGGATGAAGAAGGGCTGAAAGTAAATTTGGATAACCTAGAGGAATACCGGTTAAGTGCTGCGGTGCAAGAAGCTAAGTACAAGCAGCAAATGAAGAAGTACTATGACGCACGGGTGAAGGAAATGTCTCTGACACCAGGAGATCTGGTCCTCCGAAGCAATGATGCCAGTCAGAAGGAAAACACGGGTAAACTTGGTCCGAACTGGGAAGGACCGTACGTCGTCGTGGAAGTGCACGAAAAAGGGTCCTGTAAGTTGGCCACCTTGGAGGGAAAAGCCGTGCCCCGTCACTGGAACCTCGCACAGCTCAAGAAATACTATGTCTAGAGCAGTCCCGTCAAGCCGGTAGTATGTAATAATAACAACGGTTGTCTTGTAATGAGTCCTTCCGGACCAGATATGTTTGAATTGAATGAAAAAGACAATCTTTTTGATAAATTATCGCTTTACTAAGGTTGACACCTCATAATAGTCAAACAACTAACTTGATCGGATACCTCATAATAAGACGAACAATACTATGTCGTCCTTATCAAGGTTCAGCCCCTTCGAATGTCGCTGATCGAGCCCCTAAACTCGATAAAAGGGTAAGGCCCCTTAGAATAAGCCACTACCGATCTAAATGAAACCTAAAACGGTTAAAAGCCAATATATATGAATCATGGTTAACCATAAAAGCAAGTATATCCGGTACAATCATATCGATGTGCATAAACCTAAATTACCATAACCAACCAAGTAAACTACTTGAACCAAAAACCGGTAATCCGGTAGAATCACAGCTGTATCAACATACATAAAACCAAAAGGGGATTTCCTAATGTTAAACCGATACCTACGCACCGGGTAAGAAGTAGCAAAGTTAAATTACATTGTCCAAAAATACCAACACAACACAGATTAAGGAGGAAGGACGGAGGAGGGGGCCAGTGCTTCCACATCGGCAATCGGCTGACCAGCCATGCCCTCGAACTTTTCCAAAAATTCATACCGAGTGGCTTCCCACTTCTTGACGCCCTCCTCATAGATCTCATTCGCCTTCAAATCGTAACCGTCAACACCTTCAATGGTTGATCCTGCCTGAGCCGTCTGAAAGCCGGTCACCAGACCGTCATGATAGGCCGTGTTATACAGCAGAGACTCCATGATGCCTAACGGTTGAAGAAACTCGACCGACTTCAGAAGCTTGTAAGTGGTGCCAGGAATGACGGAGGTAATCAAATGATCCTTCTCTTTCTCGGCAGCCTCATTCAACAACTTGAGCTCCTCCATTACTTTCTCACCGGCCTCCAAGGCCTTATCATAATTAATGCGGCAAGTATTCCAAGCTTTCTTCTCCTCACCGGCTTTAGCAACACGCTCCTAAAAAAAATAAAGGAAGAATGATCAGGTGTTCTAAGAAATAAAAAAGAAACAATCGACATACCTCTAGACCCGACACCGACTGAACAAGTTCAGTATTCTTTTCTTCCACCAAGCGAACCTTCTGCTGCAACGCCTCAACCTCCTTTTCCCGATCTGACAGAAGAGTGCGTAGGGACTCCAGCTCTTTCTCATGAGTCATTTTCATCTCACCCATAGCCCGGATAGCCTCTTTTCCCTTCCGGACGCTTGAGCGGTCCGTCTTCTTACGTTTCGCCACTTTAGCTTTCAATTTCTCGACCTCTGCACGACATTCTTTGATCTTGCCTTTCAACCTTTGCTCACGAGCTACTTTCTTGTAATAACTTTGGACAAGCTCAGAAACCGAGCTCAACGTTTGGACAACAGAAACACTCGCTCCCTCTGCAGCATGCTCATCCTTCTTGTCACGAGCTCGATCTAACTCACCCGGCGGAACGGCATGATGAAGTATCTGGTAACACACCGCCGGGTCGAGCAGATTGTCCCCGTTTTTCACTTTCCATTGAGGGACGTAAGTCTCGTTGACGTCATACGACTCCTCGGATTCTTGAGACTCCTCCAAGTCACTATTCATCTTTTGTTTTTTGCTCTCCGGAGGAGCTTCACCTGTGCCTTCACCTTCATCATCCAAACCTGCCTTCTTTCGATGATGCTCTTTCCTCTTCGGAGCCTTTACACCAATAACAACCGTTCCGGACGGTGCAATTTCCTTGAGAGAAGGAAAGTCTTGATCCACAGTATCGTTGACATTTGTCCTCGAATGATCCTGAGACCCAAGATCGAAGCTATCCATAGGCTCATGCTCCAGATGGGTAGGAGATGGTGCAGGAGAAGAAGTAGCATGGTTCGGACTACGAACAGGGCTAGGGTTGGTACCTTTGGGAGTCCTAAAAACATCATCTTTTTCTTTATCTGGAATGTCATAAACCGCCGGTGCTGTCCGCTCCAAAACCGGAACCTCATTCTCAGCAAGGGCCCGGGAGGTAAGAGTCATCCCCTGGCCTTTCCGCTTCACAAACCCCAGCAAACTCATTTCTGCACCAAAAAAGAAAGGATTAGTAAGGATAAATTAAACAATTCTTGGAAAAGATAGACGAAGGGGCATACCCTTTTTCCCTTTTTTAATAATCGGCTCCGCCTCAGGATACGGCCACTTACGGCTGATCCCCGAAAGCACAAGAATAGGTTCAGGAAAGACTTGGAGGGGAGTGGGGGTTCCCAACAGTTTATCATAGAGCTCCCCATCAAAGAAATCTTCCTGTTTAGGGTTCAACGTATCGGTTGACTCACGCCAAGGCATGTCGAACGGAACAATATTGTTCGGCAGCCAGAAGAAACGGTTTTTCCAACCTTTCAGGCCGGAGTAAGTATCGGACAACATAGATTTAAGTTTTGAAATTTCCCCAACGGTATACCAATCCCCAGCAGTGGTTAAGTGGAAAAATTGACGAAATAGTCCGATGGTCGGTTCACCTCCAAAGGCACGATACGTGACCTCAAAGTGAATGACCTTCTGAGCACCCAACGGACTAAGCTGACGGATGTCTAAACTATAAAATTGGAGAAACTCTAGGAAAAACACCGATAAGGGTAATCGGAGAGAAGAAAAATCAAAGTGGCGAGTATAAAAACCCACATGATTCGGTGGGCAATCGGTTATCTTATCTGTAGGCTTTGGGACGATTGGTTTATATACAGAGGTATCAAAGTATTTACTACAAAAGGCCGTAAGTGTCGGTTCGGAAACTAAGGACGAATGCAGATGCATATCTCGTTTGCCTACCATGATTAAGGAAAAGGATAAGCAGGACGAAAGACAAACCTGGTGTGACGATCGGAAGAAAGCTCTGCAGACGGACGAAAACAGGGTAAATATTTTTTACCCAGGAAACTGTAGTATATATAGGGAGGACGGGGAGGCTATCGAGGAAGATGCCAATCTTGTCGATGAACAGTGAGGCGGTTGGATGTCCCAGCCAATCGCACCCCGACACGTGTCATGACAGTAAAAAAACAATTAAATAAGGTAAACGTACTAAAGTCACCGGAGCGACGCGACGATTCCGATCCCATGACAGGAAACGCTTCAGTTGCAAATCCAAACGGTCAAAACCAAGTCAAAGTTTGACGATTCTTGTTCCGAAAGAAACAAAAACTCGTCAAACTGGGGGGCTGATAACATAGGATGGGTAATTAAGATAATTACGGATAAAATCAATTACAAAGATAAAGCACAAATAGGCAAACGAAACGAGGGACAAACAAATAAGTTCCGAACCGATTGATAACCAGGGAACCGAACCGATGGACAAATAAAGACGAACCGATGAACAAATGACAAGAAGCCGAACCAGGGATAAAACAATCCGATCGGTGTGACCGATCGGATAAATAAGATATCTGAAACGGAAGAGACGATGGACATAAGGACCATTAGGTAAAAAGGAAACTCTATTAACCAAAGGACAGAATAAAGACGGCTATTACCCATCGGTACATAGCCGAAAACAATAAAATATTATTATAAGCCATACCCTGGCGACGGCTACAGTGACGCTAGTCACTGTTCACGCCGACCACATGATTACCTCTAATTAATGCTCGGCTGCCACCCGCCTATAAATACGAGGTGGTTGCAAGCATTTACGACACAATTAACTACCATCGGCAGTCACTCTGCCTCCGCACCAACCTTTAATCCATTCCTAATCCATTATACTTCAACATATATTGAAAAAGATAAGTTGCATCGGAAGTTAGGATCTGTAAGTAAGTTATTCCCAACCGCCGATGCGGTTCAACAACAAATGAAGATCAGAGATCCCTGACTGTAAGCTACGGCCCCAAAGGCGTAGCTTACAGCGCGACTTGAGAGGAAAAAGGAATGTTGTTTTAAGTATAAAACATAATATTTTAACCCTAATTACCTCTAAGTCGTTTCTAGTCGAAAAACATCCTTTCTTTGGAGCTTTTTGGCTAGAAAACTACTACCATATCATCCAACAATCAATCTTTGATCCATAAGAACATGTTTTGCATCTAGAATCAAGCTTTTGAAGATCGTATTACCACCATGAGCGGCTAGATCGCCCGTGATTCTCTCCGGGTGAATGGTTAGTTATTTTGCAAGGGTTTTGCTACATTTATTATACATTGGATTGAATGTTTTGTGATTTCGAATTCTAAACTTTCAAATGTGGTTTGTTTATGAAACGGTTTATCATTAAATTGTTAATTGTGTTGCTTGTTCTTGGTTTCATCAACCATAACGATCTTGTTGTCGGTGGTCATTGATTGATAAACAAGTAGTGGTAATTTCATTAAAAACCGGTAATTTGTTAAGTAGTAATTAACTGAATCAATAGCATCGGTCTAGTTATCGGCTGTCAATGCAGTCATCAATCAATTTACAAGTTACGTTAATTACTAACTAGAAACCATGTCTATGTGATTCCATTTGACCCATTTGCAAACCCGAGCGATATTAGCTAACTAGGATCGTGGAGAGATCACACTTTCTCATTATTGTTTACAACTCACTTCATTTTCAGCTTTCTTAGTTAATTTCGTTTTTCTAAACAAATCCAAACAATCGATTTTACTTATTTGCCCAAGTTAACTTAGTAGTTTAAACATAACACTTTCCACAATACTCTCCGAGGTTCGACACCCGACTTACCTTAACTAATAAGGTAGTTTGAACTTTTCTAAAAACTCTTATTTTTTATCGGTCCTTCGACGCTGATCAACGAACATAAACGAAAGTTCATGAATGTAAATGAACAGACAGATTATATGCATACGCCCGTTAATTTAGTTGGATGAAACAACTTTTTATTTGATTTTGTTCATATATATATATTACATAAACGTATAAAAACAAACTCTCAAGTCTCAACCAAATGATCCAATGACGATTCACTAAACGTTTTACTCCAACACAATCATCTCTACTAGAACAATCAAAACCAAAAAAGAAAGCAACAATCATAAACATATTTCATTAATATTATACAAAAAGAAATGGGCCCCAGAAGTTCAATTTGCCCAATGAGAATACATTAAAAGATAACAAACTCAATATTTACACTTGGTCAACATAAACACCAAAAGGACCAAAACGCCCTAGTTTTGTTATATACCCAAGTAATTAAGGCTATAAATGGAATTTCCTATTTCACATCTTCCTACATTCCATAAATCGACTCAAAAGGCTCATTAGACTATTCCCATTCACAACCAACACAACCCAACTTTCAAATAAAAAACTAATTTCTCTCTCTTACACATACACAACCCAACCATACTCAAAATTTAACACCCATTCACAACCTAAATCATCCTAAAAATATTTTTTTTAAACGGACTCGGTTTTTAATAAAATTTATATCAGGATGTTCACAAAAAAAGTTAAGAAATACCGTGTATTTAGTTTTAATTTTAAGTTTAAATATAACAAGTTATTTGAGTAATTAAGTTAGTGGGGGTGAAGTTCGGTTGCAACCCTTGGTTGGTGCACCAACCGGGTTGTGGGTATTTTAGCATTTTTCCTTTTTTTTTTGGCTTTTTTCGGTGAACAACCATCCCATTTGCACACCAATGAGGATACTCTTAGTCCTTGTCAAAACTCAAAATGTTGGCAAGTTAAGATCTTCATATATCAACAAAATATGAGAGAGAGGTCCCTTTTCATAGATTTACTTTTTATAAACCTATATTATTTGCTACTTTGGTCCATGTACGAATATGGAACAAACTCAAAGGGTAAAACTGGAAATTGAGGATGAGCAGGTAGTACCCAATACCGATCCCGTTCATGTACTAAAACCGTACCAAAGCGAGACCGAACTGAGAGATTTTGGTTTCGGGGTCGATACCAACGTTGAAGGTTTTTCGGGATCGATATCGGTACGGTAATGATCCCGTGCTAAGCTTACCCCTACTGGAAATTATGCAAGACGGTCATGGATGCCCCCTTTACGTTTTGGTGACATAATGAGTAGAAAGAGTGAAAGACACCAACAATAATATGTACAACTAATAATTAATCATTTGACTACAACTAACCCTGTTTTAATCATTCAAAACTAGAAGAGCAAAAGGATATTGCGATTGGTCATGAATGATTGACATATAGGTCATGCTCATAATCCATGTCACACTCGATCCCCACCTCACCTCTTATTATTCCCCACTCACACGACTATGTTTCCTTATCGTCCTCCATCGTTGTATAAATTCTAAAATAGGTCCTTGACATTGTGGATAATGCTACATATACCAAATACTGATTACTAACATACGAATCACACGATTAAAAAAATTACACTAACTTTTTTTTTTGTTCTAACAATGTCATGTTTCCTCTTTTTTCAACCATATGATCGTGTTTGCCTTAACGGATTGCAGGATCGCGTTGGAGCTTTAAATCCTACCTTTGAACAACTTCTTTATGCCTAAACCGAATTTGAAAAATTGTACGGAATCTTCATAATAGTGAACCGGAAAGATGTGTTATAACAATTTTGATATTCCACCAGACATCTTTCGCTAAACCACAGACGATCAACAAATGGTCCAAAAAAATTCATGAGGTGCAGTGGAAAAAAAAATGGCAATAATTTCATATTCAGAGCCATAAAACATTTATAATTTAGCACATGTCAACAAAAGGCATTCTGAAAGAAGAAGGGTTCAAGTGAAAATATATATGACATAATCGGGTCACTATCCTCATCTTTCTTGTAGTGACTCACTTTTAAGATTTCCAGCAAAGTAGTGAACGAACTGAATGAGTATTTACATAATGGAGTTCCAAACTCTAAAATAATGGATCAATAGTAGAAACCAACTTAAAACGAATATAATGTTTATTTTTAGTTACGGACCCACAAGATAGGATGTGAATGAATACGTCTAACCAAGCCATTTATTTTTAGTTAGGGACTCATAGGATATGAATGAATGCGTCTAACTAAACTGGACACATGGCCAAACCGCTTAAGATAGATTACTCCATTCTTAAACTTGAATTAAGCTCTTATTCTAAAGTCACATATTTTTTGGTTTTATGATTTTGTAACAACAAATCTTAGTTTTTTAAAAATAAATATACAATAACATTCAACTTGCGAAATTTAAACTCGAGTCTTTTGATTGTAGAGTACACAACTTAAACTTGCCAAGGTACATCGAAATAGATAGTAGATGGGCAACAAGATGCGTCGCCACCTCTTTCTGAATCGCGAATCTAAATTTACCAAATACAAACCCTTGTCCCCCCTAGAGATGAACTATTGCTGTGGACAACCAGTTGAACCCTAGTCAAGAAACGAATAGCTTCTGGTGCTAGGGAGCCGAAGATATCAAAGGCCAAGGGGACAAAGACATGTTAGTTCTCTCCACAAGCTTTAGCGTGCTTATCTACTTTCTTCGATTCCGCCTTTCTTGATGCTTGTCCAGCTACAAACCTGTTTTCTCTTAAACCAGCCAAAGGAGATACCCATGTGAGGTCCACACAAGCATGTTTCCCCCCGACCCAACCAAAGACGAGCAGATCCGCTGGTCGCAGAGTAGATCTCCCTTCTGTAGGGTCCGTGAGAAAATTCACAGGGGCCTCCTTCTTGGCAAAAATCCTCGCTCTTCTCAAGATGTCTCACAAAACGTCTCTCACCCAATCATGCCGGTATTTGAACCCGGGAAACTCTTTGGAATGAACTGCGTGCTCCCCATATTTATCCATACAAGCTTTACAACAGATCGGGCAAGTTCCATCTTCCGGATACATAGGGATCACCAACCGGTATTTGAGGATAGTCCTGTACTCTACTGCACACATGCATTGGCCCAAACCCTCAATTGGAATAACGGTCAAAAAAATCCTGAGCGTGAGGACCCGTCAGGCATTCAATCACCGTCTTCTGATGAAGGACAACTCAAACACTTCTCCCAGACTCTGAGCGATTTAAGTTATTAATTATTAATTATTAATTAATATAACCATTGTGAATGCTTTTGAATAGCATCTACAATTTTTGTTTTTTATAGTTCCGTTCACGTTTGGCTTATTTTTTCTGCATTTCAAACCTGTCGCAAAACACAAGTGGTAACCTACCAGTTTTAATAAGTGTTTTTAGATCCGGACTAATTCTACGTCTGGTCCAGTTTTGAAAACCTTGGTTTTAATATTTGATGTTACCCGCACACTCTAGAGCTTACGTATAAATAAAATATAATAATGTAAGATAAGTGCTCCAAATAATAATAATTCTTTTATGAGTGTGCATCGTTTGTGTTTATGATGGAGACGCATTAATTTCTGATATAGTCTTAAAGTAAAAGGATTATTATATGCTACCAATAATTGATTAAATTATAACAAAAAATTACTTCAACCCATATAATAAGGATTTATAGTGTGTTCATTTATTCCCCTTTGACTCCCCTAAATGTTAAATCAGCGTCACATCATTTCCCCTCTTTTTCTTTTTGAAACCAAAAAAATGATTTCTACTAATTCGCCCTTCCCCCAACTCCAACGTTCAAATAATATACACCAATCAATTTTCTAGGTGAAGGGGGTGGATTTCCACCGATTGTATCAAAATATTCTCGGGGGGTTGGGGGTGTTCCCGAGTCCACTGAGTGCCACTTCACCCCACCGAGCCCCCTCCCTGATTCCATACCAATACGTCTAACTAACCAATCGGGGAAAGTGGGTAGTCGACAGAAAATTAGATAGGTCAAACGAGGAAGTTATTAAAAGTTACTCCCTCCGTCCCAATTTAAATGTCCCACTTTCCTTTTTTGTTTGTCCCAAATTAAATGTCCCTTTCCAAAAATAGAAATGTAATTTACAATTTTGCCCATAAAAGACAAAACACAATCACCACTTTTGAGGATATTATTGTCATTTTACCACATACAAACAAAAGATTTCTTAAAATGTGTGTTTTTTGAACTAAGACATTTAAATTGGGACGGAGGGAGTAAAAGCTAAGGCAGACGATGGTGTGGATCTGGGTGGGATCGGGGACTTCAACATCGCCATGTTAACTAAATGGTAGTGGCAGTATAGAGACAAACCTGGGCAATTATGGGTCAGGGTTATTAATGTTATTCACAAATCAAAGACTAATCATGGGATTTTTTCCGGTGAAGAAGTCGGTTCCGAGTGTTTGGAAGGATATTGGGGGTATGGAAGAGGTGTTTTTGAATTATGGGATCAGCATCAAAGATAAGCTGAACAGTTAAAATTGGAGACGACAGCTCTGTTCGTTTTTGGACAGATCTGTAGGTCACTAATCACACCTTAATGGAGTCTTTTCATGCCTTATTCAGTTTAGCGGCTGATAAGGATGGGACGGTTAAACAGCATTAGTCGAAGGTTGGTGTACCGTGCAATAGGGGTGGGCCTGGATAATGTACCGTGCATAGGTTGCATCAGATCATTATTACCGGATTGAAAGATAAGCGGGAGTGATCTAATAATTCTGGGGTGTCGTTTTCAATAAGAGGGGTTCAGGATGAGCTGGTTGCGGTCAATTTAGAATCGGACAACAGTTTTAGGTTTTGCTAGGAATCATGGGCGCCGCTAAAATGGTCCTCTTTGTTATGGAGGACCCTGCTTGGGAGAGTTGCGACTAAAGTGGAGTTAGCTACTCGCGGCCGTAATGTTGGCTCAACAGTGTGTGATCGGTGTGGATATAGGGAGGAAGTCTTTAATCATGCTTTCGGTGATTGTCTATGGGCCAGAAGCATTTGGTGGCAAATTTTCAACTGGGTCAGAATTTCTTTTCCTCTGGATTTGAGCAGCATCGGCACCGTGGTGGATACAATTTGGTCCAGCCCCCCGTTTGGCGAAATGGAAAATATTAGTTTATACGGTTGTCGTGGCGACTTTGTGGAGGTTATGATTTGCTAGGAATCAAAAGTTTTTTTAAGGGAATTTCATTCTAACGCAGAACTTAGTGGATAAGATTTTAGAGGACGCCTATGTTTGGATCTCCAATTGGTCGAATCTCCCTCAGAGCATGTGTACTCGGGCTCCATATATAGCGCCTGGGCTGAGGTGGACAAAAATGGCGCCCCCCACACCATTACGGGGGGGCGCTATAGGGCAAAAATCAGCTTGGGCTTTATCTCAATAACGCCGGATCCCTTCATGCCCCTCCAATCAAATGCAGCCACGTCAAAAGCTATCTCTCTCTCTCTTATTTTTTTATTATTTTTTTATTTTAAAAGATATAATAAAATATTAAAAGGGGCTTTATATATAAAGCCCCACCACTACACCCCTTTTCCACTTTATCTCTCAATGCTGACTCAGCAGCCACGTGGACCAATCAGGAAGGGGGGCTTTATATATAAAGCCCCCCACTACACATGCTCTCAGATAAGTTGGGAGAATTGGATTATATTTGATGTGTCTATGCTTTTGCAAGTGGTTTTCCTACTTGTTGGAGGTTTTTCTTTTTCAGTTGGGGTCTGTAATGCGTTTATCTAGCTTCTTGCTACCCTTTATGTATATTTATAAAGCGTTTTGCCGTTTAAAATAAAAAAACTAACCGATCAACAGTTATTCTCACAAATTTCCGAAAATAAAAAACATTAAAACCAAATTCACAAAACACTTGAATGGCCAAAATGCCCCCAATATACAATTGATAAGTGGCAACCATCATTACAGACAAAGGGTGCTTTTGTAACTTCCATACAAACATTAACTCAAAAAAGAAAAACTCACAAATTTTTGAATTCAATGAAAACAAAAAAAGGAAACATAAAGTGTGGCTGAACATTTTTCTTTTTTTCTTATTTATTTATTTTTTTCGAGAATAATTAAAAATATAAAACCAATACCAGCAAACCATCACCGGAGATTCAGATTCTTGATGGCATCGCCACCGTCATGCGCCATCGCCTCCGTCACCGTCGCCAGCTTCTGCAGATTTAACTTCACCACCGTGTCGGCAAACAACCTCGTATCCTCTTCCGTGTTCCCTTCAGGCACATCAACAACGTACGACTCCAACACAACCGTTATTGGTCGTGAATCATTATCCTTATCCATAACAACCTCATGAACCGTCGTGACAGCATGGTAGTTCCTCAACCTATGTTCACCACCAATAATCGTGAACCCCAACACGTGCTTTTCATCATCCAATAAATCCAACCGTTCAGTGGACGTAGCCGCCGGTAAGCCGGAGATCACGTTGACGTCACGCGTGCATCCTACTTCCATTTTAAAGTCGTCAGCGACGGTGCAGCTTTTAATAAAGTGTTTATACGTTTGTGGCTTGTCGAACCGGCGGATGACGGACCAGACGACGTCGACCGGCGCGTGGATGTGTTGGGCGAGTAGGGAAGAGCATTGGGAGGGTGTGAGGTGGTAGGTATGGAAGTCGGCTACAAAGGTTTTGACTTGGTTGAATTCGTGTTCGGTTAAACCTTGTGGGGCCGATAGGTGGTGGGTTGTGGTGGTGGTTTGTGATGGTGGTGGGTTGTTGTCGTCTTGTGGTGATGAGGAGGAGGTGCCGGCTATATCCATATGTTGACCCTGATCTGGTTTGAGTGAGGAGAGAGAAAGAGAGGGGGTGTGGGGGATAGATAAGGACTAGATTTATGTTTTGTTTATAAAAAGATGTCTTTGAGGTAGCGTGAGGGTAAAGTAGGAAACTGTATATTTTTTATTTTTTTAATGTTTTAAGAGTTTATTATTTTATTATTTAATTTATTATTATTATTTTGAACTGCCAATTGGAATTATTTATTATTATTATTATTTTGAATGACCAATTGCAATCACTCACGTATCACTAGAGTATTATTGTGTCACCAGTGTTACTACATAATCATATTCTACCACCAAATCACCAACTAGTTTAGATTATTTTAAATATTTAGAATTATCTAGTTGGTTTAATTGGTAGAGATAATGACGTGGGTTATTATTAGAATATTATTGATAGAAGTATTTAGGGTAGGATTAGTATGGTAATATTAGTATAAATATGGGTCTAGATTATTGTTTTATTTGTCCCATGTTTGTAAGTTTGTTTGGTTGAATAAAAAGAGTCGCGTGTTTATTTCCCCAAATATCTTGTGTTTGTGTATGATCTGATTGTCTGGACGAACAATGCATCTCCACTAGGCAATAATTGATATACGCAAATTTAGCAAAAAAAACCCAATAAATCTGAAAAACTCTCTTGTGGAACTCGAACCCAAGAATAAATGGTTCCTAAGCCATACATGAATAAAAAGTTTTGAATTTAAGAAACGAAAAGTATAAGGGTTGTGTTGTTGAGGCGATAAAGATGAGGGACTAATAAAGTACTTTATGTATGAGGGCAGCGGCTATTTGCGATCACACTAAAGGATTTTTGACCATCAACCTGAGTTTAAAGCTTAAAGTATAACCTTTATCCTTCATTTTTTTTATAGATTGGAACTTTTGTAGCAATAAGTTACGTGGATGGCAATATCTAATCACTAGTGGATTTATATCCAAATTTTAGGGATAACGTTTATAAACATTTTGTTCTTGTACTTTCATACAATGTGAAACTCGTAAGGCTCGTCAAGTCTTTATGCAATATAAGAGGCTGTTTGGTTGATTAAGTGCTGAATCATTAAGATTGTCTGAATGGTTAAGAGGCTCTGAATGGTTAAGAGCTGAATCATTCAGCATCCCTTATTAGCTTAATGATTCAGCACTTAATCATTCCATTCAGATGCTGAAACAAACAGTCTGAATGCTGAATGATTCAGACCTGAATGGTTAAGAGGCTACCAAACAGCCCCTAAGTTTATTAATATTTAAAACATTTAGCTCTCGTATAAAGTTATTTAGTAAACGGGATAAGTTAAACTTATATAAATTTGTTTATGAGCCGAGGCTGAACCTAAAAATAAGCTTATTTACTAAACGAGTCTGAGCTTCACTTATCGAGCTTGCGAGCCAAACAAACATATTATATATATATATATATATATATTATTTGTATTCAATATATTAACTAGCTAATAGATGATAAACGAGTCGATGTTGAGAAATTACCAATGAACTGAGCTTTGGAAAGAAATGTCGAACCGAGCCGAGCTCGAACATCGACTTTTGAGTTATCAAATGGCGTAGGATGTTGGCTGTTAAGTGGTGATTGGTGTTAGGCTTTTAAGTTATCATGTGAAATTTTAAGTGGTGATATGGTGTTGGCTAAAATATTTTAATAGTAACGTAACTGAATTTCAGAGGTAACATAATACAAAAAACATTAATAGAACAAAAATTCCACTTCGCGAGAAAAGTTAAGGTGTACCAATTTGCATTTCATCCGGGAAAAGCCAAGTAACTACGGGTTTCGAATTAAAGGATGCTGCCAAAGGGAGTGGCGATGCCATACTCAAACGGGAATAGACTCATAGAATGGCATAGGCTACTCCTCACATCCAAGTATGTTCACCACTAATATTAAACCATGTGTGATGGTGGGTGAAATTTGGTGGGGTTAAATGGGCATTTGTTGACATGTGGCAATGTGGGGTCACTTGGTGGGTGAAAGTGGCATTAAATGGGCAATGGTTGTAATAGTGGGTGAAATTTGGTTTGATGCATTTTTTGACATGTGGCATGTGGGCCACATGCCAATTTATATTATTTTTTTAAAATTTAAATAAACAAAGTAGTATTTAATTTAAATATTTAACTAGAATAAACATAAAAAAATTACATTAATCCACTAAATTACCTAAAATTAAAAAAAATTACGAAAAATAAAATAAAAAAAACGAACCCGCCTTCGTCCCCTTGGCTTTTGATACCTTTGGGTCTCTGGCACCGGAAGCTATCCGTTTTTTGACCAGGGTCCAGCGGGTTTTACATAGCAATGTTTCGACTCCGAGGGGGCAAGGGTTTGTTTTTGGTAGACTAAGTTTTGCCATACGGAAAGGGGTGGCGGCACAGCTTGTTGCCCATCTACCCGTTATTTTGATGTAATATTTGCTTTTATGGTAAGAATGAAACTGGATATGAACGGAGAAAACAATACATGAATGGAGTATTTAGTCATCCATTAACATACAAGTTAGCTAATTTTATTAGGATAGGATTGCTTCATATTTCACTAGTCCACTTTACTTTTGTTTTATAACTTTTTTTATACATATTTATGGGCATTGCGAAAGTAGTTCAATGTCGGCCATCACACTTCAAAATAATTATATGTTGTGGGTTTCTTCAACCTTGATTATGCTTTTTTTTGAGATATTTTGAAAATACTAATAAAGGATGAATATACTGATTTCTATATACCTTGATATCATTATATTTTTTTTAATTAAAATTAGATGAAAAACATGTTCAAACACCTTCATCTAGCATGGGTTCATGAACCTAGAAACAAACCCATATTCCCATCTTGAAAAAGTTACATCAATGCTCCCATAAACACAAGTGAAGCCATGATTCCATCTTAGAGACGCCTCATCCACACCTCTCGGTTTAACAAAACATTACAACCAAAACTTATTCGGAGAACAGTATAAAATTATTATATATATTAAGTGATAACCGTCGGTGCAATAGTCAAGATTATGGCTTCAGCTTTTTAGCTACCATATTTATGACTTAGGCGTTTTAGCTAAAACGCTGCACTTTGATTGGTCACGCGGAGCGCGAGGTTACTACTAGTTCTTTTTTAAGTTTGAGTTCAAGAAGTATAAACGTACACAATGAGTCCCTCGACTTCAAGATCATATCATATACTACTATTCGACTTAAATCAACATGATTCCACCTGCTGTATGACTTAAATCTTAATAACATACATGGTTGTGCTGATTAGAAAGAAACTTATATCGAGAAGTTTATATAAGGATTAAATGAATACATGTAATTTTATAAAACATCATACTCGTAGATTTAAAACGTCCACTTTATGTTTTTTTTTTAATCTGAGAATTATCTATAAAAAACATACAACTTAAATGCTAAAAATGCAAGTAAAATTTTAAATTAAACGAAGCACTAGCAACCTAATATCTTTAGATGTGGCCAACCGTGACCCTTTTTCTCTCCGTTCTTGAATGTCTTCTGATTATCCACGTTTTTTTGTCTCTGCGTTTGTTCTTGCTTCTGCTCCAATGTTTCGGGTTCTTTCTGTTCATAAAACCAAATCTTATGTCAATATAGATCTCGAGTTTGTTACCGCAATTTTTTATGTTACAATTTTATCTAATACGTTTCGTCACTGGCGAAGCTTCTCATGTAATTTGTACCAAAAAAATCCAAAAATTTTATATGTATCGAGACATTGAGTCCCCCGGATTATACCAAAAACACAATTCAAGATCCATCAATGCGTATCGCAGAGTTACCTTATAAACGTATTATTACATAATGTGTTAAAAAAAATATATATTCAACTCGATGTCTTTAGTTTAGTATTTTGAGACATAAATGTTTATAATGAAAAAAATTATACCTCAAGTTTCTCATCATGCCAAAATCATGCTGTATATAATAAAAAGGACTGATATGTAAAATATCTTTTGTTCTAGCTAATGCATAAAAAATTGTTATTAATACCCTTAATACTTTACAAAATTACAAAATGAGTACCCTGACTCCTTGATTACACCGTTATAATTTACCTGTGATTCACCACCTGTACTGAGGGGAAGGATGTCTGAAGAAGATGCATGCTTGCATTTGGGCTTAAAATTGTTGAAAACCGGGTATGAAGAAACCGGTAATTCACGTGCAACTAAAAGTGTCGATGATGTGGTCGCAGTGCGTGACGCCCTTCGAGTTTCAATCTCTAATGAAAGCTAAAATTTGGAAGAAAAGTTTCACCATGAACCATGCAAAAAATTTGTACCAAACATGGTTTACAATGAGTAATATCTTTATATAAAAAAAGAAAATATACCTGAATAAGACGATCTTCAAGGGACTCAACGCGATCTAGCAAGTCAGTTTTGTTTTTGGCCTCCACGACTGGTGTCTTTAACGGTACACACTCATTGTTCTTTTTGCCAAATGATAAAATACAGCGCCATCGCGATATATTAGGGTTCCTTGTGATGTGCTTCATCTACATAGATGTAACAAAAATGATTTAAACAATACTATAGAATGACAAGCCATACATGTAATTCCATCTTTGTGAAATATGCTTACAAAAGATTCCATGCGATCTGGTCTTGAAAGAAGTGGCACTGACGACTGAAATTGTAATTGCTCATCCATTTTAACCATTTTTTGCAGTCTTGTTTGGTTGTTTTACATATACGCGCGTGTGTATTTATATACAAGCGCGCGCCCACACGAATGTGTGCCTTCACAGGTTTCTTTGGAACAGTTAAAGTGTCCCCTTTTTTTCTCTGTTGACTGAACCAAACTACCAAAGGTATGGAGTTTTTAGTGCAAAGTTTTTTACTCAGTCAAGTAAATGAATCAAACAATTTTAAAACAATTTCAATGTGTAAAAAGTGATTAATTTATTCGGTACAAAGAATGTTAAAAATCATGACCATGTTACAACTAGCCCAAGCTAGACCTAGTGATTTCATACGCTAAAAAGCAAGCAGCGTTAGCGGGGACACTTCGAGCCATTGCTGGTCCGAAACCTTTATATAAACCACCAATTCCTTCGGCTTTAAGAATCTTTTTAAAAGCATCAATCGACCCAGAATACTTCGGGTTCTTATAATCATCAATCTGGATAACACTCTTGACCACATCGGTTGGGTAAACTGAGACCCAAAACGCACCACCGGCTAAACCACCTGCCAACATCAATGAACCACGACCTAATCCAGAAGTGTCGGTCCCACCAGCAATATACTGCTTTAGGGCCTCGTAAACACCAAACATCGCGGCGTTTCCTGGGACTTCACGAGCCAATGTGGGAAATAATCCTTTATATAAACCTCTAATGCCTCCTTCGGATCTCAGGACCTGCTTCGCCACGTCTACTGGACCACCGTACTTCACTGCTGCAGTCGCGGCTGCACCAGCTTCTGCCACTATAGCTACACCTGAACCTTGCGCCTGCAATCTAATTTCCAAGAAATAAGTTGCAACATAAACCGACATCATGTTTACATTTTTACTCATACCTTTTTATGTTTATGGTCAACTTTACATTTCGCATATGTTTGACCTAAAAAGTCAAACAAGCATATAATATATTGCAGTTAAAAAAACAGTAACCTGCATTTGATCAACTCAGTTGGGGTGGCCAAGAAGGAGACCGCGACTCCAGCACCAGCTCCAGCAACGAACTGCTGGTTCACAGTCAAGGGTGCACCAGGTGCAGACCTTAAAACGGTCTCCATTTGACCCCTAACTGTGAACAAGAGAGCATTGAAGGCTGCAACTGTTGCAAGTGGCGCCCCCATACCTTTATATAGGCCGCCTGCACCTTCGGCTGCTAATGTCTTCCTAACAGCATCTATTGCACCAGAGTATTTGGCAAGTTGACCCGGTAGTGGAGTAGGTTGACTTTGGAGTTTGACCTTGATAGTATCAAAAGGGTGTCCCACTACCAATTGGGCCACCCCTCCTACGGTTCCGGCGGCTAAGTCCTTCGCTACATCACCCATCTGCAGAATTAGTTTTCAAGGTCCATGAAGAAACACCAACATAACAATCTATATATAAGGGCACAGTAAAGAGATATTTGTATTGGTGATTGCTAGGACCATTACAGACACTCGAATACAAGACGTTACAAAATTTGATTTAAGGAATTTTTAAATCAAAGATGCTCGTAGTTGTTCGGATACAGATTTTTAAAGTAATAAACTTTTGCCAGGTTCAATGTATTAATCACAAATTACTTTGGTTACAAAAAGTTTGTCCAAGTTCAATGTATTTATTAACTTTTTTACTTACTAAAACAGCTATTATTGATCTCTAAGTTTTATCCTAACCCATCCATCTGATGCCCAAAAGCCAAATGTATATAGCTAACCTAAATAATTAGGTCCAAATTTGATAGGTGGCGGCGTAGCTTGTGCCCGTCTGCCTGCTCTTTTGCTCTTTTGATGTAAGTTTCGCTTTTATGTAATTAAAATAAGTAAGAACAAATTTATGTTGAACACATCAACTACTTAAAAAGACAGTTACTAAATTCAGAGTTGTAATGCAACAGGAAGATGAAGTGATTGAAACAAACAGAAATAAAACCATACCTTTGCAGATAATCTGATAAAGCAGCTAGAGATTGATCAAAGAAATGATAACCTGTAAATCTTGCTAAATAATTAGAAGTATCCGACCTAAAATGAAAATAATAATAATAATAATTTTTGCCTCTACTTTTCATTCGTTATAATTAGACAAAACAAGTTACATTTAGATGGTGGGTAAGCGGGCAACAAGCTGTGCCGCTATCCCCTTTTGAATCGCAAAGCCTATCCTGCTAAACACAAACCCTTGGTTCTTAGGGCTCTGCGAGTCACTGTGGACCACCTTCTACACTCGTTTCAGAAACCATACTTTCTCATTCAAGGGGAAAACCACAACTTGAAAAATGAAAACACTCTGACTCAACCCGGAACAGAATTTACTGAAATATTTGTGTTCTATTGTTGATTTTTATTACAAAAGGTTTTAATACATTAAATCGGGGTTTACATACAATTACCTGGGTGTTTTAAAAATTAGAAGGAGCCCTTTAATGGGACTTTGAAGGTGAAATGGATATATGTTAGGTAGCGTTTGGTACGATAGAATGGAAGAGGGAATGGAATGATCATTACGAGGTAATCAAAAATAGTGTGTTTGGTTGGTTAAAGGAATGTAATCACCCATTCCACAAGGCATTCCATTCCCTCAAAACCATTCCATTCACCCCCATGTTTTTTTTCATTCCATCTCTCATTCACCCTTTACTAACAACAGCATAACCCACTAACCACCACCACCACCGTCGCCCACCACCCACCACCGTCGCCCACCACCTACCACCGTCACCAACCACCGTCACCAACCACCACTGCCGCCACCACCCACCACCGTCGTCACCACCCACCACCGCTGTTGCCGCTACCCACTACCTTCACCCACTACCTACACCCACCCACCACCGTCGCCCATCACCTACCATCGTCGCCACCCACCACCATCGCCCATCACCTACCACCGTCGCCCACCACCTACCATTATGCTACCGCCACACACCCCCACATACCATCACTGCCACCAACCACGACCCACCACCGCCACTACTCACCATCGTCGCCCACCCACCATCATGGCCATCCACCCCCAGCATGTTCTTGTTGCTGAACCATTCAACGCTTAAATATTCCATCAAGAGATTGTGTTTTTAGCAACTAAATACCTTACCTCTGACTAATTCAGAGGTAATCTCTTAATGAAATCATTAAGAGGTGAATCAAACAGCCCATGAGTCTATAAGTTAATCATATTTGATTATTGGATGATTCGGTTTCTATAGGCTAATCTAAATATGGACGTGGTTTTGCACACATGGTGTAAATAATTGCAACATTTGTCTATGAAGTGCCCTATGTGAGTATGTGTGATATGGAGAAGGGAAAAGAAGTGGTTAATAGGGTTTGTGAATTTTTAAGGGAAGTGACTTTAACCCTATATTTGTAGGGTTGGGCATGGTTTAATTAGTTTGAAGCCAATTGGTTGTGTTCAAAATTTTTTTATAAATAATAAAAAAAATCTGTTCTAATTGGTTGTGTTTGTGTCAACCCATGAAAACTCATATTGTGCGAGGTTTATTTGTCTGACACGATTTTCATCTACGTGTTGTATTTGGGTTAAGTGTGTCAACCTGTGAACACGACCCGTTTAACAAGTAACCAAACTAACTAAATGAAGCAATATCACAAGGTATTTATAGTTGTTATCTGATATAGAAAGGATAATTTTGATGCAGAAATGAGTAGGAAATCCCTGCAACAAAAATGGCAAAAAAAGACCATGATGAATGAAGAAACATGAAAAAATAGAAAAATAAAAAATAAAAAATTGGGCCTGTGGGTAATAGAAAAAATAAGCTTGAGATGAAGGAAAAAACAATTGTATTAAATCAAAACGCAATACCGAAAATATTGGGCCTATGGCGGTTGGACCAAAAGAAAAAAGACCAGCACTCCTCAATTCCTCATCAAGTTTTGGAAATAACAGATTGGACAAGCTCGAAGCGAGCCGAGCCTTATCGAGCTCAAGCCGAGTTTAAGCCTAAAACAAAGCTTGTTTATTTATCGAGCCCGAGTTCGAGCCTGACCTGTGAAGCTCGTCAGGCTCGTTGAGCCTTAGTATAATATTAGTTTTATTAATATTATATAATACTTACCCCTTTTTTAAAGTAGTTTAGTAAATGACCCGAGCTGAGCTTTTCACTTATTAAGCTTGCGAGCCTAAACGAACCTGTTATTTATATTATTTTTATTTAATATATTAATCAATAAATACTAAACGACGAGCCAAGTTCGAGCTTTAAAAACAAAGCTCAAACCAAGCCGGGTGTGTAGATATATTGAGGGGGTGGGTGAATAAACATAGCCATCATTGTGGAACACATCAGTTCTAGCAAATAATGAACATCAAAGTACGTTTACTACCCGTGAATGTGATTCAATATATAAAAAATAACAATAAAATAAGATGCAACTTGAGCTATCATTTTCACGTACTTACATGTATGATAGTGCTATCTATGTATTCATAAGCAACTACAAGCTGTTGGTTTCAGCCCAAAATACACACAAGTGAACACACTAAAAACTCACGTATATATGTGTATGTAAGTTGTTAAAAGAAAAGATGCAGAGAATAAATGAAAACTGATGTATAGAGTGAAGGAAACAAGAAAAAGCTATCTTTATTCATGTCAATAGGAAGCTATATATAGCTTTACAAAAGAGACGTTGGAAATATTGTTAAAAAAAAAATTTCCTAACCGCAAAGGATATGTGGGCTGCTCTCAAAACCCGTCATTTGGGTGCGGAGCGGATTCGAGACGCAAGACTACAAACTCTAATGGGAGAGTTTGAAAATCTAAAGATGAAGGACCAAGAAGTTGTAGATGACTTTGCTAACAAGTTGTCGGGGTATGCTTCACGAGCCGCCTCACTTGGTTCGGAGATAGAAGAAACAAAGTTGGTAAAGAAATTCCTTAATGGGTTACCCAAACGTTTTATTCATATGGTGGCTTCTATAGAACAGGTTGTAGACTTGAAGACCATCGGTTATGATGATGTTGTGGGTCGGCTTAAGGCGTATGAAGAAAGAGTCAAGGATGAGGAGACTCAAAACGAGCATCAAAACCAACTTTTGTTTGCAGGTTCCGATGAGAAGGCAAAAGAAAAGGAGCACAAGTGTGAGCATTGTGGTTGTAGTAAATCGAACCGTGACGACTTTGGGCGTGGCCGAGGTGGAGGTCGGGAGTCCGGGAGAGGTCGAGGTGACGGTTGAGTACAACGGGACAAGAGCCGTGTGAAGTGCTTCAAGTGCAACGAGTTCGGTCATTTCATATCGGAGTGTCCAAAATGGGGAAAAATGGAAGAGCTCAACTTGAACCGATGTGAAGATGATGAACCGACATTGTTGTGAAGAAAGCGGTACGAACAAACCCGAGTAAAGCCAACATTCACCCCCTTAATCGGTGTTTGTTCGTACCGCTTTCTTCACAACAATGTCGGTTCATCATCTTCACATCGGTTCAAGTTGAGCTCTTCCATTTTTCCCCATTTTGGACACTCCGATATGAAATGACCGAACTCGTTGCACTTGAAGCACTTCACACGGCTCTTGTCCCGTTGTACTCGACCGTCACCTCGACCTCTCCCGGACTCCCGACCTCCACCTCGGCCACGCCCAAAGTTGTCACGGTTCGATTTACTACAACCACAATGCTCACACTTGTGCTCCTTTTCTTTTGCCTTCTCATCGGAACCTGCAAACAAAAGTTGGTTTTGATGCTCGTTTTGAGTCTCCTCATCCTTGACTCTTTCTTCATACGCCTTAAGCCGACCCACAACATCATCATAACCGATGGTCTTCAAGTCTACAACCTGTTCTATAGAAGCCACCATATGAATAAAACGTTTGGGTAACCCATTAAGGAATTTCTTTACCAACTTTGTTTCTTCTATCTCCGAACCAAGTGAGGCGGCTCGTGAAGCATACCCCGACAACTTGTTAGCAAAGTCATCTACAACTTCTTGGTCCTTCATCTTTAGATTTTCAAACTCTCCCATTAGAGTTTGTAGTCTTGCGTCTCGAATCCGCTCCGCACCCAAATGACGGATTTTGAGAGCAGCCCACATATCCTTTGCGGTTAGGAAATTTCCTATTTGCATAACTTGGTCTTCGGGTATGGCTTGGAATAAGAGAGCCATTGCAAGATTATTCTTCTTAGCATCCAGATTTGTTTCCGGCTCAATCACCTCCCACACCCCATGAACATTGAAAATGACCCGCATCCTCATGGCCCATACCATGTAATTCGTGGATGACAACACCGGACATTGAAGAGATATGGTGTTGTTGTCTTTGACAATAGCCACTTGATCCTTTGGTGGAGCCATTCTTGCGATTTACTACACTACCAAGGTTAATAATCAACTAAAAACACTGCTTGAAAGTATTACCTGCAAACACCTTTTGCTGCCTTTCACCTGCAGTTTTTACACCTTTTGGTTGCTTAATCGCCTTTTGTTCTTTGATCAACAACTGGTTTAACAAGCCCGCTGATTTGGCCTGAATCACGACTCGTTTCTCTACCCTTTTGACCCGCTAGAACCAAACCTTCAAACTACGATGCTGGCCTGCGATCACCTTAGTCTCTCCGGTCACTGCTGATCTAAAATGACTCGATCACTGTACACCGGTCACCTATGATCGCTGCAGCTTTGACACCTTCTAATCACTCCTTACTGTGATCAGAATGCAGCCCCACTCAACTCGATCTTGGCTCTGATACCAAATGTTGGTGTTGTTGTCTTTGACAATAGCCACTTGATCCTTTGGTGGAGCCATTCTTGCGATTTACTGCACTACCAAGGTTAATAATCAACTAAAAACACTGCTTGAAAGTATTACCTGCAAACACCTTTTGCTGCCTTTCACCTGCAGTTTTTACACCTTAGATTAACACCTTTTGGTTGCTTAATCGCCTTTTGTTCTTTGATCAACAACTGGGTTAACAAGCCCGCTGATTTGGCCTGAATCACGACTCGTTTCTCTACCCTTTTGACCCGCTAGAACCAAACCTTCAAACTACGATGCTGGCCTGCGATCACCTTAGTCTCTCCGGTCACTGCTGATCTAAAATGACTCGATCACTGCACACCGGTCACCTATGATCGCTGCAGCTTTGACACCTTCTAATCACTCCTTACTGTGATCAGAATGCAGCCCCACTCAACTCGATCTTGGCTCTGATACCAAATGTTGGTTTCAGCCCAAAATACACACAAGTGAACACACTAAAAACTCACGTATATATGTGTATGTAAGTTGTTAAAAGAAAAGACGCAGAGAATAAATGAAAACTGATGTATAGAGTGAAGGAAACAAGAAAAAGCTATCTTTATTCATGTCAATAGGAAGCTATATATAGCTTTACAAAAGAGACGGTGGAAATATTAAAAAATAATAAAAAATACTAACTCTACTAAAGAACCGGTACAAGGCATGACTTATTCTACTCCACATGCACCTTCACCAACGTACAACTCCTAAAAACTTGGTCAAACCTCAATACCAACTAACTTATTATAATATTATATAAACCAATAAATGCTTTTTAGTCTCCATATATCCAGCATCCATGCACTACGTGATATATGAATAATAAGCTTATTTCATGCAAACAAATAACTCTTGACCCATGACCCATGAACTACGAACAAACCCGAGTAAAGCCAACACAAGCTAGGAACTGGTATAATGACTTTGCATCCTGAATCAATCCTTTATCCTTCCAAAAGATTTTCTTTGAACTTTCCGCATGACAACAGTAGTTTCACAATCAGATATTGATTATCATGATCAAAAAATGGGATCCTTTGCATAAATGGTGGACTTATGGTTTTAGAAAGCGCTATTGGTAGCCATTGGAGAAAATAACTGAAAATGGTGATGTAGCTGTTTGGTTCAGCGACATCAACCCTATGATTCTTGCCAATCATTTGCAGCTGGTACGTGTGTAAGTCTTTGTCTGATGAAGTCGCTGAACCATTCTGAGGGATCAATGAAGTCGCCAGATGATTCTAAGGCTTCTCACTGAAGTGTGGTGGATGGTTAAAATTTTCACCACCACCTCCATTTTATAACACCTTAAAAGTGAATATCTTACACCTCTCTTACACATTTACTATTTACCATCTTATCAATATGCATATCTTACAAATTTTTTTAATAAACCAAAGCAATGCATGCAATGCATTGAGTGTTAGTGGTCTAAATTGTAGTGGGTGTCTCTTGTATCTCTCGACTAATAAAGAGAATCATTTCAAAATTTTGGTTGATGCTTCACATCGGTTCAACGACATCACATGCAGATGCCTCACTCCCATTTGGCGGCTTCTGGTGATGCCTCACATTCAATGAGCGACATCAATGATCCTTCACTATCAATAAGCGACATCAGTGATCCCTTATAATGGTTCAATGACTTCATCAGACAAAGACTTACACACGTACCAGCTGCAAATGATTGGCAAGAATCATAGGGTTGATGTCGCTGAATCAAACAGCTACATCACCATTTTCAGTTTTTTTTCTCCAATGGTTACCAATAGCGCTTTCTAAAATCATAAGTCTACCATTTATGCAAAGGATTCCCAAAAATGGCAATAAGAAAACCCTCATAAATTGGTACGTACTGGTGGCGCTTGATTTTTTTTTTTTCGAGGGGACCGAAAGTCACGAGACGCTTTGCAGTTAAAATGGCGAGGGTCGGACTCAATACGCATAAATTTTTCGGAAGAAAACTCGTAAATGTACACTACTAAGCAAAAAAAAAAAACGATGGGGCCCGGGGCACCCCACCCCTCTAAAAGGTTCGCCATCGTACGTAAGTGTTATTAACTTCCAATATAAATAATGGTACACATAAATCAGTAGTTTTGTAAGGTTCATCTTGTTCAATTGCCGGTACATATTGCACGAATTACAACCTTCCATTGTTATAGTTTGACGCCAAACAATTTTAGGAGGAAACTGGCTAGCTCATAATAGTACCCACTAACTTGCTTACCAGGAGAAATTCGTTGGTAACGAGATTTGTTTTATGGTAGGGTTTTAGTTTGCATTTGATCAGGGTTAGGCTATAGGGTGAACAGACACCAAAAAACCCATGTCTCAGTGCCACGTAGGCTGCCACATCACCAAAGTGGTGTCTCACCATTCTTGAGACATGGGCGGGGTGCGCAGACATGAAAAACCCATTTCTCAAGAAAATCTCCTATTGGTCTATTACCCAACATTTAAACAAAAAAAAAAAAAAAAAAAAAAAAGAAAAAATGTGATTGGTGCGTCCGGTACGTCCCTGGGGAGACGGGGGGGACGGGGCTGGGTTGGGACGGGGCATCCGGTGGGGTGTGCAGCTGGGGGACGGGGGAAAAAGGGTGGGACGGGGGCTCGTGTCGTCTGTGCACCGTATAGTCTTACGTCAAATGTTACTCCATTCTCAGTTCTAAATTAAACCATATTAATTAATCGTAAAATTATATTTCAATCTAATTTTAGTATTTTTTGACTTATCTTTAATTTTCATTTTTTTGGCAATGAATTTTGTCTCCATCCTAGGACCCCGTTGACCGGGCATTTTGCACAAATAACCCTTGGACCCCTCTTAGGAGAGACGGGACACGGCTCCCAATGAGCCTGAACCGTCTCCCAAGGGGCTTCCCATTTCAGCCAACAGAGGACCGCCACGTGGCGTTGTTGATCCCGAGGCTGTCCCGTCTCTCTCCAGACGGGTCAGAGGTCAACCGTCTCTCTCCCCAGACGGGTCACACTTCCCCATGCCGTCTCAAGCCGTCTCGGGAACCGTCTGAACCGTCTGAAGTGTTTCGGGAACCGTCTGAAGCCGGGTCACATTTTACAATGGTGACTCGCCCTGTCCCGAGACGTCGTCTCCGGTGAGTCCCGATGGTTCGACCGACGCTTCGGTTGTCCAGGTCACCACCTATAAATACCGTGTCCCGTCTCCCTCCCGTCAGACCATCCAAACCACCACCACCGTCTAACAGTAGCAGCACTATCCAAACCACCACCACCACCGTCTAACAGTAGCAGCACCACCACACAACCACACCGTCCACCACCACCGTCTAACACAAATGGCACCCCAAAGATGGACAGAAGAACAAGAGATTGCACTTGTATCAGCTTGGCGCCACGTTGAAGAGAGCACCTGACGTGTGCGTAACTATACATATTTACAATGGATTTTAACACACGTTTTTGCTTTAATATTTATAAAAATGGTTTCGACCTTCATATTAAAACACACACACTAGGGCAAGTGTACCCTGTCATATATGTAGTAAGTACAGATAAGAACCAAGTATCGATCCATGGACGCGCGCGGAGCAATAGTACTAAAACTCTATCCCCGATTTACCAGTAAGTGAAAGATAAGTTTGATTTTTGTTTAAAACTAAATTAATTCTAAAACATGTAAATAACATATATAAGACTCCAAATAGAAAACGTAACTATAAACTCAATCCTAGCATGTTATCTACATATCATATGAATCACAGGCGTGTGATCAACATTCCCATTTTCCGACAGTTAGTGTCCCTTTCGGGCATCCTAACATGACAACTATACAGAAAGCTAACACGAATACACACGTTAACCGCTTCAAGTTGTTCATTAGCGAGCAGCTGATATAATCTCATGTGAATCTTTAAATAAAGGTTAGTATCACCTTTCGGGAGTCCTCAACCGCACTAGTTCGGGAAAGCAATATCGAATACACAATACGACCACCTAGACTAGCATAAAGTAGAGCATTTCACAACCTATTCCATTTTACCAACTTTGAACACAAATCTACTAAGATCGCCATTTTCACCAAAACAACTAACAAAGATCATTAACCGTGTCAAAGATTGGTAACAACACCATTAAGCTTTTAAAACTCTTTTACGTGCCGGTAAACATTCATAATCGTTATTCAAGTGACTTTAACCAAACCAATACCCGGTTACAGTTTCCTGGTGTAAACTTTATCAACAAGTTAACTAGTCTACTATCGGACGATTAAACGGACGGTTTCTTCAACAAGTAATCCGCCTAACACATTCGACAATCATCAAAGTCATCCAAACACAACTACAAATCTAACAACAACAAAACAGGGTTGCGCTATGATCATCAAGATTCAAACATGAAAAACGCCAAATTCATACAAAACATGATTTCATGCAAACGATTGTTTTAGATACTAACTAATACTAATGTTCTTGCCCGTAGGCATACGATTAACTAAAATAACATCACAATAGCATACAAAATCAGATTTGGATCTTAAAAAGCTTAAAGGATCAAACCATAAGAATGCTAAAGAGATGGATTGGATGATGAAGGAAGGATTGGATGGATTCCCGAGCTTGTTCCACGGCTTTCCAGCAGCTTGGTTCGTCCGAAAATCGCCCAAAATCGCCTCTCCAAGACCCAATAATCGATCAGTGGGCTGAATGGGGCATTTATAGCAGAACAGGGCCTGTGAGCGGCCGCTCGAAGCCTGTGAGCGGCCGCTCACTTTTCAAAAAGTGTTGCAAGTTGCTCGTAAGCTGACGTAGGCCTTCTAGAACGTTTCTAAAAAAATCTGGAGGAGCGAGCGGCCGCTCACAGAGAGTGAGCGGCCGCTCACAGAGAACAGCATGACAGCACGATCTTTAAAATTGCATATAAAATCGTAGAAAAATCGTTAGGAGGTGTTCTTTATATGCCTGGAAAGCTCTCGAAGCGTAGAACAATTCTTATTTGAAAGTCGAAGTCGGATTTTGGGTTTTAGAAGGGGTAAAAACGATCCGAACAGCTGCTGCGCAAAAGTTCTCCTGATAGAGGGCTGAAATCCTCGTTTTTCTTCGGGTTTACTTCCGGGACATCGTTTAAGACCTGTAATCATAAAGATACCAAATAAGTACCAATTCATCATGTATAAGTCCAAAAACATATAAAAATGGGAGTGAATCGGGGTCTTTTATATGTGTAATTTGAGGAATATCAAACATCCCCACACTTGAACTTTGCTTGTCCTCAAGCAAACAACAAAACATAAATAAACAAAAAACTCGCCAAGTGGCAACAAAGACAAAATATAACCGGTACAAACGATAATAATCAAGCCTACAAAAGATATAAACAGGTGACAAGATAACTGAAAAGCAACGACTCACTTTCGATCCACAAAGCACGCTAACCCGTACACGACTCACAATGTTCACACACACTCAGTTTTATTTATGATACATACGTGTAATGTCTATGTGTAAATCGCTCCATTGCCCAGACAATGAATCGTGTAATATCATAAGCTTGTCAAAAGATCTAGTCTTCACCAACTAACGTGTGAAAAAGTATAAATCAAGAGGTCTTATAAGGGTTGTAATGTTAGGCAAAGGTAAAGGTGTGGAAGGGATATTTACAGTGACGAAACGGCTAAAACTCGGCGGTTAAGTCTAACTAAACTGAAATAAATACTACTATACAAAACACATGCAAATATACCCGAATTTTATTTAAATCGAGCTAAACATATAACTTCTAACTTTATTGCCCCGAAAACTGCTCAAACACTGCTAATTCACCCTATTTTAGGGTGTTCTATTTTTCTGGAATTTTCTGGATTTTTTTTCTTTTTTCTTTTTTTTTTCTTTTTTTTTCCTTCTTTTTTTTTCAACATATATATCTATGATATAACTAATATTAAAACACGAATATAATCAACATACGGGCTCTAAATATACAAACCCGAACACGAACTATTTACAACGCAAAAACGAGCCAAACATTAACCTAAACCGAGTTTTAACACAAAAGGTTTAAAAGAAAACGGCCAAATTTGGTTTAGTGGTGAAATGGTGTGGTGAATAAGAAAAAACACGGGATTAGGCTCAACATGGTTAACTAGGGGATAATTTTTTTGGGTGCGGGAAACAGATAGAACGAAAAGAAAAGGCTAAATCAAAAGGGTATCCTAAATGCCTCAATCATTTTCATACAATCTCACACGAATCTGGTCTAAACAAGCATGCTAATGACAAGTTCTAAATGGCACAAAACATCCGGCTCACTCGATAAGCATGTCAAAGAAATGAAATCTATACTAATAGGCTCAAATGCTCACGTAACCGGAAGGAAATGGGTGCAAATGTACTGATTTAGTATGCTAGTTTCACGTCCGTTTGTCGCGCCTCAAGTTATTTTTATCAAAAATTTGTTAGGCTTGATGTTTATTATAAATATATACATATATGTACTTATAAAGTTTTTTTTTTTTTGATATATATAAGTAAAAACACAAGAGGACAAACTAGAACATTATATAATCCCTCCCCACACTTAAACGTCACATTGTCCCCAATGTGAAAAATAGAAAGCGTTTATGAATTAGCTAACTATTGTGTGAAAAGGGAGAATAATACTCCCCTGGTGGTGATAACCCGAAAAGTATGGTGACTGCATTGAGCATCCATACCGGTGCTCGCCTTTTCCTGCACTTGATTTGAAGAATTGATGTGGAATTGAAAGGTGTTTGTGTGTGTGTTCTTGAGTAGAAGTTGCAAGTGCTCGCTCTGTTTCGACACAAACAACCAACTTACCTGTTTTGCTACGCTTCTTAGTAAAATAACACGGTTTTGAAGCGACTTTCCACACAATCATCTGGCGCAAATCAATCCTGGCTAAAAACTTTATGAAGTTATAGGACATTTCTGCCCTTGCACATCGCTACATTTTGCTCGGGTGAGTGAGTCGATAGCTGGACTCGGTTTTCCACGCGCGTTTAGGCGCGCGATCGTGGAATTCAAGTTTTTCCACATGCGGGTCATACGGGTTTTAATTTTATATTTTTAGTTGCTGCCCGTTGACTTTTAAACGCAGTCCAACTTGGACTTTAACTTATTGGAATGGCCGTTTTCATAAAAGATTTTCTTAAAGATCGCTTTCGCCCGAATGGAGATTGAGTACGGGCGAGAAGATCGATCAAGCAATGAACAGACATCGGCCATCCCCACACTTAAACTGACGCAATGTACGAAATAATTACAGACAAAATAATTACAGACTCGATCTAAGAAAAACGGAAGGAATATACACAGATAAACATACTAAAAACTATACACTAAACTTAAATTATGATAATATATAAAATATGAAAATATACAATATTTTCAACGAAATCTGAGTCGCTCGCGCATCGCGAAGAAGTATAGACCGCTTCTCGCGTGGCGCAAGTGACTACAATGACTCAAGGCGCTCGCGCGTTGCAATAAGATAAAGACCGTCTTTTGCTTGCGCGAAAACAACCCTTTTTCACCGAAAATCAATATAACGGAAGTTGATGGATAGAAACGATGATGGATGCCAATGTATTGAGTTAAAAACGGAAGATAGCGGTTATTCACGTTACGCGAAGGACTCTGGTGATCCTGTTCGCGTATCGCGAACAATAAAAGATAAAACCCGGGGTAATTAGGAACTCGCTTAAAGCGGAACCATAAGCCCAACTTCTTTGCAAATCGCAAGGAAGTATTTTTCACAGAAAATTATTTTTATTAAAACCACTTCTATATTAAATAAATTTCCCAATTTTTCTTAACCCAAACCATTCATAAAAGCATCCGAACCATCAAATTTAAACATAGCATACCTAGACTTCCATTGTATATTTAAGTAAAATAAAAAGTATATATATACATAACAATCAAATAAAAACCAATAGAATCAATAAAATGAACAGAAACAAACAGACAACGCATAAAACTATTCAAAGCATCAAATTAATAATTAGTTCAAATACGAACAAATAAATCTAATCAATCAAATAAACAATAAATCAAATTCATAAATAAACCAATAAATCCAATAATCAATCAATTAAATCTATCAACATCCTAATGAACGAATAATCAATCAAACAATCCTATAAGCAGATAAATGAACGAATATATGTGCAAACCTATGAACCAATCTAAAATCAATCCAAAATATCAACAGACAGATAAATCAAATAAACAATCAAAGAATCATATATGCAAATAAATGAATGAAATTACGAATCAACGAAGTATAAACAAGTATTCACAAGCATGTACACTGGTAAAAAGTTGACTCAGTTCGTTCCTAAAGCTCGTCGCGTCCCCGGCAACGGCGCCAAAAACTTGACGTGTGCGTAACTATACATATTTACAATGGATTTTAACACACGTTTTTGCTTTAATATTTATAAAAATGGTTTCGACCTTCATATTAAAACACACACACTAGGGCAAGTGTACCCTGTCATATATGTAGTAAGTACAGATAAGAACCAAGTATCGATCCATGGACGCGCGCGGAGCAATAGTACTAAAACTCTATCCCCGATTTACCAGTAAGTGAAAGATAAGTTTGATTTTTGTTTAAAACTAAATTAATTCTAAAACATGTAAATAACATATATAAGACTCCAAATAGAAAACGTAACTATAAACTCAATCCTAGCATGTTATCTACATATCATATGAATCACAGGCGTGTGATCAACATTCCCATTTTCCGACAGTTAGTGTCCCTTTCGGGCATCCTAACATGACAACTATACAGAAAGCTAACACGAATACACACGTTAACCGCTTCAAGTTGTTCATTAGCGAGCAGCTGATATAATCTCATGTGAATCTTTAAATAAAGGTTAGTATCACCTTTCGGGAGTCCTCAACCGCACTAGTTCGGGAAAGCAATATCGAATACACAATACGACCACCTAGACTAGCATAAAGTAGAGCATTTCACAACCTATTCCATTTTACCAACTTTGAACACAAATCTACTAAGATCGCCATTTTCACCAAAACAACTAACAAAGATCATTAACCGTGTCAAAGATTGGTAACAACACCATTAAGCTTTTAAAACTCTTTTACGTGCCGGTAAACATTCATAATCGTTATTCAAGTGACTTTAACCAAACCAATACCCGGTTACAGTTTCCTGGTGTAAACTTTATCAACAAGTTAACTAGTCTACTATCGGACGATTAAACGGACGGTTTCTTCAACAAGTAATCCGCCTAACACATTCGACAATCATCAAAGTCATCCAAACACAACTACAAATCTAACAACAACAAAACAGGGTTGCGCTATGATCATCAAGATTCAAACATGAAAAACGCCAAATTCATACAAAACATGATTTCATGCAAACGATTGTTTTAGATACTAACTAATACTAATGTTCTTGCCCGTAGGCATACGATTAACTAAAATAACATCACAATAGCATACAAAATCAGATTTGGATCTTAAAAAGCTTAAAGGATCAAACCATAAGAATGCTAAAGAGATGGATTGGATGATGAAGGAAGGATTGGATGGATTCCCGAGCTTGTTCCACGGCTTTCCAGCAGCTTGGTTCGTCCGAAAATCGCCCAAAATCGCCTCTCCAAGACCCAATAATCGATCAGTGGGCTGAATGGGGCATTTATAGCAGAACAGGGCCTGTGAGCGGCCGCTCGAAGCCTGTGAGCGGCCGCTCACTTTTCAAAAAGTGTTGCAAGTTGCTCGTAAGCTGACGTAGGCCTTCTAGAACGTTTCTAAAAAAATCTGGAGGAGCGAGCGGCCGCTCACAGAGAGTGAGCGGCCGCTCACAGAGAACAGCATGACAGCACGATCTTTAAAATTGCATATAAAATCGTAGAAAAATCGTTAGGAGGTGTTCTTTATATGCCTGGAAAGCTCTCGAAGCGTAGAACAATTCTTATTTGAAAGTCGAAGTCGGATTTTGGGTTTTAGAAGGGGTAAAAACGATCCGAACAGCTGCTGCGCAAAAGTTCTCCTGATAGAGGGCTGAAATCCTCGTTTTTCTTCGGGTTTACTTCCGGGACATCGTTTAAGACCTGTAATCATAAAGATACCAAATAAGTACCAATTCATCATGTATAAGTCCAAAAACATATAAAAATGGGAGTGAATCGGGGTCTTTTATATGTGTAATTTGAGGAATATCAGCACCCACCAAACGAACAAATGGTTTCGTATCCAACACGAGTATAACCGGCTGGTTGGAGGGTCTGACCGGACAACGGACTCTCTTAGCCGGAAATTGAACGATTTGACAACGAAGTGTCAAATCTTCAATGGGTACCACAACCGGACTCTTCAGTTGGTACCCCCCGGCTTTCCCGAAGACACGTCAATTAGACACAGCCAAAGACAGTATAAAAACAGGGAGGGAAAAGAATTTAAACATTTGTCCGCGTGGCAAATGATGAGAGATTATCTATCTTAACTAGTTTATTTGTAATCATTTTATTTATGTTTTTTTTATGTTTTTTTTATTAATGTTATGTAATGTTTATTTATGTTTTTTTTTATATCAAAGTAAATATTTCATTAATATTACAATAACAATCATTAATATTACAATAACAATATTATTACAATAACAATAAACAAACCATAACAATAAAAAAACTATACTATTACAATAACGATAAACAAACTATACTGTTACAACAAACTTCCTAAATTTACTTGCTAAGAACTAAGAACTTTGTTTGAATGGTGTATGTGCGCTACATAGACAAAGAACTCTTCTTGCAAATAAAATAGACTACCACATTGTACATGCAAATTACACGGGTTAACCCACGCGCAGATGCAACAACAATCCAAGTAGCCGTACGCAGATGAAACAACAATCCAAGTAATCGGACAATATTTTCGTAAGCCGGTAGGCTTCGGTTGGCAAACCAAAAAACATATTGGAAGATGAAAGGTTTGGGGAGGGTGGTTGGTGCAAATTTTGTTAAATGAAATCCGGTATTTATATACAATTTTCAGACGGTTCAGACGGTTCCCGAGACGGTTTGAGACGGCATGGGGAAGTGTGACCCGTCTGGGGAGAGAAACGGTTGACCTCTGACCCGTCTGGAGAGAGACGGGACAGCCTCGGGATCAACAACGCCACGTGGCGGTCCTCTGTTGGCTGAAATGGGAAGCCCCTTGGGAGACGGTTCAGGCTCATTGAGAGCCGTGTCCCGTCTCTCCTAAGAGGGGTCCAAAGTTTATTTGTGCAAAATGCCCGGTCAACGGGCTATATTGATGATTTTCCCTATAATTAATGTAATAAATTTATGAATCTCGAGTTGATAACTTGATATTGTATTTTTCAGTACTTCGGTGAAGGTTAAAACAATAAACTGAAAATGATTTATATAAGTATACTAGTTATTTTGTTGTATAAACAGTTATTGTCAACTTGTTAATTATTATCAAAATAAGTTGTAATCAAGTTTATCGAATACATCTGTAAAACATAAAAACAATATATCTTGTATCAAATTTCAATCATGCATGTCAAATATAATATTTCATTATATCTATCTATACATATAATAAACCAAAGCATTTTTATGACATGGCACTCAATCATGCATTCTACCCCTTTAGTGTGCCATGTGTCATCCCATGTGGTAAGTGGTATATAATAAAGCAAAACAATTAAAAATCAATGAAACCTAAACCCTAAACATAAGAAAATCCGTCCTCTTCCTCTCAATTGTTGTCGCATCTAACAACTCCGTTGACAGGTCAGTCGTCTCTCCGCCTCTGCCCTAATTTATGTATTCATAAACCATTGATTAGATCTCTTCCTAACTGTTAATATCTTTTATAACATATCTCATTGAATAATAATATTAATCACAACAATGGTTGGAGGGTTATTCAACAAGCTTGCATCTAAATCCCTCAAGGTTGCCAGAACATGGCAGCAACAGCAGCTCCGTCATCTCAATATTCATGAATATCAGGTCATGCATGATCTCAATACCCTTTGGTTTTAGCTTCTTATTATAAACCCAATTAGAATATATATATATATTGAAGAATCTTTATATATAATATAGTTATATAAACATTGAAAGATTTGATCTTCGTATGCTTAATTTTAATTGTTGACTTTAATGGGTCCATGTTAATTATTGTTTCTTGAAACTAGATATGTGTTGGTAATGTTATTTAGTGACAGATGTGAGTTACTGAATGAGCATGACAATGTTTTTTATCTCTCTGTTGGTATTATTATTATTATTAAAATGAAAATAAAGCAAAACAAGAAGAATGAATGTATGTATAGATAATTGATTATGAAATAGGTTCAAATCACACTTTACTTTTGTTTAAAAGATTTTGGTGTTTGTTAATAGTCATCCAAATGTCAAATTTGGAATGTGTAAGATATAATTACTGTAACTGATATTGAATGATTTGCGGTCAAATATGAGGATATTGGTTACTTGTGGTGCTAGATTTATAGGCTCTCACTTAGTGGATAAACTGATAGAAAATGAAAAGAATGAGGTATGTTGCATTCATGTCGTCATTTAACCAATTATATACCGTTCAAGTAGGGACGAATACACCAGTAAAAAAATATGTGTTATATACGTATCCGCCACTGTGTAACAGATCTTTTATTTACATCTGCTTATATGACTTCTTATCTTCAGGTGATTGTTGCTGTGGCTCAAAAAACAACCTTAGAAAGTGGATTGGTCATCCAAGATTCGAGCTTATCCGTCATGGTAAGTTTTTATTACATGCTGTAATGATTCTTAGTAATAAAAACTTATGTTTTATCACATCATATTAGATTTTTCAACTCCGGGACGCTCCCGGGGTATAAGCTAGTTTATAATAAAACAAAAACTAAGTAGTTTAGTTAAAATTAATAATTTAGTTGTAACATATCAATGTAATTTACATATAGTAACAAATAAAAGATATATAGAAAATGAATCACATATAGTAACAAATCTATATATATATATATATATAAAACAAAGCCCTTTTGCTGACGTGGCGTTCAATGGTGGCCTCAACCCCACCTTGAATGTGCCACGTGGCATAATGAGGTGAAAATTTTAAGTTTTTTTAATTTTTTCGTTTTTATAATATTATCCCATCTCCCCTCAAACCCTAATATCCCTAATTCTTCATCAATCTCTTTGACCCTCCCTCAAACCCTAATATCCCTAATTCTTCCTCACTCTTCTCCTTCCCTGCTCTCAATATCTTTTTATATTTTCGTTTCTTCAACCCTCACCATCACCGACCTCCCACCACCACCGACCTCCCACCATCACCGACCTCCCACCACCTCCTCCTCTGTTCCGTCCCACCGTCCTCCTACTTCTTTCGACATTTATTTGTCAACTCACCCTCTGTTTCTCAATCTTCTTTATTCTCCACATAATATTAGTCCATAAACTCTTGCTTCCTTCTTGACCCAGCCGATATTGAATATTATTCAATAATATTTTCTACAACTGACATTCTATTTCTCCATAGCCTACTAATATTATTCAATAATGTTAGATAAAGGGTGTTTATATAAAACCCTAACTTCCTTTAACATAAAATCAAAACCCTCACCTTATTCACAAACCTGCAGCAGCCTCCCTTACAATCTCGCCGCCGTCACACTGCCGTCTTCAGCCTCCGTCACCATTAAATATCGTAAGTATTTTTTATAGATTGTTTTATGGTTACTGTTAAGTAAAACAATATTAAGATTATGGTGTTAGCATTGGATTTATAGATTGTTTTAGGTTAGTTATTGAATATTGATATTAAAGTTATGTATTTTTTGGCCTTTATGACATGTATTATTATTAGAGTTACACATTGTTTTAGGTTATGTATTGAATATTGATATTAGAATTATGCATTTTTTAGCATTTATGATAGGCGTTAATATTAAAGTTATACATTCTTTTAGGTTATGTATCAATATTAGTATTGTGAGACTTGGTACATAGATGTAATAAGTTTTTTAATAGTTACAACTTCCAACTTAAGTGATTGTTTAGTTGATTAGGTTAGGAATTATAGGAGCCATTAGAGATTGATGAGTTTTTAAATAGTTGCAGCTTACATAAGTGATTGTTTAAATGATTACTGATTAGGTTTTCGGTTAGAGAATATGAGTTATTACTGATTAGAATACTATGGACATGTAGTGATTGAGAGATTTTGTAGTTAGTTAACTTAAGCCATTTGCAATATGTTATCACGTCATATAAGATTTTTCAACCCCGGGACCCTCCCGGGGTAATAAGCTAGTAAAAGATATCACATATGAGCTAGACGGAGTCGGTCAGCTGGATGCGCAGGTACTGAGAAAATACACCAAATAAGATCGAGCCACTTTTTTTACACTGACCAAATACTATCTCAAGGTTTAGTTCACCACAGCGATATTATTGTAAAGTCCCCATGTACACCTACACATATATATTGCAGTTGTTTTGGACGTATACCTAAGGGTCGTTTTAGTTACTGCAAGAGAGAGGTAATCATCATTATTCATGACTTTAGGGCCCATGCAATGGACTACGACCTGTGCTTTTCTCATGACCCTACTTTCTAATCTCTCTGCAATATAACTTCTTACTATCCATATCGATCATGCTTGATTTGTATTAAAAATTGAGAGAACAAAAAAAGAAAGTGATACATTTATTGTAGTGAATTCTGATCTGCTCTATGCACGTTCTTATTAGTCTAGTTTCAAAAGTTTTGTTGTTTATGATCTTTTTTTGTTTTTTCTTCTTTATTAAACGTTATTCTAACCTTTTTTTTTGAAATTATAATGTATTTACATGAATTCTTGTCTGGTACGTCCCTCTATACCGACGACATATCGTCGGCATAGGGGGAGCTGGATCGACCTCGTTTTAATTAACAATGATTAAAAAAATATATAAATGTTAAACAAATGGCGTCCCTTTTTAACCTTTCGTGCCTAATCTATTGCGACAACGTCTCATCAAGATAGGTAGAAAGAAAATACCTTCAAGGCTATGTTGACGACGTGTCGTCAGCATAGGGACCCCCTATAGCGACGACACTAAGTGTCGTCGCTAAGGTTACGTCATATCATATAATTAAATATAATTAAGTTTTTCTATAATGATGAGATCTCCAACGATATTAATTAGGGAAAATCTCTAAAATAAACATTGACCACCCTTTAATTACAAAAATAAACACATGAAAGGTCTTAAGCTTAGGGACTTCACACTATCCAACACTACTCATAATCTTATATTTGTCCCAAGAGTCTTAAATAAAGACTCTTTAACTTGTAATGGTCCAACAAACCAACCAATAAAATGATGACAGGTGGGTGAAAAGGCTACTAGACGCTTGAGTTTTGTAGAGTCTTAATCCTAGACGCCAAGCCTGAAGAGTCTCTAAGACTTTTCGTACAAATCAAAGACTCTTCCGTACAACACTAAGACCCTCGATGACTGTAGACGCGTCCGTACATTTTTAAGAATTTTCATTTGAACTAAAGACCTTTCCGTACATTACTAAAACTCTTGCCAACTATAGACGCGTATAGGGTAAAGACTCCACAAAACTCAAGCGTTTAGTAGTCTTTTTCACCCACGTGTCATCGTTTTATTGGTTGGTTTATGGGGCCATTACAATTTAAAAGAGCCTTTATTTAAGACTCTTGGGACAAATGTCAAATTGTGAGTAGTGTTAGATAGTGTGAAGTTTCTAAACTTAAGACCTTTTATGTGTTTATTTTTGTAATTAAAGGGTGGTCAATGCTTATTTTGGAGATTTTCCCTAATAATTAATAGGCATTCCACCGTTGAAAATCTAGAATGCATATTCAATATTTCACCTAAACTTATTATTCTATTATTAATATATTTCCTAACCAGGGATATTGATTTTGAGTTTGATGAATATTTGATGGCTTCGCTCTCTTGTCCTTTTAATTGTTTGATTGATTTGGTTATGAGATGGATTTATTTGTAATTTAACCAATCATGTCGACTCCAGCATTAGCTAAAGATATACAACCACATTGAAGTATAAGCTAACTATGTCTATGTGGTTTTGATACAACCACATAAATCGTGCCCACGTATAATAATATATCGATACAAATCTTGTGAAGGCAAGTTGGGTTTATTTTTTATTGACTTGATGATGCTCGATTAAATTGTGCCTCCATCATTAGAACAAAGTACATTTTATCTTATTTTTATTTCTTTTTGGTTCAATAAGACCATCATCGAATAAAACCAACAACTTTTTTTTACTTTCAGGTGATCTGAATGTAAACACATGGCTTTTACGTAGGGAACCGCTACCCCTACAATCGAATGCGGTTATGTAGCAGGATCTGATGAGATATGCTATAATGTGACTAGCTGATAACAATACCGAAATTGCTACTCCATCATAGAGATAATTAATCTTTCCAAGAGGTAATTAGAATACACTAGTACACAAAAGACCATAAAATGCGGGAAGCTTCAGTATGATTACGCTATTTACAATGATTAGGGAGATCCTAATAACAACCTAGCTAGATGATGCAAGGCCACTTCTTGGATGGTCTACTAAGTACCCTTACCCTCATAGAACATGCTGACCATCTACCACATAAGGTTTATTTGGATGTGTACAAAACGGTTGTTTGTTTAGTTATTCCAGAATAGTAATATGACTGGTACGTAGGGCCTTGCCCTTGATCCTAACATATTCTAAAACTGGGAGTAGGCTCACTAGCGGAAGCTACTTAAGAGCATATAGACATATTTTACAAAAGATGAAAGATACACACTCCCCAGTACATGTCCCCACAGTCTCACTAGTAGCCATTGTACTTGTTCGTTGGTACCTTCTTGTAGTCCTCATAATTTTCCTTAATTGGCTTATTTCATCTATTTGAGTTTAGTATTACTTGTTTTTCATTTTATAATTTCAGTTGTTCGCGATCATAGATGAAGAATGATAAGCGGTGGAAGCGTTTTCACCCAATTGTCTACCTATAGGCATAGGTGCACAAAACCGGATTTTGAGCCTGACACGATAGGTTTAAAAATTTGTTCGGAAGTAGTTAAAGGAAGTCAAAACCAGATCGTCCCAAACTGGTTTATAAAGATCATAATCCGGTTTGATTCAGTTTATTTAACCAGTTTAAACGGTTATATTTCTCAAACCAATTTCAAACAGGCGGATTGGATCGTTTAATTTCTAGCTAACCGGTTTCAAGATTGGTCTTGGGTTTCGACCTGAAAAGTTGCAAACACACACATAGACATTTGACCTCAACTCATCAATATATGACCCTGGTTCTATATATGGGAAGTCAAGAAAATACTGAAAATACTACATTTCTCAAATATGCAAGACATATCATAATTCTTTCCCATTTTCAAAGGATAAAGCAAAATAGTGGTTTTTGAGAAGAAAAAGTAGAGAATCATAAGTTGAGAAGCTTGTCAATAAATTGGAAAGTTGTGGACTGGATTCAACTATGCTCTATTTGTAGTGATGATCTTGAAACTGCATATATATCTTCTTCTTTGTTGTTGGTGGTCGATCTTTTAGCTCAAAGGAGCATATATTTCAGCCGTCTCAAATTAATATCAAGGATCTAGCATCTATTGAAGTTAAATGAGATAACTAGTTGCTGAAATGATCCAAAAAGAGTGCCTGGATATGGCTATAAAAACATGTATTTGATGTCTATGGAATAGGCAAAATGTGAAGATATTCAGAAACATTATCATCCTTAATTACCTACTTCATCATGTGGTTCTAAACCAATCTTGAGCATGGACAGGAGAAAAATTATTAATGAAGGAGATGTGAAAGCTCAAAAGCTATTCATCAATGATTCTTTTGCACTTAGAACTGATACAAACAAATTATTAATATGATATGTCACCATGAAATGATTGTGCACTAGAAAATGACACTCCATTCTACAACTTTTTTATGATTATTTATTTTGACTCAGAAATAATCTCTATTTCCTTTGATATACAACATCCTAGGATAATCACAAACACCAATAAAAAAGGAAACCTTTTTCAAAACAAAAGTGAAAAAAAGAATGAATCTTCTAAACAAACACATGAACAAAATCACACATTTAAGCACAATAAAACACACACTAAGTATGTGATTCAAGAACCTGATGAGCTGCTTCCTAGACGAAGCTCTAGATCAACACCTTCAGCTGCCAAATCAGTCAAATCAGTTTTCTTTTCCTTGTTGTCAACACTAACATGATCTATAGATGTTGATGCTTCATTGTTGGTAGATTTATAATAATTGAAGCTATGAGGAGCCACAACATTACTGGTACCGGAGAAATTATTATAAGATGAAGGTTTGAAAACAGCATTAGGGTTAGGTAAAGAAAATAGAAAACATAGACCACCATCTCCAACAAGGTGTTGATCAGTTGGAACCAAGAGATTTGAAGAAGATAGATTAGGGTTTTTCAAGTTGAGCTGTGTTTGGTGGAGGCGAGCCCTATCGCGGCGGTGCACATTCATGTGACCACCAAGAGCCTGAGCTGACCGGAATTCTCTTCGGCAAAATGTGCAAGTGTAGGAACGTGGAGGCCATGTGGTTCCCATTGCACTTCCAGTGTCTTCAGCAAAAGCTTTCACTTCCCATGACTCATCCTCCTCTTGAGAGTCTAGTGTTATTGAATTAGGGTTCCACATCCACAAGAATATTATTATTATGATGATGATGATGATGCAGATAGAGGTGGATCTAGCTAGCTAGTTAGGGCTAGTTGGTAGGTTGTTAAAAGCAACAACCACCTTGTAGTGAACGAAAGAACATCAATGGTGGAGAATGTTTGGATACCAAAATACCAAGAATTGGTTAGATAAGAATTTATATATATTATATATTTTAAAAACGGTATGCCATTTTTTAAATTAATTATTTTTATTCCATTTTGCTATATTTATATATATCTAGATAACAAGCATTTAGAGAAAGAAATAGTACGTTAAATACAAAAATAACCACATCAAAGCTCAAAAAATTAAACTTTATCACTCAAGTAGTCAAATTTAATTTACATTATATATTTACATATATATATATCTAAGGTACAAAAAATTAACCAACTATATATCATATGTGTAATGTGTATATAGTTAACTATTGTTAATTATATATATAGGGGACGGTGATTCTACAAAGTAATGAAAACGTGCGAAGTGTGCGAAGGCTCACTTTGTACATGATAATTACGTAATGTCTTTGCATGTTCATGAAAGCATTACGTAATTGTCATTACGTAATTATCATGCACTTTGTACATGATAATTACGTAATGATAATTACGTAATGCCTTCATGAACATACAAAAACATTACGTAATTATCATTACGTAATTCTCATTACGTGATTATCATGCACTTTGTACATGATAATTACGTAATGATAATTACGTAATGTTTTTGTATATTCATGAAGGCATTACGTAATTATCATTACGTAATTATCATGTGCAAGTGAGCCTTCGCACACTTCGCACGTTTTCATTACTTTGTATTTGAACCTGTCCCTATATATATATATTAGCAAAACTATATTAAAAACGAATCTAATCGGATAGAGGTGTTGAGAGGTGTTAGATATGGTAGTGAAGAAGAATGATGCATATTGGGATGACTACATAAAAGAGGAGGGGACCAATGTCATCTTACCATATAAGAACTTAAAAACCTGCAGGTCCTATCTACGTTTCTTAGCTGTATCTCTAATCTATATCCTGCAAATGTTTTTTTTTGGAATCCGTGATTTTCTATGATCTAGTCTCAATATTTATAGTCCTAGTTAACTGTATATATGTTTAGTTGCATAACTTTTTTGTTATATTTTATCGTATTTAGTTTTCCGTTTACTTTTCTGTATTCAGTATACAACAAATTATGAAAAGCTTTGAGAGATATTAGAGAAATTTAGAAAAGTAATATAATATAGGTTACAATAACAATGGTGATGACGGTTATGGCAAAAGTTCAAAAAAATCTAAGGAACACGGACATCGATTGATAAAAGATTCAAAGAATAAGAAAATAATGCCCGGTTATTTCTAACATCCGTGATGGGCGGAATGTATCGCGGCCGCGATGTACATTACTCCCGCAAGAGTCAAAACTAGTCGTTGGAAACGGCCATTATACTGTTTAAAAAGAAAATTAATACCTTATCATCATTATCATACTCAGTTAATCTTAATTATAGCAAAGCTAAGGTAAGGTCTGAGGAGGGTAAGATGTAGACAGCCTTACCTCTACCCCTAAGAATAGAGAGGCTGCTTCCAGTGAAACCCCCGGCTCGTTGTGGTTTGGTATCAAGCCTTGGACATAAGGCACAGAACACTTAGCAATCGGGACAAACCCGATCGGTGCATGTACCCCTTTGTCTTTTGGCTATCAACGCCACCACATGATGCATGATTAACCGTTTGTCGATTTTAACGTTATTTTCACGAAATTAGTAAAATAACGTTAAAAGTAGTGCAACTTTACTTTTGCCCCTCGAGGGCCAAAATTAATACCTTATATATAAAAAATCCTTCCAAATTTTTATCTCATTCACAATCCTACAATTTTCAACTCTCAATCCCTACTATTTTCAATTCTTTATTTTATCATTTTCAACTCTCAAAACTAATTTTGTTTCAACAATGTCACATTTGTCTCAAAACTAATATAATAACGTACATGAAAATATGGGCTTGTCCAATCGAGCTAATGTTTTAGCCGAGTTTAGCGTCATGGTCGGGGGAATAAAACGCACTTGTGATTCAATCTCGCACACGTGGTCGGATCTAAAAGCGAAGTGCGAAAACTTTGAAAAACGTTAAAAAATCAAGGATGAAGACCCCAACACGCCAAAGACGTGGCTATAGACCTTCCTCATATCGAGTATGTTTATGAGGTCGGCAAAAATTCTGAACATGTTTTGGTGTGACAAATTCTAAGGCCAAAATTACGTTAGGTTAATTATATTTTCTAGTTATTATTTTATTTTACGTAATGTTTTACTTTATTCTGTGTAATGTTATTTAATTTAGTTAACGTAATGTTTTTATTTTATTTATGTAGTGTTATTTAATTTATAGTTTATTTAAAAAAAATAGTGATGACCACCTCATCTAAAATATCATAGATGTGATAAAATATAATGAAATCAGCTGACACGTGGGGCTTGATTGAATGTGGTGTAATGGGGGGATGACCACTCACCCTTATATATAAAGTAAGAGCATCCACAATGTAAAGGTTGGTTTGGAATTCCGAACCGCTACATCACAATGTTACATCATTTCAAACCATAACAGTTCTAAACCCATTTTTTTCCTACAATCATAACCCATTTCAAACCTGCACATGTTCCCCTACTTTTCATTTTATTTAATTTATACCTACGCACACACACAAAAAAAAATTAATTTATTTAAAAAATTAGATTTGGGGTCCACCATCACCATTCCAGACGCATCCAGTTAAATAAACCAGACACCCACCGGATGTCTCCTACAATGCTACCCGTCCTCTTGTGTCGTGCACTTCATTCGGACTTGTCCACTTGCATCCATTGTGGATGCTCTAAATATATTATTGTTTCAATATATTGCAACTAAGCATATCTAATCTTGTTAACATAATGGATGGTTCGGTTCTAAGCTTGTAAAACAAACTGAACGTATAGTGAACCGTTGTTGGAAAATTCATATATGTTCTTTATTCAATAAATGAACAAACATGAACAAAACATATTGTTCATTTAATTAAACGAATGAACATAATCACATGTACCATTCATTGTTTTATATTTGTAACGTTCATTTAAGTATGTTCGTTTATATTCTAGTGAAATATGTTCGTTTATATTCTAGAACGTTCATTTGTTTATGTTCCTAAATTTATGTTGTTTGCTTAGTTCGTTCATTAATATATTCATTTAAGATTGTTAGATACATTACAATTTAGTCTATTTTTATATTTCAACAACATTGTTATTCCTATTTACTTTTAGTTGTTGTTAGCTTAGTTATGTTCATTCATCTATGATCAATTACGTTCGTTGGTCGTTTGTTTATACTAATAACAGACAAACATAAACAAGACAAAAACATTCACTTTCTCAATGAACGAACACGAACAAGAAAACAAATTCGTTTAACTTGTCTCAAATTAACAGGTTTAATTGTTTTAGTTTATCTGGTTTATTTATTCAACTTAAATTAGATTTGAGTTGTATTATCAGGGCCGTCTCCGATAACTGTAAAAATGCTTTGAGCTTGGGGCCATTACAAATAAACCGGGCCCTTATCCCTCACCTTCCCATCCAAATGTCTCGCCGTCACATATTAGGCCCACAAAATTGTTTTTTAAGTTGTTTAAATTTTATTTGGGTTGGGTTTATTTTGATAGGTTTAAAAATTTTGTGATTTTGACCTTATTAGATGGGTCAATGATATAAAAAAAATTGATCACAGTAGTACACAATACATATATAGGGGACGGTTATTGTACAAAGTAATGAAAACGTGCGAAATGTGCGAAGTCTCACTTTGTACATAATAATTACGTAATGATAATTACGTAATATTTTTGTATGTTCATGAAAGCATTACGTAATTATCATGCACTTTGTACATGATAATTACGTAATGACAATTACGTAATGCTTTCATGAACATACAAAAACATTACGTGATTATCATTACGTAATTATCATGCACTTTGTACATGATAATTACGTAATGTTTTTGTATATACATAAAGGCATTACGTAATTATCATTACGTAATTATCATGTACAAGTGACACTTCGCACGTTTTCATTACTTTGTATTTGAACCTGCCCCTACATATATATATATATATATATAGGCCAATTGTAAATTGGAAACCACCTTTACTTGAGAAAACCAATTAAACCCTTTTCTATGGCTAATATTCCTCCACGTATATATTGGTGATAATATATGGAAGGGCGTTTTAGGTATTTTACTTTTAAAACCTCAACCTCATTATGTTCAATCTGACACATAGGCTTTCTCTCTCTCTTTTGTCTATTTTATTAACTCTCTGCATTTATAGTACATATAACATATTCAAAGTCTCTCTCACCTAAACAACTCATCTTTCTTTTTCTCAAGATCACACACACACCAAACGGCCATCATCAAACCTCTTACTTTTCCTTTTTCTTATCTTATATTATTTTTTAGTTTTGCAATCAATAGCTACAAGTTTAGTTGTTATGTATTGTTAATATAACAATTAAATGTATGCAATCAGAAGCCAGTACCGGTGAACGATGGAAGCTATGGTTATTTTGATTTGAAATTGGAAGCTATGGTTAGTAAATCGAAGGTGTCTCGTTTGCAATGGTGGTTCCTGTTGTCAAGGTGAACGATGAGGTTGACAGTGGTGGTGAATGGCGATGGTGACAACCCAGATTTACAGATCTGGACATTTGGGTATGAGGTTGTTTAAGATATTTGTTCATTTGAACTCATAACGTCTCTCTAGGTGTAATATTAAGATCTTGGTCAATTGTGACATTAAAGTTTGTTTAGAAAATTAAAGAGTAATTAATGACGGATTTTCTAACAAAAAACAAAGATAATAAATATAATTTCTACGATGCTTGACTTTAAACTTGTGGTATTAAGTATTAACATGAATGCTTTTATTTTGTATTCATTTAATGTTTTTTTTTATGTATTCATTTTATGTTTTTTTTATTCACTTTACATTATTTGCCTAAGAGTAGGTATGTTTTGCTTTTGAATTTCGTGGTGATCTGATGCAAATTTTTTTCTTTTCTTTGATAATAGATTTCATCTCAAGAAAAAGCAATGTACAACTTTTTCTGCAATTGGTACAACTACCCAAAGCATGAAAAAGTCCAAGAGTTTGGTAATGGATCCAAAGGTGCAAGATGATGGGTTTTGTTTTTATAAATTTTATAGATTTAGATTTTCTGGTTTGTTTTGTTAATAACTTGTCTATCAAAGCTTTGATTTTGATCTAAAAACATTTGATTTTTATGTAAAAACATATGTTTTTGCTGTTTGAGATCATAATTTATCATATCTTTTTGTGTTTGTGTTATAAAAGCATATGTTTTTGCGTTTTTGTTATACTTTTTCATATGTTTTTGTGTTTGTGTGTATAATTTATTTATATGTTTTTGGTGAATAAGTTGCAAAAACATGTGTAATTTGTTAAAAAAAACTTATGTTTTGCCCCTGGAAAATAATGAATGGTTTTAGAGAGAGGGGAGAGAAGAGAAGAGATTGAAAAGTAAGAGAGGAGAGAGACACTTGATGGTTTTAGAGAGAAGAGAGAGAACACTTAAAGGGTAAGAGGACCATTTTGCCCTTTAAAGACTAAAGTAAAATCTTACTTACTAATATAAAATCTAAAAAAACAAGAACCATAGATGATACTAAATGAAGGGTCAAGATGATGGTTTTCAAGGTTTTCTTAAGTGGGGAGGGTTTTCAAATTATCCCTCCCCTATATATATATATATATATATATATATATATATAAATATTAAAAAAAACTTCGGGCTCTTAGGATTTTCGGGCCTGGGGCCGTCGCCCGCCCACCCCTATTAAGGGCCGGCTATGTGTATTATGTTTAGGATCTAGTTTAGCATAAATTGGAATTTTTTCAAATTTGGCTATAAATCTATCCACGAATCTTTAAATCCATGTTTATTTTGAACCCCTGGTGATATCGTTCTATAATGTAAAATCTAATCCAAAAATAGACAATTGTCCTGCTTTCACCATCGTGGGGTTAGTGTAGTCACAAATGTTGATAGTTGGTCCACAAATGGTGTCTTTCTAGCATTCAATCCAACCCCTCTTGCTTGCATTATGATCACCAGAAACCATATCTTTGCCATTATCTTTATATATGGCCCAGCTGTTGATAAATACTTTTTGGACCCTCTTAAAAATAGTTCTTTTAAAACAAAGTTAATCACATTAAACATCGTGTTGCATAAAGTTACACCTGTAGTCAATATTTTAAAAAATAAACAAAAGGATTATCAATGTTAATTTAATCTATAACTTATAATAAAAGAATTGAACTTTGATGATGTCGCATTCAATGGAGGCCTCAACCCCTTCTTGAATGTGTCACGTGGCATCATGTAGGATTTTTAAATTTTTGAGTTTTTTTAATAAATCTATATATATATATATATATATATTATAATTATTTTAGGAAAAGATAAGAATTTAAAAACAAAATTAAATTTTCTCTCTAATATTTCCTCCTATAACTTTTAAACGTTAATATCTTTTATATACGAGATTTTTTAAAGAAAAAAATTACACCAAATTAACGAGCGTTTTATTATCTTTCCAACGAGTACCATAGTGCTATATAAAAAACGATAATAATAATAATATTCATTAATCATGTATTGGCAAATCATTAATTATATTGTCATATTAGATATTTTATTATGTTATATTAGATATTTCAACCCGGGACACTCCCAGGATAAAAGCTAGTTGTTCTATATATTAACATTTCACATTGTGAACAATAGTTAATTATGATTGGTGTTTTTTGTTGTGTTTTATTCTACCTTTTTTTTTATGCAACATCCATTTAGGTATTAAAGGTTTATGGTTATAAAATAACCACAAATGCATCCCATAGTCCTTAGGTATAAAGTGTTCCCCACTCCTATAAACCTAAAATTCTTATTGCTTTTTTTTTTCTTCTTCACGTTATTTCTTATTGCTTTTTTATTTTTTGTTACTTTTAAGTTATGTTTTTATTCATCCTTTTTTTTGTAAGTTTTTAGTTTTCACTATTAGACAAATATATACTTCTTGCAAATTTGTTAGTTAAATATTTTGCTACGTTCGTTTATATTCTTCATGTAGATTCTATAAAGGAACTCTTTTATTGATAGTGTTTTGCATTCTCTTTTTCCTACATAACCATTTACTGTATTTTATTTCATTATTTTGGCATCTGTTTAAGAGAAGCAATTTGGAGTTTAAGAATCAAAATTGAATGTACGTTATTGACATTTTAAAATACACAACCGCGTATTCGACAACATATACAAATAAATATTATGTGTTCCGCCGCGGAGCGCGGGTAATAATACTAGTTGCCCCTAAATTCTAATCTAATGTGTCTATTTATCGACGTCAAATTAGTCACTTTGTGCAGGACATTCTTTTCGTTTTCATCCTCAGCCTCTTACAACTTGGACCAAGTTTTTTTTTTTTTCACGTAATTAAAGTTTAGACTAAATTCTTTTGATTATTACGTGCATGAAGTATTCTTTAAAAATAAACCATCAAATCAGTAATTATTCCAAAAATAAAAAATAAGTAAACAGCTAGTACTTACTAGTTTGCTTAAAGGGGAAGGGGTGCTACTAGTAAGTTTTTTTTTCCACATATTTTAATTCACACGGTTTTTAAATTTTACTACCAAACGGTCAGCAAGATTTAATTTCTCATAACCGTTTCCACCTAACACAGTCAAAAATATTTATGTGCATTAAAACCGGTCTCATCTAACTGTCAGAAACTTCAATTTTACATGCAATATGATTGAGATTTTTGTGTATATAAACAACGGTAGTGAAAACACACTTCAACATTAACAACACCCACACCCTTCAAAATGACTAGCTGGACCGAAAATGAAGAAATGGTTGTAGTTGTGTGCGTTAAAGACGCACAAAACGAACCATCCTTGCAACGCCAACCCCGCAGAGGCTTAGGGGGGGGGGGGGGGAGGGAAAGTAACAGGGTTCTGGGATCGTTTCTTTGCTGACTTCAACCAACAAATCGGCCAAAGCGACCGTACAATCGAGAGCCTGCAGAGGGAATGGACCGATCTCAACAGCAAATGTGATCGGTGGACCACCTGCTACGAACGCACCATAAGCCAGCACCGGGCATTGGGCTGGAGTTGGCTGTGGAAATGACCCAGGGAACCTATACGTGTGTATATTGGGCTTCAACTCATGGATGGGAAAAATAATTATATGTAATGTAACTCAATTTTAGTTGGGCTACAATTAAAAGAAACTATACATTTGGGCCGGCAGTTTAAAGTTTAAACATCTTATCATAGATGAGCAGCCTAGAATACAAATTAAAAAAGTTGGTCTGAACGGCTTTTTCTGGATGGCTGTTGTTCAGTCTAGCATAGTGATCAACTGATCGGTCCCTTTATAGTACATGAAGAGGAAAAGAGTCACCTCTAGTTGAACCGGTGAAGTGAATCTGAGGAATTAGATGCAGAGGTGCAACGATAATCCAGATCTGAAAAAGAACCTGCAAAACAAAACACCGTTAGGCTCGTCACAGGGGAGAGGAAGGGTCTCTCTGTGACCACCCTCCGGCGTGAGAATAAGTACGGTTTTAAGAAGTGGAAAGTAAATGAAGTAGTACAAAAAGTACAGTTAAGTGAAGTTACCAAATGAGGGAATTTGAAAGGTATTTATACTTTCCTAGATGGGCTTCGGCAGGTTTAGGCCCATGGGCCTTTAGGCCGAAGCTAAGTGATCGGCTACCCTAGGTTCGGCTTCGACCCTTCTCTGAGGGATCGAGCCTCGGCCTAGGTTCTTGTATTTGTTAGTTTCGGACTTTGCCTTTCTATGATGGTCCGAGCTCCGACCTATAACCATATATTCTCTTCAGTACACAACCCGATCTCGTGTCCATTACACCGTAGTTAGTTTTGTTAAGGATCAAACGATTGGTGTGTAATTACATGGGTCATGCTTTAGATCAGTGTAGACGATCAAATACTGCTATTACTTATCAATATAATAAAGGTTTAGCGCCTATGCTTGGCTATTATTTATTGATAGAATATTAACTAGTTAAAAAAAACAATAAAAAAAAAAAAAAAAACAGGTCGCATCTTCCATTTCGGGGATATATCTCACACATAATGGCCCAGTTTGTTCATGGGCCTATCTAAAAAGATTGTTTATAGATCAAGAAATCGTATCAAGGAGTCAACGACGAGCCCTTTGAATATTTCACGTAAAATGACCCCATTGCCAATCCCCTTATGACGGAGTCGCACTCTCCTTGCTTTCCTTATGGGAGGTGGGGAGTTGGAGTCCTACCAGTAGCAAAATGCTGCTGGTGGGCCAGGTTTTACCGCAGTGAGCCTTCGGGCAGCGGGTTTTCCTCGGGAACTGGTGTGAAATTATTGGTGGACCCGGGTTACTCTCGGAGTACTCATTTATCCAGTGGGTACTTCGTGAGTGCTCGAAATTGATTTGTTGGCCGTTCAAAAAAAATGACCCTATTTATTCACGGGCTTTAGAAAAAGTGGCGGGTTGAAAATGTAACTCAATATTTATTTTTTCTATTCTTTGAATAGTGTTCCTTTAGAGATTGAATTTGGTCAATGTTCAACACTCTTTTATAAGAAAAAAATGTGAGTAATAAAAATTAGGAAAATATATGTGTTGAAGTCAATATTTGGATGTATGATGATGGAAAAGTTAATAGTAAACAGTGTGTGTGAGGAATTAGAAAGCGATATATGATATATAATAGAATCTGGAGAAAGTTTTAAATAAAAATGATTCTTATCGTAGGAGGGATATGAAATATTTTGGGTCATTGGTATAGAGGAACCGGTTTGGGTTAAAAAGACGAATCGAACCGGTTTGGTTAAAACCGGAGTTCGTGAACCGGTTTTTTTGTACACCAGAGAATCAATGGGTGGGATTAAGGGACTAAATGAGGGTGAAATTTGCGCATGATATTTTGAAAAAAAGAAATGGAGAAGGGTAAAATTGGTAGAGCCTATAAGAGCATTCACAACCCCTTCATTAAATTACACTAAAAATTACTACTTCACCCATAAATCTTCTCTAAAATAATAATACTTTTTATACTTTTATCATTATATTTTCTCTCTCCTTACTCACAACTACTTACAAAAATATTAAAATATATATATTGGTGAACAGTAGTTTTTCATATATATGGATGAAGAGTGTTTTCTCTAAATGTTTTTTCTCTCCTACACTCACACTCACCCTATATAATTTGAGGGAACCCTTCACATAATTTGGTTCTAACAAACTTTTTTTTTTCAAGTTCCCCCCTTATTTTAAGCGTCCATAACTTTTTCATACTACATTATTTTTAAGAATATATATACCATAAAAATAAGCATTTTACCCTTTTTAATAAAAATAAGCACTTTATTGAGAATTGAGAGAACCATTCTGGATCACACAATTAACTAAGACATATTTTTTTGTTGCTAAATCGCACTTTTTTTGCAAGGATTTTTTTTTTTTTTTGCATTATAGAAATGTCTAGCCAATAATGGTTCTCACAGTTCTCAACTAGCCAAGTGTTCTCTTAGGATTCTTACCCTATTTACTGGGTTTATACCCTGCGTATTTATCAGATATAACGTACATAATTATGGGTGCGTGATAACGTGCGTAATTATAGTAGTGAACAACAATACTCTTTTAACTAGTGTTACGTATCACGTTCTGAGCCATGTGTAGTCTTGATAGGTTAAGAAGTGTTTGTATATTAACCTTTCTCTATAGTTGATAACATGGGCGGACCTAGCTTGAAGCTAGGTGCCGCGTCCGTTGCTACTCAACTTTGCGCGCGTAGTGGAAAATTAGTGAAAATTTTGTTTTTTTTTTTCGACATTTGGAAAACGTTACTACTAAAATGAAAAAAATAAAAAACGTTACTACTGAAATTAATTTCTAGATCCGTCACTGGACTTGATAATTAATTTCTAGATCCGCTGAACTTGATAATGCATTAATACGACAATATTAATCATAACCAACACACATGGGCCGCTCATTATGGTCAACTAGTGTGAATGCCCGCGCGTTGCTGCGGGTGTCCCGGCTGATATGAGATTTAATTATGATGTATTTTGTACCGAATTCACTTTGGTGTCGACATTGGTGATTATGTGAGTGTGGGGATCGATTTAGAATTTGTTAAATCCTTCAAAGTCAATATGAAGTTAATCAAAATCTATTTACATATTGCTTCAAAACTTCAATGCATGTCAAAATTCCAATGTATACATCTCCCAGTCAGTTACACTTCATTTTAGAAATGCACAAACAAACCTAGGTGCGAGACGAGTCCTGGGCCCGGCATGAAAAAACAGTGTTCCTTTAGACCGGTTGAGCCTGAAAGTTGCATATTGGTTCTAACATTTTAACCAAAGCTCCTGGCTAGGGCTGGTCGAAGGACCCTTTAGTCTCCGTTCCTCAAGCCAAAAACAATAAATTGTTTTTTCCAAGTCGTAGATATTTTTTTATTTTCATACACTATCTAATCTTTTTGTTAGTTGAATTATTTTAATATGTAAATATGTTACAAAAATATAATTTTGCATATTTCTATGGTCCATAAGACTAACTTAGGATAATGGAAAATGGTTGGTACAAGCATCTTAATGCATTATGGTACAAGTATCTTAATGCATTTAAGGGTAATTTGGGGAAGATTTATATGACATTTGAGGGTTAAAGCATATGACTTTTCAAATGCCATCTTAAGTTTGCCAATATGGACACATTTAGCCACCACTCCTCCTTTATAATGTAGTAGAGATATTCTTAACTTTTGCTTTTTCCCCCCCTCAATTTAATATTCATATTTTATCGAATTGCTTACTTTAGTTGTTTTATGTTCCGCAACCTCTTTAAGCTTGATCATAATGTGTTGTATCATTATCCATTACTTCAAATTAACTTATTTACTTTAATGTTTTAACAAGAGTTGAATAAAAGTGATCTTGTCGGTGACCTTGTTCAAGTGATGATTGAATGATTTATTGTTGATGATGTCAATCTAATCACTCATTATATGGTAGAAGTGAATCAAACAATTTAAGGTTTAACATTGGATCAAGTAATGGGCGCCCGACAAATAATTTCTAACCACATAAACGACCATAGTCGATACCTGCAACCCTGGTAGAGTGATGGTTGATGAGTAATAAGTACCAATGGTTATGTGACAAGGTGTAAGACTCTTTTATTAACTAAGATTAGATTGAAATTATAACGCATACCTAAAACAGCTTCATGCTGAATAGAAATTTACATAATATCAAATGAATTAGAGGTTAAACTTTGATATTGTTTAGAAGGTGTGTGTAGTATGGAGAGTATATGTAATAATTAAACGGTGGTGATGCCCTCTAGTCTTAAAACAAGGTGATTCCTCTTCCACGGATTATATTGGTAAATTCGGAATAACTTTATTAATATCGGCAAGTTTCATAGCCTAAGTATTCCCAATATAGTGCTATAAGGGTAGGTGGTGGAGAGTAACGGTCCCAACCAACATCAACTAGGTGGCACCCGCAACACCCCCCCCCTCCGCCATTAAGAGGCGTTGTGAAGCCTCGTGCCAAGCCCTTAATCAACATTAAACAATTCAAATGCGTGCCTCCCCTAATTTTCCAATTATGGGCAACAACTATATTTAAAAAATAATATTTTTTTCCATTTCTGATCTCTCCCCCACTCTCTATATGTATGTATGCATGTATGCATGTATGTATGTAAGGGATAACTATTGTACAAGATATCTAACCGTATGAAGTATACAAGAGAATGGTATATATGTAGGAAGATCCAATATTGTTGACTCATAAACTTACTTTCCCCGTAATTTTTAACCATCCATAATTTTTTCATACGATAGTATTTAAAAAAAACTACATCGTATTAATGAGCTATTCATTCTTTATTTGAGTACGCTATTGATATAGCTTTCTTAATTTTAAAATGTGATTACATATTCAATAGAAATCATTATGTGATTACACGTTCTATATGATTTGTTATAAATGATTTTATTACAATTATGCTTATTCCGTGATTACAAATTCAATAATGAGAACTTAATCATTTATGCTTTATTACGGATATGTAATATAGACCATTACGTGGTTATTATATGTTGATTGGTTAATATTTTGCATTACATTTATACTTAATACGTGATTAGACTTGTATATGTTTAGTGTTTGCTTAAGTTATAGTTAATATGTTTTACGTAATCACTTAGTTCCAACAACAACAACTTGAAGACGTTTGATCCGAACCACCCGCATTTTGCAAATAGTCAACCGGTTGATGATGATACGTACTCGTATTATTTCAATTAAGCAACGAACGAGGTTAGTCAACGTCTGGTATTGCTACTACTCCTTATAGCTCCACAATTCTCACAAAACCCACAATGCTCTCAAATCCCACATTTCTCACAAAGTCAACAAATGTCGCAAACATACACAAAACCCAATCGATCACACGCAAACATAGACACCGTAGAAAGGAATCAGAAGAAGAATGTGCTCCTAACAACGTCAAGAGGTGGTCACCCAGAGAAGAGTTCACATTTTCCCGAGTGTGGCTTGTATTTATGAAGATCCCATCATCGGTAATGTTTTTATTTTCACAAAGTAAAATTATATTTTTAACATCGTATGTTATTTTGTGTCAACCAAAATTGTTTTTTAGTTATGTTTCTAGATAGGTGCCATCCAAGGGGCAAACCTATATTGGAGACGTATTTGTAAAAAGTTTTTCGCCATTATGGGTAGCGGTGAACAACATGGGCTAGTTTTTTCTTTTATTTTAGTAGTTTTGTGTTTCATTTCAGTAGTTTTTTTGTAATTTTAGTATTTTTTTTATTCAAAGAACTTCATAGAATATAACCAAGTCCCATTTATGTCACTTAACATTCAAACTGGGTCTTGTTGAATTTTATATGTGTCAAGAATGAAATGGAGAACATATTGGGATCAGAATTTTAATATATGTAATTATATTTAAAAAAAGAAAAATATATTTTAGTTATATTTAAAACTTAAAAAAGATATGTTAAAATTCACATCATTACTCCACATCATCATTAATAAATAGGAAAAAGGAACCAAAAAGCCCCATCACTATGGCTAGCTATGAAATAGAAGATAAAACCTCTAATTATCCTATATGTTAATTTTCTAAGTTCCATGAATAGTGCCACCTCTCATTTTAAAAAGACATCAAATAGTTATATGTTTCAATATGATAAGCAAAAAATTATCTGGCACAGTTGGTGTAAAGGTTGTTGTGCCTGGTGTGCTGCCTGGGTTGGAATCCTGTAACCAGCCCGTTTTTTTACGTTTTTATTAACACCTTTTTAAATTAAAAAAAAGGGACAGTGCTTGCCACTTATCTTCCAATTCAAGACCCACGTGTATCCCACAGCATGATGCATCACCACCTGTATCATTCTTCCTTCTGCCATGTTTCATTTTCTTCACATACCCACCTTCTTTATTTAAGAAATCATCTATCTTCTCTCACTTTCTTTATCAAAATTTCTATTTTATCTTTACAACCTAGAAGGGGGGAATCATGAAGGCATTCTGGTGGTGATGACCGCGGCGATACTTGGTTGAGGCTTTTCCTCTGTCTCTCTCTTTTGTTTCTTTTTCAGATCGGAAAACATGTGAGTGTGGTGAAGTGTGGTGAAGTGTGAAGTGGTGGTGGCGGGCGGTTCTAACCTCGAACTAGCAACAATTGCCAAGTTGTAGTCGATGTCGCTTTAGTGCTTAACTAAGCTTCATCTCTTCCATCAAATCACCACACAGTATATTGTTGAATAGAGGTAGTAGAAACATTTTTTACATGCTTTTTTTTCCTTAATTTCAGTCAAGTTCTCTGATGATGTCTTTGATTTGAATCGTTTGTGTTATCTGTTATCGTGTTGTTGTTTGTTTCCTTATTTGCTTCCTTCTTGGCTTTATTGTGATTTGTTGCCTAATAGTTGAGGTGAAAGATGTTAATTTGGTGCTACTACTGACTTCCGATTGAACCTTAGGATAATTTTACTTGCCATAAAGAAAGCTGCTCACAATTTCGACTTACTGATTAGATCAATATTTGGTTTTCTCGAAATCTCAATTTGAATATTTTTATGAACTAGATGTTAAGAAGCCACTGTAGGCTATTATGAGGGGTTTTTAATTGGTTTAAGTGCAACTAATAGTCAAATGGTTCCATAATCCATTGAGGCTGCTATAGTTATATTATTCTGTTGTTATGTTATTTACATGGATCTAAGGATGTGAAAACAGAATGACCATTCATATTGCACTAGAACTTGTTTTTTTTACTTGACCTGATAATAATAATGCTGGCAGGGCGGGTGTTTAGCGACCCATGTTGGTGAGGTGTCATGTGGTTCACCGCGACAAAACACAGTCAAGTTGCAGATGGCATTTTTTTTAAGAGAGACCATTTTTAGCATTATTTTGTGAGTCTAAAAACTATTAAATATAAAAGAAGTTTTGTTATAGTTTGCGAAAAAAAGGGTGCCATCACGCAATATAGCAAGTAAAACAAATTTTTAGTTAAATGACTATACAGGTTATATGCATCTAACCAGCAATTGCGAAAATAACTTGAGGGGTGTTAGAAATATATTTTACACTCAAGTTATTGATGGGTTTTTTTTTTTGTTAGGTGTTGGGATTCTATCAGTTCCATATGGATTGGCATCAGGAGGGTGGTTGAGCTTGATATTGCTTTTCACAACAGCCATCTCAACATTCTACACAGGAATACTTATTAAAGGATGTATGGATACGGATCCATCGATAAGAAGTTATCCAGATATTGGAGATAGAGCATTTGGTAAAATAGGAAGGATCATAGTATCAGCCACCATGAACTTAGAGCTTTGTTTGGTTGCTACGGGTTTCTTGATCCTAGAAGGCGATAATCTAAGCAACTTATTACCAGAAATAGACTTTGATCTTTATGTGATTCATGTAAGTAGCAAGAAAGGCTTTGTTGTTATTGTTGCTGCCATCATTATCCCCACACTTTGGCTGAATAATATGAGCATTCTTTCGTATATATCAGCAAGTGGTGTGTAACATTCGTACTTTTCGTATTTTCCATTCTAGTCCTTGTACTCCTGTATCTTTCATTTTGTACCCTTGTACTCCCGAGCTTATGATCAATGGAAGAATATTTTGTCAATTGCATTTAACTTTTAATCTATTTCAATCTTTCTATGTATTCTATTTTACGCAAACTTTACACTTTACGCTTAAAAACGAGACTCTAATACGAAACCGAAACATAAACGAACCCGTACGAGTTAGGAATCAAGCCCAATCCAAAAACATGTCAAAATGGGCTTAAACCTTAAGTTTTAACCTAAAAACACGTCCAAAACCAAGTCTGTTGGGCCAAGCCCAACCAAAAAACATTTTTTGGGCCTAAACACCTGGTCACGTCGCGTGACCAGATTCTGATTTCCCGTCACGTAGCGTGACGAGACCTGTCTGGCAGCACAAGGACCAACTCGTAATTACACCCATTTATCTCACCTAAACACCTCCCAACCACCCTAATTACTACATTAAACACCCAACCAACCCACCTTACCTATAAATACAACTCCTCTCCACCCTTTAACCCCTTGTTCATCCTTAATCTCTCCACAATCACTCTCTAATCCTCCAAGTTTTGAGCAAACTTCCTGATTACACATCAGTAAGTTTTCCAAGCTCAAACCCTCTTTCTCTTCTGTTTTTCTTTCTCTTTTTCATCTAAAACTCCTTGGAGGAACCTCTAGGATCTTCCCCATATTTATCCACAGAAGTGTGATAAGGGTAGAGCACCTAAAAGAGGTCCCAAAGGTGTTTGTTTTCTGAATTATTTTTATGTCCTAAGATAGTTTGTTGTGATGGAACCAACCAAGTCTACTAACAATCTAATGTTAGAAAGATTTGTGCTATGGTATTGGGTGACAAAGGAGAGTCAAGACTCATCCAAATCAGTCCCCAAACTTTACTTAAACTTCTTAGTTGTACTATATAATAATATAAACATATACTTTCGAATTTCTATCTTACTAGCTTATTATTAATCTTTGGAAGGTTTGTGGTTACACCCTACCTTACCAACTCTCTTGACCCTTCTTGTGCTACGGATTTATCCACACTAGAAAGGGGAAATCCCGTGTCCAAAACCCACGTTTATTCCATAAGCGAAGTGGTTATGACATGAACCTATCAAATGGATTCACATTCCTAACCTTATACCATCCGAATCATCTATGATGATTTTGTGCTTGGTCTAACTTAATCTCATGACCATCCGGATTGCCCTAAAGGCAATTTGTGCTTGGTTTGCCTAAAAGGCTTGCATGACTCTCGTGAATCTATAATCTAAACTCGAACCTAAGACCCTTTATTCTCTAATTCTAGTAAACCAAGGCTAAGGAACTAATCTCCCAAGACTCGTCTTTGGAACCTTACTAAACGCACCCAAAGGTGAGTTCATACTTGTCCCCCTTTTACTCTTTATCACTTTTGGGGTGTACCATGTATCTTATGCTAAACACACTAATGCTTTCATAAACACTCATGCTCAATCTATTAAACATACTTATATGCTACTTGCCATGCTTATGATTCTTAGATACTTAGACATAAATCATTAACTATTATTAGCCCACTTAACATGTATAGCGCTATAGGACTAGCACACCGCCCCCTTTATGGGTCATTGTTAAGATTTAAACGGCCTAGCATGAATATGTTAGGTATACGCTGTGGTACTCGCGGGTTTGAGTTATGTCTTTTGTATGATATGTATGTGCAATGCTATAGTATGAGATTTGAGTAAACCATTCTAAAATACTATGTATGTAAACTAAAACTAGTATGCTCACCAATGCTTTATGTGTTGACGGATATTTTATACATGTTGCAGGAAACGTTTGATGCAGGGTATACAAGAAAAACTACTTAGGATTTGGCTAGAAACTCACGCTAGTTTAAACTCTATATTTTGATGTTGTATTTTCCTTTTTATGAGACAATTTGTAATCTGATTCCTTTTAGACAATGAAATGCTATGAATGAAATTTTATCTTTAAATTATATTGTCACGAATTCTAGTGTCATGAAGTCTTTGAACAATCTACCACTAAGTCTCGCCCCGATGTATTCCGCCATCGGTTGGGGTGTGACAGATTGGTATCAGAGCCATGACTATAGGGATTTAGGAAAATTGCCATGATTGTCCTAGACTATAGTTAGGAACCTATTTGACCATTCTTTTATCATGCTTAATATACTTCTGCTCCCTAATTGCTTCTACTCCATTCTCTTGGTCCTTAAAATTTACCTTCCTATTTGTGGACTACTCTACACTCAAAGACGCTCGTATAACACAAACGAAAGGAAATCACCGAAATAGGCGTGAAACCCTCACTTTGGTGATAACTTTCAATCCGCGTAAAATCTTTGTGTTTTGAAACTACACCAAGATAGGAGTGATATCCTCACCTTGGTGGAAATTTCACAATTCTCGTTCTAGTGGACACTTACCAATTGAAGGTTGGAATTAATTTTCTTACCACATTGGACAAAGTGTACAAACCACACTCAAAGAAACGACCTCGCTAAGATAGGAGTGAAATCCATAACTTAGCGACTAGTTTCAATCCTTGATAATTTTTTTTTATCTCGCTAAAGTCTCAAATTTACTAATGACAAGAAACATGTAGTAACTGGAAGGGTGAATACCGTTAATCCGCAGGTTCGGGGAGAGTATTTCCACCTATTAAGCCAAAGCATGTTTCAAACTCAAAGGTAAATTCGAACCACTTTGGTTAGTCTTAGTTCCGTTCCGGAACACTCCAATTGCTTGCTTAGAACAAGCCTCTCATTTTATGTTAATATTATTTTCAATGTTGTTTTCATGCTATGTTTTCACTACATATATTCGATTTACTTTTTTTTTATTTTTTTTCTACTCGCATACAATCTCAAGACTCGCATTTCAAGCTACTCTAGCGATCTCCAAACGATACTAATAATCGCAAAACCAACACGAATCGAAACTTCCTTATGATTAACTATGTGCTCTATACTTGCTTATACATACGTGTTATGCTATTTTAACAATGTGAAACTTGCGTACTATACGTGTAACTAGAACTTGCATACTAAATCTATGAGAACAACTTGAGCTTATGTATTTTGTTTATCTAAATTTGCATCAATTTCACCGATCTAATCTTACCCGCAAGCTTTTCATTGTTAACCAAAATTCTAGTAACTTATTTCCTAAATTCAAAAGTCACTTTGTTTAAAAACGTTTATACAAATCTTCTCATGTATGATTCTCGTAGATGTCTTCCCGTCTCAACAGCATCGACCTCAACCAACTGGCGAGCCTTATTGCCCAAGAATTAGTCAAGATTCTCCCTAACCTAGAGACGCCAACAAACCCAATTCCAAACCCCGGCGATAACATCCAAGTCAGCACAAACCATGTAGATACTAAACCTACTACCCATACCCCTACCAAACAAACGAAAAAGGGTAACCGAAAACGCAAAAACCTCAAACGAAACCACACTTCGACAACTCCTAAGACACCGAATCCCAACAAAAAGCAGTATCGTGGAACCTTTCCGCTATGCGACAGTTGTAAATATCACCATCCCACTCACACACAATGCCGTATATGCGCCAACTGTGGTGCATATGGTCATTTAGCCAAAACATGTCGCTACACCACTAAACCACGACCCGAACAACCTACTAGTACCACCTCATTCACTAAAAAAACAATGGATGGCTATGCTCCGAGTGCAACGACCCAACCCATGAATGCAACCAATGCCCAAGACTTGCCTTGGTGATCTACGATGCTGGAAAACCCACTCACCACACTAAAGAAGATTGATTTTTCTTTTCTTTTTATAAAAAAAAAATGAGAATTTCCTTATGTAACGTTTTCAAGAAATTATTCAGATGTGAAATTTCCTTTTATTAATTATGAAATATCATCGTTATCTTAGGTTACAATCATAATTTATCGACAAAATTCTAACATCGCAAAACCCTTTTCTCATCGCGTACAATCTTTTTCAAATTTTTGAACAAAATTCTTCCTACTATTCCTAAGAGGATGCCTATTTCTCTATAAAATCCTCACTTTCAACCTTCAAACCACTAACAAATGTGTGTCAAGTCGGTATGACAAACAAGATTTTAATTGGTAAAAGTGTTTAAAATAAATTTTCTTTTGCAAACAAGACTTGTGAGCAAAATCAAATAACCTGCTTTTTTATAATCCCAAAACCTTTTCTCTTGAAATCGTATCACGAGTCAAAATAATCATCAATGCCAAACTAAAATTGTTGATAAACTATTTTCCTCGCTTAATAAAATGGATTTTTTTTTTATAAATCAAACGACCATCTTCGATAAAACTTTTACACTAAATTTTCCCTACTTCAATTAAATCCATTTTTCTTTAACGTCCAACGGACTAAATTCTTCTACCATCAAACTTGACCCTTAACCTTGAAAGGCTAAAATCGCTCGCATACCCATAAACTAAATTGGTAATGAACTCGAATTTTATGTTACTCTTAGTCAAAACATTCTTTTCACGCGTGAACATTTTCATTAAGAATCAAATTGCCCATACTTTTGCTTGATTTAATACATCTGAACGTAACCACATATGCACATGTCTACACCATTATGTCATGAACCCATACACCCACGCCAAAAACGCGTGCGGGTAAAAAAAAAAAAACTTACTTAATGCCTTTTTCACATTATGTGTTTGCATGTCACGTTGCTTGCTATGTTTACAACATTAAAACTGTTTAAATGTCTTAGTTTCATTTCTTTCCCTTGGTGTGTAAGTATTTGTGTTCACTAGCGACCCACACATGACGACGGCAAAATTATTTGGACCATATGACAACTAGACTAATTACGGGTGCACACGTAATTACGATAATTGGCCGCATGGAAAACATAACGAGCCCTAGTGTGTGTAATCTAACATGACTCGAATAACAACGCGGATGGAGTATGATAACGACATGGTACGCCCTACAACGTAAATGTCCTGTCATGCTACCAAAAGTAGAGTTATTCGCGCCATGAGAAGTTGGGTTTCGAATTAAAATTTTAATCAACACGTACATTATTTGTTTTTTTGGTAATACCACTTAAATTGTAGTTCACTAGTCTAAATATGTTTGTATCACCTATCCCTTAGGCATACCATAACTTTGTTTGAACCACACTCTTTACTATGTAACATCATCCATGCTATGAATAATCTGTGCTTGCAATCTACATCAAACTCCACTCTTTCCTCATGCGTTCCTTGCTTAATCATCAATCCTTCGTTTTCAAAAGTCGTTTCTAAGGCCCGTAAACTTTGGCCTGATACTCTAAAAGCTCTTATACAACTAAAACAAGATTTTCTCTCACTCTCTCATACCTCCTTGACTAACTATATACCGGATTTCCAAAACTAAATAACAACTACTTATTTCGCCAAAATATTGTTTCCTTATAGTCCAATTTCTCGTTTACTTAATCCCCTCTACAAGTTTTCTAACTAAAAGTTTCGACCTAGTGCAAACCAAATAACTAGTACTAACTACTACTCATTCCCACATCTAGTCACTCATTATACTCATGTTTTTACTATTACACCCACTTACCCAAGACACTTATTCTGCAAGCCAACAATTTCTACTAATTCATATATGATATACCGTATAACTACCTATTTTACCAAAATTTCTATATAATGTATGATATACTTAACTACCTTCAATTTTCACTATTTTGCACGTACAAGTATCTATTTTCCCAAAGATTTCTATATGTTATAAAAATATACTTACTTACCTTCACAAGGTTTTCGTTTTTTTTCATACGGTATACTTACTATTGCTACTTCATATACACTATGAAGATGCTTATTTTCCAAAAAAAAAAACTTCTTATCATTTCATGTATATATTATACTACTTTTCTTCAAAACTGCTGCGTATACAAACCTATTTATACAAACCTTAAGTTTTAACCTAAAAACACGTCCAAAACCAAGTCTGTTGGGCTAAGCCCAACCAAAAAACATTTTTTGGGCCTAAACACCTGGTCACGTCGCGTGACCAGATTCTGATTTCCCGTCACGTAGCGTGACGAGACCTGTCTGGCAGCACAAGGACCAACTCGTAATTACACCCATTTATCTCACCTAAACACCTCCCAACCACCCTAATTACTACATTAAACACCCAACCAACCCACCTTACCTATAAATACAACTCCTCTCCACCCTTTAACCCCTTGTTCATCCTTAATCTCTCCACAATCACTCTCTAATCCTCCAAGTTTTGAGCAAACTTCCTGATTACACATCAGTAAGTTTTCCAAGCTCAAACCCTCTTTCTCTTCTGTTTTTCTTTCTCTTTTTCATCTAAAACTCCTTGGAGAACCTCTAGGATCTTCCCCATATTTATCCACAGAAGTGTGATAAGGGTAAAGCACCTAAAAGAGGTCCCAAAGGTGTTTGTTTTCTGAATTATTTTTATGTCCTAAGATAGTTTGTTGTGATGGAACCAACCAAGTCTACTAACAATCTAATGTTAGAAAGATTTGTGCTATGGTATTGGGTGACAAAGGAGAGTCAAGACTCATCCAAATCAGTCCCCAAACTTTACTTAAACTTCTTAGTTGTACTATATAATAATATAAACATATACTTTCGAATTTCTATCTTACTAGCTTATTATTAATCTTTGGAAGGTTTGTGGTTACACCCTACCTTACCAACTCTCTTGACCCTTCTTGTGCTACGGATTTATCCACACTAGAAAGGGGAAATCCCGTGTCCAAAACCCACGTTTATTCCATAAGCGAAGTGGTTATGACATGAACCTATCAAATGGATTCACATTCCTAACCTTATACCATCCGAATCATCTATGATGATTTTGTGCTTGGTCTAACTTAATCTCATGACCATCCGGATTGCCCTAAAGGCAATTTGTGCTTGGTTTGCCTAAAAGGCTTGCATGACTCTCGTGAATCTATAATCTAAACTCGAACCTAAGACCCTTTATTCTCTAATTCTAGTAAACCAAGGCTAAGGAACTAATCTCCCAAGACTCGTCTTTGGAACCTTACTAAACGCACCCAAAGGTGAGTTCATACTTGTCCCCCTTTTACTCTTTATCACTTTTGGGGTGTACCATGTATCTTATGCTAAACACACTAATGCTTTCATAAACACTCATGCTCAATCTATTAAACATACTTATATGCTACTTGCCATGCTTATGATTCTTAGATACTTAGACATAAATCATTAACTATTATTAGCCCACTTAACATGTATAGCGCTATAGGACTAGCACACCGCCCCCTTTATGGGTCATTGTTAAGATTTAAACGGCCTAGCATGAATATGTTAGGTATACGCTGTGGTACTCGCGGGTTTGAGTTATGTCTTTTGTATGATATGTATGTGCAATGCTATAGTATGAGATTTGAGTAAACCATTCTAAAATACTATGTATGTAAACTAAAACTAGTATGCTCACCAATGCTTTATGTGTTGACGGATATTTTATACATGTTGCAGGAAACGTTTGATGCAGGGTATACAAGAAAAACTACTTAGGATTTGGCTAGAAACTCACGCTAGTTTAAACTCTATATTTTGATGTTGTATTTTCCTTTTTATGAGACAATTTGTAATCTGATTCCTTTTAGACAATGAAATGCTATGAATGAAATTTTATCTTTAAATTATATTGTCACGAATTCTAGTGTCATGAAGTCTTTGAACAATCTACCACTAAGTCTCGCCCCGATGTATTCCGCCATCGGTTGGGGTGTGACATGGTGTCCTAGCGTCTTTGATCATCTTAGGCTCGATCATGTGGGTTGGTGAGTTTGATGGTGTCGGGTTTCAGGAAAAGGGTAAAATGGTAAACTAGAATGGGATGCCTTCAGCTGTTAGTTTGTATGCTTTCTGCTATTGTGCTCATATGGTTTTCCCTACTTTGTATACTTCCATGAGAAGCCCACATCAATTCTCAAAGGTACTTGCAACCATCTAATTTCTTTTTCAATTTTACCCTACTTAAAAATGTCTTACACATAAGATTTAGACTATTAAAGATCCAGATTCACAAATATTCAGTCTGTGAAAAGCCCATTTTCACCTCCCCTCTGAAATAACCTGACGCTAAAACTTGGCTTTTTCATTTTTTATTTGCAGGAGTGTCCTGAATCCTGATTGAGTCTGATTGAGACAACGAACATTTGCAAAACTTGATTCCTCCATCTCCAAGTTTGAGTTTGTAATTCTTTCGGCGATTTTTTTTATGTACATTTGCAGCGACTGTGGCATGTGTTTTGAACCGATATCATCGCAATTTTGGAGTACCGCCGTAATCAGTGGCGGAAACCATCATCGCAGATGGGTTTAGCAGGACTTACGGTGCGTGGTGCTAAGGTTCACGTTTTTTTGGTTGTTGCGTAAAGGTGATCGATCGATGGAGAAAATAGTGCAGCTCTAGAACGGCATCTCATAGTTGTCGGGTAATGTGTTTTGTCTTTTAGTTATGGTTTTAAAGATTATCAGCATTTTCATATGTGTTCGTTTGGTTGATGACTATAATTTTTGGGCATTGGTTTACTTAATCAGCTCTGAACAGGTAATTTTTTTATTCTCCGTTTTTCTTTATTTACTCAATCAGCTCTGAACCCTGTTCTCTGAAGCTCAGTGACATAAATGTTGCAGTTAGGACATCAAAATTTTCAATCAAAATGCAAGGTTGGGTTTTTGGTTGTGTCTCCAGGTAATCTCTTTATAAGTGTTGTAATGGTAACATTATTGAAAAGTACAATGAAGCTACCTGTAATCTTACCCAGGTTGGTGAGGGCTTAGAACTTGGACAAGATATCATTTTGGGTGTTATACCCGGTTGTTTAATAAATACAAAAAGGGCCACTATGAACTTTTGAGAAATTGGTTTAACTTGGTAACAAATGGAAGATTTAGAAGTTAAAACCATTAGATGCTTCAATTTTAATAATTAGGGGAATTTATTTATATGTCAAAATGTCTTTTAAACTTTATTATTAAAGCCTTTAAGCAACAGGAGGCTGTTTTGTACCAATCAGAAGTCCATTTTTTGATAATTGATATTCTAATTGTTATCTAATGAAAATACTCTGAATGTGGACTTGATATGAGATGGATTAAGTATAAGATTGCTGTATTTTGGTATTTTAATAAAACATGGTTTCTTTAGGGTGTTTGGAAATTAGCTTTCTTGAGGAAACCAACGTGGATAAAATGAGTCCAGAATAGGATAAGTTGTGTTTTTAGCCATTTTGCGACTACCTATGTTATTCACATGGCAAAATTTTATAATATGCCAACGACTTTTTGTATAGTATACTAAACGCTTTTCTATTAGTTACTAATTTCTCCGGCCGAAAGCGGTTCATTTTGGTAAGGATTCATGTTTCAATAGAGATTGAATCGTTTCACATTTTTGTTCATCATTTTCTTTTAGACAACGGCAACGCGAGTTGATGCATTCCAATGGTATTAACAAGTAGTCATTACCCATGCTAAGTTTATTTAAAGTTGTTACATGTATTATGTTGTGTGAATGGGCATCCAATAGTGAAATGACTTTTAAAGGCACCGTACTTACAGTTCCAGGCCCCACTCGATACCACTATAACGCCTCACATCCGCTGACAACCATCAGTCTGTGGCTTTGGTTCAGGTGAACTGCAGGTACAGATTTATCAATGATATATTATTACTTGCTGCAGGTGTGTCTTAACTACTTGCCCTGAACTTCAAATCTTGTATGGGAAGCTCCAGACATGTTAATGTTTTTTGACACATAAGAAGAAGTACTCATATTTGTTAAACTTTTTTTGACTTTGGTTCAAGTAGGCATTCATATTGTATCAATGGCCAAACAAGTTGTATATGTGTAGTATGATTCATATGTGCAAAAGTTGCAGACACATCAATTCTCTCAGTTGATTCTTGAAAGGTTGATTTTAGCGTTTTGGTAACAACTGAATAACAATGCGCGCCTGTTGCGTAGTAAATACATCTCTAATCGCTCACAAACATAGTCGAAAGTTGCGCAACGCGCAACTAGGCATCCCACTAGTTAATATAAAACATAAAAGTTGAAATACCTAATCGAGAAAATAAAAAATGAGTAATTTAAAACTGGATTAGTATTCCACAAAGTTGGCCATTTTTTATTTATTTGAAATGATTTTGTTGTTTTAATTAGGAATACTGGATTTAAATAATTTCAATTGTCAGCTATTAGTCGCCACCAGTACCAACTTCAAAAATCAGTGCTGACGTTTGCAACTTTTAACCTATTTTCCTTCAGCGGACTTATACTAACTAAGAGTTAACTCAATTAGTTTTTACTGATGTGGTTTGCCGCACAAGCAGTCCACATCTTCAAAAGTTTTACTTTTTGTCACATAAGCAGTAGTCCACGTTAGCAAAACTTGACTTTTTTCCGCCTAAGCGATCCACGTTACCAAAACTAATTAGGTTAACTTTTAGTTAGTATGGGACCGCTGAAGGAAATTAAGTTAAAAGGTAGGACCGTCAGCAGTGATTTTTTAAGTTGGGTCTGATAGATCTCAATGGCCGATAGTTTAGGATTATTTAAATCCAATATTCTCTTTAAATACAAAAAGAAAAAATAGTAAAAACAAATGATTGTGAAATGATTAGAGGTGCTTTATTCCACAATAGCTTAGTCAATAGTGGATTAGTGGGGTGCTTTAAAATCCATATGTCTATATGACGCTGGTGTGGTAAAGACGTGATGCTTCAAAGTCTATAAGGGAACGTTTATTCCACACCAACTAGCCTAACCATTAATGGTTTTAAGTAGGGCTGTGCAAAGGGTCCGGAACCGACCCGACCCAGACCCACCAGAACCGCATACCCTTTTATGTGGAAATTAGGAGCCACGAACCGAACCTTAAAAATGCTATGTGGTTCCGGGTCCTAAAGGTTCTGATGGGTCGGGTAAAGGGTCTGACCCACTAGAACCTTTTAATGTAACAGCCACTTTTAGATGATTACATATTCCTATTCTTTTACAATGCTCGTAAAAGAATTCATCCATATGGTTCTAATAGTAGCCCATGAGTTTCTTTTTTAAATCACTTTTCGTTTCTTGATTTATGTTTTCGTAACAGTTTTGTCATTCTCATCACTCGAAGCATTATCTGAATCTGTTATGTATACATCACAAATACACACACATCAGAGTGACATACATAAATATTTACTTCAAATTTGAATATAATATATATTATATAATATGTCACATCTATGTATATACATTAAGCCAAAAAATATTTCTAGAAAAATACATTGTTATTCTTATAAATAATACTTTTAATATTGTATTAAGATTACATGAAATCGATACAATAATGCGTAAAAACGAATAGTGAAAAGACTAAAAAAGATTATTTTTTTATTTTTTAATATAAATACAAACGGTTCTTGTGGTTCTTATATTAGAACTGTGGGTTTGGAACCGACCTGACCCGGAACCGATAATTCATATAAATCTAGAACCGGAAACCGACCCATATATTTAAAAAGGTTCGGGTCCAAGGTTCTTGCGGGTCGGGTCCAAGGTTCCTGTGGGTCCGAACCAGGAAATGCTCACCCCTAGTTTTAAGGGTACGCTTATACATACACTTTCTAATTCTAATGATGTTCGGCTTGTATCAAATATTTTTTTGTAATGATGAAGAAAGAGGGATGCAATTTCCTTTTTAATTTTTGATGAATTCCTTTACATAAGTGAGATTTTTTTATATCTAGTTGAATGTTGGAATTTACTTCTATTTCAATTCTATCCGGTATCCATATCAACCAAACACAATTTCTTCTAGAATAAGTTCTAATTGCTGTTTCAGTTCTTATGAATTCCATGAACCAAATGAGGTCTCCCGTGGTTCTTGCTATTCTGTATGTCAAAAATAAACAGACGGATGTATTATCCCTCGGTGAATCTATACATATAATAAACCAAAGCCATTTTAATGACATGTCACTCAAAGAGAAATTCTCCTTCTTGAGTGTGCCATGTGTCATCCCATGTGACATTGAGATATTTTAAGAAAAAATAATTTAAAAACAAAATTAGATTTTTATCTCTTATGTTTCCTCCCATAATTTTTAAACGTTAATATCTTTTATATACGAGATTTTTTAAATAAAAAAATTACACCAAATTAACGAGCGTTTTATTATCTTTCCAACGAGTACCATAGTGCTATATAAAAAACGGAGAAAAAAACGACTATTTTTTGTTGGGTTTTGTTCAAACAGGAAAATCATTAATCATTTATAGGCAAGTCACTAATTATGTTCAAATCAGTAAATATAAATTCTATTTTCAACATGCGTTAGCATTGGAGTTATACATTGTTTTAGGTTAAATATTAATATTAGAGTTATACATTGTTTAAGGTTAGGCGTTAACATTGGAGATATATTTTTAATTGTTTTAGGTTAGCTGCTACCCGAATCTTTCATGCATGTAACTGTAAAGCGCATCATTCTATTTCATATGTAAAATTAATATGTCATATTAGATTTTTCAACCCCGGGACGTTCCCGGGGTATAATCTAGTATAATATAATCCTAGATGATTATAGAACCGAAATACTATTAAATTTGTATCAAACAAGATCTCATTTTTATCCAACTCGATTTGATATCAATGATTACAGAAATAGCTATCCAACATATACAAATAATTTTAGATTACAATATAAGGGGAGAGATAACGTATAAAGCCCCCTTAACGTAAGAAGCGTAAGAAGCAATCTCAGCCATTAGATTAAGGATGCAGATTAAAAACCCTAACCATACCTGGGTTAAAACAGACGCACTCATAAATTTTCAGACGCACTCATTAAATTTCAGACGCACTCATTAAATTTCAGACGCACTCATAAAAAATTCAGACGCACTCATTAAAAATTCAGACATAAAAATTAGGTTAAAAAAAGTTGCAGATGAAGAAGATGAAGTTGGTGAAAAACAGACGCATTCAAAAAAATTTCAGACGCAGTCATCAAAAAAAGTTGCAGAGGAAGATGAAGTTGGTGAAAAACAGACGCACTCATAAAATTTTCAGACGCACTAAGTAAAAATTTTCAGACGCACTCATTGAAATTTAGAATCACTCACTAAAAAGTTTGGAAGCACTCATTAAAAAAAGTCTGCAAGCACTCATTAAAAAGTTTAGAAGCACTCATAAAAAGTTTGGAAGCACTCACTAAAAAGTTTAGAAGCACTCACTAAAAAGTTTAGAAGCACTCATTAAAAAAGTTGAAAACAAAAAATAAAACAAACGCACTCCATGAAAACAAAGTGCGTCTAAATAAAATACATATAGACACACAAAATAAAACAAACGCACCTTAACCTTGTTAGTGCGTTTGTCAGTCTCTTCTTCATTGTCTGATGGAAAAGAATACATTGAATAACTCAAAAGAGATTACTCTTACGCGTCGAATCATGCGTTCGGATATGCCATTTTGCGTTGAGGTTTAGGAGAACGACTAGTGTTACAATGGGTGACAAGTAATGATTGATGTTGATTTTGGTGGGCTGATTGTTGATGTTGGTCAAGTTGAAGCATACTGCAGTGTCTCATACTCCCATGTAGGTGAGCTTCGATTGACGAAAGAAGCCACTGTATCATATGTGGAGGGGGAGCCCACAAACGAACTGAAGAATAAAACGTGATTCACTTGTCAGCATAATGGTTGTGGTGGTCACAGGTAGGTGGTAGGTGGTGGTAGGTGGTGGTGGCGGTGGTGGCCGTGGTGGTGGTGGTGGTGGTCGTGGTGTTGGTTGTGGTTGTCAGATCTAGATTGGTATGTTTTAAAATGAGAATGGGTTAAGATTTGAACAGGGAAGATAGGATTTATTGTGTTTAACTGTGGTTAGGTGTGGTTAGGTTAGATTGACAGGTGTCAATCTCTGGTGGCTTCTTATGCTTCTTATTTTAAGGGGCTTTATACCATATACTTTCTCTACAATATAAAGTCATGATTAATTTTAAATCATCTGAAGATATGAGAATAATAGAATAGTGACTTGAAATAACATAATTTACTTTATATAATTAACTAGTGTCTAAAAAGCTATTATGAACAAAATAAGTACCAATTTTCATACCATAATTTAGAAAAGAAATCTAACACAAACAAACATGAGAATATTTGTACTTATTACTTAATAACATGTTGTGAATGGAAAAAAAAAAAAAAAGAAGTCGCCCCTTGCCCTTCCCATGTAAGACGTGCTATTTATTATGAAATCATATATAATTATTACTAAAAAAGTGTTTGAACATTAAAAAAAAAAACTTGCCCTTCCCTTGTTTTGAACTTGAGACCTCAAACAATATAAATGCACAACAAACCACTCCACCACCAAACCATGTTGTGACTTATATGAAATCATATATATTTATTAATAAATGAATATATACTTACAAAAATCTCATGTTTCAAACCGAAGACCTCAAAGCACACAAATGCATCACAAACTACTCCACCACCAAGCCATTTTGTTAATTATTATAGAATCATATATATTTATTAATAAATAAGTGTTTGTAAAAATTAAAAAAAAAACCGGAAATCCCAAGATTCAAACTTAAGACCTCAAATAACACTAATGCACCACAAACCATTCTACCACCAACCCATTTGTGATTTATTGTGAAACCATATATATATATAGAGTTTTTTTCCACACTAGTGTTGGTGGAGAAAATATTTACCAAATTAGTGTTCTCTAAAAACTATTTACCTAAATGGTGTTTTTTATTTCCTTTTATATTTAAAACAAAATACTAGCTTTATTTTTTTGTTTTCGGCATTTAATTAACTCATTATCTATTTCTTTATTGTTATATTAAACTTCTTTATGTTTTAATCAATCAATCTAGTAACTTTTTTTCTTCTTTGAATATTTATATTGGTTTGATTTTTCTGTTCGCTTTATAAAAATTTATTATAAATAATTAACAATCAATATTATTAATATATATTTATATTATATATTTAATTTTATGATGATCTGTAAAAGATATATATGAAAGAATTTTAAAGATTATATTAATACATCAAGAATCGAAAGAAATTGAAAAAAGAGAAAAAAAAAAAAAAGAAGACGAAAAAGTAAAAATTGTGCTGATAGGCTTAGGGTGCAAACGAGTTGAGCCGAGCCCGAGCTCGACCAGACTCGAGCTCGATTGACTTATAAGAGCTCAAGCTCAAGCTCGGCTCGTAGACAAATTGTCAAGCTCGAGCTCGGGCTCGTCTCGTTTATTATCATTTAGTTAATACATTGAATAAAAATAATATAAATAATAGATCGTTTAGGCTCGTGAGCTCAATAAGTGAAGCTCGAGCTCGGGCTCGTTTATTAAACAACTTTAAGTGAGTGGTAAATATTATTAAATGTGAAAAAAAACTAATATTACACTAGGCTTGATAAAGCTCGACGAGCCTAACGAGCTTCACATGCCACACTCGAGCCCGGGCTCGATAAATAAACGAGCTTTGTTTTAGGCTCAAGCTCGGCTTGAGCTCGATAAGGCTTGGCTCGTTTCGAGCTTTTTACCAAGCCGAGCTCGAGTAGCTCGCGAGCGGCTCGGCTCGTTTGCACCCCTAGGCTTAATGGCAAGTTGTTACTATTTGTTTGTTTCACATCTTCGTTAATATAAATGAACAAAAATAAGTGAACGTTCATAAACGTAAATGAACAAATAAAACGTATGTTCATGTTCGTTCATTTAATCAAACAAAAAGAATTTTTTTTCATGTCTGTCCCTTTATTAAATGAATGAACTAAACAAACTTACTATCAAATGGTATCCAATCATATTATTTACAAAGTTAGTGTTGATTTGAAAAAATAAAAATAAAAGAATTTAATTAGTGCTAAAAAAAGACTATAACGGGTTGATTAGAGAAATCAAAGATTCAAAGAAATTAAAAAATATATATTGAAATGTTTGAAAATTATATAATTAAAGAATAAAAAATAATAGATATTGAATGATCTTAATATATAAAAAGAAGTTTGATATGTTCGTTAAAAATCAAAAGGCAAATACAATATAAACAAAAATCACCATATTGGTAAATAGTTTTTAAGAAACACCATTTTGGTAAATACTTTTTCCACCAACACTAGTTAAGGAAAAAACTCTATATATATATATATATATATTATTAAAAAAGTGTTTGAACTATAAAAAAAATGAAAATCCGAATAAAGACAAAAACTATTAATATGGTTACTGTTAAATTTGTTAGAAGCTTTAAGTTATTACATAATAATAATACACCTTAGAGTTTAAACAGTAAATTTGTCATTATTGTGATTCTTACTGTTTACAAGGGCATTTAAGTCATCTTTTGGCTTTTTTTTAATTTAATAGTTTTTAATTATGTGCTGTAGTTGTTTCTCTCTAAGCTTTTGAGGGTGTACACCTGTCTCCCCACCTCATCACATTTACATACCTCTCTTCTACACACTACATACATCTGCATGCCTCTCTCTTCTCTCTATCGCCTCCCACCAAAACCACCTTCGCCGGAGTTTAATCCAAAGCCCATATCCGATCTTCATAGAAGGCGGTAGGCGGAGTAGGGCGGCCTCTCCTCTTTTCGATCGGAGGTACCTTCAATCGACATCGACACCCTTATTTTCTAAGAGAGAGAAAGAGAAACTAGAGAGATATCGTTGAGAAAGAAGGGAATCGGATCCAGATTTGAGAATTAAAGAGGAGAAGGACGATGGGACCATGGACAACTGATACCACGGCGACGCTAGGGAGGAGCACGACAATGATAATATTCGGTGTCAGCAGTGGTCTTGAGCTTCTGAAGGAAGCTGTCGATGGTAAGATTCTATATTTAACCGTATTTGTCAATTGAATATTTCTATCTTAATATTATTATTATTAATTGTTATTCACTAAAAGTAAATCTAATAACAATGGTGGAAAAAATAAATCTGGTTCAAATATGTGCTCTACTTTTGTTCATAATTAGCATCAATCAGTGGTGAAGACCCTTCATTTATCCAATAGGTGTTAAGCTACAGGTAAGATTTTTATCTAATCTTTACAAAATACATCATTTGCTATGTTTTTTTGTGTCGCTTCTTGAATGTTTTTGTTATTTTCAGGTTAGTCTAAATCTCTTGATAAATCGATTGCTACTACACAGATTGTTTGTTGGTAGCTACTTTGCCCAATTTCATGCATTGATTTTAAGGTTTTTTTTTGATGTTTTCCTGTTGTTTTTTTTAATGTTTTTTATGTGTTGTAGGTTTTGCAAGGTTTGTAGTGAGGCAACATTGGATTAAAGTGATCTATTTGTCGAAAAAGCATTGTATTGATGGGGAAGAAGAAGCCAGTAGCGCGTGAAAAGGATAACCTTGGAGTTACGGTGGTGGGTAAGTCGAAAAAAGAAAGTTGTGGTGATTGATGATGATGAGTATTCGATTGTGACTGAATTATCGGATGAGAGGTCGGTTCAGGGAGAGGAGCAAGTCATGGCGCCGGTTGGTGGTAAGAGAAAGGGGAAGAAGGGTAAGAATACGTGAGTGAATGAGGATGTTGATGATGATGGGGATGGGGATGAGGATGAAGGTTTGGAGATTCTGTTTGCTGGTGAGAAGAAATCGAAGGCGAAGGGCGAGTGGATTAACATAGCCTAAAGTGGTGGTTATAAAACCTCCATTGCTCTCAAGCTTTTCTGAAAAGTGGATGATGAGAAAATAGGTAAAATTAAATTTAAAGTCTTTCTAGAGTCTAGACAAGAAATGCTACTTTGTTAATTGGTTTGTAATCTTGAGATTGGTTATGCAGATACAACATAGCTTGATGGAGTTGAGAGCTGACCAGGAGCCAGCAGAACCTACACAAAGTCAAAGTCAGACATCGGAATGTTCATCAGAAGAGAAAGATGAGCTTTCTGGACTCAAAGCTGGATTTTTATTATTATTATTATTATTATTATTATTATTATTAATCCATTATGAATGACACACATCTATAGATAAAATTTTAATAGTTAAAATGGGGAGGCCATGGTTGAAGCAAACTCCTTGAAGAATAAATCCAACTACAATATAGAAGATATATCGCCTAGGAATATGCTTAATTCTACATATAATTTAACTCATAAGTGTATAATTAAAATTGAAAATGCATTTTAACAAGATATATTTTAATTACTCAAATTCAGTGTCAGCAATATTTTACGTTGGTTGCCGGTGAACAAATGGAAATTAGTTTAATTGTATTGAATCAATTAGGCGAGGAAGAAAAACATCTGGTGAGGATGATCATGACAACAGGAGTGACGAAGGCGCTTTTGATTCAGAATCACTTGAGGAATCTAAAGAAGGCGAGTTAAATGAAGTCAAAGAAGATGATGACGTTACGCTCAAGATTAGCTGAATTAGTTTTGTTTTCAAGATGATTTTTTATGATCATAGCGACAAAGCTAGAATATGGCTCTTACTCAACCTTGGTTCAATAGATAAATATGGAGGTATTAGTTCAGGTACATATCGAGTTTCATTATATTGTGGGCCAATAATACATTTAATTTTTGTCCCTGTCGAACCACAGGTTGTGTTTGTAGAGAACTAAGTGGTTAATATTAGGTGTTGGTTTTTTTTAATGTTTGAATAGTTTGTTGATGGTATTATGTTCTAACGGAGTACTATGGACCAGCGTATAAATGGATTTCGTCTCTATCAATCTGATGTGCTCAGCTGCAAAATCAGTTCAGTGCTAACATCACTGCTCTCGCCACTCCAATAAGTCTTCGCTAGAGAATAAGTTAATCACTCTACTTGGGACTCTGATTGGGCATTTAAATGGTGTTCTTTGCTGCTAGATTTACTACATGAACCATGATCAACCTTGGTCAAACCCGTCAACTATGGTCAACAGAAGTCAACCTATTAACACGAGAAGGATATTACGTAGCTCGGTTTGGTACAAGGTAACTACGCGTGTCAGAATTGATTACATAATTGTATTTGTTATATAATTATTCGTGTATTTATTTATTGCCACAACATAATCCAATCATGCATGGTTGATTAATGGTGTTTACAATAGCAGTTGTTGATTGTTTGTTTGAGGAAATAATAATTGTAATAATATCTTTGTTGCTATGAGTACATGATATTGAATTCACACTTCAAGAAAATTGATTGCTATACATTCGATTAGTTAAAAGGCAATTTTATGGTGAGATTTTGGAATTAAATGACGTTGAACATTGTTTTAATGGAGTTTGTGTGACGCAGGTTGTTTTCTCCCGATAATGCAACTTCAAAGTAATCGGCGAGCTGCTCACGAAAAGACAAGAACGCTTATAGGAGAAATAGTAGCTGTGGGGAAGTTTGTTGTGCTGCATATTGGTCATTTTGATCTCGCTTTCCAAGCCTCAAAGGCAGGTACTCCATTCTTATATCATTTACTATATAAAACCGTTTTTATGAAGACGGGTCAATTCGGGTTGTATCTATTAAGAATGATCTGCACCTGTTTTTTTTTATCAATTTGGGGTTGCAGGCTGCTGAATCATTCACAGCGCGCAACGCGCGCAGGTTGAAGTCAAGTGACCGCCGCTGTTTAATGTGAACCCATATTCCATTCAGCTGAATTTATGTAAATCTTATTAATTAAGTTCGAACCGAGCATGGCCAATATATACAAAACTATCATCCAAGATTAAAACAGTAGCATGTTATTATTTGTTACTGTTTACTTTAACCCTTTCAACCAATTACCTTTATATTTTGTAAAATTTTATAAATTTGACACGTTAGCATTAAAATAAAAACCAAATTCATCTGTTCTCATGGCATGAGCCAGCCCAAAAAATCAGTTCTTTTTTTATCGTGTCTAAAATTGCCACCCCTTTGTAAAGTTTTATTATTACAATAACACTAGAAATTGTTTGAACAAAAGTATTTTGGTAGCTCAATGTGATGATTTGATTACTTTTAGTAAAAAGAAACAAATTTAAACAAAACCTTACGTTATTTAGTTTCGTTAAATTGTGTTTACTCCATTTTTATTGTTTTTAGAATGACAAGCACAGACCAAAACCAAAAACCACCATCTTGAATGGTGACAAAAGCTGTTAGGTGAAGTCATTGAATCCGAAAGAAGCCTCATTGAAGGAATTACGGAACTGAAGCTAAAGTTGCCAATATCCGTGCAAAATCAATTGAGTTGAGAATGCACATTGTATGTAAATATGCTTGAGAAGTAGGTTAGATGAAAAATAGATTAGCGTATTCGTTTTTTGAGAGATTGTGAATTTTGTTTGCAACTACGCAGTCGTTGATGCAATGTTTGAATCGGTTATTGATGTGCCATGTAAAAATCGCGCAACGCGCGTAGATAAATAAACCTAGTTTATATAATATCCTACAAGAATGGGGACAATCATTTAGACATGCATATGTTTATAGTATATAATCCTATTTAATGGGGCACTATAATTGTCTTTTAAACATTGTTTTGTTGTTCTTTAAAATAATTAAATAATAACTACAGTGATATACATGTTTTGTAATTTGTGGTTAGGGAGTAACCATAAGTTTTGTTAAATTATACAAGACGCACGTACGATTACCATATAAAAGTTTCATCCTAGGACGTTGTACCTTTTATAAAAAGAAAAATCTATCAACAAATTATAAAATATTATATAATATTAAAATAATAACCACAATCATTTAACTACAGCCAACATCATATTATTTTTTTCATAGAAAACATTTGCGGAGTAATTAAATAAAAAGGACTTTACTGTTTATAGATTGTCATGTTTATAACAAGTAAACTATGGATAGTTCGGTCTTTAATTGCATTTTTTTATTAACAAATAAAGAGCATGTAATCGTGCCACACTTATTTAATTATATATATATACATTTACTAAATCTTTGCAATAGTGTTTTAACGGCGCCGTTAAAGTCCACGTTCGTTCTTGACACATGGTCCACCGTCATCTTTCACTCGTCTCTTTCTCCTTGATTGCCACGTTTCAAAGTCTTTACACCTCATAACCCACCATCGCTACCACATACCTTTCATCCTTTCAATCTCCTTTCCCTGGCTTTTAGATGGTTCTTCTGAAATCTTGAAAAAATCGTCATCCTAGGCTTCTTCTCCGGCGCCAGCACAATTTACTTTCACACAAGCGATGGTTGTTCACAGCGGCGTAAGGGGTGGACCCGATGATGATGATGATGATGGTTGAGCAGCGGTGTTTCCTGTGGTCCAGACACAATCTCCGTCAACCAAGGTAAATCCCACGACCCTGTTTTTTTTGGTGAACGTTGGCAGTGATGGTGGTTGCCGGCGGTGGAGACTTTCTCACACCGTCGGTCAATGGTGTTCTCCACCGGCGGTGATGAAAAACTGTACAACCACCAACGCCAACACAGATCTCTATCTGATTGTTTATTTATTTAGCCTTTTTTTGTCAGAACCACCACCGTTGTCGTCGATGAAGATGGTAGTGATGCCTGGGTTTTATAGTGAGACAAAGAAAAAGTTAGAGAGGTGTAGGATTGAGTGTTTGGGTGAAGCAGGAGAGAGAGAATGAACATGTATGTGTTTAGATGTGCATATTCCTTTAGACTTTAGTAAAATTTTTTTTCTATTTTTTTGCTGATATAAGATCAACAATTTGGTTCAAAACTTGATGTCTTTGGTAGGTACCGATGAGATGACAATTTTATACACAGAAATTGCTTCTTCATGATGATGTTTTTGTCATTATTAATAGCATATATTAGTATATATCTACTATTGTTTTCCCTTTGATAAACATTTGTGGTGCTATATTAGTTGCTGTGACGACGACATTTGCTCTAATTTTGAACACGTTAAATGAATAAGAGGCGTTATTTTGGCGCGATAGTATTTTCAACCCTAATTAGTAGTTAATGAGTTAGATGATGCGCATGCTTTGTGCTCGATTTTTTCCGTTTAACAAACTCGATACCTAACGATTGGCTCCCCGCAACGTGGGGTGCCACTGTCGTGGGTTCACTAAACAGGGCCACGCATCGCTTTGAAGGGGCTGGGGCATTTTTTTCCGCTCCGTAATGTAATTTACGTGTTTTCGACCAAAATTTTTATACGTCCCGACGCGAAGCGCGGGGTAAAAAACTAGTTGTTTATAAGTGAAAAGGCAAACTCTTTTGGATTTATTTAGAGTTCCATGTTTTAGGTTTTCGTAACCAATAAATTATCAAGACTTATCAAACTATATTTTAACTGTTCAATTAAGGATTTTAATTTCTGGATAAGTACGTGGATAGTATTAATAGGAATATTATTTTTGATACGCCCACGGACACATACGTAAATTATATAATCTTTTTTTTATATTTTATATTCTTAACAAAGTATCTTTTATATATACTGATTTTTAATCAATTTTAATATGGGGTCACGTTCAAGGAAATGGATAGATAATTGCATGTGGTAGTCGTGGCTCATTTCTTATTCTAAAAAAGATTTTAATTAATATGTATTGTTATAACTTGTAAAATTTGTTTGCTTATCGAACACCAAAAGAAATCAGTCGATTACAGAAGAATATTTTATTTTAATTGAACTTGGAAAAAACGAAATTTAAACATAACCAAATTCCAAGTAGATTGGTTTTCGATTTTCGAATTGGATTAGTATGAACCGATTTCGAATTTCATTCTCGAATTGAAATCAATTATGTGATTGTTGTGTGATACATGTATTTGATATTTGAATGAGGTCGCATGTATCAACTTTACTACTACTAGATTGATGATGTAAAGAAGATGAATAATTTATAAACTAAAACGTTATATCCGATTTGTAAGATTAATAAAAAAAAAACACATTTTTGTTTGTTTGTCTACCGATTATTTGAAATGCCATTAGTGATTGATATATTAGTTTGTAAGCATTTACATATTATGATTGATTATGAAAGTATAAGTCAGTTTTGAATAAATGTTTTGAAGTGGTTGTATGGTAGAAATGGTCTCGGATGACTACTAAACAATGACATTGACATTATATTTAAAAACTCTTTTAAGTATCTAATGTTAATGACAATTTAGTAATTTAAAATAAAATGAATGTATAAATAATGAAAGTGTGTGGGGTCACGGACTTATGCCAATATTTTTTTTTTGAACGGCCAACAAAATTTTTTATTAATCGCCTAGGCTAGCGGGGTACTAGCAAATCACCCATGTACAAAATATCATAACAAACCACCAACTACAAACACTAGTACATATTCTCTAAAGGATTCGACAATTAAAATCTACGCCACCTATTCCAAGTTAAGTCACCTTGTTTCGCCCTTGTTCTAATCCATAGTAAACTTCTCGCCTTTATTACGCTGATAATTCTTGTAGAGACACTTGCTTTTCAAAGAACACCACTTCATTCCAATTATGAGATGAGTTGCCACCTAGATTCTCTTGCCCAGCTAACTTCCATATTTTCCTTTGTACCCTTGAATTATTCTGCACAACAGAAGCCACCAAATTGAAGTCCTACCAGCTGCAACTATTTTCAACAGCCCTGAATTCGAGCAACAGCAGCCCCAACCCAGCCCCGGACCCATTATCACCCACCGCAGAGCTACTCGGGCATCTAATGACCCGTAACAGGTCTGATAATACAGCAGTCGCTACTGTCCCAACCCAGATTCGACCCATTTCCAAGTCCAGTCCAGTCCCGTATGATAAACCCGCTCCGAACAGATGCAAACTTGTTTTCCTTTTTCTTTTTTCCTACCTTCTGCAGAATAGTTCCACCCTTACAAGACACTTACCACCCAATATTGTGTACCTGGAACCCACGCCATTTATCCCAATCCAGACCTTGTTGTTTTGTTCTCGCCTTCACCCACAAATAACTTCTAGCTTTTATCTCGCCCATACTTTGTTGTAGCGAACATTGCTTCTGGTTAAACACCACATCGTTTCTATTTCTCCATATACACCAAATTGTCGTCAAGCAAACCGCATAGAATACCTTTTTAGTCTTCACAGTCCCCCCACTATACTTGTACATAGTGAGCAGATCTCGAAATTCAAAAGCGAACACGTTCCCCATCTTGCACCATTGAGAAATAAGTTGCCAGACGGATTGCGCGAAGCCACACGATACAAATAGATGTTCTATTGTTTCTTCATTTTCACCACATATAGGACAAAGTGTTGAACCCACGTTTATATTACGCCTAAACAGTGCTGTTTTAGTCGGTAGTCTACCTAACGCCGCCCGCCAAGCCAGGATCCAGACTTTCTTCGGAACCCAAGAGTTTTGTTGAACCACAAACGCCGGTGCAGCAGCTCTAACATCCTGCAACGCCTTTTTTACATCTGAAACCCGAAACCCACCTGCATCGCCCAACCCCCAAACCCATTTATCCCGTTCTACACCAACTGTAGGACATGAAACCAGACCCAAAAATGCAGCCAACTCACTTGCAGCCCCAACACCCAAACCCGAAGAAGACCAATCCCAAACCCAGCCCAACCCGTCCGTCGAGACCCGATCAGCGACTGCAGCGAATTTATTCACTGCAGCCTGAAACAGTACAGGAAACCTAACCGCCAGAGGCGATTCCAAAGCCCAAGTGTCCAGCCAAAACAATATACCCAACCCGTCCCCAACCACCCCTTTGATTTTGCTTCCAACATCGACCCCAGCCTCCTTAAGCGACTGAATTGCCCCTGCTATGTTTTTCCATGTACCCGGGGCCGATAACCTGGCAGGAATCACATTCCAATCCCTCGATGTGTGATGCAAAGACCATATTACCCTTCTCCATAAACTTCCTTGGTCCACCTTGAAGCGCCACCACCACTTCGCCAATAACGCCAAGTTTGCATCTTTCAACGAACCAAAACCAAGACCCCCCGCATCCATAGGCATAATCACATTATCCCACGCGACCCAATTCATCGGCTATTAGTGATAATTAATAAGTGTAATAAAGTCCGAAGACAAAAGTTAATTATATAGAAATGCATGATGTTGTCATTGAGATTATCAATAAGATATTCTTAATTATTTTAATGGAGGATTGAAAATGACATCGAAACTAGCAACTTGGATAATAGTGGGAAAACACATAATTACACCGAGGTGAAGGAGCGTGTGCGTATAAAGGACCCATTAATACATTAGTTTATTTTTTTGATAGGCGAACAGCTGTGTGACAACCATTTTTGTGGGGCGCCGTGTCCAAGAATCGACTACTCGACCTTCAGCAGCCCTCGCCTTCTCTCGATGCGCGGAAACCCGACCCCACCCGCCCGAAGGACCCATTAATACATTAGTTTATATATATTCAAAGGCTCAAGGCGGATAGATTTTTTTTAATAGCCAAAGATGTTGCATCTCCTGTATTATTACATTAATAATTCTAAATTACAACACTTTTGCAAGGATTAAACGTTGAACTGAACCTTAAACCTTCCATCTAAAAGGCATATGTCTGTATCAAATGGGCTAGCCTCACGTTAACACTCAAAGCTTATAGGTAGTTTAAATCTAAGAGTTTTAAAATAACATACAACAAAACTTGCAACTGGGGTAATACTGGTGGGGACACACTTTCAGAGATCACGAGGTGAAGGAGCGTGTGCATCATATTGGAGAGGATTCATAACGAATAACATAAATACAACTATGAGTAAACTGCAATTAATTCATGCCTCTAATGTCAAACTTTTGCTCCATGATTCCCTGCTGTTTCTTTTCGTTCGTTCAATGTTCCTGAGCCTAACTACCATCAATCAGACATTATGTTTTTTTTTTGAACGGCCAACAAATTGGAATCACTCACGGAACACTGGAGTATCATCGTGCCACCAGTGTTGCCACGCGATCATATTCCACCACCAAGTCACCAATTCAGGAGGAAACTCATAATTATGAGAAAACCCCCTATGTGAGATTCGAACCCAGGACCTCATGGCCCCTAAGTCTTATCTCACCACCAAGACCTTATGTTTTTTTTAATCAGCAAACTTCACTTTTTCATTCATCACCAAATTAGTTTTACATGGTTTGTACCTAGCAAGGTGCTAACTACAAGTCAATTCACCCAATACATGTCTTACACTATCATACCACTCCCTCTAAGTTATAGGAAGATCAAATTTCACCCAATTATCCTATGTCCACCCCGATTGCTTGTATATATGTTTCACCCATGTAAACGCCATTGCTTGTGCTTCACCGAAAATGCTTGTGACATTTATTCTCTTGCCGTTGAAGATTAATTCGTTTCTTGCTCTCCAAAGCGTCCAACAAGCCGCGAGAATGACAATCCTAATGAGCTTTCTTTTCTTCTCATGTGCATTGACCACTTTAAATAATTTCAATAAGTCTTTAACTTAAAACGCTTAAATTGGGGGGGGGGGGGGATACCAATCCATGCGCTAATCTTTTGCCATAAAATCGACGCCGTGTAACAGGAGGTAAAGAGATGATCCGCGTCCTCATTCCCATCGCCGCATAATCTACATGTTTCTGACCCGTTTAAGATCTTTCTTTTCTTCAACCCAACGAGCGTAGGGAGCCGGTCTTGTATCGCCCTCCATCCACAAATAGCCACCTTTTTTGGTACTCCTTTAACCCACTCGAATGGGTAAAAAGGAACTGCGTATCTTGATAATAGCTTCCTGCACTCTGCAGCCGAATACAAACCGTCTTTGCTCGACGTCCAGACCCACTCATCCGCTGCAACTGTGACCCCGAGGCCTTGCAATAAGGCGCCCAACTGTGAAATCCGCAACACCTCTTCTGCGGACAGCGACGCTCTTTTCCATCCCCAACCCTGCAACCTTTGACCCACTGTGACAGCTTTTTCAGCCTCTAGTTGAAATAAAACTGGAAATTTCAGCATCAGAGGAGTATCCCCAACCAACAAATCCACCCAAAATCGAATGTCCGACCCGTTACCCAGTTTTCCTTTTATAATATTCCTCATGTCAAGGTCTTGATCCAACAAGTCTTTACCCACCTTAACAATAGCATTCCAAGTTCCACCCATACCCGCTTTTACCGGAAGATAAGTCAAAGCATTTCGACTACAATGAATTGCCGAAATAACTTTATGCCATAGTGAATCTTTTTCGTGCTTGAACCTCCACCACCACTTCAATAGGAGGCTTTCGTTCATCACTTTTAGCGAGCATAAACCCCACCCCCCCCCCCCTTTTCGACCGGTCCGATCACCCTTTCCCAAGCAATCCAATTGGTTTTTGCTTTTTCCTCGTCGCCACCCCAAAAGAATCTTCTTCTTAGTGCCTCAAGTTTATCAAGTACACCTTTGGGAGCTCTAAAAAGCGAAAAGACGTACAATGGCAAGCTATCCAAAACGGCCCTTAAGGAGTACCACTCGCCCACCAATTGATAGTTTTCTTGCTTTCCATTTTGTAAGTCGGTTTTTAAAACACTCCAACACTCCATTCCAATGTCTCGCTTGATTCATGTTAACACCAATCGACACCCCTAAGTACTTGAGCGGGAACCTCCCCGATTTGCACTTCAATTCGTTTGCCAAATGATCAAGTGCCTCATTATCAACTCCCACCCCGTGTAGAATCGTCTTATTATAGTTCATTTTCAGCCCCGATATCAAATAAAAGCATATCATAAGTCTTAACACATTTCTTATATTGGTTTCACTCCAATCTCCCATGTATACAATATCGTCGGCGTACATAAGATGGGTCATTTCGGGTCCATTTTGTGGCAGCCGCACGCCTTTTATCAGCCCCCCTTCTTTCGCTTTCAAAACAAAACTCGTGAGCGCTTCCATGGCAAAGATAAAAATGAAAGGGGACAACGGGTCACCTTGCCGGACGCCTCTAAAACATTGGCATTCCCAAGTCGGTGCCCCATTAATCAATACCGACGCCCGAGATGATTCAAGAACACCCATAACCCATTTAATCCACCTATTCGAGAAAGCCATTTGTACTAAAACAGACCGGATAAAGCTCCAACTTATTAAGTCATAAGCTTTTTCCAAATCCACTTTTAGCACAAAGGCTTTTGACTTCATGCGTTTTACCCATGACAAGATTTCATTCAACATGAGAGGCCCATATAGTATATTCCTACCCGCCATAAACCCGGATTGGAAAACGGATACAACCGACCCTATAACCCCTTTCAATCTGTTCGCCATCACCTTAGATATGATTTTTGATATACATCCAATGAGACTTAACGGTCGGAAGTCATTGAATGTGATTGGGTCCGAACCTTTGGGTATAAGCGCAATGAATGACGAACTACAACCCCTACTGATGGTCCCTTCTTCGAAAAAATTCCCCATAACCGATATCACGTCATTTTTCAATAATTCCTAAAAATGCTTCAAAAACCCAAAAGTAAAACCGTCGGGCCCCGGTGCCTTATCCGTCCCACAATCCCAAATTGCATCTTTTACTTCCGACATCGTGAATGGGACAACAAGGCTGTTGGCTTCGTCAACCGACAGTTGTTTTATGTTAGGACAAGAGAAGCTTGGTCTTGAATTGGTCGGCTCACGAAACTTACCCGCAAAAAACTTTCTAGCCTCCGTCTTCATTCGCGTAGGCTCCACAATCCATTCCTCATTCACCATAATTCCCCCAACCTACTTGAACCCTCATTGTGCTTGATTATCCCGTGAAAAAGGAGGTATTTTCGTCCCCCTCAATCGCCCATTTTAGTCGAGCCTTCTGTTTCAAGTTTTGCGCGATCTCCAAATTAATCTCTTCTAAGTCTTGTTTGTTTTCGGCCCATAACAATAACTCTTCATCAGTTAATGGTCTATCTTCAATCAAACCATCCAAATCAGTGATCTTCACCTTACATTCATTTTTAATCATATCTCTACTCGCATGACGGAATTGCATCCAATTTCTCAGAACTGCTTTAATCTTCCTAAGTTTGTTAGCCAAGATGATATCTGGGGTACCATCACATGAAAATCCGTGTAGAGCCCCGGAAACCACTTGATCGATACACTGTATAGACAAACAGGAATTATAAAAACGAAAGGGGGTAGAACCGAATTTCCCTTTTCTGTTGATAACATGACTGGGCTATGGTCTGATGTGAGCCTCGGATGGGCCGTAACCGAAGTAGTAGGCCATCTCTCCCAAAAACCTTGTGATACCAAAACGCGAACGATTTTGCTAAGTTGATTACCACCATCCGCAACACGAGTAAACTTACGACATCCCATGGGATATTCATAAAGCTCATTTGCTTCAATAAACGCGTTAAATTCTTCGGCACATCTCGGGTTAAATATCGTATTCATTCTTTCCTCCGCACATCTTACTGCATTAAAGTCGCACAGGACGACCCACATCCCCTGGTTACTAGAAACGCAACTGGTTATGGCATCCCACAACTGAATTTTTAACTGTAGGTTTTGGGGTGCGTATACATTAATAATGTTTAAAGCTTCACCGGTTTGTACGACCATCGCGGATACACATAAGAAGTTTATGTGTCGTATAATGCCCACTTTCTGAAAGACTCTGGGGTCCCAACAACATAGTAACCTACCGGATCTTCCTTTCGCGTTCACTCAATCGAATTCCACCCTGCCCCTTCCCCAAATATTCTGTACATTGACTCTTGACTCATCACTTAGCATCGTTTCTTGTATTGCAACGAACTCAGGCTTCAAATCTCTTATTACTTCACCCACAGAAAGGAGCTTTTTCTCCTCCCCAATCGCCCTAACATTGAAGGTGAGGATCTTCATGGATAACCATCTCCTTCCTCCCTAATGGATTTCCCAACATCATTATGTGAAATATCAACTTTACTCTCAATGTTACGTCCTGATAACACCACCACCCCCACCACCACCATTGTCTCATAGGTGCATTGCAAAATCTTGTCTAATATCATAATCATACTCGGTTATAAAATATTGTCTCATACCTAGCCTATTGCCTGTCGGGTATCGGGTATACCCGTATAGCGTTATGATTTTTATGTATATATTTTATTTACTATCCTTTATAGTTTTTGTTTTTAAAATATTTACAATATATTAAATTATGATAAATAACCCATAACGGGTCAACTTATCCTATACAGTGTACAAAAAAATGAGAAGGGTGAGAAAGATACAAAAAAACATAATGGATCACGAGTTATAACACAATGGGTCACAAAATATAACACAATTGCAATAAACATAACACAATACCGAATAAAAAAGAAAAATGAATCATAAAAATGATGCAATAGTGAAAATAAAGAAAAGGCACAATGCAATGTTAAAAAACACAATTGTATACAAGCTAAAAAGCCACAAAATAAAAAACCTAACAATTAAGATCGTAGGGTTCGATGAGATGGCTACAATGCCACTTAATAAATTCAATCGGACTCCGTTTATTACCCTTCCTATTATTTATTTCACAGTGTATTTGATTATAACCCATAACATATATCTCATCATCAACATAATAATATTTGAAATATTTAAAAGTGTGTGTGTGCATGTATAGGGTAGAGGTAGTGTAAAAGGGGTGTTTTCCACCCATTTTTATTGTTTTGATTTATTTATTAAAAAGTAACGTAAAAACATAACAGGCCTAAGAAAAAAATTATGTTATACAAATCACACACTTCATAAGATTGTTCGCTCCACACTCTGCGGATAATGCTAAACTAGGGGTGTAAACAAACCGAGCCGAGATCGAGCCTAACTAGGCTCGAGCTCGGCTCGTCATGCTTTTATGAAGCTCGAGCTCGGCTCGGTTCGAGCCTAATACTTTGAGCTCGAGCTCGGCTCGAAATAACTTTAGAACAATTTTAAAGGGCTAAAACTTGGGCTCGAGCTCGCTTTGATAGCTTAAACGAGCCAAAGCTCGGCTAGATCTCGGCTCGCCAATGTTAAATAGAAGGTATGCTATAAATGAAATAATATAATAATATAAAATTTGTTTTGGCTCATTGAGACTACCGAGCCTAAACGGTCTAAGTATAAAAAGCTCGAGCTCAGGCTCGATAACTAAACGAGTCATTTTTTAAGCTCGGGCTCGTTAAGGCTCGGCTCGTTTGAGATTTTTACCGATCCGATCCCGAGTAGCTCTCAAGCCGTTGCACATCATTTACACCCCAATAAACGCTACTCTCGAATCAAGATGAACCAAGCAAATATCATAAGCTTGACAAGTAATCGAACCTCAACTGCTTACCTGAAACTAGAAAGCATCAAGAGGTCTTTGATTGGGTTGTAATGTAGGCATGAGTTAAGGTGTAGATATTTTTGGGAGAAGTGGCTAAAAGGTAGCAAAAGTATTTGTCTCCATATTTTTTATGTCTTCTCGGTTTTCGTGACTTTGCGAGGTCACTGTACAACTGTCGAGTCACTACTAACTTAAGTTCGACTCTTATTCGGATAGGGAAGGCTTTACACATTTTTAAATAACCCGCTTATATGGTGATGGAAAGATACCAAGGTCGTCCAAGTATAACCAATTGTTTAATTTCTGCTCATATTATGAATCTTTAAAAGTTGTCAATTTTTCAAGACTACCACTGACTATTGAGCAGGTGATGATGGTCATCAAAGTACTTGCATCAACTGATTTGAAGAGGGTCAATTGTAGTTTCCAGTAATACCTCCCATTGTTGAGAAAAAGATGGTTTTTCCCGGATGAAATGCAAATTGGATTCATGGAAGAAGAGAAGGATTTCCCATTCCTTAGCCCGAAAGATATGTGGCCATGAAAGGCGATACTTGAGCTTTTAGTACCGAGTTGTAGTCAACGTCTAGTCAAACCAAAAGATAAGTTTTTGTGGGGGATGATAAAGTAAAACATAAAATAAAATAAAACAAAAATAATTCTGGTAATCAATATTAAGAGAATGGGTGTTTAGGCTTTTTACTAACCATTTTAACTTCGTTAACTAAGCTTCATTGTGGATAATAAAAGCTTACCTTGTTTTTAGGTAAGAAGTTATGTATGTTAATGTGTGCACTAATGAACTCCTTTTCCAGGGGTCGTTTCACACTCAACCATATTGGAGCAAAATCGACGAGGAAACCCTCCGCAAGGTCGGATTAGGTATAACTTGTTAACAGAATCCGCAATGATACTATTCAACCGTTGGGAACCTTTTAGATTCAAGAAGAAAAAATAGTCATAAGTAATCAGCAGAGAAGCCATTCAACACTGAGTTTTAATATTAAAAATATATTACTTTTTAATCCTCAATAAACCAAGTCCTTTGGTATCTCGATCCTATATCCCACAATGGCAAAAGTTACCAAACCCAAGTCCCGAACCAAAAACTCTAATCCTCTATTAAAGCAATTAACATGTTGGCCTTACATAAACAAAGGCAACATGAATGTTTTGTACAAACAAAATACAAGCTTAATAATAAAATTACAAGGATTTGGGAAACTCACATTACCATAGATAGTGCCGCCTATATTAACTTTAATATGGTATTTTCCTACTTAAAGTAATTCAACACACACAAACACACCTCTTATTAATCCATAACTTAGTTTAATTAACAAAGGGGTTGAATCTCCCAAACACCCGCAAGAACTTTAGCTGCCCGTTGCCTACCTTGGGGCGAGGGGAGGACCCTATTTACATAATCTGGACTTGAGGCACGGCCGATGGTCCACTTTGTAGGCCCCATTTGACCTCACATCTTTAGTAAAATATATGTGTGTCGTTTTTTGGATGAGGCACGACTCGTGCTTGGCAAGGCACAAGGCGTGTCTTGCCTCCTGATCAGCGGGATCTTCGTTTTTCAATAAACAAACTTAATAGATAGGTACTTTAATAAAATATGTAGTTTACATGGTCATATTGCTTTGCCTAATTGGTGACTTGACAAGCTCTTTCGATAAAGAATCCCATGACCATTAACCTTCGCTAATCCCACTAATTCCATGCCCACTCAATTATTATACTTGTCATAAGCCTATGATATTCAACTGAACAATAAAAGTAACAATAAGAGAATGCCAATAGTTTATATATGAAAAGTATAATTAGGTGTCACCTAAAAACCATCAATTAACGAAACATAACAAACAAAATTTTACTGGTTTTTAAAATAATATCATATACGATTACAATATAATTACTCATGCTACTTTATTTTATATAGCTTGACTTCGACATAATTATTTAATGCGATCTGCATGTGAGCATGTCAAACATAATGTTTCTATCATTATTACGAGATTTAGGGGTGTAAAAGAGCTGCGTCGGGCCCAAGCTTGACTGGGCTCGAGCTCGGCTCGTCATGCTTTTATGAAACTCGAGCTCGGCTCGGTTCGAGCCTAATACTTAGAGCTCAAACTCGACTCGAAAGTAAAACCCAAGGGCTCGAGCTTGGCTCGAAATAATTATAGAACAATTTAAAAGAAGCTAAAAGCTCGGCTCGAACTCGCTTTGATACCTTAAAAGTGCCAAAGCTCGCTCGAGCTCGACTCGCCAATTAGGGATGGCAATGGGTCGGGGTCTGGTAGGGTATATACCAAACCCGTACCCGTTTATAAAACCGTATACCAAACCCGACCCGATACCCGTCGGGTATTGTCAGGTAATTACCCGTTGGGTATTGGCTATACCCACGGGTATCGGATATACCCATTATTTTGTTAAAAAATTACCCGTTGAGATTTGTAGTAGAAAATACCCATAAAATTTTAACGTTTCATTCTTCTATGACAGAAATTAATAGGATTTGGGGAGGTTTGGAAACAATAAATATATAAGGAAATGATATTTTAGAAGTACAAAGAGACAGACATACTAAATGTATAAAAAAATATATATTATAAATAAATTATATCGGGTATTTTTGCGGGTAATCGAATATCCATATATCGGGTAATCGAGTCGGGTATCGCAATATACCATACCCGAACCCGAAACAAAATAAAATTTTAAACCGAAACCCGGATCCGTACCCATCGGGTATCGAGTATACCTGTCCCAAATATTTCGGGTTTCGGGTATACCCATGGGGTTCGGGTTCTTTTGTCATCCCTATCGCCAATGTTAAATAGTAGGTATACTATATATTTTGGGCTCGTTTAGGCTCGCGAGCCTAAACGGTCTTTGTATGAAAAGCTCGAGCTCGGGCTCAATAACTAAACGAGTCATGTTTCAAGCTCGAGCTTGGGCTCAGGCTCGTTAAGGCTCGGCTCATTCGAGCTTCTTACCGATCCGATCCCAAGTAGCTCTCGAGCCGTTGCGCATCATTTACACCCTACAGGATTAAACCATTTCCTTAACATGAGGTGAAGTTTAATGTGAAAATACGAGTAATGTGACACCTACGTGGAGTTGCAAATTAACCGACGTTACACTTTCATATTTTAATAACAAGTTCCATGTAGTTTCGTACATAACATGCATTTTAGGCATTTATCAATCCGCGGGGATATACATATGCATATTAACAACCAGAATTTTTAACGTACCAAGATGATACTGACACTCGGTATAGCAATCGAGGTGTGTTTTATATCAATTGAAAACTATAAAACGAATACACGTACCGGTATTGTTCGGTTGGTGGTGGTTCAGCTCGTTACGGTACCGGTATAGTATCAGCACTCGATACAACTTACGTTACCGAAAACATATTTTATTACGAATACAACTCTACGTTCAACGAAGTTTATACCGTCACATTGAAAAAACCATAAAAACGAATATGGTACCGGTACTGATGTTCACTCCCACGTTGCAGACACAGGGATCAGAAAACTGTGCTGAGTAATAAGCAAGCAATGACCAAATCCGAGAAAATCACAAAATAAAAACATGAATTTATACCACCAAGTGATACCAAAGGTATACAACGGTACACACGAACTTATACCGCAAGTTGACGTAAACGAAGACAGATTCACTATAAAAAAAAGAGAGAATAAGAAAAAAAAAACACTACAGGACAAAAATGATAGAAGATAAAAAAAGTAAAAAAAATAATAGAATTTTTTTTAATAATAGATTGAATAGAAAAACACTATTCATAAGAAGCTTGAATATTTGTTAATATAAATTGTAATTTTCCGTGTGTCACGGCGGCATCAAAACGTAAAGTTAGTCGAATTTATACCGTCTAGTGAAAACGTATCATATTTGATCTGACGCGTTTCCGAACAAAATTTACGTCTTAACATGGACCAACTAAAAACGTACATAAAAATAAGCACAAAAATGTATTATATTTAACTTGACTTGTTTCCGAAAAAAAAAATTACGTCGAAATGTAGACCAAATTGAATTTATATCGACATATATAAAGATAAACAACGTCGATTGGAACAAACATAAAGCGAAACTCAAAGGGGGTGAAACTTATTACACTGGTAATCAGATAAAGTTTATTGTTTTGGCTGAAGTTGCTACTACATTAAAAATTCATAGAATTCTCCTAGCTGGTTTTAGAATTAAGATATATTTAAGTTACCCATCAACAATGGTCCAGTTTTGAAGGGTTGGAGTTTAGATGAATGGCACCTGGTTGTTAAATTATACCAACTGTTTTGGTTTTCTGTTTTGTATCTTTGTGATGCTGTATAAATATTTGGTCGTGATGGAATAAAAGTTGGTTTTGGCTGTTAAAGAAAAAGAATATGTGCAATATTTAACTTAAGATTACAATTATTGATTAAAAAAGAAATAATTAAACTGTCTTCCTTGATTAACTCATTGAAGCACATGAGATACAGCTATTGATGACGACCATGTGACTGAAATAATTGAACGTGAAAACAAGACATTTGAAATTGCTTTTTATTAAGATTTAGAAGAAATGCATCAATGCTCATGCTTGAACATTAATGACATCCCATGAGATTAATGACGATCATATATCTATTAAAAAAAAAAATCTTTAAACCCCAAGCATCATAAGGTAAGAAACTGCCATTTATATGACCAGAGACTTCAAATGAAATCTCCAAGGAGATGGAATCCAAAGGCCTTTAGTTTTGCAATCAGAACACAGATGGAATACAGTTCAATATCACTGTTTTTATCGATATTCGATTACGTTGGAAGCTGATGAACTCATTGCCAATTGGTATATATATATAAAGATAACTTCATTTTTTTTGTTGACCGGTTTTCTCTTCGTTTCATGATTGTCAAATTACATTAAAACAGGCAGATGGGTAACAAGTTGTGTCGCCACACCCTTCTGAGTCGCAAAACTCAATCTACTAAACACAAACCTCTGTCCCCCTAAAGTCAAAACATTGCTATGAATAACTTGTTGGACCCTTGTCAGGAAACGGATAGATTTCGTTTATTTCATTTAACGAACATCCTCCTTTCCTTGACTTAAAACTTTGAGGTCATTATGTTTTCTCACAAGCATATAATTAGCAAGCTAGAATTGATCTTCATTTAATAATTAATATGTTTTTCAGTAAAACCACACACACTTTTATAATAATTAATTGATTACTTAAATATGACTTTCACACACATTTTTCACTTTTTACAATTAATACATTGTACTAATCAAAATTTTGGTTTTGTTAAATATGATCTTATTCTTTCTTTAAGAAAAAAAAAAGTCTTTTTTTTTTGTAAGTTCAAATGATAACCAACCATACTTATTATGGTTTTATTTTGACCACGTTGGAAGGAACTCATACCAAAGTCGTACAATTAGGACCTCGATATGGGTTTATTCTGTTTATCGTTTCGGAGGTTATGTTCCTAAGTCTAAATGTAAAGAAGTGATGCAAAACAAGAGTGTTCTAAGAATGCTACTTGACTCAAACGTCTAAATTTAGATGTCTTGAGTTATACGAAACGTCTAATTATAATCTGTTGAAAACGTTTAAGAATTTGATAAAATGTCTGCTTGCAATTGGTTTAGAGCGTGGATCTCTTACTTTTTTAAAGTTCTAAAAGTGGACGAGGTGTAGTGTTGGAGGAGGTGGTCCAAAATGGTTTGGTCCACTAGACCGGATTAGTCTGGTTTGGAATGGGTGTGAGCCATACACACACATACATTATTTATTGCTTGTTTAATTGTGTAAACGTGTGGTGTCGTGTAGAGGTTTGGAATGGTTTAGTGTGGAAGAAAAAGTAGCTAGGTTTGGATTGGTTATAGTTTGGAATGATGTGGCAAGTATGGAATTATGGACCGGTCCAGTGTTGTGTATGTGTTTGCCAACCTCTGAACATACTTCACTACAAGAAAGTCGTGAAATAGCGGCAACACCAATAGCAACGACAGGCCATGAGTCGCCGCTATTGCTCAAAACCTTACGTCACAAACGAATATTGATATCGGCCTTTGATCTGATCAGTGATCGTCGCTATTGCTCAATATTATTATAATGCTTATTTTGCGTGACTTCTTTAAATTTAGACTTGTCAAGTGTTTATTTTACCATTTAAGGTCATGTGTTCGAATCTCACAAATAGGTTTTCTCATAATTATGAGTTTTCATCTGAATTGGTAACTTGGTGGTGAAATAAGATCGTGTGGTAACACTGATAACACAATTATACTTCAGTAGTCCGTGAGTTATTCCAACTGACTGTTTAAAAAATAGTAATTTTCCACCTCAAGAAACTATGTGATACGTCAAAACACTAACTATTCATTTGACTTATTTTAATAATCATTTATCATTATTATTATCCGATCCATAGGTTAGTTACTAGAAGATCAAGAAATGCGATAAACCTATAATTGTATTAAGCCTTAGATACACAAAACAATGAATTATTACTACATTTAAAACCAATAAAAAATATATATTATTAAAAACAACCCTTATTACTATTGTTATTATTATTATTAATTATTATTAAACATATACATGTTTACTTTGCGACTGATTATTACTCCCTCCGTCCCATTAGAAGTGTCCACATTCCCTTTTTTATTTGTCCCATTTCATGTGTCCACTTTAAAAAATTAATAGCCAATTTCCAAATTTACCCTTAAAACACAACTAAAATAAACAAAGAATATAATGGACCCACCTATGATAAGGGTATAATTGTCATATGGCAAACAAAAAAAGACAATCATTTAATATGCCTAAAACTTTGTGTTTTTCAAACAAAGACACTTTTAATGGGACGGAGGGAGTATATTAATTTGGTGGCACAAGTGTGGGGTTTTTTTTATGCCTATTTGAATTTGAGGTTATGATGTATGACTGCATTTGTCCCCCTTGTCTCTCACCCCCATCTTGTTCTCATATTATATCATATATCCTTTCTTTGTTTTCTAATCTAGGGTTCAACTTCCACAGCTTTGTTTTCTTTTAATTTCTTCCATTAAAAATTCCCCACTTTTTTTTATCATTTTTTGCACCTTTTTTTATATATTTTTATTGTTTTCTGTTGCTAGCTTGATGTTTGTATAATCATTTCCATGGCTGGTTTGGATTTAGGCACTGCTTCTCGTTACATCCATCATCAACAACAACAACAGTTACATCTTTCCGACCTTCAACTCCATACAACACAACCTGATAATAATAATAATATTAATAATACTAATACTAATACTAATAATAATAATAATAATACTAATAATAATATTAACCACCACCACCACCTCCTGTTCTCCCAACACAACCATAAGTACCACCAAGACCAGGAGGAAGAAGACCATCATGGTGGTCATGATCACCTCGTCTCACCCAACTCCGGTGGTGGTGGTGGTGACGTCATCGGCCGGAGACCAAGAGGCCGTCCAGCTGGATCAAAAAACAAACCAAAACCTCCTGTCATAATAACAAGAGAAAGTGCCAACACACTAAGAGCACATATACTGGAAATAGGAAACGGTTGTGATGTGTTTGACTCAATAGCAACTTATGCAAGAAAAAGACAAAGAGGTATATGTATACTTTCCGGTAGTGGTATTGTAACTAATGTTAATCTCCGGCAACCATCTGCTCCAGGGTCAGTGATGGCGCTTCATGGACGGTTTGAGATATTATCTCTTTCGGGTTCTTTCTTACCACCACCAGCACCACCAGGAGCCACTAGTTTAACCATATTTCTAGCCGGTGGTCAAGGGCAGGTGGTTGGTGGTAACGTGGTTGGAGAGTTGACTGCTGCTGGACCGGTTATTGTTATCGCTTCTTCGTTTACTAATGTTGCTTATGAAAGACTTCCGTTAGAAGATGATGAACCGGATGGTGGTGGGCTGCAGATGCAACCACCGGCTGATGGCGGTGTTGGTGGTGGTGGCGGTGGTGGTGGTGGTGGTGGTGGTAACCCGTTTCCTGACCCGTCTACTGGGCTACCATTTTTTAATCTACCGTTGAATATGGGTCCGAATCATGTTCAGTTGCCTTCGGATTATCCACGGGCTAATAATGGCAATCCGTTCTAATATGGATCGGGTTAGTTATAGTTTATTTTGGATCATAAACATTGTTCACTTATAATCACTGATCAAACTATCTTGTTATCTTTGGGTTATTTTTTATCTTTTTTTCTTGTGATTTTTGTAACTTACTTATATGTTCTGTGAAAAATAGGGTTTTTTTAGCGTTATCAGTTTTATTTTTATTAACGGCGACTTTCATTAAACAAGCCGCTAGAAAGGAGAACAACAAAACAAACATTATTTGGTCTCTATCTTGCTAGTATGACGGAATAAAAGTTTTATTGGCGGTTGAAAAAAAAAATTTGATCTCTTTCTTCAAGGCATAATTCAAGATTTGGGATTTTCAGGAATGTGTCACTGATGATTAAAACGACACTAAGAGTTGATGTTTCCTGATATATTATCAAACATTAATGATGGTTTTGGGGTAGTGGGATGTTTTTGTTTCTGTTGCATTGTTTTCAGTAAGAATAGTAAATATAGCAACAGAAATAAGTAAAAAAATCTTTAAAAATAAATTAATTAAGGAACTTTTTTGAGGTTTTTGTGATGTTATAAATTAATGAACAATAGGTTATTGTTTCTTCTATCTTGCTAGATTTTCTTTTTTTTGAACGGCAAAAAACTTTTATTAAAACCACGAGGCCACTAGCAAGAAACTAGCGACATCATACACCCAATCGCTCAAGGGTGAAACACCAAAAAACATATAACCGACCGCCTTACACCACAAAACAAACCTAAAATTTTTGACACCTAACTTATTTTACAAAGATCACCACTATCACCCCACGGATAGATCATCTCCACCTGTCATCAGCTGTAAGTCTAAGGGAGACACGTTGCATCGAGCTCTTTTACCTGGCGTCTTCGCATAATTTCCGAACAAATCAAAACCATGACAGTCTTTTGATTAGAGAATTTAAGTACAAAGAATAATTCATAATTAATTAGCTGTACTATAAGTTTGTTGTCAATGCTACTTAAACCTATAATTTAATTCACTGTTGTCTATCTTCTTCTCTATTTAAATGCACACCTCCCTCGTTTATTTATTAATTTTTTTTTTTTTTTTTTTTTTTTTTGTGTAATGTGTATCTGAACCCATGCCTAATTGTCCAACCTGAACACACACACACACCTGACACAAAGCACACTAGGTAGCATTTGTATTCAGATACTGAGATTGAATGAAGGACCAGCTTCCATGCAGTGTGAGAATAATTAGAAAACCTACTGTGGGCTAACAAAATGTCAGCTCAATCATTCTTATTACCAAATTATTATCACTTAACTTTGAGTAGGTGTTTGTATTCAAAATGCTGACTATATATTTAACTTTGTTTGTTTTTAGACTAGAGTAATCTATTTCATATGGGTAACATGCATGTCCAATATTTGTTCATTTATGAACTATAATGTATAATTAAGTACTTCATTAATGAATAAGATTCTTCTTTTGTGTAGTGTTTAATTCATAAAAGATGCTAGGGTTTAGTTGTCTACAATTCACAAGGAAAAATCACCATATTTTTCAAGTGATAGGAAGATAAACTATATATAAAATGCTTTATTTCCACATTGAATTTGTGTATTATAAATGGATTTGCATCTGTTGATATGTCATAAGTCAACCGTATTGTTAGATTTACTGGGTATGATTGTGGTATTGTTGTTGATCACATATGTCATCACTAGTTAGCGTGGGTATAGCATTGCTTTAGATTCCTTAAAGATAAAAATAAGCATCAACGTGGGTTAAGGTAATCTTTATTTAGCTTAAAGTTTGTGGTTACCAAGAATAAGTTTGGATGAAGTAATGTATAGCTTTGAGCCTCGAGAAAAAGAAAAAGCTTTGCTCTTTGTATTTTTTTTATATCTCTTTACATTTCTTTTGTATTTTATAATTTATTAAGTGCTAACTGATAGTTGATCGTATAAACTATTCAAAAGCCATTGCCCAATCTGTCAATGAAGTGGCATTTGTAAGAGAGGTTAGGAGAACATGATTCCTTGAATTAAAGGAGTGGTTGGGGCAAAGCTACCAACTCATTTTGGGATATAATTATAAACTTCTCCAATTCTTTTAGTTAATTATAAGGTTTGACATTATTTCATGATGATAATCCATTCAAGTTTAACGACTTACATGTAAATGATACAGTCGATATATAACGCGCTTTAGCATGGGATGATAAGTACATGACTACTTGCATATATCATTTGACAATCAATATTTAAACACGCAAGCGTAGACATAAAAAAATTGGTTGAGGCATATGAGTTTCAAAAACGTCGTCTTAGGTCTAGGATGAAACAAAGAAGGATTGTTAGTTTCTTATATGGAAATTACAAATTTATTGTAAGAAAGCAGTTGGAAAATCAAATGGGGTGCTTGCTAGTTAGGACACATCATTCTTTTCATTGATTTCCTTTAGTGAAGAAATGAGTTTCTTGTTTTTCGCGGTACATGATTTACTAGCTACTCTAAGGTTAAATAGTATCATGATCATTTATGCTCTACTAGCTTGATGGGTAAATTAGAGAAATTAGGATGATCCTAGATTAAGCAAAATTTGCTGTATACGTACTTGTATCAAGCCACTTTGTTGATAAATGACCAATGCTCACCTACTAGCTCAATTAGTCTATGAACATTGCACTCTAATGTTCAAAAGCTAGGTACATGGTTGACGTTAGGCACTCTCCGTTCAAGTTTTATTATTCATGAGTACTCTAGAATGAAGAATGTGCATCATGTATTTCAAACACTTGGGATAATACAGATTTTCAACCATAAATCTAGAAATATCCTTCAATAATAAGCACAATAAGTTAAAAAGTGTGACAGAAGTATGGAGACTCCGGCCATGTCATGTTTGTAAACATGCTCAAGGAACTAAAAGCCATTGCGGATCTCATATATGACAAAGCCAAAAGTGGTTGATATGTTGAACTCTCAAGACAGAGAATAGAATCTCATTTGTGAAAGAAATCTTGGTATAAAATATAACCTCAAAGATCTTAAGCAACTTAAGTAGATATGATATTTGCTTGATCACAAATTTGAGTTAATATATTCTAGGCAGAGTGGCGGTAGTAGAAGATGTCAGGAGGTCACCCATCCTGATACCACTCCCACTTAAGCACGCTTATATGTGGAGTTTTCATGTCCTCCACAGCCCAACTAAGCCCAAAACGCGATGGTGATTTAAGAGGCGGGCCATTTATTATGACCTAAGAAACTCTCCTAGCCACTGCCGACGTGGTATTTGCATAGGGTGTCACATTGGTCCACGTTAATCTTCTCGATAGTCGGTATCGTTACAAGATGAAAGTTGAAATTCATCAATAGTGTACTTAACTCTAAGAAGAGTTCTCCTCTAAGAAACAAGACTTAATAGGCAATTAATTAATTGATGTGTTCAATACTTTTTCAAACTACATCCAACTTTTTTGAAATCTAGAGGAAAATAAAGAGTTTGACAATACAACTTCAGTTTAAAATAGACTTTAAAAAAGGCCTTTGACTACCTCAATTGGGCAGTCTTGGATTCCATCATGACCCAAGTGGACTTTAGTGTGCAATAGAGAAAACGGATCAAAGGTTGTCTTCACATGGCATGTGTTTGGTTTTGGTCAATGGTTCATCCACCACAGAATTCAAAATCAACAAATTAAGGTCTTAGACAAGGTGACACATTCGCCATATTCTTGTTTGTTTTAGCTATAGAAGCGCTTCATGTGATCCTTCTAGAATCTAGAGCTAAATGTATTTTACGGTCATCTAGATTGAAAAAGATAATATCAAGATTTCACATCTTCAATTCACTAATGATGCTTGGATTAGGGGGATTTTGATCCCTCATCACACTAAAAGTTATCTATAATCCTATAACATGGCACCGGCTTAAGGGTATACTTATCCTAAAGAAAGTTGTTTGGTATTGGGTCGGGTACTTTGATGTAATAAGCTTTCTGGCTACTACTAATTGTTGCCAAGCATCTCAATTCCATGCATATGTATGTTTTGGCTTTTCACTAGGTTGTACCTTGCCAAGATACTAAAATAGAGCCCCCATCAAGACACTAACATCTCTGGTTCGACTCTTTGGTGTTCAGTCATTAACTTGCATGACTTTTCAAAATTCAATATCAGTATACAATCTTTACTTAGTAGAAAAATTGGAATAGAGAGCCGGTAAGTATTTGGAATTAGATAGAGGCGGGAAGCAATCCCTCCAACAAATTAAACATTTTATCAAGAATTTCGGTCGCATTTCGAAGGCAGTTTCATTTTATTGTCAGTATAATGCCACTAAGTTTGGGTTTTATGTTGTGTTAGTATTTTGCCTAAATTATGTAGGAATTTCCTACGCAATTATTTCCCTTGAAAAATTTCATAGGAAATCATGCCCCTTTATAGTAGTGTTTGAATTATCTATTTAGATATTTCGATAGTGTTATACTTTCATTAAATGATTGAGGTACTTTAATATAAGAGTGGGTTCAAACACGATTCACAGATATATATTATCCAAGCTATTCCAAACTACAAAACCCACGTCTAACTAAGCAAGCATCATCCAAGTAAATGTTGGCGATTAAATTTTTATTAACCACCAATATCTTTAGCACCTTGCAGGAATTGAATTCTTACCATCATACCATATCCCTCAAAGACCATTTTACAAATTTACCCACCCACTATCGTTAATGGACAAATTTTTAGATCTACGGAGACATGAAGTAAAAATTAATAAGCCAAACTGTTGACCAAACCGACTTAATACCCAGCAGGCTACCACATTGGAGTGAACAAAACTTGAGAGTGAACTGAACCAACCGTCCAGATAAAACATTAAGATTTAAGGCTATGAACAAAACTTGAAAGTGAACTGGACCATCTTGTACATCAAGTTTTGTTCACTCCAACAAGAGGTGCACGTAAAAAATACTACTAGAACCGATAAAAAAAATTCCACTATGGAGCAACCGGTTCCATACCCAACTCTACCTGTCAATTATATATAGGTTTGCAACCCTATGATTTAAAACCGTTTCCAACCCATTTGTACCCGACCCACACTAGTCAAAACCCAGAACCAGAACAAATCACTTTCCACTCCAAAAATTGGTTCACCCGACATGGTTCCACCTTTACCCATTGATTTGTTGACTAGAACTGGAATCCGTTGTAACCTGGAACCGGTTTTGAAAAAGAAAAAAAAAACATTTTTAGAGATGCTTTACTAACAGGTAGATCATTATCTTAAGCTAACTAACTAGCCATGTTATGAAGAAGATTAATCCAAGGAAAAAGTCAAAGGAAAAAGATTGAAATTTTCCAAAAAAAAAAAAAGATTTATCAAGCATAATGCCGGTTAGCATATGTGAATATACTCATACTCGATGCTACAAGCACCATTGTCATCATCTTCACCGCTACCACGACGATCATCATCATGTCAGATTTATTGTAGAGAAATTTAGCACTTGTGGTCAATTGGGAAGCATGTTCATGGTGGAGCCAGGCCATCCCATGTTTGCATACATTGTCAGATTATGCATGGGTGCCTGCTGCTGTTGGTGTTGGTTAGCATTATTATAGGAACCAGGGATCACATGAACAGGGCTGCTGCCACTTTCATCAGACGATTCACTTGAAGGCCCTGCACCACCACCGAAGCTCAACACGTTTGGTGGTGACATTGGTGATGGCCCGTTACCAGATTTTGATTTCTTCCCATCTGCAATGAAGCTACCGACGATAACCTGCCACACAAAACCATATTTAACATACACTACTCGTCTACTCCTCATATAATTTTTACACCACACATTATGTGTGTGGAGAGAGGGAGAGGGGGGAGACCTGTACGGTCGATGCTGCCACCAAAACCCCAGCAACACCACCACCCAAAACACGGCCATCTGAACCGGCAAGAGAAACACTTAATCCGCTAGGTTTGCTGTGGTTACCATCGCTTTCTGAGTAAACAAAGGAACCTGACAACGATATTATCTCAAATCGGCCCTGAAAAATGCATGTAACACACTTAGATTTAACAATATGTGAAATATCATGAATCCACTAGCAATAGGTTAAAAAAAGCCGTAGGTCAAGGTACTTAGTATGATTATGTCAATTGATTAGATCACTCCAAGCTTCAACTTTTCAACGTTGTGACATAGCATACAAAATGCACAGGCATCACTAAGAGGCGACTTGGTTTTTAAAGGTGTGCATGAGGTGCAAGGTGCCAAGGAAAACACTTCAGGGGCTTGAGGCGGCGCCTCGGTCAAATTGATCAAAATTAGGGCCTAGATGAGACCGTTAAGTAAACACAAGAAAGCGATGAGGAATTTATGAACATGCTTTCTTGATAAAAAGGTTGAAATGTAAAACAGATGAGAGAGACGCAACTTCTAGTTGTAAATACACCTTATTTGGTTGTATATCTAGCAGCGCCTTGCTTAAGTGATGCGCGCACTCGGCTTCTAAGAGTTAAGACCTACACCCCGGTGCGTCTATCACTTCTTTAAACCAAGAGTCAAATATTTCTATCTCTAGAGAGGTTATCAGTACGTTCGAAAATGAATATCCATTCTCTGAAATGAGTATTTTATATGGAAAAGCTGCTAAAGCAAGATGTAGAATATTTCAGCTACCAATGTATGTATGTGTTCATTACAAACAAAAAATGTAAGTAGAGAACTGCATAAGTGCATAAGCACTAGTACGTGGTGCTATAAAGATATAGTGGGAGAAAGAAGATAAGATTTAGTGTATAGAAGTGGTTTAAGTAATCAATCTAACAACAGAAAAACGTCATTTAGTTGTAAACTATATACGATTAAAGGTGATTAAGATGCAACAATTGTCCATATAGATATATTGATTCACTTCTAGAGTTAAGGCTTTTAAAGGAAAATAAACAAGGAGAAAGAATAACACGCCAATTAATATATACTCAATTATATTGAAAAATATTTCTATTTTAAATGCTTTTATTACAAATTAATAATTTTAACAATCCATGTGACAGTAGAATGAAGTTACGAAACCAAAATCTAGAAAAAAATCATTATGGATCGATAACATCAAAGGAATGATTAAATGGATTGAGTATTTTAAATATTGTATGAGTTCTTTTAATTAACAGATTTTTAGAAATTTGAATTTAAAAAAAAAAAGCAAATTTTATGTCAAAAAATGCAATGTAGTAATATGTAAATTTTATTAATCAACAAGACCCATTTTAGAAGTTCACTCAAGACCACTAAATAGCTTGACCTTGAAATGGACTTCAATTGTAAAATCTTAAGAAGTGTAAACTTAACAAACGAGAGAGTAACAGTGCAAACCTCATATGTTACGGTGCCACCTGATATTGCTGACTGTTGAAGAGTCACATTGCTGATGGCACCATTGGCAGATAAAATACAAATTGTACGAGGTCCTTCTAGTGAAAATGACACCATCGTCGAGGCTATATCCTGTTAAAATAATTAATTAAACAATCAAGAAACCCTCAATATGCTCCATATAACAAATAAATCTAAGATGTAAAATTTGAAAGATAAACAAACCAAGTAAATAACTAACATGATTACAGTTACATGTTAAGGTATGGTCTATATAATATAGTTATCAACTTATTATTGCATTAAGCGACAAAATATGATCAAAGATTCAAAATTACCAGTTGGTGAGCATAAATTTCACTTGGAGATAAAAGACGACAAAGTTCAATAGCCATACATAAACGCCTATAGCTATTCTAAAGGTAACATTATATTACTCCGAAGAAAACGTAAACCTTTTTAAACAATACCACATAACAAAAATTAGGTGGTCAAAGTGTCAAACATAGCAGACACTCAGTCAGCCGATGCTTTAGGAGATTTACGTACAAGCAAGTATTAACTTTATACATATTTACCATAGATAGTGCCGCCTATCTAAACTATCTGTGTGCATCTATCCAACATGCATTAGATCTGTATCATCAAAACTGTATGACTAATAAATATCATACAACAAAAGGAAAACACTTTAGCTGTTAAACGGCAACACTTACATTAAATACCCCTTCTGTCCCATGAAAATTGCAACAATAGACGCTAAAACATATAAATGTACGTGTCACGCTACTAATCATATACAGAATATAATTTTCCAAATATAATCATCCAATAGATGCACAACCAATCATCAAAAACTAGGGAGAAATGTGTTATTTAGTTAAAAGATTTTACTTAACTACGTTTTCACAAGGACAAAGAAATTTACGTCATATGAGCTTAAAAATGTGCACAAACAAGGAAGTAAAACATTCAACAAATAAAAAACTTCCCAAACAGAGAAAATTACATGTGGCTAGCAAAAATTGAAACAAAACTCGTAGATGCAACCATGCAAGGTAGGTGTGTAATACGCAATTCACCGGATAGCCAATAAATCAACCGAGTTACACCCCTCAAGCCCATCAAGATCGTCAAGACGATATAACAATCTTTCTTTCATAAGACTACAACTAAAACTAGCTGCAAAAGCAACGATCAAATCAACTGGTCTACTAAATGAATCAAGCCATCAAGCTGCTCAGAACCTTGTGATTATGTACAACTCTCATTTTCAATGAACTAAACATCGTTAACGAACGTCCCAATGCGTTTCTTATCCGAAAACATACAACGCCATATTAATCCAAATTCCAAACCAAGATTATTAATTTCATAAAATCATGAGTAACAAAAGAAAAAAGAGAGCATTACCTCTCCTTCCTTAACAGTAATAACATGAGGAGTAAACCCAACTCCAGGTACACCTATCATTATAAAAACATAATAATAAGTATACAACCACTATAATATTCTACAAAATGAACATGAAACTGATCAAAAGTATATACCTAAAGCATCCAACTGCTTCTTGACAGAGCCTGCAGGCCTCCCTCTATGTCTCTTACCAGATGAATCCATACTAAATGTCCCACCACTACCGTCATTAACCGGAGACAAACTGAGTGCAATGCTGCCATCAGGAGACGGTGAATACTTTCTGGGTCGACCCCTTTTCTTCTTATCCGGGTCAACAGTGTACCCACCAGGCCTAAAACCTCCATCAACGTAGTGATCAGAAGAGTTAAAGGTGAAGGGTTGTTGAAGTTGAACAGAACTGGAAGTGGGTGTGATCAAGATTGGATTTTTATTAATGGGGTGGTGGTCTTGGAGGGTAGAATAGGTATTTTGTGGCATTATTATACCTGGAGGCGTCTGGTTGTGGTGGTGGTGTAGTGATTGGTGTGAATCCATGGAAATTGAATGAAATTGTTTGTGTGGGTGGTTATTGATCTTGAAATGCAGGTGGTTGTGGAGATCAATTGTATGGAACGGATTTTATGGCGAAAGATTTGGTTGAATTGGTATAAGGAAAGAGGGGAATTAGGGTTTCAAAGATTAAAATTTGGGGTTTTTGAGTGCATCTAGTACTAGTTGTGATTGAGTTGAGTGAGCATTACATGTTTTTATCACAAAGTTTCATGCTTCTCTCATGGAATAAGTCATCAACCGATATGCATTAATAAATGAAGTATATTACACGTAATCTATATAATATATGACTCAAGATTTCACATTTTTAATAAATATACTAAACTAGTATTTTGCCCGCTTGTGATGGTGACAAACACATCAACGAGCGTTTGATCCTGAGCCAATACGGTTTCTGGGGGAATGTCGTAACCAAGTTTGATACACCAGCGCAGACCCAATTAAGACAACGTAGTCTGGGCAGACCTTAGCTAGGGTTTTCGATTAGGCGGTGTAACATTGGGTCACTCATATGAAAGTCACCGTTCAAAAAAAAAGTATTTTGCTTCTTGCGAGCTTCTGTGTAAAATATAGAAAGAATAACCTGGTTGATCTAGACATGTGTGTTGCAACGAACCTATTAAACGGGGAAAAATAGAGTCGTTGCGATGGGTTGTTAAACCAAAAAATAGATGACAAACGTTAAACCTCACACGCACGTTGTGGCGTGTTAACTCGAAAAATTTAAAACGAAACGTAAAACGAAAAATTTGTGAAAGATGAAAACTATGAGGGATCAATGTTGAGAGAATTACAGAGTGTATGTTTGTTTAATAAGATGATTATTACTTTAAGTAATCATAATATTTTTCTAGAGTTGTTTATACTAAATTTAACTACAACATGATAAATGACACGAGTTTCTTAATTGTTTCTAGATTCCTTGATTTTTTTCTGAATTGTTAAGTTCGTTAACAAAACAAGCAACACGTAAACGTCACTCAACAAAAAGAAAGGGCAGCCGCTAAAAACCAGAAAATTAATTACAACAAACCAAACTTACGCCGTTTGTCTCATTCAATCAAACTATGTTTCAATCTATTCTTGAACTAAGACCGTGTGTAATAGGTATTATAGAGCATGAAGAAGGAGAGGCATTTTAATATAATTCTCAAAGAAAAGAAAAAATATGGAAAGTAATAATTGAAAGGACAATAACCATTATAAATAAAAAAACAGTTTTTAGTTTAAAATAGTGAAATATTAATCAAGATTATCAGTATTTTTTTATAATTTATTTTGCCATGTTTTTGTAATCAAACGTGTTTTTTAAGAATCTTATATAAGTAGAAGTAGATAAATATTTTTTTTTTTTAAAATTTAACTTTCATTAAACACACGCACACCCCTTAAGCCGGGGAGGCCGCAAAAACTACAACATATACAACGGGTAATCTACCCAATCTTTCCATACAATAGTTTTCTCAGTCGCTCTATTTGTTATCCAGAGATAAGACAATGATTTCACGCTTTCCACGCCTCCATGGCACTAGTCTTCTTCCCGTTAGATTGAGTGTGGTTCCTAACCCTCCAAATCACCCAAAAAGTAACCAGGACAATTCCATAGAATAATCATTATTCCCCTTTTGTTATCACTTGCGCTCTTATAGACTTCCAATAAATCCCTAACCTGAAAAGCAAAAATGGGGTTTAGTCTCCACCACCTACCAATTCGACTTCGTACCTCCTAGGCAAACCAACAAGACCTGAAAATGTGCATCGTGCTTGCCTCGGATAGATAATCTATTTAACATTTATAAATTACCTTATTAATGAAAATATGTTATAGATTATCTATCACGGTTTTGATTCATGTTTTGACATTCTTTCCATTTTGGAGTTTTTATATATTCTATGAGGCGGAGGGGTGAGGGAGACAGGGAGCCGACGTGGCACCTCCCCCGTCAGGGAAACACCCCCCCCCCCCCCCCCCACCTTGGAATTTCAGTGCAAACGGGGAAACTTCCCCTTCCTCCCTGAGCTCCTCTCTCTCTCTCTCTCTCTCTCTCTTCTGCGTCGATGATGAGGTGGCGCCGGTGACAACATGGCACCTCCTCCCCGTCGGTACTACACCCCACAGGCTGAGTATATGCGGTTAACGAGTCCTGTCAAACACAAACATTGATAGGGAATTGGAGTGCAAGACATATTATTAAAGTTGCAGGCAGTTCTGAAAATCTTATTAATCCATTTGAATCACAAGATGGTTATGGAAATGGAAATGGAAAATATTACCTGTTGACATATAGTTTTATCGATAAATATGTCCTCGTATTAAGAACTAATTTTACCAACATAAATGGTTTTTGTATCCATGATTAAGCACTACAGATGACTCCGCCTATAACGCTTATTAGAAACACAATGTTAACGTTTCTACAGGACGATGACAACATGAATATAAACATCAACGAAGTTAACTCAATGGTGAATTATGCTCATTACATTCGATTGGTTCGTGTAAATACAATATTTCCTCACTCTGCAAGTTTTCCAGCATGTCCCAAGCACTAATCAAAGAACATGCCTTTATAACACCAAGAAAAATCAAATTCTCAATCCGCACACAACTTCAAGAAACATCTCTGAATTTCCATTTGATTTAACATCTGATCTCATATGAACCGGCTTTGGTAATATACCTAACCCACTCAACTGTATTGTACCCGCTCTTCTCCCATACCTGCAAAACGGACCAAAATTTAACCATCGGAGACTAAAAGATGCGTTATTTCACCATATTGAAAACACCATGTAGTGTGGGTAAAATAAAAAATGTACCTTGAGAAACCTGACTCTTAATCCAGATGCTGTAAACATTGGAACCTACAAAACACAAGAATGACATCATTTATTTAATTATTTTACTTTGAAAATTTTATACCATTTAATAATACGAGGGTCAAAAACTATTTTTAAATGATTTATTTTTATGAAAAACTGAGGTGATGTTAAAAGTTAGCACCTGAAACTCCATCTGTATCGGTGGCCTAGTCCATGACTTCTTTTCTACAATCGTTGAAATCAACTCCACTTCTGCACTCAAAGTTGCTTCTGTTTGTCCAGGAAATTTTCTTATCCTGCAAATGTATTATAACAAAGGCACATGTTACAAACCACTGCCTCACATAAGGGTAAGCAAAAATACAATATAACACACGCACACGCTGGTTGGACACTCACTTCCACATCAAACAGTCCATAGAAGCATTGTACTTTGCCCGCCCTGATGTCACTTGTACACTTGTTTTTGCTGTCTGTTTGGGTACTGGAACCTTAATCACAACTCCAAGTGCAAACATTTTTGCACCAAAAACACTCTTTACCTGAAAGCCAGTAATATTGATATAATCATATAAGAGACGGTAAATTAGTTCATAAATTAGTAGTTTACTACAGGTGGCAATTTCAGCTGATTTACTCATGAATGGATAAATTCGGTTTATGTTTTATTACTAATAATTGTGTTCAAATGAATCCAAAGTTGCCTAAATTATATTAACATGCATTAACGTTTTAGATCTTTTTGTTCAAAATATTGGATTATCATTAGAAATAATCTTATTTTATAACCATACTTAACACGCTGATTATTATTAAAACAAATTAAACTTAAACAAAAAGTGTTTTTGGTCAACCCATTTGACGTGTTACCGAACCAACTGATTTTGCCACTTATTGTTCAACAAACCTTAACGTTAACTTCCATGCGTGTCCTGCCCAATTCTTTGATGGTGGGCAATACCCGGAATGGAAGATTTACACCCTCAGTAATACGATATCTGTTGAATGATAAATCAACTTATCAATAAAAATATTACAGTGTGTTGATATAAGATTTAAATATATATATATATATGAAAAAAGCAAGTATACTTCATTAGCTCGAATTCACCATCTGGTGGCACAAAGCTGACAGTTTTTTCTGAATTAAATCTGGTCAAGTTCACACACTGATGGAAGGTAACATCATCCAGCTCAATGGTTTTCCCACTGCATTAAATAGTAAGGTTTAAATGTAATTAAACTGAAATCAACATGAAACATTTAAAATTCTTATATGTGAATTTAAAAATTACCTCTTAGTAGGGCGTGACTTAATTTCAGATTCTTTCTCCAGTCCGATTTTGTCATTTAATCCCAACTTCAAATCAGGCATTCCAGAAAGGAAACACTTCATAAGAATCTTGCCCGTTACATCACAACGTAGTACACTACCTTTAAACATGATTATTATTTATTAATCAGGGTATTATATATACACATGGGAAACACAATTAATCTGTACCTTTTGAAGACATAAGAAGATTAACACTTTCCACAATATCCAAAAACACTTCATTCTTTTTATAAACAAGACCTTCCCTGCGCCACCCAACCGCACCAGTTACTTGTAAAGTAGCATTGGGAACAGGTTTATCTGAAGGCTGCTTACATTCATTAACAAATGGAGCTACAAGTTAGAAAGAAATTAAATTCTACCAAGAAAAAATAACTATTTTTCTAAAAGTGATTGAAAAAGATAATAGGTGACATATAACCTTGGATGAGAATGGTGAGCGTACACCTTCTTGAGTAATGTAAAGCTTTAATATTTCTGGTGAAAGATTTTGCGGATAACCAAAGTCCATAATCTCTGCAAATAGAACAAAATATAGAGCTGAGTGAAACATGATATGATACAAAAACTAAAGAAATGTGATTTAAAGAAAGCACCTCATACCATCTAATAACTCGTATATCAAAACAAAGTTGTTACGGATGGCATCCTCATCAAAAGCACCGCCAAAATATGATTTAAATAGATTAACCGCCTGCATGAGAAGAAAAATAGCTATATGACATTAATCTGAGGAGTTTCAAAATAAGATTTAATTTTTGGACTACTACAATAATGTTGAATTAAGAGGTTAAAAGGTTCTAAATACCCCATTCACAAGTCTTGCTTTTTCTTTAGTGAAACAAATATCAACCGAACTAAACCTTGAAAAATAAAAGAAAAAATAAGTTACCTCGACAACAAACTTGAAAGCACAGGCTACATTGGCATTACTGCTGACAACGATGACAATGTAGACATTGCTAATTCTCATATAGAAAAAAGAGCAACCACCGATCTGGCGAACAGGGCACGTGCCTAGTTCTTTCGTTTGCATTATGTGCAGTCTAAAGGCATCAACCATATTTCCCCTACAAGATGTGCCAGTAAACAACAAATAAAGATGATGACATAATGCACATATTTACATGTATGCATTGCAACAACTGTAAAAAGTTACCTTGTGATACAATTACTCAATCAGATCCATAGATAGTTTATTAGAATTTGGAAAAAAAAAACAATATGACAAAAATGTTTACAACATAGAGGAAAAATAAAAATGAAACTATGATATAAGACATCAAAGTTACTAAAACTCTTTTATACACAACAGTGCAACACATGGACTTTAATAACATCAACAAGAACGAATAGACAGATAACATTTTAATCTCTAAACCTATTAATTATAAGTGACAAGCAAGAAGCACGAACGTGAAAAGATCGATAGTTCCAAAAACAAACAGAATGTATAATTCAGTACTATCATGTTGCTGCCAATAAGAGATTAGGTTGTAACCCGAATGGTGCCAAAGAACTTTCAAGCAATTACTTTCAAAAACCAATTCCGTCTCTTATGCAGGCAAATTCTCTATGTATGCATAGAAGAACCAATTCTAGGTAGAGAAATACGAAAACCGCATAAACACATGCTCTTGTTGCTTTAATTGTGATACAGAAGACGGTTATTCTTATGAACTGGACCCGAGCCCAACCAGCCCAACAAATTGAAAAGAATTAGGGAACGTCGCATGATATAATGAAGCGGAGGAGAGCAAGTAGGATATGGAGAATATAATATGACTATTGTTTGTGATCTTCTTCTTCCCATCTCTCCTCTAATAGTTTATCAGGTATTGCTTTCAGTTCCTTACTGTAACCATTCACACGATCAATAGAAACCTATAAGATTCTAGACCGATCTGTATTGTTGTTTAGTTGTGAAATATCCATTCGCAACAGTTACATAACCGCTTATGCAATTCTCTAATTCAAATTGGAGTGTATATGTATACACTTAACTCAAAATTTGACCTAGATTATAAACTTTTGCTAATAAACTAAGTTGTTAGTAATAAAGTAGCAATAAACTGTATGTTAATCTTCAACTAGGGGAAAACAAGATATAAAATCAGGAAAATAAGGAAATGTGAAGTAACTAATATACAGAATAAAGCACAAATTTACACTATTGTTCTTCAAAACATATGATATATATATATATATAGAGAGAGAGAGAGAGAGCTGACCCAACGTCATCGCGATAGAGACGGTTGATGAGAACATCGCCACGAAGATTTAAAAAGTAGATAGCGGAAGCAGCCACCGGCATATCTTATTACAGCAGCCGCCACTGTATGTCAACAATTAGTACGGATCAGATCTGGAATAATAATTGGGATTTCAGATTTGTTGGAACAAGGTTTTCTTTCAATTGCAGCTAGCTAGCTGTCTGTCGAACAAGACTAGTAATATTATTAGTAAACGGACGAATTGGGGCAGTTTTCCGTTCACTACAAACGCCGCTTCTTCTTTTTCCTTTTTTTTTTATTACGCGGATTTTCTAATATCTAGCGTGTTTTTCTAAATAAATACATACTCGTATTTAGGTCCTCTGCTTTGCGACAAGATTGTTAAACCGAACGAAAAGTATATGTAAAAAGTTTGAACCATGCATGCTTGTTGCGGTGTATTAACGAGCACAAATTAGATCAGAACATAAAAGATATACAAGAATAACTAAGTCGACTTAGGGCTAGCGCGAGTTGTGTCGATGGTTGCCACACCATGTCGTGCAACATTCCGTCTTCCCTTATCAATGTGTGTGATTGAATGACCCACATGTGTATCATGTAACTATGTGGTCTATGTGTTACGAGCACCGTTGGCGCTAAATTATAAGACCTCGTTTAATTAAGTACGCAACTTTTAATATAAAACATGACTATCATGTATTATCTTCTTCAATTAATATTCAGAGCGACCATATTTATGTTTTAAACTAATGTGGTGTTAATTCGAGTGCATAAATCGTATTGATAAATGAGAATTAGGCGAGTGTTAAGGACTTTAAGGGATGGTAGTATGTTATGGAGACATAAGAATATAAGATTAAAGTTAACGACTTTAGGGATCGTACAAAAGTGTCTTAGCAACTTAGATTTTCATACACTTTAAGTTGACTTTCCATATGATTGCTTTCCTCATGTAATTCTATCTTTATGTTCTATCATGTTACATGTTATTTGTTTATATTTTTACTAGGTTACACTTTCACTCCTTTTTTTAGCTATTTAGGGTGCAATGTATCCTTGCTTCCCATATTTCACTTGCCAACTCCTCCCTCATCCACATCATAACTTGTCAAATAACCGGAAATCCTACACGCTTCCCACGTCACAATTATTTTCAAATATAAATCTAAAATAAATATTCTTAGCTCAAAATACCTATTTATTTAATATAAAACAATATTATTTATTTAAAAAGTAATACTTAAATAACTTTATATAAACAAATAATAATTCAGACTTAAACATAACATTAGTTAATAAAATAAGTCAAAACTACAACGATAAATTTTGAAATCTAGGTAATCAATCTAAGAACTACAACAATAAATTTAAAAGTCGCACTTATGTCTCAATGCGTCGCTACCTTCCTCTTTTGTTCGAGCATCAGCTCCAATTGAGCACCGGTCAAATGATCATGTGGTTCAAGGAAAAATTGCAAATCCTCTTTTTTTTTCTTGTCACATCTTCATTTGAGAGTCTCTTTCCCATTGTTACTTTAGTTTCTCCAACGCCTCGGCTTGTATTTGTAGGACCTTGAAACTCTCGTAACGACTCAATCAAAACAATTTGGTCCAATTCCCCACTTTTTCGACCAAGATCCTCCTATTGTATATCCAACAAACCTTGTAACTTTTTGGTTCGTCGTTTTCCATATTGGGTGGAGTTGATGAACGTTGTGACCGTTTTCTCCAACTGAACTATAAACATGAATAAAAACCTTTTTTCCCAAAACGAATCCTAATGTTGTTGATTCCCGTGAATTGGATCACACGACGTCTCAGTCCACCTTTAGCAAACGTCACTTCTTCGCGTTCGGTCCACTTCCTCCTTACTTAAGTATCAAACATAGTAAGTACGTTAACAAACTAATCAAGTGTAAGGTTATATATATAATAGTCTACCTATGAATTTAACAAGCTAAATAAATAAAATAGTTTAACATCTTATATTTTAAACAAATTAAATAAATAAACTATACCATTTTGCGATTTATTCGGTAGTTCATCTTCCTCTTCTTCAGAGCCCACTTCAAACTCTTGTGTCTCCGCTATGACCTCATTCTCATCCTCCTCCTCATCCTAGTTTTCGACCTGTTTCTCCCTTGGAGTAAACATGGTGGTATACATACCCATTACTTCAACACACGAGATTTTGTATACGGGTTGACTTGGAGTTTGTGGGGGGAATTGTTGTGAAAATTGTTGTTGTTGTTGTGCGAGTTGTTATTGTGTGTATTATTGTGTGAGTTGTTGCATATATTATTGGCATTGATGTTGCGACTCTTGACCAAGTTGGTTGAAAGATTGTAACGAGTTCGTGTCTTAGTTGGATTTTCATCGGCTTGAACCGGTTTTCATTCCTTTTCGTTTATCCATGGCTTGGAAGATATAATTTTGTGATGAAAGAGATATGAATGAAGAAATGGTGGTGGATGAAATGTAAATGGGTTGTTAGAATAATATATATACAGTCCCAACGGATATATTGGGAGAATGGACCCACCCAAACGGCTAGACGTTCATCAGTTTCATTGGCATGTGGTTAGCCATGACGATTGCCCCATACTGCGTGACACGGAATCCCCATGCCGATCATGCCACACTTACCAATCCATGTCGCAAGTGTTTGCCAAAGGGATGTAGTGTACCCTTATTCAGTTATTCCTAAGTACATTTAGTTCTGTTTATTTGTGCGCGATATCTTCTCTTAAAGCCGGAAGTCTCTATGAAAGCATCGGCTATATCTCAATTGATAAAGTAGGGTATCAAGAATCAACTAAATTTAACCTAGGGGTTACAAACTTTTTAACTAAAAGTTATAGAAAGTAGTTAGGTGTCTAAAGCACAAATAATAAAACTTAAGTGTTCAATCCGAATTAATTGTATCATTGAGGGGTTATGTTACCATATCAAGATTTTAACACTACCCAGATACTATATATATCATTCCTTCATTTAAACGGCACCAAGTAATTTTACTTTGTGCTCCGTACCGTGCGTATAACCGTTTGCAGGAAAATTGTTCCCAGAAATCTTCGTATCAGGGCCTGTGAGTGCAGTTTTCATATGACTGTTAGAATCCCATAAGTAGGAGACTGTGAGGTTCTGTGGTTTGGATTGCCTACCAACTGTTTGATGAAATGTCTGACCCAAGTGAGTTTATTAAAACTTGAACAAATTTATAATCTTTTAACTCCAAACATTCCTTTTGATAGTGAAATGTTTATATTATTGCTGATTAGCCTTATTTTGTTGTTTTTCTTTTTGGGTTAATGGTTAATGTAGCTATAAACAAGGAATAAGAATTAAGAAAGAGACGGTTATAAGAAAGCGGCTGAGTTGATCTTCATTTTCGCTTTTTTTTCTCCGCGCCCTAGAGTTTGCTTCTCGACGCTGAACCTCTTGTTTTCGATAAAAAAGCAAGGTATTTTTGAAATCGATTTATTTCTAGTTTGCAGATATGTTTTACTTTTGGTTTAATAGTTTAATGTGAGGTGTTTGATCATTGATTATCTCTTCGTTATTTTTTTACAAATTCAGTAATAAGTTAACATGTTTGCTGTTGAATTAAATAACCATTTTAAACTTGTTTGCTGTTGAATTAAATAACCAAGATAAGACTAAATTTTACATGTTTGCTGTTGAATTAAATAACCATTTTTAACATAAGCGCAACTGATTTTGTTTTATAGATAAGCTTATATTCGGGGGCCCATTTTTTCTACTAACACAGGTCCTACAAGAGCCGCTGAATTCTCAGGGACGGCCCTGACTATAAACAGTGTGTATATAAGTCAGCTACTATAGGCATGGATGCTGCAGTGCTCTCTTGTTGCTTTCGTGATGTATTAGAAACCCGTGTCCCTATTGGGTTTGCAAAATCATGGAAGACTACAATAACAAGAAACCGTAGGGATCAAGTTAGGTTAACTTTGATGGATCCATCAAGAACCAGGATTAACCTTAGAAAACCCATCAAGAAACTCAAAGATCCTCAAGGCATTAATGATCCACCGGTTTTTAGGATTAACGAATCATTAAATAAGGTAACAAGACCTTTTCACGACCCTGGTGATTCGGGTGATTCAATCTCTATTGATTTTGACGATACGGTTGATGTTTTCAATGATGACTTGGAAACTGACAACGATGAAGAGAAAGAGCAAGTAGAAGAAAGTGAATCAGAAGAAAATCCTGAGTGGGATCCAGAGGAGATTGAAACAATTACCTCTTTGTTTAGGGGTAGAATTCCTCAAAAACCTGGAAAATTAGTTAGAAAAAGGCCTCTTCCTCTCCCACTTCCTTATAAAACCCGACCACCGGGACTTCCATCTTCAAAGAAATGGTTAAGAACTACAAATTCTTCAAGAAAATCTTTATCTAGCAGAGTGTATAAAGACCCTACATTTTTAGTTGGTCTAGCCAAAGAAATCAGAAATCTTGATCCTGAAAAGGATGTTTCCATAGTTCTCGACAAATGTAGTCGATTTCTTAGAAAAGGCTCACTGTCATTAACAGTAAGGGAGTTAGGTCACATGGGTCTACCTGAACGAGCTTTACAGATATTCTGTTGGGTGCAAGAACAACCCCATTTGTCCCCAGATGATCGGCTTCTTGCTTCAACGGTCGAAGTCCTGGCGAGAAACCATGAACTGAAATTATCTTTCAAGCTAGAAAACTTCTTGAGCCTATCAAGTCAAAATGTATATGAGGCGGTTGTGAGGGGTTTCATAAGAAGTGGCAGCTTAAAACTCGCATACAAGCTGGTTTCAGCTGCTAAAAATAGGAAAATGATTCTGGATTCAGGGGTTTATGCTAAGCTCATTTTAGAACTCGGGAAAAACCCGGATAATTACATGCTTGTATTGAATTTATTAGAAGAGCTCGGGGAAAGAGATGCTCTGAATCTAACTCAACAAGATTGCACCGCAATAATGAAAGTTTGCATCAGGCTCGGGAAATTTGAGATTGTAGAGAATTTATTTGATTGGTTTAAAGATTCGGGAATGAAACCAAGTGTGGTCATGTACACTACTCTTATTCACAGTCGTTATTCTAGTAACTGTTATAGGGAAGCACTGGCTTTGGTTTGGGAAATGGAAGAATTAAATTGTCTTTTTGATCTTCCAGCATACCGTGTGGTAATTAAACTTTTTGTTGCTCTTAATGATCTCTCAAGGGCTGTAAGATATTTTTCTAAACTTAAGGAGGCGGGATTTTCTCCAGCATTTGATATTTATATGGATATGATTAAAATTTATGCGGTTAACGGGAGAATTGCTAAGTGTAACGAGGTATGCAAGGAGGCAGAGGTTGCTGGATTCAAGATGGAAGAACAAAGGTCCCTGTTGATGCAACTGAAAGAATAAATACGTGTTGAGTTTTTCTTTATAAAGCACTTGGTATGGTCATCTCACCCTTTGTTTTACTAAATGTGACCGAGTATCTTATTACCTAGTGTTTGTTTTGTGCTGAATTTTTTTTCGTTTCAGTTGGGCCGTATATGTACTTTAACAAATTAGAATTGATTTCAATCAAGTTATATGTGTTGTAAGTTCCATAAAAAATCTTGCAAATTCGAAATTTATTTGTTAGTATGTTCAGAACTCATTATACTACTTACTTTGTTCAGCTTTTTAAGTATATAATCTATAGTTCTACCATTGTTCTTGCTAAATGTTCTCATCAAGATTCACCTGGTAGTTCCTGCTTTCAGTTATTTATAAAAAAGCTTTTATATGTTTGGAAACATAATGTACTATAGTTTCTTGTGAATAGTGTACTGATTGTGATATTTTGTGGTTTAACTATCAGAATATAACAAGAGAAGTTATTTTTCTTTGTAATATGATCTATTTAGGGAGGATGGACTAATAGAAGGCTATACCATACAATAACAGAGGTCTTTAATTTTGTTGGTATCGCCTTTAGGATAATTTAGTGATTTGCTATGAATATCTTTAATATTCTAGAAATAATCAGCAAAAATATAAATCTTAGTTAATTAACAAAAAATAAACATATGGAGACATTCAATTTCAACAAAATTATTCGTCTCCTGATAAAACTTATATACCGTGAAGGCATGATCACCATTTTGTGTATATAATAGAAAAGGTAGTCAAATTCTAGTGGTGGATATTCATCTACATGATGTTTTCAGTATGAAAACAGCATCTTTATTAGTACGAAAATGGCATCTATCAATTCGTTTGCAGAATTAATTCTGACTTGTGGAACCTCAGACGATGCACATAATACTCAAAAAGACGAAAACGTATAATCTAATGTGTATTATACTCTTGTGTTTGCATATACTCAGTTAATCCCACAATATGAATTATACATCATCATCATCATCATCATCATACTCAGTTAATCCCACCTATAGCAAAGCTAAAGTATGACCCACAATATGAATTATACATGATGCTTGTTAATGGTCAATGCACTTCTTGCAGCAACCACTTAGGTGCTGCAAGAAAAAATATGTTATATAACATGTATATCAGGTATATGCTGTCATACAGTCACTTGTTTTTTTCATATTGATATTAATATTATTATTATTATTATTATATTAATTTCACATGATTCTCTCCCCCATCTTTCTGTCTTCATACTTATCCATTGTGGTCTCAGAAGTCATTTTCTTCCCTGTAGGACTCTTCCATTGAATACCACAAATCTTCAAAGATGTGAATTTGGGAACTTTCGAAACATGCTATGATGTCACACATAACTTGAAATATTACATAAATGCCCTTTTGACTTTTCCAATTGTATAGGATCATGGATTTAGTCTCATTTTTTATGGATTAAAACTAAATTAATATTTAAAAAAAAGGGATAAACATAACACACCTTAGTTGAAACTAACATTTAGTTATTTCACATGATTCTTCTTTCATCTTTTTTCCTTAACGCTTATCCTTTATAGTCTTAAGTCACTTTCTATCCAAGATTCAACCATTTAGACCATAAAACTAACTAACTAACTTCTTGCCATGTATCTTTGGTGCCAAACAAAATAAATATAACATTAAAAACCAAACATTAACTTCTCATTATCCAAGAAAGCAAACACCATCTTACAACCAAACAAAATATTTATAACATTAAAAACCAAACATTAACTTCTTCTCATAATCCAATATTTCTCATATCCAAAACATGCCTGCCAAAAACTAGGCTTATTCTTTAACCACTATAATATTTATGAATAAGATAATGATAGCCTCAACTCTTAAGCTAGAGGAATATCATAACTCTATACATTATACATGTAGTGAGACATAGGTTCTTGGGTCACCATGGATTTGATTTTGAAGAAGTGAATATAAGTCAAAGTTTTAGGTGTTAAACTTCTGTTCAATAGCACTTGTGGAAGCCTGCACATACCAAATTAGCATATATATTACAAAATTGTCACAAGTTAATGATAAATGATCATTGCATTAAGTATTAACACACAGAGAATAAATAAAGGTTTTTGTGCTAACCCCAACAGATGTAATGAACTGGCAAACGGCACATTTAACCGAACGAGCTCCATACTGGTACATCAAAAGCATCCTACAGTTTCCACAATTGACATGTGCTACCTGATTTGCTGTTAAATGGTTCAAAATATATTGAATTATAATCAAACTTTGATCAAATAATTATGATAATATTTATGAGGTAGGTTACCTTCTAAGGCTAAATTTATGGTATGACAGCAAGAACATTGTACACTTGTTGCACCACGGATGTACATGAGCAATGTGTGACAGCCTCCACAAACCAGCTGTGCCATCTCTGTGCCTAAAATAATAAACCCATATCAAGAAACATATTAAAGTTATAAACTTGGTCTGAAAGTTTATAAAATTTTGATAAATTGTGGCTTACCAGGTGGTGGAGCAGCTGTGACAGCATTACAAACTGCACAGCATACAGAAGTTGCTCCAACTGGGTAAAGTAGAAGATTTCGACAAGATGAACACACTAGCTGGCTTTGAGAACCTGTTTCATCATAGTTTTTGACATTAAAAGAAAAACAGAGCACTCTGTTTTTTTCCTGGTGTTTGTTTGTGAAGTAGATATGCACTAAATATACAAAACATATCTTTATATTAACATTCATCAAGATAAACATATGGGTGTTCTAAATTTCAAATCTTGTTTTATTTGCTTAAGTTCTTTTTTTTAAACCAAGTGACCAAGAATACAGAAAAAAGATTAAAATAAGAATTGAGCAAGTATACCATTTGCAGGGGTTGGGGTTGTAAGTGGCACAGGAGGGGATGGATAAGGAGCTAGAGGAACTGGCATTGTAAATTTTGGAAAAAAATGTCTGCTCTCTTCAACTTCAAGATTCAAGAAGGATTACAATGTTTGAAGCTTTAAGTATAAGTATGTCACTTCAACTCTCATCATGTACCTGAGACAATCAAGAGTTCAAGACAAAAAAACACAGGTTTTTTTCAGTCAAGAAAGCTACAGTCACTTTTTAATATATCAGAGTATGGGGATTCAGAAAAGTGTCAGAAAAAAGTTTATAAGAGTGAAACATTTAGACACCAACATGAAATTTTGCCACTAGAAATGAATACATGAAGCCATTTTTAGTGGTTATATGATGTTTGCTGGCACCATTTCATATTGTGAACTAGTTGGGAGTGGGGCAAACACACACCTTTGCTAGTTTTTGCAGATGAGAGAGAGAGAGAGATGAGTTGGACAAAGATGATGGATGATAAAAGAAAAGGCACACCTCGGTATTTAGACTATAAAGTGTGGTTAGGGGAGGGAGTATGGAGCGACATGCGGGCATGCAGCAACCATGTAAATTCCCCTTCAACCCCTAGAAAATAACGGGGTGGTGGTGGCGTGGTGAGGGGCTTCACATCCCCTTCCACGTCTTGCACCCTGTAGTCTTAGAGTCCCTGATTTGAAATATTATAAAGTTGTTACAGCTATACTGTTGATGTGAATATGTGAATTAGATGGTGTTTGGGATTGAGTTTCAAAACAACTTATTGACTTATTGGCTTTTTCCAAAAAGCCAATAAGTCAATAAGCTGTTTGTGTAACCCAAAAGCACTTTCTGTTTTGACTTTTGACTTTTGGCTTTTAAGAGTGAAAAAGCTGTTTTTGAAAAGTTAGAAATCCTGGCTTTTGGCTTTTGACTTTTGGAAAAAAAATTACAAATTTACCATCCATACAACCAATATTCACAATAAGTTAAGCGAAACACTTAAAAAATAACAATCTATTGGCTTTTGACGTTTCTCAACCCAAAAGCTAATCCAAACACTTTTTTTAAAACTCTTTTTCAAAAAGTCATAAGCCAATAAGCATTTTTTGCATTTTCAAAAGTGTTTCGCTTTTGGTTGTATGGGTGGTAGATTTGTAATTTTTTTCCAAAAGCCAAAAGCCAGGATTTCTAACTTTTCAAAAACAGTTTTTCCACCCTTAAAAAGGTAAAAGTCAAAACAGAAAGTGTTTTTGGGTTACACAAATAGCTTATTGACTTATTGGCCTTTCCAAAAAGCCAATAAGTCAATAAGTTGTTTTGAAACTCAATCCCAAACACCCTCTTAATCCAGGAAAACGAAATTAACTGTAAAAGCTATTTTCTGTTTTAGAGGAAACCAATCAAAGTAATAATCTACACCACTAAATCTATTTTTGCAACTCGTCTTTTTTGTTCACCAACACCTTTATATTTCTCTTATTTCGTATATATTATTAGCTCGTATATTTCTCTCTAACGGGGTGCATATACTAGCACCCAATCCGCCATTGTTGTAAGTTTTTGTTCACCAAAACTTTTATATTTATCTTGCATATATTATTAGCTCGTATATTTCTCTCTAAGACCATGTGTAGTGGGGGGCTCCATATATGGAGCCCCCCTTCCTGATTGGTCCACGTGGCTGCTGAGTCAGCATGGAGAGAGAAACTGAAAAAGGGGTGTAGTGGTGGGGCTTTATATATGGAGCCCCCTAATCTGATTGGTCCACGTGGATTTTATTTTTTATATTCTTTTAACTCAAAATAATTAAAATAAAAGGTAAATAAATATAAAAAAATTAGAAATAATATTAAAAAACACACAACTAATATTAAAAAAAAAATTACAACTAAAATTAAAAAAAAGTTACAACTAAAATTTAAAAAAAAAATTACAACTAATATTAAAAAAAACCAAACACACTAGAGGTCATATTTTTTCAGGATTTGTTGCCTGTGAAGCATAGCGAGGCGTAGCGCGTCTCCTTCGAGGTCTTCGATCGATTTCGACAAAAACTCAATGTCTTTTTCCCTCTGCCTCGCCTCTTGGAGCTCGACAAACCTTTTATTCTCCACCACTCTCTGCTGCATCGTCTCCAAACGTCTTTGGCCAAGGTCGCGAATATCTTGAAGTCTACGGTTCATTTCTTCGAAATCTTCCTTCAAGCCACCACCTGCTGCCGAAGACGACTCCCCCTTCCCACCCTTTGCTGATCTTCTACCGGGTGGTCTAGGCATATCCTGCTGCTCCTCCTCCTCCTCCTCATCCTCCTCCTCATCAACCAAATTAACATGATCACCTAAACTCACATAGCGAGCATCGGATGACGGTGTATCCGGATCTCGCGTCGAGGAGGAGGTTTTGCTACGTTTTGATGGTCCTCCTCCTCCTGATCCTCCTCCTCTCCTGATCCTCCATAGGCGGTACCTTAGCCCACTTAGGACTTTTTCTCAACATCTCCCAAATTTTCAAATACGGGAACGGTTGGCGGGTAGATCTCATCTCGTCCAACGCTCTCGTCAACACACCATCATCACCTTCCCCACTGCCCCTGTTGTCCATACAACGCTGGTAAACCTGAGAAAACGCGTGACATCTATTATTTATGTCCGACCACTTTCCCGATACGGAGTCGTTCTCTCGATACTCCCCTCTACCCATCGCACCAAAAAACAACGCTCGAATCCGAATCCAAAACTCAGGAAGATGTTGATAGTTGGCTACAAAAAAAATTTATACGATTAGAAATATATAATGAACAATATATATATAAAAAATAAATACTATATATAAAACACAAACAATATATATATAAAAATTTACTTACAAACTAGTGGATCCTCCGATACGTCGAGCCAGGCTCTCGCTAAAGCATATTCCTCGTCTTGGGCCCAACGTTCTATTTGCTTTTTTTGACGAGGTTGGGTAGCATCTTTCTTTTTATGCGAGCGTTTCCCGCGCCCGCTCCCACTCCCACGCCCGCGGCCCCCCCGTTGAGAACCCTCAGGTTCGTCGGTCTCCACTTGAGTTTCTGGCACGAGCTCGGCCTCCTCTTGAGAACCTTGGCCATAGTTTGGTGGAGGAAAAAATTGGCCCGGTTGTCCATAGTTTGGTGGAGGATAAAAGTGACCCTGGAGTAGTTGGGCGTATTGCATTGTGTTCGGGTCAAACTCCGCCCAATTGGGTGGCAGTGGAGTAGTAGTGTTTGGCCTCGAACCAGGGCGACCCGGGACCCCGAATGGTGAACCGTATGGAAACATGTTTTGTGTTGTAGAGATGATTGTGTTGTGGTGTGTGTGTTTTTTTAGTTTATGGTTGTATGTGGTGTGTGTGTTTGTTTATTGTGTTTATATATATATATAAAATCTAAAAAAAAAAAAGTTACCGTTCAAAGAAATAAATAACCAACGGTCAAATTTTTGACCGTTTCAATCGGCCACGTGTCAGCATGTCATTGGTTTGTTGGTTTGGTATATAGCGCTATAGCTATAACGCTTTGGCCGGTTTACACACCATAGCGCCCCACCGTTCCGGTGTTCCGGGCGCTATGTTTTAAATTTTCAGTTGGGTGACGCCCCACTACGTATAGTCTAACGGGGTGCATATACTAGCACCCAATCTGCCATTGTTCTAAGTTTGCGAATCGGCACACTGATTTGTGTACCAACCGGTTTTTATGTTTGCCCCACTGCCATTTATGATATTGGTCCCACACAAAATATCATTAGCCTATTATCAACAAAGTTAAAAGATTTATCTTAATTAGGTTATGAATAATACATAATGCCAAATTTAAGCCACACTCTCTTTCTACTTTTGTAGACTTGAATGATAGAATATGTAATAGTTCCTTTTATAATTTAAGATGTTTTTTTACATGGCATGCATACCAGATTAACCTTCATACCAAAGGTTTAATTGTGAGTTAAATTTTTTTCTGAACAGTAAGTTTTATACACAAAAAAAAAAAAAAAAAAAAAAACCAAACAGCCCCCACAAAAACAGGAGCACAAGCACAACACATAGACCTACATCAACTTAAAGATGCACTAATCCGACCAGAGAATCAAATTAAATTTGGACCTACTTTTGAACTGTAAAAAACCAAGAGACTTAATATCTTGAATAATAACTTGCACTTTGACATCCTTGTTATAAAACTTTTCTCATTTCTCGTCTTCCAAATACGTCAGCAAGAAATAAACATGATCCTTTAAAGCGCCTCTTTTTCCAAAACACCCAATCTTGAAACATGATGAACTTCCATCAAATCCCTCACAGAAAAACCGAAAATATGGGGCACTTTACGCCAACTACTAATAGCTTGCCAAACAACAACAACCACCCAATAAGTTGTGGAAAGATTATCCACGTTCTCATCAGCATAACCGCACAGAACGCAAGAGATAGAGTCTAGCTAGAAATTCCTTATGCTTAGCGCTTCCAAAGTATGAAGTCGTTTCATATCTGCCCTCCACATAAAAATGTTGCATTTAGAGAGAACCCATTTAGACCATTCATGATAAACCTGTTACTACCGTCCAAATTAGCATACAATAAATGTTTGAATGAAATAATGGGTGATTTATAATAAATTAAATAAAACCGATAAAATAAGAGAGAACTATTAGGCCAAACGGTGTGCCCCGGGGAATGCAACCGGGGAGCAGACGTGGCTTCGGCCCCATTTTCAAACACCCCCCCCCGTTTCTTTTTCGGGGAAACCGGTGAAAATGCACCGTCCACACCGTGCTCTTTGATTGGTTTAATTTTTTTTTTAAATCAACTTTATATAATAAAAAATGAAGGGGGTTTGGGGGAATGAGTAAAGATCAAACACATATAGTTTTTTTGTAAGAACTGTGAGAATCAAAGGGGGTAAAAAAATTTATTTTTTTTTTAAAATTTTTTTTCCCATGTGCTTAAACATTCTTTCTAGATGAATAATACAAAAAAATAAAAAAAAAATTTTAGTGTAATTACGTCATTAAGGTAAATACATTAGTTAACACTAGAGTAATTATGTAATTACTCTACACGAAATTACTCTACACCAAATTTTTATTTTTTTTTTTAGTTTTCAATACTATAATACATGTTTAACAATATGGGGAAAAAAATTTTAAAAAAAAATTTAAAAAAAATACCCTCCTTTGATTCTCACAGTTCTTACCAAAAAAGCTATTTGTACCGGATCTTTCCCCTTGGGGGAATACCATTTCCAAACTTTAGGGGAGTAAAGAGGGAGAATGATGTGGCGCTGACGTGGCACTTGGGGAAGTTGGGGAAAAAGGGGGCACACCATATAGCCTTATGTTTATCATCTTCTTTTAATGACCGATCGATTGAATATAATATTACAAGTGACTCCTCACACGTGACAAATGTCTTGAGCCATAGGCTCCCTTCTCTTGAGACATCGAACAACTAAGATTTGCCCACGTCATCAACCATAAAAAAGATAGAATTTTATTATAATAAGTACCCAATATAGAAAAAATTCTGCACTTGGTCCCTACCCTTTTGGAACTAGATGTCTGGCTTCCAACCCATATTTGTTAGGTACAAAATTTAATGATTTAAACTGCCCATCTTTAAAATACGGAGTAGTAATTTAATAATCATAAAAACTCTTTTGTATGTTTTTTTATTGTTCATTAACATAAACTTATCTTTAGGATTATACCATTTGTTTTTTTTTTCCCTTCTTTTCCCTTTTGTTTTGTCATGCAATAAGCAACAAAACCAAAACCCCACCTATAAATGTTGGATTGTATAGTCATCCACAAATTAATAATTTCAATATTGTTGTAATTTTCTAGTTATTGTTTAAATTTACACATGTCGCATTCATATTACAATATGTTTTTATTTTATTAAATCTCTTAATTTTACACATTAAGGTAACACTCACTAAATTGCTCCCACACAACCATATTTAACTCATACGAACCAACATTGTTTTATCTATGAACAGTTCACAAATTTGTTCTTAACTAATCGAGTATGGAATTTTTTTTATGAGGTCACCCATCATGATCCTCTCATTCACAATTTTTTATTTTTAAAGTGAATTGGATTTTATTAGAACTGACAAATTACATTAAGATAGCAGGCAGACATGCAACAAGTTGCGTCGTCACCCCTTTCTGAATTGCGAAACCTAGTATACTAAACACAAAACCATATCCCTTTGGTGTTGAAATATTGTCGTGGACAACACGTTGGACCCTGGTCAGGAAACGGACAGCTTCTGGCGCTGAGGAGCCAAAGGTATCAAAGACCAATTAGACAAAGACATATTGATTATTTTCACAGGCTCTGACATGCTTTTCAACTTTCTTCGACTCTGCCCTCTTCATTGTTTTCCCAGCCACAAAACTATAATCACGAAAACCGGGGTAGAGGGGACACACCCGTAAAGTCTACACGTGTTTCCCACCAGCCAGCCAATTGAAAATATAATATTAGTTGGTTTGAGAGATAGAATTTTACATTAACCACTAGATAAATTATTGGGCTTACCAAGTTAAAAAAAATTAAAAAAAAAACTATCAAGGAAAATTGTGACAATACCATTCCAGATGAAAACATGTAGGTCTAAAGGGTAGTACCAACATATGCAAAATAACAATATAAAGATGTACTCATGTACCACTTTTCAAGTTTAGGACAAAACACATGGGAACTAGACCCCAAATCATGATTTGAGTCTTGAGACGACATGATTTTGTACCAAAACAACTAACATTGTTTTTCTTGAATCTTAATTGACATGGTACCAATTTCACATAAATATCTACTCACCAATCTGTCATGAAACACCATAATGACATCATAGTGATTTAATTTGATCATTTCACTATCTACGTCTAAAAATATCTCTGTCAATTCCGACGGTGTAAAGGGTGTTTTTGGAATGAGACAATCTTGGCTTTCATATTTCTCAATTATTCGATAGTTGAAATTGAGTGTTATGGCAAATGTCTTTATTTTCTTGATTGTTGAGTTACATTAATAACAGTTGAATGTTCAAAAGATAATCTACATCTTTTTATTATTTTTCATGTTATATATATTGTTTTAATATTATTATATTATTGTAAAAGCGATACTTGAATTTCTTTAGGGACGAAGTGGATGTGACGAAATGTACAGACAACTATTTAGTGATAGTTGTTTTGTATATGACAAGACTAGGTGGTGGTACAATATTTTTTTTACGTATACCTTCCACACCAAATTATCACAACCTTTAATTGTGTGAAGCGCATGCATTAACAACGTAAAGTATTATAGGACTCAGAACATTACTAAAATTACTAAATTGTTATCATACTGATTTTAATCACTCATTTCTTTCAAAAACATATTATATATTTATAGTCGAACTAAGTGGTGGAACCAGGACTTTTTCCTATGGTGTCATTTTATTTTATACCTGGGTTTATAATAACCCGGTGTCAAAATTTTCGGACCGGATCGAGTTGGGTAAAGTCAAATTACATAATATAAAAACCAAAATCATAATAATAGTACAACTTCTTTGAAAGTAACACAAAATAAAAATACAAAGTCATTTGGAGAATATATAAAACACATTTATAGTTGCTCTCTACGTGTTTTCGTGTTTTGAAAACGATTCATCACGTCTTCAATGGCATCTTTCGCAAAGAACTCTTTTTCAACATAACAAATGTAAGCATCAGTCAAATAATCATCACTCATCCGATTATGCAAATCCGTCTTCACTTGGTTCATAGAAGAAAAGGATCACAGAACTTGCAATTGCAACCAGTATAACTAATGCTAAATTCAATAAATAGTAGACCAAAGAATATCCAAAATCAAATGTGAAGAACCCTCGTCTGATCCATAAATCGGTGAGTTCACAATCTTGTCTCTAGTACGTGACTTTGGTGACTGTAGAAATTCCAATTGGGATTTAAGAGGGAGGATTCACGCATTTTGTCCGTTTAAGAATTTGATTATCTAATTGGATATGAGCTATAGTATTTATCAGGTTGAAAAAAAATAAGAAAAACATGGACCTTTTAGTGATATGTAGTTTACCAATTTAAAGTTAACTAATTGGGTTTAATTCTAAACTATAAATTGTTTATTATGTAAAACGTTTAGAGAAAAAAACAATGGAGCTGCTTGTAAGAAAACAATGATGTCGCTCGTATTTTTTTTAATTACATTACACGATACATATAATACGCAAATTTAAATGGTGTCGAATGACACCATCACCTCACCGAGTATGTGGCTCCGCCATTGTGAACTATGGCGTATGGTCCTTAACTTAGTGGATGAACTTGCATAAGATGAAAAGTGGTGGCCAATATGCATATAATATATGAATGGCAAACAGGCAAAGAGTATGGGCATGGTCCATAGACCACACATCATCTTCATCTTCTATCAAGGATAGCAACGACACGACAAGTAAAAGATTTTTTTAAATTATTTGTATACATCGGAATTTTTTTACGGATTATATTAATATGTTTCGGATAAAATAATATTGCAATTCTCGTTTATGTAAGGTATGTTTGGCAAAACTAGCTGGTAGCTGGTGGCTAGAAGCTGTAGCTTTTTAAATATATTTTGGTGTTTGGGAGAGTAGCTGGAGTTTTTAATAAAATGTATAAAATGACCAAAATGTGCGTAATTAAAAGCTTGTATCCATGTTTTTTTATGGTAGATTGGGTATTTGTGTCATTTACTTATTAAAAGCTTGTAGCTAGTAAGAGTTTTTTTCTTAAACGCTAGTACTAGTAGCGTTTCAATATTAAGTTTTTTCTCCTAACTTAAAACTTCAACCTCTTTCAACCAAACAAAGTTGTAATGTTATAATGCAACTTGTTTGTTTTGGAATTTCCCCGTCTTACTTTTAACTTTTATACGTTAACCGGAGCAGAGCCGGTCCTGAGAATTCAAGTGCCTCGGCCGATCTGAAAAAAAGGCCCTAGTCCGTAACGAATTATATAAAAGAAATAATTTTATATACGACGATTAACGCTATAGCAATAAAGATAGCAAAACTATATAATAGCTAATGGATGATTCATAAAGCTATCCTTGCATTTTTTTTAAACGAAGATTGACATTATAGCCAGTGGCGAAGCTTGACCCGAAGGTTCGGGGGGTCGGAAATCACCGGGGGTCGGAAGTCACTAGTTTCGGGGGGTCGAAACCCTATATTTTCAAAATTTTCTATACGAATACAATATATAATCGGAACTTTGCGCGAAAATTCGGGGGGGGGGGGTCGGCCGCCCCCTCCCGCCCCAACAATGTTGCGCCCCTGATTATAGCAATAATTATTTTTATTTTTTATATTGTTATATTATTATTTAGATTTGGTAATTAGATGATTAGATATTTGGATTACGGGATCAATTTTGGAACCAATAGATGTTATAAGATTTTAGATAAATCATCAATAACCCAATAAATTTTAAGGTTCTAAATTTTTAAAAAGTGCCTAATAAATTTTTTGTTTTCATATTTTTAAACATATATACAATGACAGAATTTAAACATTTAAATTGTGGAGTTGAAAATATAAAAAATTAAAGTTAAAGTTCTTACACATAAAAAATCTAAATAAAGATAATATTTTTCAAAGCTAATTAGCTAAGATATGCATTAAAAAAGGTGGCATAAGCAGGAACTTTTAGTTGGAGAGTAAAAAAATATATATGTAATAGTTTCTTTTACTGATGCAAATAATAAATCAAATAAAAGAATAAGAATAATTAAACATCTAGAAGCCATTTGGGTCATGGCCCAATGGTACACTAAAAAGGTGTTGGGGAATAAGACCAAGGTTCGAACCTTGGATGAAGGTGAAAAAAACGGGTGAAAAAAAGTTTGCCGTTCAAAAAAAATTAAACATCTAGATAATTTTAAAATAAAATCAATATGCTAGTGAAAATAGAATAATTAACTCGACAACAGAACTTACTAGTTAGACTATATGGTGTGCCTCCTTTTTTCCCCAACTCCCCTAAGTGCCACATCAGCGCCACATCATTCCCTCCTTCTCCTCCCCCAAACTAAGGAAATGGTGTTCCCCTTCTTCCCCCTTCCTTTTTTATTATTAAAAGCTTGATTTAAAAAAAAATTAGCCAATCAAAGAGCTCGGTGCTTTTCCCCCGTTTTCACCGAATTAAACTCGGGGGGGGGGGGGGTGTTTGCTCTCGGGGAAGAAGCCACCTCATACACACCGAAGATCTCCCCGAAGGCACACCGTATGGTCTTATGTTTACATTGTCTAGCTTTAAACTTTGACTTTTTTAACCTAAATTACCAAAATATCCTAACTCATTGTACTATTTACCCTTTACCCATTCTTCTTCTTCACCTACCTTTTCATTGTTCTTTCTTCACCATCACCTACCTCATCTCTCTGTAACTGCAAGTATGCGCAAACACCAAAAAGAAAAAAAAATACTGATAAACCCACATCCGCTTCGAAGGATAAAATTAGGGACGTCGAGACCCTCGCCCATCGCCATTACATTACATATATATATATATATATATATATATATATATAGGGGAAGGTTTAAATAAAAACCCACCTAAAACGAAGAAACCCGGTAAACTTAATCTAGACCATTGATCTAAAGTGATCAATGGCCTAGATTGATTCTACATTATTTTATTACATTTAATTGAGTAGATGACAAAAAAAGGGCAAAAGGGTCAAATGCCATTTTCTGAAAAAGCATCTATGACAAGTTGACCTGACACATGTCACATCATCTCTCTCATACTTTTGTGATCATTATCATAAATCTGCCAGATGCCCCGTGTTACATACGTAACATGTATTGTGTTACGTAGGTTAAAACTGAGTTGCCAGTTTATATTATTTAAAAAATGTTGATTTATTATTTTTTTTATTAGACCCTATTTTTTTCGTTTTATTGTACCAGCACCAGAATTGTTGCATACGTAACGAGAATTGATATGGTTATAGGCATTTTGTTACTTACAAAGTGCTAAAAACAAACAAAAAGGTCATTACAAAAGTGCTAAAAACTTTATAGATCAAAAAACATTCAAATGTAGACAAGAATTGTTTCTTACAAAATGCTAAAAGCAAACAAAACGGTCATTACAAATCGACAAATGTTAAAAAAACTATCATAAATAAAAAATATTGTCTACACTTCATTCTTGATAATCATCTTCATCCTTAATGCAAAAAATATGATCACCTGCAAAAATAAAACAAAAATCATCAATTTACATGTAAAGCCCCCCCCCCCCCCCCCCCCCCCGTCTTAACGCATGTTAACCATCTGGATTACAAAAAAAACATACGAAACTGATACAAACAAACATTGTTTTATCCATTTAGTTGTCAAGATTATCAAACATACGAAACTGATAGCAACTTAGTTCTGCTGTTACATACGAAACAGACGCAAAACATATATTTGATCCCATGATTAGTGACTTGTTTTAATCAATATATGGTAAAAAAAATTAGAAGCTAATTTATACCAACTTAGTTCTGCTGTTACATACGAAACATACGCAATATAGAAAACAGATGCAAACATACATCCCACACATTATAATACTCATACAAACATGCACATACTTGTAAAAAACAAATCAGACATATTGTTGCATATGTTAAGAGACATTAAAATTCACCAATTTTGATTAAAAAACATATTAATAATAATAACATATAAAAAGGTTAATTAATATGTAAACATAGATTTGATCCCATGATTAATGACTTTTGTTTTAATTAATATATGGTAAAAAAATCAGAAGTAATTTATACCAACTTAGTTCTGTTGTTACATACGAAACAGAGGCAATATAGATTTCATCCCATGTGTAGCTCATCAAAGTCAAAAAATCAAACCTTTGAATTTGGTAGAACTAATATCAGAAACTAATTTATACCAACTTAGTGGTGTTGTTACATACGAAACAGACGCAACACAGATTTCATCCCAAAAATAACCAAAATCCAAAATCATATTAGTGTAGGTTAAATATGATAAACATTTAAAGTTTAAGGGCCATGATGTAAGTTACTAAGTTAGAAAATAAAGAGGCTGCCATATTTATGTCAAATCTCTCCCAAGTAGGAAGCCTTTAACCTTAAAAAACATGTGTCAAATAACCATCGAATGGACCAAACTAAAACCCATAAAATCATATGCATTCTAGTAAGCCCAAACAATGAATAACTCATGAGAGGTCAAAAAAATCAAACCTTTGTATGTGTTAAAAAAATCAGAAACTAAATTATACCAACTTAGTTTTGCTGTTACACACGAAACAAACGCATTCAAAAGTTTATATGGTTTAAAATAAATATAATAATAATAATAATAAATGTCCTACTAACCTTTATAACTACATTTTCAAACCATGAGAAAACAAGTTCTTATTACCAAACACTAATTAGCTCAAAATTCAAACTTTAACCATTAAATGTTTTCTAACCCCTTTCAAAATCATATTAAAAATCAAAACTTGGTGATTATCATTTACCATTTTCAAACCACAAAAACCATTAATAAACAACATATAGTGATTATTTTAAAAAAAGGCAAAACTAAAGCATCAATCAAACAATAATATTAAAGCAGAAACTAATTTGTTTAATTTTAATATAATGACGGATAGTAAACAACATTCAAGATTTATTATATTAATTAAAAAAAAGCACCGTTCAAAAATACAGCGAAACAAGAACCAAACCATGATTTCGAAACATAAAACAATTGTTAATAATAATATGTTTTAAAAAAACCTCCGTTCAAACCATCACAAAATAATTGCATCAAATATGTTTAAAATAATTGCATAAAAGAAAATGGTCATTCATAAAATACAAACATATGCAAATCACGTTTGTATAAATTGTTTATTTATGAATGGTCATTCATGAAACATAAAAGAAAATGTTCAATAGTTATAATATTTATAAAATACAAACGTAATTTGTATAATTGCTTCTGTTTCTGTTTACGAAACATAAAAGAAAAGGTCGATACTTATAATTGTCAAATAATTACCTGCTCATTTCACTACTCTGTTTCTGATAACTTTCAGGTGGAAACCTCTTGAAGTGGTGGTGGTGGTGGTGTCGGTGGCGGTGGCAGTGGCGGTGGTGGTGGTGGTGGTGGGATTAATCTTGATAAAGATGGTGGAAGAGAGATGAAGAGAGAGAGAGAGTGAGTTGTTTATATAGGAGGGAGGGAGAGAAAATTCAAATTAGAAAAGAGGGGGAAGGGTAAAAATACAATTTTACCCTTTTTAGTTAAAATAATAGAAGGTGATGTGGAGCAATGAGAGCCACATAAAGGGTTTGTGGGGGTTTCTTCATTTTGGGAGGTTTCTTGTGAATACTTAGCCTATATATATATATATATATATATATATATATATATATATATATATATATATATATAAAGAATATGTATAAAATTTTGGCCCCTCATAAAAACGGGCCTCGGCCGGGGGTGCGACTCGCCCACCCCCAGGGCCGGCCCTGAACCGGAGCATATTCTTAAAAGAATGCTGGAATATATTTTACAACTATTTGGCCCTCATTGGTTGATAATATATCCAAATAAACCCCTCAAGAATTCCTTGTATAATTTATAGCTTTATGCTCAATACAACTCTAGGAATTACTAAAGGGTGCAAACGAGTCGAGATTAGGCTCAAGCTCGAGCTCTTTTAACTTATGAAAGCTCAAGTTCGACTTGATTCAAGCTTTGTGGTACCTAATTTTCAAAACCTAATTTCATGATATAGATCCCTAATCTTGTCTCATTGTCACTTTTTATGATACCTTTTTACCACAAGATTTATCAAACTATGCGCTATATCAATCCGTTAACATGATACTTGAAGTGATTGATTAACTCTTTCACTGTCAGATTGTGGGGAGTGAGGAAGGGTTTTGGTGTGGGTTGCGAACCCAAGCCCTACACACCATCCCCCATTGGTGTTGCTTATGGCATGGGGCAGAGGCCTGGCGTTGGGGGAGGAAGGGGTGAGGTGGATTCTTTTGATTTGTTGTTTTTTTAAATAACCTTTAGAATATTTGAACCCCAAGCCCCTCCACTCCCCATCTTTTTAAGGCTTGAGTTTGGACCCCACTCTTGCCACATGGTAACCTATGTCTTCCAACCCAAGCCCTCCACTCCCTTCACTCTAAGGGACGGAGGGGCGCCGCACTTGAGTTCACTAAACTCCTCTGATTTCCATAAATCTGACACTGCCACATCACTTCACTGATTCACTATATTGAAACACAAATTTGAATGCAACACTATCCTAAAAAGAACTCCAAAGTCCACGGGTTCTACTACACTAATTCACTACCAAACTCACTACCCTTGCCACCAACAAGTCAACAACGGTATTACCGTGAGAACAGTGGGGTACCAACTCTATTTGCTGGTAGTGCCCCGTCCTCCTAACTCTATAAGGATAGTGGGGTACCAGCTCAATTTACATAAAGAAAACAAATACATACTCTTCATTTCATATTCGGCGGGTAGCCAGAGTGCATAATTATATTCCGTCAAAGTTACCAATCCAACCACGTACGATAGCCATTTATGAAACAAAAAAACTACTTTAGTTGACTAAGCACAAACGTAAAATAAAATGAAAATGAGCATCTCTCAATCGTCATCGGATAATCAAAGTGCATAATATGCCAAAATTACGGATAGGAAAATATTCGAATAAACATAAACTTGAAATACAAAAAGAAAAAAAGCTCTTCATGGTTGTTGGGTGGTCGGAACGAGTAATAATATTTTGCCGAAGTTACTGATTTAAACACGTCTGAAAGCCCAGACAAAAAAAAAAAAAAAACTTAAATTTGAATACGAAAAAATTAGTACCAGAATGTTAACAAAAAAAATTTATATATAAAAATTAACGTAATTATACGGATCCAAAAAAGGTGTAAATAAAGACACACGTAATATTCAAAAAACAAATCAACTCTTCATCGTCGTCAAGTAGTCAAGCGTGTGATTATATTCCGCCAAATTAGCAATTCAAATGCATGCGAAAACTCTATACGATACAATAATATACTTAATTTTGAATACAATTTCTTTTATAATAAATTTGCATCGAAATGTTGACAAATAAATAAACGTGACTGTGTATTTAGACTTTCAGGAAGAAAAAAAGCTATCGAACAAAAGTTTTGAGAGAATAATGTTGAAATCTCGTTTGTAACAAAGTGTTATGTATGGGTTAGAAGTTTTATCATTGTGAGTTTTACGCTGTGTTCCCGAGTTCACTAAACAGAAGAAAGGAAAGGAAAAGAAAGGAAGGATGGAAGAAATATGTGTTCCTGAGTTTTTTCTTAAAGGAAGGAAATGAAAGGATAGAAGAAAAGTGTTTTCCAGAGTTTGGTTTTGAAAGGAAAAGAAATGGAAACAAGGGAAAACAAGGAAAGATTCTATCCTTCCAAATTGGAAGGAAATGAAAGGAAAGAAAATGGAAGGAAAAAAGAGGAAAAGAAAGGAAAAGAAAAGAAGAGAAATTCATCCTTTCTTTTTTTTCCCCTCCTTTAGTGAACTCGGGAACATAGCGTTAGAGTAGTGGGTTTTTATGGAATTGAAAAATAATATTTAATACAAGTAAACTTTTCATTGGAAAAACTACCACTTCGAAAATTGTTAATGTGTGTGTAGAACAATTACAATTCAAACTGCATCGTCATAAATGAAGCAAGTCTATAAAGATATATTTATATGTTTCATTGTAAGCCTACGACTATGTTTTTGGTTACTTAAGTGAAGATCATCTATCCTAATATTTCTTCTCAATCATAGCAAAAAAATTAAAACACAAGGACATAGATTTGTTATTACCTATAACATCTCTTATGTTAACAACCAATGTGAGATATCCAAGATGTCACCTAACGATTAGGGTCTTACTCTCACTTAAGATATTGTTTCTAGCTTTTTTTAATTAGTTATATGTTCCTTAGCTGTAAGTAACATGTTAGGTTAAGCTAAACCATTTAATTATGTTTCTCAAACACGAAACAAGCCCGATGTGAAGAAGGGGCAAGATGTCTTGATAGATCATGAATGGTTCAACGAAGAAGAACACATATAGTCTTGCCATAAGGTTTGGATATTGCATTCATGCTCGGGCATGGGAGTAAGGATCAATACTATGAAGGCATATGACTCTAGTTAATGTGATATGCATTGAGTTGTACTTCAGTACTTAAGTATGCATTTATATCCCCCACTATGATGTTTGTGATACGAGCTTTTTACCATGTTCGTACCTTTTTTTTATCATTGAGGGTGATGTATTTGTACTTTATTATGTAACATTATGTAACAACTTTCCTGTCATTCAATGAGAGCAACTTCAACAGATTCTCAAGGCCTATCAGATGTACTATCATCCCCCCTCCCCCGCCCCGACCTGGTGATCGTTGTCTACCTGCATTTGTTAGCTTCATCATGAGGAGTATCTGGTTGGTAACCTTTGGCCTCGAGGCCGTTCCCGAGAAACCTAAAAAAAATTGGGTTTCAGATGACTTAAAAAACTTGGCCGAAAATTTTATTAAAAGAAAAATGAATAAAAAATAAGACATTGGTGCTAGAGACAAACCTTAAACTTGAGACCTGTACATTATGTTAAGATGGTTTTTCTAACTCAATGACAAGATTTTTAAGTATATTAAGCAAATATATATACTAAATATATAATTTGATATATATTAACATTTTAAAAAAATTATGGGCCCATCACGAGACCGTGCATAGCTCACCCTGTCCACCCTCAGGGTCAGGGCTGTTTGGCTTTCCCCCACCCGTCTTGCAGAGTGTCCGCTTAGTAATCTACTAATCTCCGTCTATCTTACCTCGTCCCGAGGAGCATCGAATTGGTAACCTTCATCTTTATCACTTTACTCATAAAAAATACCGGCTTGATTATCTTTATCTTTTCTTTATTCTTGTACCCCCTATTATCATATTACATGTAATATTTATTACAATCAAATATTAACATACTTGTTTGGATTCCTTCTAAACTTGTCTTAACCCACATACATTACGGAACGTAAAACCGTGCTAAGTAGCAATTTCTTCTAAATATGTATATCATGGTGTCGGTCCGGTCCGGTTCGATTCTGATACTATGATCGGCCCATATTAGCCCAGGCCCATAATCACCTCACCTTCTCAATCCCCATACCGTGTGTATGTATCTGTCTGTATACAACACATTTTCTACTCTGTTGTTCGATCAGCAACCCATTTCCTTGTCTATACAATATCACAAACAATCAGAGACTCAACAGACCGATTTTGATCTGTAAGTTAACCCAATTTCCAATCTTTATATCTACCCAACTCATCAATTTGTATGTTTTATTGTTCCAAAACATTAATCTTTGATTATTATTATTATAGGATTAAATGGGTTGCACTGTTAGAGACAAACACATCCGTACAAATCGAAGACCCCGTGTTCCCAAATCAGATTGTGATGCAACAGATAAATCTTTATCTAATAATAAATTAAATTTCCAATTGGGGTTTAATGAATCAAGCCCTAATCTTGGTGATAGTGGTTGGGGTTACTGTACTGAAGAACAATTGGAAGAGATATTAATGAAGAATTTGGAGTTTTTATATAATGAGGCAATTGCAAAGCTTGTTGCTTTAGGTTATGATGATGAGGTTGCATTAAAGGCTGTGTTGACTAATGGTCATTGTTATGGTGGGATGGATGTGTTGACTAATATTTTGCATAATTCTTTGGCTTTTTTGAATAGCGTGTCGAATGGCAGCGATGGGGATTTGGACGGGAACGAGCATGTTTTTGAGGATTTGAGGCAGTTGCAAGGGTTTTCGTTAGCGGGTATGGTGTGTTTGTTGCAGCAGATTAAGCCGAATTTGAGTAGAGGAGATGCTATGTGGTGTTTGCTTATGAGTGATCTTCATGTGGGTCGTGCGAGTGTGATGGAAGTTCCAGTTCCAAATTCGTCGAATTCGAATGGGGATGGGTGTAGTGGTGGTAATAGTGAGTCTAGTGGTGTGGTTGTGAATAATGTGGAGAAGGCGAGTAATGATTCGGTTGGGGTGACGCCGGCTTTGTGTAGGTTTCATGGTGGTTGGGGGTTTGGAAATGGTGGGACTGCGGATTTTCCTGTTAACCGGTTCTTGTCGTATGCTGCTTCGGAAATGAGTTTGCATAGAGAGATTGAGTGTCCGAAGAGGTTTAATCTTACGCCTTCGATGAAAGTGCTTTTGAAGAAAAATGTAGCTATGTTTGCTGCAGGGTACAGAGCGAAGAAAAAAGATGGACTGGTTGGTTCAAGCTCGTTGTCGAATGGGATGCATTCGTCAAATGCAATTGAAGCAGTTGCTGAAAAAGCCGAAGAGACGCAGAGTGTTAAGAATCAAGAAGGGGTTAATATGATGTTGAGTAAGTTTCGTGATATGAATCTTGAAGGAGATACCGAATATGTACCCGAGGATCAAAAAGATGAGATGATTTTGAGTTTAATGCATCAAATTAAAGATCTTGAGAAACAAGTTAAGGAAAGGAAAGAATGGGCGCATCAAAAGGCGATGCAAGCAGCGAGAAAACTTAGTAATGATCTCACTGAATTGAAAATGTTAAGGATGGAAAGGGAGGAGACGCAACGGCTGAAACAGGGGAAGCCAACTGTTGAAGATCCGACAATGAAGCGGCTTTCGGAGATGGAGACTGCTCTGAGGAAAGCAAGCGGTCAAGTTGATCGTGCAAATGCAGCGGTTAGACGGCTTGAAACAGAGAATGCCGAAATCAGAGCAGAAATGGAGGCTTCGAAATTAAGTGCTTCGGAATCTGTTAATACGTGTTTGGAAGTTGCTAGAAGGGAGAAGAAATATCTCAAGAGGCTTTTGGCTTGGGAAAAACAGAGAGTTAAGTTGCAGGAAGATATTGCGGCCGAGAAGAGGATGATCATTGAGTTACAAGAAGAGATGGTCCGAGTTGAGGCGGCAAAAAAGGCAGCTGAGGTATGCTCTTCTTATCGCTTATAGCTTTGTACATATTAACTGATATGTTGGTTGTAGTTGTTATGCTTTTAAGTTTTAAGAAAATTAAACATATTTATAGGTAGATAGAATTTCATGTATATCCTTACAAACTTCTTAGAAATCATGCTTATCCGAACTAAAATCAAAATATCATATATACCCTTTTCATAATAATTGTTCATTTCAACACTATGACCACTTTAAGAACAAGGTTGGTGTTGTAACATAATTGCAGTAAAAGAAGATCGATATTATATGAGTATATGACAAAAGGAAGATTGATTTTTGGGAGACAATATCATTGAATCCTGGTAGGTTTTTGGGTTAGAGTTTTATAGAAGTTGTCAAGTTCGAAAAGAAATCTCCGTTCTTTGATTCTTGAACAGACATGTTTGATTTTCTTAATATATTCTAATTCAATGGCTCCTTTAATAAATAGTAATTAGTGTTTTGAAATTTCTTGATATATGCTGATTCAAAATCTTCTTAATAAAGTTAAATCAAGTCAAGCAAGGGTAAAATAATCATATTATAAATGTTTGAGTAAATAAGCTATTTTAGTTATTGGCAAAGGATATATTTAATATTTGGATTTTGGTTTGGACGTATATAATATTTAAGAAGTTTGTAGGGATATACAATGGCGGATCTAGGAATTTTTATTAGTGGGTTCACCTGTTTTTAGATGCTCCAATTCCGAAGAACCGAACATAAAAATTTTGGATTGGTTCGATGGTTCGGGTCGGGTAAGGTTCATCGCATAATAAATTGGATGTTGTGGCCCTTGCAAGTTGCAACCAAACATCATGGGTTTATCGTTTCTATTTAGAGGTGACAATACTCGTTTAGCTAGTAAGCTTAGGTGCTACCTTATGACTTTATTTGGACTTTTATTGTTAAAATTATGGGTTGGTGTAATCTACAACGGGTCTATCGAGTGAACCATGTAGAGAAGGAAAATAAGAAGCACCAGAAACTGCGTGGATCAATCCTTATTTAGAATATTAAACTAAAAGGTAAAAGCGAGATTCGAACCCTTAACTTGGGCTTTAATTAAAAAAGGAAACTAAATAAGTGACAGGAATGAGGTTCAAACTAGAGACTCCTAGGATGCAAACAAAAGCCTTTTCCAGTACGGCACTTTTGTTCTTTGTTTATGGGTTCACACAAATTATATTAATGGGTTCACTCTAGTTTGTTATATATAACGTCTATTAAAAATTTAAAACTTAGGGGCTGTTTGGTTGATTAAGTGTTGAATCATTAAGAGATCTGAATGGTTAAGTGCTGAATCATTAAGTTGGACCTCTTAATGAGTTAATGGTTAATTTTCTTGTCCCACATTGGTAAGAGAGCCTCATTAAGGTTCAGCCTAGTTCAGTGCTTAACGATTCAGCAAAATCCCAAATCTTAATGGTTCAGCCTTAACAATTCCATTCAGAAGCTGAAACAAACGCGCTGAATGCTGAATCATTCAACGCGTAAATCCGTCCTTGGGGATATATACGTGAAATTATCCCAATAATAAGGGAAAACCCAAAACTGCATGAATCCTTGGGAAGATACACATGCTCTAACATGGGCCTGCGCTGATCAAACACGCATATATACTTCAATAAATTCTTTACAATTGCAATAAATGTTTTAAAGAACTAGAATGCCCTGTAAAAGGGTACTTGACACTACTAATTAAACGATTACATGTTGAGATATACTTGCTTTAGTACAAATATATAGTAAAACATTCATAAAAGAACGAGTTGCATAAAAGTAACCAACTTTGCTCCGGTTTCTATATAAGATAACCAACTTATTTTAGGCCAGAAATAACAACGAAACTTTAAAAAAGTTGAAGGCAATCTTGCCAACCTAGCAGTTCAAATCGATGACTTGTCTGTAAGTTTTGACTATGTTGTCTTTTACTAAAGTTGGCACATGTGGGGCATTTACGTGTAGCGTCGTGAGTGCCTAGAATTGGTCATATATTCATATTGAATAAGACCGTGTATTAAAACCCATCAGTGTTTTTTTTAATTAGAATAAATTTAGTTTAAATTTGAATTCCACAAAATAGGCAAAGTGGAAGCAGGAGCTGAAAGCTAAAGAACGCGCACTAGCACAAGTTGAAGAAGAAAGACGTCTCAAAGAAGCAACAGAAGTAAATAACAAAAGAAAGCAAGAGGCTTTGCGGTCCAAAATAGAGTTAGACTTCCAACGCCACAAAGATGACCTCCAGAGACTTGAACAAGAACTGGCACGACTCAAAATGTCGACCAATTCAGATAATAAGCAGCCAACTAATGAATCAGCAAACGAGATTCCCAATGGGTCCCACCCAACGATTGCAAGGCTGCTTCATGAACTTGACAATCTTGATAATTTTGATGAAAAAGAAAGTGGGATTGATCGGGAATGCATATTATGTTTGAAAGATGAAGTTTCTGTTGTGTTCTTGCCTTGTGCACATCAAGTTGTTTGTGCTAATTGCAACGATGAGTATGGGACAAAAGGGAAGGCAACATGTCCAATATGTCGTGTGGCCATTGAACAGAGGATTCGTGTATTTGGGGCCAGCTCTTGAATCAAGCTACATATTATACATCGAAAGGTAAAGTATTATGGTAAGCTTATGATATACAGACGAATGAAGGATTGTTGTTTTGTTGCCTCCTGAATTTGTGTTTTGATCAAGTCTGCTATATTACTGAATATTTATAAATAAGCTGCAAGGCATGTACCTGTTTGACTGGCAGACAGGTTTGCTTGTGCATTTTACATAGTAAAAGGTAAAAAGATTTGGTAATTTAATGCCCCGAACACTTTCGCTTACCTTAACTTTTATATATATATATATATATAAATATTGGATTGTGAAATATGTTTCACTTGTTTCCTTTTAATCTACATCTTCTGATTCCAATCTTCAACCCATATATGATAAACAGGGATAAAACATAATACAAATCAACCTATTCATAACTAATAACTAGAAAACGATTCGGGTCAAAAAGCATTTTGGTATTTGATGTATGCAGTTTATATTACATACATCGACATGACATGGATGCAACTGTGCAAGGGAGACTGGAGTGGATGACGACTTTACTCGGCTGAGGTTTAGGGTTTGGGGTTTACGTGCCAAAGAAATCTTGAATATAAGAGAGTTGATGCAAGTGTGTGAATTACATCACCTATTCAGCAAGAAAACCAGGATTTCTGTAGATTGGATGAATAGTTTTCCAGGTTTCAGAAGTATAAAAAGGAAAAAAAATTTGGAAAATGGGTCGACATGGTCTAAAATGTGTGATCTATGCACTTAAAGTAGGATTTTAGTGTCTTTATCTCCCTAATGGTTAATAGTGCCATTGTCTAAATGGTCGGACAAACTGCTATTTGGGTGCTTAAGATCAAAGCAGATAGGTTCTTTATAAATAGTTGAGTACACTGTCATTTTCAACCCTGTGGTTTGATGAAAATTGTCTGTTTAGCCCAAAAAAAGTTTTTGTGCCATTTTTGTCTCTGACGTTTTCAAATCATGCTGGTTTAATAAAAATAACTTTACCCACTAACTTTGACGGTTAAAGGAGTGATAAAATGGTCACTTTTAATAGTTTTTCTCTCTTATTTAATGAGGAAAAAAATGAACACTAAGTTTTTACCCTCGTATTAATAGCTATTTTTAACGGTGGCTAATTTTTTGAATTAAACTGGCATGTTTTGGAAATGTCAGAGATTAAAATGGTAGAAACTTTTTTTTTTTGAAGTGAAATGACAATTTTAGTCAAACCACAAGGACGGAAATAATAGTTTACTCTAAATGGTTTTTATGACTTGAACTGATATCAGTATAACCAAAGGCTCTGCGCATTATTATATATGTCAAAGCTGTTGTGTACTTGTTAGTTATACTCTAAAACTAACCCCATGACGCATCTATATGATTGTGATTTTGTATTTATACGAGTCTTTCCAAGCTTCCCAAATTCAACCAGATAAGGTCTCCATAATTCTACAGTATCCCTCTGTGTGTGTGAAATCAAGTGCATCAGTGGGAATAAGAATAGTTGAATGAAGACTTTAGGATCTGAGAGGTTGTAGGAGTGAAGAAAACGTTGAAAATCAAATTGTCCCTACTCCCTCTCCTACTCTCCTAGTTGACAGTTTCAAGATTATCGGACGTCTCTACTTCAAACCATGAAATGACTTAAATGAGAAGTACCGGACTTAGGTGTTGTTCTTATATGATTGTTTGAAGATTATTTGCAAACCTTATGTTCTTCTGCGTTTGCTCAATCATTTGTATTGTTTGTTTAGATAGTTCAATTCGACCTAGAGCTTCGAGGTACATTTAATCTGTAATTATGTTTCTGTTTCTATTCAATCGCATGAATCTACCTTGAATTGTTAGCTTAAATCGTGTGAATTTGTTGTACATCATTTACAAAACATTTAAGAGATCATATCCTCTAATATTGGAAATCATACAATTGATTTCTTACCCTATTTGTTGGATAAATTGTAGGTTGTGTACGAACAATATAAGAGAAAAACACTCCCAAATAGTTGAAATCTTTAATGTTGTAGAAAAGTGAAAGTCAAATGAACGTTGATTCAATGTACAATTGAATAAGTTTATGCTCTTACAACATACGAATTTACAGAATAATAGAAATTTAGAGTGAAAACTGAAAACCAATAATATTTTTTGCTTTTTTGAATTAGCCATAACAATTTTCGGGTACAAATGTTTATTATTGTTGATTCTAAATCAGGACAACAAAGGGGTTATAACATAAACAATAAAAAAGTGGAGGATCAACTTTTTTAGGCTAGAAAGAGGTGTGGTTTAACTTGTCATACCTCATGAAAATAGACACATACACTTCCACATAGGCTCCACATATGAAGGTATGGTGTTCCACTTTCCACAGAAAAACTATCACATGTCTACATCTCATTGCTTCACAGTCCACACCGCTAACCTTAGTCCCACCTCCTCTTGCCCACCTTTTCCACGCCGGTTCGACACGACCCAAGCAACACCGCGCCATGACCACGCTTTTGCCGGCCCAGTGTTCCACGCCGTGGGTTTGACAACTCACATTAGACAACCTTACAGATGATGCGTAATTATGCGTGTAAAATATATTTTTAGACCAAATGAAATGAAAAAAGGATTGAAATTGGAGAAAATTTCTAGAAAGGGGGGCAAAACTGATAATGACAATAATAATAAACCAAAATTCCATATCTGAGGGCGTTTAGACGGCGACTCTTCCATCATACACACCACAACTGCAACTGCAACTCCATCACCACCAACCACACACCATCAATGGCTGTTTCAACCTTCACACCCACCATCTTCTCAACCCCATCTCCATCTTTTAAATCACCCACAACTCCACACCTCTTTAACTTCACAACATCAAGAAAACACAAATCTTTATCCCCAATTGCTGCACTCTCTGACCCATTTGTTCTCCAAGTTGCAGAGTCTTTAGAAGACTCTCTTCCCTCTTCTTCATCATCATCACAACATCTTCAAAAGCTTAGAGATTTTGCTTCAGAAGCTCTTCTTTCCACCTCATGGCCCTCTAGAAAAGATGAGCCTTTTAGGTTCACAGACACTTCTTTCATCAAGCAATCAGAGATTATACCTGTTTCTTCTCCTATAAAGCACAAATCTTTGAATAATTTGAGTGTTTTTGGAGATACCCTTTTGTTTAATTTGAGTATAGTTGATGGGTATGTTGTTGATGATTTGTCTCAGTTGTTAGGGTTGCCTGATGGGGTTTATGTTGGGAGCTTGTCTGGGATTAAATCAAGTGAAGTTATAAAAAGGGTGCTTGAGTTTTTGCCTGTTTCTGAACAAGGAGACTTGTTTTGGTCACTTAATGGTGTTGGGTCACCTGATTTGGTTGTGGTTTATGTGCCTCAAGGGTGTAGGTTTGAGGGTCCATTGCATTTGAGGTATGTTTCTAGTGAAGGGAGTGATAAAGATTCTAGAAAGTTGCCGGTTTCGAATCCTAGGGTGTTAGTGGTTGTGGAGAAAGGTGGGGAGATTGGTATTGTTGAAGAGTTTATGGGTGGTGATGGAGGGTTGAGTTATTGGACAAATTCGGTTATGGAAGTGGTTATCGGGGAAGAAGCGAAAGTTAGCCACTCTTACATTCAGACGCAGTCGCTGAGCTCTGCTCATATTAAATGGACCTCCGTTCGGCAGGTAGTTGCTTCGCTTGTTGTTATATTGCTTATGTTTATGTAAATGCATACATGATTCATGTAAAAGAACTGAAATTGGATCGTCGGGATTGGTTTAATTGTATATGTATATGTTATGTGCGGCTGCGCGCAACTTAAGCTTTTTGTTCATGATAATATAGCTTCTAAATGATTCTTTGAACTTGATTATTATAGGAAAAGTCAAGTACCTATGATTTGGTAGAAGTAAGCACAGGTGGGAAATTAAGCAGACACAATGTTCATGTGCAACAAGTTGGGTCGGACACAATCACAGGATTATCAACGTTTCACTTGTCTGGTTGTGATCAAACACAAGATCTGCATAGTAAAATAGTGTTGGATCATCCGCGAGGGTTTTCCAGGCAACTTCACAAGTGCATTGTGGCTCATTCACTTGGTCAAGCTGTTTTTGATGGCAACGTAAAGGTCAACAGGTAATTCTTTAATACATCGTTCCATGTTAGTTGATTAATATTGTACAGCATAGTGGTAATCAGTATCATTGTGCTCTTTTTCTAAAATTAGACATGACCTATTAGAGATAAAACATGACACAAATCAACTTGGTTGTGTATCATGATCATCATCATTATCATAATACTCAGTTAATCCCACGAATAGCAAAGCTAAGGTAGGGTTTGAGGAGGGTAAGATGTAGACATCAGACAACCTTACCTCTACCCCGTGGGAATAGAGAGACTGCTTCCAGTGAGACCCCCGGCTCGATAGTGGTTTTGCATCAAGCCTTGGACATAAGGCACATAACACTTGGCAATCGGGAGAAGCCCGATTGGTGCATGTATCCTCGTCTTTTGGTTATTAACGCCCCCACATGATTAACTGTCCGCCGTTTTTGACATTATTTTCACGAAATTAGTAAAATAACATTAAAATTAGTGCATTTTACCCCCCCCCCTCTTTCGCGAGGGCCCACAAATATATACATTATATGCTCACACCACAAGCGGGGGTTGAACCAGGTTGTATATGATTACGTCAAATTTTCCATCGCTACGTATAACCACTGTCCTTGTAGAAATACCAACAAAATAATAAAAAAAAATAATCACTTTGCAAGAACGGACGATTTTAGACAACTTTCGAAAAGATAAATGCATAGTCAAAGTTCGTAATGCTGTGTTGAATTTGTTAAATGTTGGCAGATATGCACAACAGACGGATGCAGGGCAACTAACAAGGAGCCTAATTCTTGAGCCACGTGCAACGGTTAATGTGAAACCAAATTTGCAGATTATTGCTGATGATGTGAAGTGTTCTCATGGAGCTGCAATCTGTGATTTGGAAGAGGACCAATTGTTTTATCTTCAGGCAAGAGGTATTGATCTGAAAACAGCTAGAAAAGCTCTAATTGTCTCGTTTGGGGCTGAGGTTATTGACCGGTTTCCATCCAGTGATATCAGAAAGAAGGTGGATCTTTATGTAAAGAAGTTGCTTGATCCCGAAGTAGACGTGAGTTTGTAACCAAAAGTGGAATATGATTTGTAACAGCATACAGTTATTTATGGGTCACCTTTCTGAGTGATTTTTTTTTGTACTGTTTGTTTTAACACTCATTTAGTAAATAAGAGCTTACATACCGAGATTTACTAGGCTCGCAGCTTTCATATCAATATACAATCTTTATTTTGTATGTGTTGAGCTTGCAGTAAATGACTTCGACAAAGTAATCTTTTATTAAAATAGCATCCTTTGTGTTGAGTAAGGTCCAAACATTGAGTCTAGCCATGGAACTCTTTTACAATTTAGATTACAGTGTAGAAATGACATATGCAGCTGAATCAGTACCTATCCAATCTTACTTGATTTTGTTTTACAAAGAAGGCATGGTTGCTGTCCAGTGGCGGATCTAGAAATTAATTTCAGTAGTAACGTTTTTCATTATTTTTCATTTTAGTAGTAACGTTTTTCAAATATCGTAAAAGAACACAAATTTTTCACTATGCGCGCGAAGTTGAGTAGTAACGGACGCGGCACCTAACTTCAAGCTAGGTCCGCCCCTGTTGCTGTCTGAAAGACGCCGCAAGCGCAATGCACCCTGAATCTGATATGTTTTGTTGGCCATCAATGTTAATATGAGAAAACCTTCTGTGTGTATAACCTAAGGAATCATATTTCTTTGTGACATTTTCATTTGCACACCCATATCACTCAACATGGAGTACATTAATCTCCTCTTGTGGAATGAATGGCCTCCTTCAACTAATTTAACACCATCATTTCCGGGTTGAACCAGGCTTGACCCCGCCGGTTTTTGTAACCCATTTTTCATCATCATCTCTCTCACATTTTCAACATCATCCCATCTCTCTGCAGTGGCGTATATGTTTGATAACAACACGTATGGTCCTACATCGTTAGGTTCCAATTCAATAAGACGTTTCGCCACCATCTCTCCTAGTTCTAGATTTGAGTCGGTCCTACAAGCTGACAGTAAGGCTCCCCATAAGGCAGGTCCTGTTGTCAACGGCGTATTGTTGATCATCTCCTCGGAATCTTTCATCAAACCAGCCCGGGAAAGGAGATCAACCATACAACCATAATGCTCGGCCTTTGGTTCAATCATGTAGACTCGCTGCATCAAGTCAAAGTACCACCAACCTTCCAAAACCATTCCTGCATGTGTACATGCACTCAGAATGCACACAAAAGTTGCATCATTTGGGACCAAATCACTTTTCTCTAGCTCTAAGAACATTTCTAACGCTTTTTCTCCTTGCCCATGCATTCCATATCCCATGATCATTGAATTCCATGATACTATAGTCCTCTCAGGCATTTCATCAAACACTTGTTTAGCCATATCCATAGCTCCACATTTGGCATACATAGTCAACAAAGCAGTTGAAAGCAACACGTCGATAACAACATTCTTGTTGTTGTTAATATAAGAATGTACCCATTCACCCTTATCAAGTCTTCCCAAGTGCGCACACGCAGTCAAGACACTCATAACCGTTGCTTCGTTTGCCTTCACACCTTGTTCCAACATTTCATCAAAAAGCGCCAAACACTCATGAAACTTTCCAACCCTCGCATAAACCCCTAACAAAGTATTCCAAGAAACAACATTTCGACAAGGCATCCACTCAAAGAACTTACGCGCAACCACAACATCTCCAACTCTCGCATACCCATCAATCAAACAATTCCAAGAAACAACATCTCTACAAGGCATCCTATCAAACAACTCCTGTGCAGCCACCATATCCCCAACCAAACCATACCCACCAATCATAGAGTTCCAACTAAACACATCTCTCTCCGGCATTTCATCAAACACCTCGCGCGCATCACCAACCATCCCATTCTTCACATAGCCATCAACCATCGAGTTCCACGTCACCATATCCGCCTCCACACTCAAACCAAACACCTTCTCTGCATCCCTTACTCTCCCACAAACCGCATACATCCGAATCAACGCATTCCGTACATACAAATCCAACTCAAACCCTTCTTTCACCACCCTAGTATGCACCCTTTCCCCTTCTCTAACCATACCCAATTCACCACAAACCTTCACAATCAAAGGGAACGTATAATAATTCCCAGGCACCAACTTTCCAATCATTTCTTGATAATAAAAACCCAAAGCAATCACCTTTTCATTAACATTCACCAACCCTTTAATAACAGTGTTACATATAAACGTATCAGGGTCATCTAAAGCATGAAACAGATTAACAGCATGGTAAACAGTAGATGGGGATGAGCAAAGCTTCTTGATTACTCGACTGGCTGCAAGAGAGTGTTGAAAGAGACCTGAAACGATGAGTTGGGTGTGTATTTGGTTGAATTGTGTTAAAGTAATGGTAGAACATGACTCTAGTTTGTTTAAGATTGGGTGGGTTAGGCGTAATGTGGAGTTGTCTTCATCGTTGTAGTTGTGATCAGGAAAGAGCTTGGGTGAGGATCTTAAGGAGAGGTTTTTGTGGATTTCTCTGAATTTTTCGATGGGTTTGGAGAGTTTAAGGATCTTATTAACACCCATGGTGTGTGTTGTTTTCTTGTTGGGTAGAGTTTTAAGTAACAATCTTACATTTGTTTTCTAAACTACAGTATCTTATAAAATAAAACATGTTTTATTTGGTAAAATTTGTGATCAATGTTACAAAGTGAAGTAGAGTTTTGCACAAAATGTTTAAACTATTTTTAGTAAATATGGTGATATTACAAGTGAGTGAGCATTGAAATTACCTTGTACTAGATAAACACCTAAGGGACCCGTTCGGGAGAGGTACACGGTTCGAATTCTAGGGCCAGCAAAAATACACCCCTTGACGTTGA